>OV725079.1:69357337-70557337 GCA_928085145.1 Nezara viridula | reverse complement strand
CCATGAGTTGGTGCGGAATAACAGCTTCTCACCAAACAGTTGAAATTCCCTAACGCGATTAAGGATTAGGTACACACTTTAAAATGGAAAGATGTGCGCCAGAAATTTTCCCGAACCGAACTCGAACCAAGGGCCAAGATATTAATACCTTACCCACTGAGCTAGTCCAACCCCTTGTTTCCCAATCTTTGCTTTAATCTTCCATATTTAGCAGAGAGAAAAATCGTTCGAATCAAGGATCTGGCCTTCATTTTAGAAGATCTAAATATTAGCAAATGATTATTATTAAATTTCAGTCTGCACCCCGTTATTTAAATATCGTATGAAAGTAATTTAAAAAATACCAAAAGCCATTAAAAAAAAAAAACTCACGTTGGGCCTTATTCGTAACGAAATATGTTGACCATTAAATAAAAATGTCTGCGTTGAGAAAATGAATTGAACGGAAAATCTGCAACGCTGACTGAGATCAGGTTACCGAAAGTATAAATTTACACTGCAGTTTGCTGATAACAGTCGTTGTATTTTTGGTATACATAACGATGGTGTATTATTTCATCCATCGGTATCTTTCTCCATTGGTGCTGTTAATAAATTTTAAAAATTGCACTATGGGCAACATGGGAACCTCCCCTAAATCCTTCGGGTAATGGCTTGAGCAAGATTTAGTGTTACAAGGATATTTTTGTACCCATTTGTACTATTGATACAAAAATATCAATATTAAAAAAAAAACTATAAATACAGATGTTAAAATATATCGGATGTCAAACAAATCGATACATTGGAATAAAACTTATATTTGTTCTCTATAATAGTAATTTGGAGAGTGGGGTAGCTCAGTGGTAGGATACTGAGCTTCCAATGCTAAAGATCCAGGTTCAAGTACCGGCTCATGGTAGAAAAATTATTTATTCTGTTTTTGGCCGTGGGGCGACTCTAGGTCGGTAGACCCTCCTGGGGCACACCCAGCCTCTATAAAGTGGGTACCCTTAATTAAAATAATTAAGGAGGAAAAATCTGGCGGTTGAGCGTGATATCGGTCAAATCACCTCTTTGCACAACCATAGACCAAGAAACCCTAAATAGTACTGAACCCAGGAACCTTCATGGATTGTAGTGCTACAGGAATTTTTTTATAACAGTAATTTAAGAACTTTTTATCAATACTTTATAAAAATGAAAATTTTGGGTTCATCCAGTCATATTATATTTTAAATCCAACAAAATGCTCCTTATACCACAGTCTTTATTTTAAATTCTCTAAAAACAGATTAGAACCTGAAGCCAGTCTAAAAAAAATAATCTTAACAGAAAAAGGTTTGAATGTTAAATTACGAAATTGTGTGTTATTAAAAGTAAAATGCATGTTATCTACTGTATCATAGCTGCTGATTTCAAACATAATAGGCGAGACGTCGAAATAGAGATTGATGATGCAAAAACGTGTGTTAAAAAAAAAAATTATATATTACATATTAATAATAATAATCAAAATTTTTCCAACATAATAATTATAAAAAATTAAAAAAAAAAAAAAAGAAATACTTCGGACTGGAGGTTCGAAGCCTCCCAATCCTCCTCTCTACGTACCATGGCATAGTTTATTTTTTTTCCCCCGATTCGAATATCGACACTAGGTAATTTTTCAAGAATTAAAATCCCATTTAAGTAACATAAATATATTTAAAAAATGTGGAAAATTTTATAAAATGGTGATGGTGGAGGGGAGGGGGAGTATAGGTGAAAAGTGCAAGATAGGACAGAGCAGGTGGGTCCCATATCCACCAGGGGCTACCCTTAATATTTATAACGGATCAGGTGAAGAGACCAGATTTATAGGAGCATGAATCACTACCCGGCTCCGAGCAGAAATGAAAATACGACCCTCTTTAAGTTTTATTTTTCTCAGCCGCTCGTTTGTTTCTCTACGCCCGGACCCCTCCACAAATAAAATATCAGCAGTCCGTATGTCTTCATGAACATTATATCAAATACAAATGGAGGGTTATAAAACATTTTCGTTTAAGTCATTTAGGCACCCACTCGCTGCCGACCAGTGGAGGACAAACAAGCAGTAGATTGAGTTTCTGTTAATTAAAATTTAATATACGAAATTAATTAAATTAAATTAATGATATGAACCACTATTTTATTCCATTTCATCGAATATTGGAAGCTGAAAATAATTAAAATTGTTTCTGCGAACTCAACCTTTAATTTAACACTTATAACATAAAGGTTAAATTTATTGAATTATTTGCGTTCAAAATTAATTATTTCTAAAAATTTTCATCTCGTTTTAATCGTCGCTAATTAATTAACCCTTTCTCTCATTCGTTTGATCTACCAAACCGTTTTTAAGGAATCACAGTGCATAGATATTAATTTAGGTATATCAAAGGACGAGTTTCGAGAAACATGCCGGAATGGAAATGAGTTCGTCAGAACTAGAGTCAACCAAAAATATCTTTTGCACATATAAGCGATAAAAGTTATCAAATATTTTATAACGACCCAGCAGTCATCTGTTGATAGTTCAGAAAATCGAATTTTAACGAGGATTTATCCTATATATTATTTCTAAAAAGCGTCCTATATATTATTTCTAAATTTTCTTCTGGCATTCTTTTGTCGGTACGCCACAACTTCGTCAATTTTCATCAAATCCAAAGATCAACCACTCATTTTGAAGATATTCTCCTCGTTTATATCCCCCCGAAATTTTTGGGAAAAAGTTATGAAGGAAAAGAAACTTTATTTGCGAATAACTGAAAAAGTATGCATTTTTTCTTGATTGTACCCATAATAATTGCAATGATTACTAAATCATCTACAAATCAAAAAAAAAAAAAAAAAATCGGGCAATTATTAAAAAAGATACAGTCCATTAGTTTTGGTATACTTAATAATGTCTTCCTCTTTAAAGACATTGCATTTAGGAGTAGAATAGTCTACTATACGTTTCTTGCTGGCTGATATTTTAACTTTATAAGTTCTTAAAGTCATTTGTTTGTCAATGATCGAGGCTTTATTTTGTCTTTATTACTTTTATTATCTTTCCTGTCAGCGTTTAACAATAGGTCCTAACAAAGCAATTTGTACAAATATTGTGGTCTATTATGTTAAATGGAATATTGCAATTGACAAAGGAAAAAATATTAATTCTTTCCTTACATAATACATAGGATCTACTTATTTCCATATTGTTTTGCGATTTCTTCACTAAATAAAAATGTCTGAGAATTATTCGCTAGGACCAACTAGTTCTTCATAATTAATAGTGGATTATATTTTTTTTCATTTTTGCAGCATTGAAGAGGCACATGAGAAGTAGATATATGAAAATATAAAAATCCACCACAGGAAGATAAGATACACAACGAGAACAAATGGTATCTGTATGCACGCTTAAAACCCACTGTTAAAACTTCAGGCTTACTAACGGTCCAGAGCCAAAGATAATTGAAAAGAACTTGTTCCAGCGTTTTAAAAATGAATAAGTAATAGCCAATCTAATATTGAGAAAACACTGAAATAAAATAAAAATAATATATTTTCATGTTGGTCCTATATGTTGACTTTCCAATGTGCTTAATTCGGAAGAGAATTATCTGGATCCAAGCACATATTTTAATATGTCATACATTATTTCAATATGAATGGTATTTAAACATTAAAGTCATTGATAACGTTCTGACATTGTATGTATATTGTAAAACTTTGAAAATTACAAAAGGTCGAATATTTCTTTAATTGATTAGGTTAATTAAATTTAACTTCGTTAAATTTAATTAGCATAAGTAATTATTATTTTTTTAATTTAACATAATTGAATTTTAAATCTAATCAACACGATTTTGATCAGGATCAACACGATGTCCCAATCAAATATCATCAATAAAAAAAACTACTTGTAGTTGTATGAAAAAATAAGGTCCTTTATTAAATTAAAAATTATATATTACAATATTTTACCCAATTTTGATGAATTGGGATGCTCTTGAGACAGATATCACCGAGGAAGCCAAAGAAATATACGAGTATTTCTGCTTTCTGTAAAACACAGTTTCCATCTTCGATTTCGAACTAAAATGTTAATTAACTGTTGAGGATGGGAGGAAGGGATCGTGAACTTGTGAACTTTGTGTCCGTGCTCAATGTTGGTATCTGATTAAATGTTTTAAAGTTTGAACAGCAGTGAGACCCATTAACACTTCCAAATTCTTTGTCAACGAATTTTCTGGAAAGATGAATACCTAGAAACTTGATAAGATGCATGTGTTTGATGGAATTAATGAAGCATTGTTAGAAAATAGGTCATTCAAGGCACGGCACATAGACTAAATTGCACCACCAAAGAAAAAGGACACAGTCTAAGATGTGCATGACATGTTCAATGCTGAACCAACGTGAAGATGGATAAGAGGTGAACCGCAAATCATGTTGAAGGGTCTAGTCAAAAGTTTCCGCGCTGAAGATTCACTAACCAATGAGTGTTAAAATGTCTATAGGATTTGTGAGATACAATAAATCGATATTTTTAATTTAGGTAAATATAATACCCTTCACGATATTGGTAATTACTGACATGCTAATAAAGACAGAAGGATTAACATAAAACAGCAGACGAAAAAAAAAAGTGATTTGGTTATCAGAAGGAAGATCTTGAAGAATAATTGCGTATTCATGCTGCTACACTAAAAACACGTGATGGAGATACTATAGTTTTGCTGCAACAGCATGTAAATTCAGCTATAGTATAAATTAATTCAAAGAAAGCAAACATTTTTGCATTGCTGAATTCGTATTGGCAAGGCTTCATAAAGAATTAAGACAGGTCTTGTAATCAACCTATTTCGTTAACAAGCTATTTTGGACCAAAAAAATGCTTCCTTACAATAATCTCAAAATTATTATGTTAAAGACATCAGGGTTGGATCGTGTCGGCAATATGAGTATAGTTGCTTTCAACGTACTACGTCCACATTCAGAAGAAATTTTTATCTCAGAATTTCGAACTTATTCTTGAATACATACTTTGGATATCTATTTTTAACAAAAGCATTAATTTACTAGATTAAAAGTTTGATCCTGGTGAAGATGAAAAAAATATTTTAGTTTCTTAGAAATAACTTTGAAAAAAAATCTAAAACAATAATTACTCTCTTTTAACTACTGTAGTTTAAAAGCAACATAATCTTTTAGTATATTACATTTTAATGAACTACTCTAGAGGGTTCTCGAAATAATTTTGCATATCTTGTTAATTTATTATTAGAAGATAATCTTTGAATTTAGCTATGTTAATAATAAAATAAATATGATTACTAAATAATGAACTAAGGCAACGAAATCGAACTATTAACTAACAATAGAGTTTCTCGCCATACAAACTTTATCACAACTCATTAACAAACAATATGAGTTTTCGAAGTACATAAATAGACTGAGTTGATAGCTTATACTCACATGATAGGAGCACCCAAGAATATATAGGACGAACAAAAACGTAATTAGTCGAAGTATTTGTAACCTAAAATTGTTGAAACTTAAAACTAAATTTTTTTTTTTTTTTATTTTTATTTCTTTATGACATTTACAACTGTATTACATAAATACATCAAGTAAATTTGGACATAATTGATATAATGACATGAATACACTTGCTGAGTAACTACCCAATGGTAGCACTCTAATGATATGACTACATTAGGAGATCACGGGGAAAACTAAAATAACTTAAAGTTCAGTGAAGAAAGTCAGTAATAAAGATGGAAAGGGCGAAACTATAACTTCTTCTACTAACAGAAACTGATTGTTTGGATTTGGTTTCAAAACGAGTGAAAACGCAAAAAATTGGAAAAATGCACTAAGCGAACGAGAAAGGAAGTGCCAAAATCTCGGGAAAAGGAAAAGAAAATGTATAGTGGACAGATGAACAGAATATTTCAAGATGCTGCTAAAAGGGGGTCAAATGCTGTTTGGCAGTTTGATATGATACTAAGTGGACGATAGGTTGAAGACTACTATATTTTTGATTGCTACTGAAGGTGCACATTGGGACTTACCTCTAAGAATCAATAAATATACAAGAGTGTTAAATTGCAAATGTTGAATAAAAAATTCAAGATATAAATGCAAGGTATTTTTTAATTAAGTTTTATTATTATAATTATATCATTTTTACAATAGATGTCCACTCAAACGACCTCCGTATTGAATAAAGTAAGTTAAATAAAAAAATAAAATAAAATAATAAATTTAAAAAAATATATTTTTGTTGACAATTAAATGATTGCATTAATATTTGTTCGTTAATAAAACCAATATAATATACCTAAAACGTTATTATATCACTATAACTAAGCTATTTATTTGTAAACAATGGTGTGGTAGAGGCTTGTAGGCACCTACTCCGGCACAGCTTTTCTCCCGCATACGTAAGTGCATTTTCTACAGAACTGCTTCAAATATTTTAAAAAGTAATCAGTGTTTTAGAAAGAGAAATATATTTTCCAGATATTTTATTTCAGCACGTTTTGCGTTATTGTTGGCCGTTTAATTACAAACGACGCATTATTTTCAACTTGAATATTATTTTGTTAATTTTTTTTAACTTTGACTGGTATTTTTTATTGCCTAAGCCAATTATTTTTTAATATTTGTTCATGTTTTATTATTCTCTGGCTATTCAGCTTTAATAAAAGACCAACCATGAGGAAATTAAGCCAAGTGCTGATTCTCAGTAACCAAAAAACTAACTAAAGTCAAAGTCGTCAATCCGCCATCTTTGGACGCCATTTTGGGGCACATTGACTTTTTTTTAATAAATAGTTATAAGGAACACAGCCATATGCAATTTAGAGGGATGTGGGGGCAGAGGGTGCACGATAGGGTGGTCTGGCCCACCGTGTATTATATCAGGTCCCCAAAATACCTGAAACATCTTGGAATAAATACTAACGAATTGAACTACATTAAATGTATCGGACCTGACTAGGAAAAAATCCTTTGATATTCCCTGCTGAACGAAAAATTTATGCAACTTCTGACCAGGGGTGCCCATCCCCCCTCAAGGTCGATGGCGCATGAACCTCCCCCATCTCCTCCTCAAGATATTTTATTGCTCTCACTTTTTAAAACATTTTAAATTAAGAGTACAATTACACTCGCTAAGGCTTGTTTCATATATTCCCTTTGTCTCCTTGTTTGGAACTTTTCAATCGGAAAATTCACAACTCCTTCGAAATGTGCCCTCCCCCCCTCAAAAATTGTGATGGCACAACTTGCGTCATGAAACCTCCTTGTGGGCATCCCTGCTTCTGAGTGCCAATTGAATGCTCAACTTCACCGGTATAATTAACTTTTTTTAGTCAATAATGGAACTGTTCCATGTAATGCCACATTTAAAGATCATTTTCAATTCTTATTTACAGAAGGAATAAATATTTTAAAAAATACTTTTTATAATCAGAACTTTATTGAAAAATTCAATAAATACACTAAAGAACGAATTAAAATTTTTTAAAACGAATCAAGTGTTCAGTGAAACCGAAGTTTTGGAAAAGCGTACAACATTTATACATCAGGAGCCGGGGAACTGCTTTGTTTAAAGTAACACGTTATTTCTTTATAAAAGTTCATTAGGCTGATAACAACAACGGGGAGAGGACCCCCTGATGCGATGAACCCATTTCATAAAGGCCCTCCTTTCATATTTAGTATCCCGGGATGAAGGGTCATTATTTGAAGAATAACAGCTCTGCTTGTTCTCGGACCCGCGGCCCGTTCCTTTTGTTTCGTTACTAACTATAGTTCAGCCACAGAGCATTATTCAAAGAAAATACCATCATAGGCCTTGTCAAAACCCAGGGAGGAAAAGGAATCCCTGAAACAGCACATACGCTGTAGAATTAGTGATCTCAAAACACTAATTGTTTCCATAACGATCAGATTTCGAAAAAGATTAGGCAGATAACGAAGAACCGTTGTGATCAAATGTCTCTTGGTTTCAGTATCCAAGAGACCGTTTTTTTTTTCTTCAATCCCAGATAAAAAAAAATTATATAAACCTAATAACGACATTATTAGGCTGATAAAAATGAGCTCAACAGGTTAATTGCGCATATCGTTATCGCTATAAAGAGAAAATTACACCAGATAACTTCTCATCTTGGTTTATTGGATAGACGTTATCATTTCGCCTCCATTTTTGCTTTCACTTACCCACATAGCAAGTATACAGTAATGGGTAATTTTGTGATCGTAAAAAAAATCGATTGTGTTAAAAAAAAAGTTTTGCAAAATGAACTGTATGTTTAAATATCTATTAAGGTAAATCGGAGTTACATACATTGGAGTTTCATAAATTAACATATTTTTTTTTTACATTTTACTGTTAGTATTTCTATTCATTACTAAAAGCATAAACGCCCATTAACTTAATTTTCAAATTTTCGTTAATTTTCAAATTTCAAATTATAGCGCTAAATTTATGAAGATAGCATAAAAAGACTTGGATGCCGCAGCTATCTCACAGAGGCCACAAACGACCTCGAGGCCGCAGGTAGTTCGCACAGGCCAAATACGTCCTTGAGGCCGCAGGTTTCCCACCTGTGCTCTAGTAAATAATCATCCAATAATCACGAAGTTGCCCGAGCTTATGAATAGAAATGGAAATGGAAAATCATCTTTATTCTGGGACAAAGTACCTTAAGATAAAGGGACTTTTATCTTTTTAAGTTTATATTACGTTTACTGTAACTAAAATTGTTGATGTTAAAAATCAAAAAATATGAAGTCTACTGACGGACTTAGGTAATAAAAAATAGCTAAATAAATCCATTTTCCAAGGTTTTTAGCTTTCTAACAATATATTTTATATATTTATACAACTACTACTATTACTGCCCTTATTTCCAGAAATTCGTATATAACTTGGAATTTTTTTTTTTTATCAATTACACGGCTTTTCATAGTTTTCATAAAGCCTTCGAAATCCCTATTAAATTGTCGTTATTAAAAACAAATATTTATAATTGAAACGAACCAGAACTTACACGGAAGTATTTATAATCTTAGTTAGAAAACACATAAGGAAAATACACATTGAAATACGTCACATGATTAATTATAATAAACTTCGGTCAATGAAAACATAATTATTTTCAAGGAAATTCCCTAAAATCTATTAACTCACACGTTTTTCAAAATAGGTTAAATTATAAAAAATAAAATAAAAATTATGAAAAACAACTAGGAATTATTCCTAAGTGTATGAGTTCTTCTAGTTGGAAGTAATGCAAATAAACCTGAACAATTAAAGAGTTACAACGTTTTACGGAATTTTAAAAAAAATTCTGTGATATTCGATTTTTTTAACCTCATATCAGTTTAGCAAATCTATTTAAGGGAATAACGAAAAATCTTCTACTTCTTGCAAGGTAATTACAAAGTATTTACCTTTTACTTTAATACTTTTTGGTATTGGCTATACATTTATTTATTATAAATCTTCATTTATTTATGTATTACTAATAAATATCTTCTTCATGATCTTTTCAGAGTAACTTCGGTTTTATGTACTATAACAACAATGTTATTGAACTAGTTGGTCCGTGCGAAAAATTCATAGACAATTTTGTTTAGTGAAGAAATAGCAAAACAATATGGAAATAAGTAGATCCTATGTATTATGTAAGGAAGGAATTAATATTTTTTCCTTGGTCGATTACAATATTCCATTTAACATAATAGACCAAAATATTTGTACAAAATGCTTTGCTATGATTTTTAAACGCTGACTGGAAAGATAATAAAAGTAATAAAGAAAAAATAATGCCCCAATCATGGGATTTTCTAATTTATTAAAAAGAAAAGAAATGTAAGAACAAACAAATGCCTTTAAGAAATAATAAAGTTAATATATCAGCCAGGAAAAAAAGTGTAGTAGACTAATCTACTCCTAAATGCAATATCTTTAAAGAGGATGACATTATTAAGTATACCAAAACTAATGGACTGTATCTTTGTTAATAATTGTCCGATATTTACGATTTTTTTTTTGTTTTGTGGGTAATTTAGTTATCTTTCTAATTATCATGGGTACAATCACAAAATAAATTGGGTACAAAGAAAAAAAATTTTTTTGAATTATTCACATATAAAGAATCTTTTCCTTCATACGTTTTTTTCAGAGATTTCGGAGAGGAGAGAGAGGGTAGGACTATTTTTAGCATGTGGAGAAGAAGAATATCTTCAAAATGAGTGGTCAATCATTGGATTTGATGAATAATTGATGAAGTTATGGAGTACCGACAATCTTTTAGAAATAATATATAGGATACTCAATCAGGTTACTAATGGGCAATGGTTACATTTGGCAGAATCCATTCTTTTATCATAAAATGATCCTCTGCAGCAGTTAAACAAGTGAAGGAAAAGGGGAAAAAATGTTCACGAAGAACAGAATGATTAAATACTTGATCCAGTATGAAATATATCATTTAAGGACGTTTAAATTTAAAATGTGGATGAAAAACAAATATTTAATCACCGGTGGAGACCAACAGAGGAACAGTTTAATTTTTTTTAAATATATAGGAAAATGAATAATGAATTTCAAACTAAATTATTACAGACTTTCCGGTGTACGTAGAGTTGTGGGCGGGTGGCCGAATGGGCTAAAGCGTGTGCACTGCACCGCCGTTGCCCGGCAACCTGATATATCAATCAAATATATAAAAATAGTCACGAGTTCGCGTCCCGGTGTGGGGGGGAGTCTTTTAAATCCCCGCCTACACCCCCTGGCCCGGGAAAATCCCGGAAGGGAAGGACCCCACAAAAAAAAAAAAAAAAAAAAAAAAAATGTACGTAGAGTTGATAAGGTGAACCTAACAAGTATGCTGAACATATTTCACGCCCAAAAATACACTAACGTTACCTTATATTCTTTTCAGCCATAAACCATACCGCAAGTTAAATGATTCAGATTCAAGTAACACCAAACAAACGAACAATAGTAGCTGTATCACGAACCTTACATACATTTTTTTTTTACTTACAAGCATCGTCAGTTTTTATTATTAAAGAACAATGAAGACATTAAACTGAACCTCTGCACATCAAAACCCGTTTGGCTACCAAAACAATAAGTTTATGATCCGCACCAGATTGGCTAATTATGCCCAATTGTATTCTTGTACTCGATCGATTTGGGGCTAGATTGGATCTTACATTATTATGAGCATACTTAAAATTCTGGCCAATCAGTATTGGAAGCTGCGGCAGTAAATTGTTGGTCGCTTGGACCCACAATTATTAAGTGGATTGTACTATTTTTTTTTATTCTATGAATATTTAGGAAAGTCATAACTCATCGTTTGAAGTAAAAATTTATATAACGTGAAGATTGTACATTCAAGAAACAATATCCGATTGTTTCTTGTTGCTTCGAAAACAAAGGAAGTCAATAATACAGTTGAAACAAGAAGATAAGAAGAACAATGTAATCATCAATACTCATAAATAAAATTTACATTATTACATACCATCACTTATACCTAATATATTCCTTTTTTTTTTGTTTCATAGATAATAATAACAAATATTATATTTTTTTTTTATCACCTTAAAATAAAGTTGACAATGATTGAGCAGCATTGATTTTTTTAATAAAACCGTTAATAATAACGATTAAATCACATAATAAAATTATGTGAATGAGCAACCACACACACATGCCCGCTCCATCACGGAGTATACTCGTAAATAATACATATTAAAAAAAACAGGAGTTAAATGTTGGATCTATATCTAAAATGGAAGAATTATTAGATGATGATCAGATAGAGAAGAGATAGTTGCAATTATAAAGAAAAAGTATAATATATATTAAGACAAATAAGATTAATAAACAGTAAAGAAACAAGCATGCAGGTGTGCTGTGATTTAGAAAGCCATTCTAGAGAGTATAATAACGACATGAAAATGAAAATTAAAAATTAATAAAAAAAAAAAAAAAGATAGAGAAGAAGATATTACCTTATTTCCTTGGAAAAGGGGCGAAGAGGACCTATAAGAAGAAAAAAATTTAAATTAACATAAATTTACGAAACTTGAAAAAAAAAAAAATAGTAAAGAGAGATCAAGGAAATGTAAGACAGAACAGCAAAGTAGCAAGAAAAGCTGTACACAGAAAATAGAACAGTAAACATGGGATTTTACAGAATAACAAAATGATTTATGATAAGAAAGAATCGTCTAGGAAAAGAACACACTTAAAGTAGAATAATATAATTAATAAAATAAATATAGATGATGAGCTAAAACTGAATAAGTAAGTGAACAGTTTTATTCAGTTCTAGAAAAACTAATATTTTTACTGCTGTATGATTATATATTCCATTACAATAATGGCTACAATTAACTTCAGTGGTTTTACTATTTCTTCTCTTTGTGAATTTCCCATCTTTTTTTTTTTTTATTTATTTTATATTATTTATACATATAATATTCTGTCTCGTGGACAATGATTATAGTGATAAATGAACACATTCACACCATATATACAGAAAATATAAAATTAACAAAAGTAATATAATAACACATAACGCATTAAAAAACCTATTCCAATTCCTGTTCCAAAAACAGTCAGATACCAGCTAACTATCAATTTTATGTATGTATTGTGTAGCAATCATATAATTATAATACTTGGTAAGAGATAGTACATGTATTTCCTACTATCGACGTAGGAATTTCAATACATATATATATATTTTTTTATTCAATTATAATTAACTGTTCATTTTTATATATATATATTCAAGTAAAGTTTTTTATTTTTTTTATGAAATGAACTCATTGTATCTCTTTTTCGTTCTTCAGTTCTCAAAGTGTACGTTTATGTTGTTCAATCCTTACATATAATTTGTTCATAGTTCAAGTGGTTCGTTCATAGTTTTAATTGTTTTGTTCATAATTTTAAATGCTCTGTACATAGTTTTAGCTGTATTGTATATAGCTTGTGCACCTAAGGTTTTCTTTACTTTTTATTTTATTTTATCAATTTTATTTATTGTTTCAAACGTTCAGGCCAGTAATATTCTATTATTTTGTACATTATTGTTATTCTGAAGGGACTTAGTGCCAGAATAATGTTTTTTTTTCTATCTATCTATAATAATTAAATAATAGTTCTGAATAATCTAAAGAAATTAAAACAGAATAAACTTTAATAATCTCAGGTGATCTATCATAATAAAATAAAAAATAAAAATATCTAACTACACATAAATATAAAATTCATACAGTGCATTTCCAACAATAATTCTCACCATATCATTCTGGGTAGCCAATATATTAGGTATTGATAACGAGCATAGCTCCATTAATATTTAGAAACTTTAAAATGGTTAGATATTTTCAAAATGAAGCTTTGAGTAATTTACATCTAAAAGTTTTACAATAAACAAAATCTGATTTTCAGTTGCTTACGATGAATTAAAATATTAGTGTTGCACAAAATATTTTGAAAATATAGTTTATTTATATATATACGTATGCCTTAAGTGTAATAAAATCATCCAGTTAATTATACAAAAAAAATTGCAATAACAACAATAAAACTATGTAATTTTTAGAACAAAAAAAAAACAGATTTAAATAAAATCAATTAAAATTTAAACGTCTGAATTTTGAAGAAAAACAACCAAACGACGCGTCGTACCAGTCGATTCTGATAGTGAAATTATATGTTTCATCCAAAAAATGTAACCAATTAATCGTTTTTCTTTTTAATAACATATTTGTAAGAAATAAATACAAATACGACTTAATTCATTCACACACTACAATAATAAACCAACAAATATTGCTTAAATTTTCATTTATTCAGATTATTTTCATGTCACTAATTATAACAGGAGAGCCTATATCTATTGCAAGAAAAACTTCCTCAAAGTTCTTTAGGTCTTCCAACACAAGGTGGAAAAAATTATACAAAATATTGGATTTTTGAAGTGAAATCTTAACTAGGGCATTTGCACTTTTTTGAGGAAAGAGAATTAGATTGATCCGTCAGATTTCGTTCGGCATTAAAGCTCGGGTAAAGTCGGCTAGAGTCGACTAATTAAAATATGTTTACATATGGATTAAAATATCTCAGAAACTATAAATCGGGACTGCATACTCTGAGCGAGGAAATTTTTCAGCATTTCATTCTCTCTGCAATAGGCTATAATTCAAAATTGACACCCGACACGGTGTTAGGGAAGCAAAAAGGAAAAATAGTGTTGAAAACCAAATGATAAGGTTAGTTGAACATATGGATTAAAATAATTCAGATACCAAAATTCGGATCTGTATACTGTAAGCGAGAGAAATGTTCAGCATTTCATCATCTTTGTAGTGAGCTATTATTTATAATTTATATTTCATATTATTAATCTCGCCTTGATGTTTTCACCTATATCGTGTGGTGTAAAGCATACACCTTAGTTTTATTATTATTATTATATTGTTATTTTTTCCAATTCCTCTTTGACCAATTGATTCAAACTCAATCTTCATTCAAATATTAATGGAATTCATTAAAATAATTTTGTTACGAAAATTTGGTTTGAAAACACATAAAAATAGGTCGCTAAAATGTAGAACATAAAAAAGGGATAAATCGCAATGAAAGAAAAAAAAATGCGGAAATAAAATAATATATATTAAAAAAAAATTTTTAATAAATGTGCGCGAACATATACAAATATATAACAAATAAAATTTGAGAAGTTGGTCAGGGGTTCGGTCAATACATAATGCTATATATTATAATATTATTTTGTTATGTTTGCCAACCTTTCGACCTACGTTGTAGTTCCTCATCAGAGCATTTCATATGGCACTACTACGAAATCTCCGGCCATAATGGAAACTGATACTACGAACCCTACTAAAATAGCTGCAGTGGATTCTAATGAAATTAATTTTATGATGAGTTCCAATGAAAACTATCTGCTTAAGTACCCTTTATAACAAAGGAAAATTTAAGGTTTATATATAAATAAGACAAAAGCCTTAACCTTTTTTTTTAAATTTTATTTTATTTTATTTTACACAAGGTTTTAGCTAGACGCCATTAGCCAAAATGTTTAAATAGTAATTATTCCAAATGATTATTTAACTGGATCATTAACTAACAGCCTTCATTTCTTATAGTTTAATACCTATGGAGTTAACCTAGTGACATAACACTTCCAAAATAGAATTAGCATTTGTTATTATATCGATGTAAGATGGTTTGTCTTTATTTATTAGAATTTAATTTTACTGATAAAATGGTATCTTTCTGCAGCATATTCAATGCACGAGATCAGTATATGTTTCGGGTCGTCCTTAGCATGACACAATTCATAATAATCTGTGTCTTTTCTCTTAATCAAACATAGTTAGGTATCTCAGGTAGCATGGTTAATTCTTAATCTGCACCTTTCCATATCCAAGTTCAAGGAGCTTTGCTATTTATTAAGTCTTCACACCTTTGTTGGAGGGAACGCATTGTTTAATAAAACCTTAAAAACAAACTTCAAATTGTATGCAATTTAATTATATTTAAGTGGATAAATTTTATGAAAAACATAAATAAATGAAGAGTTTTTTATTGAGAATTTATTTTTTCATGAGACGAGAAAATCATCATAAATTGTTTATTGCAAACATTTTTATTTCAACAAGGCGAATTTATTTCTTTTAGTTATAGGAAAGATATAATTTAAATTCATAAATATGTCACGGTTTCTACGAGTTTGAAATATAAATAAATAGGCTTTGAGTCAAGACGGAACTACATTCCGATATTTCATATTCTTGGCACTCTTCTTGGATATCCCATTAACTGAGTATAATTTAATAAAACAAGTTCACCAGTTTAGGAGAATAATAAAAGGCCTAAGAAAAAATCCAAAAGAAACGACAAAAAAGAAACTTTTTTTTTTTTTTAATACAATTTGTTGGACTCAATTTACACTGTTATATTGAATATTGAGAACTTACTCCTTTACATATAAGAAAAATCTGGTGTGCGCCACACACAACTTTCACTTACTCTTTGAACTTTGAATAAAAAAAATTTTCTGGCCATGTTAGGCTATTATAAAATGTTTTAAATTGCATTTTAAACTGAGCTAAAGCTAACAAATCACAAATGCTATTAAAATCACAAAAGTCCAATTTATTATATCACCGGTTGATTATGGATTGTACGATTCGTTGATTATGGATTGTTCGATCCATTGATTATGGATTGTACGACTATAAGTCATTAAACTGTTATTTTCCATTGCAAAGTTTATTAAAACGGACTTAAGAGATTTGCAGTGTCTCTGTCATAGACAGGTCAAAAGTTGTCACACTAATTGTAAGTGGATTCTGTTGGAATATCGCAAAGAGAAAAATTATCAAATTATTCACTAATTTAATTTTCTAAAAGGTTACATGATGATTTTTCTGAATAAAAGGACGATAGATATCTAAATATTTAAATATATTATGAGATCTACAATTATTAAACTACAGTAAATATATTTAGGGTTATAAACGTATCTATAAAATATTTTTATATTTCACTTCTTTTTTCACACAAGTACAATGAAATAGTAGTGGAATATCACAAAGGGAAGATCTATCGAATTAATCACTAATTTAGTTTTCTAAAAAGTTATATGACAATATTTTTGAATAAACTTTAATACCTATTTATTTAGAGAGAAATACTTTATTAAAATTAATGCTGCTTACCTACTACATAGGGTTGCTTCGTACACAGCATACTTATCAATCTATATGGACATTAATTTTATATTATATTTTTCTTTTTTTTTTCTCCCCGTTCATAACAATACTCTTACAAATTATCAACAATAAACCATATTAAACAATAGACAGCATAATAAACACTTTCCCAAAATAAAAAAAAAATTCCTTTTTTCTCTTTAAATTCTCAAACCCCAGGAACGCAATACAACATCGCATATATATATAGCAGCAATTCCTTGAACGTAGCCAAAAAGATAAGACGATTGTGGACCAATTTAAAATTTAATAAATAATCACTAAACTACAGTAAATGTATTTAATATTATAAACACATGATTTATACATCCATGATGATTAATGATTTTATATCCATAAATGATTTTATATTTTATTTCTTCTTTCACACAAGTACAATGAAATAGTTTTTTTAACAATGCCATTTACTTGCTTAGGTGGATTTTAAATACTTTCTACAGACGTAAAAATATTTTTTGAAGTTTACATTTTGTCAGTAAATTTCATTTAATTTCCTTGAAATCATGTGATTTACGTTAAATATTATCATTTTTCAAAAATTGTTACTTATACGTTTTTCGCCGCTCTCCGTTACCTTCTACAACTTGCTATATTAGATATTGTTTTTCTAAAATTCTCCGCTTTCCAACGATATATTATAAGTATACTTCTGACTTGTATTTCCAGAGATTTATTTTCGAACTGTATAAGCATTTATATTTTTTTTCTCTTTTATTCAATTATCAGATTCTTTCAAAAGTTATATTTAGCATTTTTTCGCTAAATATTTTACAAAGCTGCTAATTATTTCACAATGGTATATTATTTGCAAACAATTATACATCTAAAGTAACATTACCTTCCAAGTTACAAAGACAAATAAATAAAAGGTGATTCGAATTAATGAACTAAACTTTCCTTTATAATCATTAGTAATATGCTGAAAAAATTAGCATTACATAATTAACACATTCAAAATTCAAAAACCGAAACAAAGGATATAACCTTTGCAGCAGAACGTATTAAAAAAAAACTAGAGACCATATCTTATCTCCTAATTGTCCGATTTTAACGATTATTTTTTTTTAGGCTATTCCTTTATTAACTTTATAAAATAAACCATATCAAAGGTACTTTAGAGGAAGAAGTATATGAACATTGGGCATTTAAGCCCTGTAAAGTGACATCAATAGGGATAAGACCTAATTGATATTAAAGACCACTTAATTATACAATGATACGCCGAGTTTAATCAAAATCTTTAGAGCCGTTTTTGAGAAAATTGTGAAGATGTGTTTCAGCGTTGATGTAAAGTGACACTTCCGGTCAGCCGATTTTAAGGAAAAAGTTGCCGTCACAACTATGGCATATACCTATCTTAAATACGTGATATCAGTTTCATAGGACTTTTCGTTTTTGAGCTAGATTGCTAACATACAAACACACAGACCATTTTTCGGGGCTTGGTCATTTCGACTCAGGGTACCTCAAACCGTAAAAACTCAGATTCAAAAATTTTCTCGATCGCAATACTTACACTTACTATATATTACATATATATGTAAGTGAAAGTAAAAATTATAAACATATTAAAGTATGTGAGTTTTTGTTAGCTAGATTTCGTTTTTAGTTTTTCTAGATTTATTTAGATATTCGTAGTTTTTTTTTTCTCAGGCTTTCGCTGAATGGTATGGGAGTATCAAGAAGAATTTTAATTTTCTTAAAAAGACCAATTAGAACATTTTTATTCATATTATTTGCCCTTATTTTAAATTATTACTTAGATTCATGTTATTTAGATCGACTTTTGTACGTATATGTATAAGTGTTTAGAATAATTTAAATTCTATTTCAATGTTTAACTGTAAATTTGTATTACTGGATATTGTTATTTATAATATGGTGCATTATTGACTAAAAAGTGCTACTAGCACATGGATTAATTAACAATTTTGTTTGCAAATTTACAATTCCTATTTCAAAAATCTGCAGAGTAAACCCATTTCGTCAATGATTTTTTTTTATAAGTCGTCTACAAACATCATTAAGAATTATTATTTTTTTTTAGATTTTGGTGTATTTGTTGAATTTTTTTTTCGAAAAAAAATTTTGTTTCAACATAATTCAAATAAGAACTGCTTGAAATTAATAACAAAAAAAAAGTCGAGTCGTTGTCAAGAGTATTAGATTAAATCACGAGTTTCGGTTTTGAAGAAAGTTGCTTGACGGAATTATCTAGCCAGCGCTGGCGGCATCTTTTCGGGTTCTCTCAGCCTTTTTATTTATTATTAAAATGACAGCAAAAGATTTTGAAAGCTTTCCTAAATGTTGATGTTAACTAAATTTATTTATATGTTCCCAGATAATTTCTTTTTTTTTTTCACACATTAGAATTCATAACACTAAATGGCTATATGCGTATACATTAGATTATTTGGATTATAACAAGCAATATCGACAAGCATTATTGGAGCGGGTTGCAAAAAAAAGAACTTTTTTACTTTCACTTACCTATATATGAAATATTTAGTAAGGGTAAGTATTGCGATCGTGAAAATTTTTGAATCTGAGTTTTCAACGGAAATACACATTTTGAGGTCTTCTGATTCCAAATGACGAAGTCTCGCCAAATGGTCTGTGTGTATGTGTGTGTGTGTGTGTGTGTGTGTGTTAACAGTCTAGCTCAAAAACGAAAAGTCGATATGCTAGGGATGTTACAGCAACTTTTTCGTCAAAATCAGCTAACAGGAAATGGCACTTTATATAATGCACTAAACACATTTTTAGGATTATCTCGAAAACCGCTCTAACGATTTTGATTAAATTCATAAAATTAGTGTAAAATTAGGCAATTTTAAATAAAATGCGGTTATTATTCTGATTGATGTTCACTAACAGGGCTTAAATGGCTAATTTTCAATATAAGCCTCCTCTAAATTACCTTTAATTTTTTTTATTTGAAACAATTGATCATTTCACATTAATTTCTAATATGAAAAATGGTTAAATATAAAATATTAAAGAATTTGATAAATAAATTAAGGGGAAATAAGATATCGTAACGATGAATAGTTGTAATTGATGAACCAAAGGAATACGAGCGCACCCAAGCTCGCCCGAAAGATTAGAACACGCCTCCATAAGTTTCATGACATTAATGTAATACGAACTCCGACAATATTATATAAATCTACATATGTGGTTTTCATAAATGCTGTTGTCGATATTATTTAATATTTAATTGTATAGATTACAGCGATGTAAATATTAAAATTTTTATATATGAGGGTACTTATACAAATAAAAATACCCACAATGAAATATGAATAAATATAGATTCTATACTTTTCACTTTCACTTCGCTTTGTCTGAAAATACTTATCTCTGCTTAGAGAGTGGTAAGTGAAAGTTTTTTGATGCGCGCACCGCACCAGATTTTAATTTTTTTAAATTTGTCGGCCCAAGACCCAGGTAACTTTATATGCAGCACTATTTTATCAAGAAATGTTTATTTAGAAAAGGATACTATGAAGTTAGGGGACTTAAATCTTATCTCAAAACATTCGGTTAAAAACTGTCTTTTATGAGTTCTCAGTTTCGATACTTAGAACATTATTTACATCTTTTTTGGACCCTCCTCTCTCTCTCTCCCTCCCCAGTACCAGGATTTGAACTCGCTATATTTGGTTTATCAATCAGCTTGCCTAACAACGTAACAACATGTTTTGCACAAGCGTTAGCCAGCTCGATCCACATTTTTTGCACCTTCGACTAAATTTTTAAACACTGCTAGGAATGTCGGCGCAGAAGGGGCGCGCAACCCTTGGCAGCCCCAATCCCCAATTCTAACCCCGGGACCTGGCTTTTTAAGGGGCACCGGGAATTTGCCATGCAAATTAGCAACTCTCGGATGAATATGTAAGCCGGTCGACTTTTAGGCAGGGCCCCCCTCTGTTAATTCTCTTGTTTTCCGCGGTTCCGGGTTAAGTGAATTTTAAAAAACACAGACTCTCTTCTCGTCAACTCTTTTTAACACTTACTAACAGCATTTCAATACCCTAAGGGATGATAATAAAGTTTTCACTTAAAAAAAAAAGTAGAAAAATCTACTAATGTCTAAATAAATCTAGTCAGCGTCAACATTTAAGAAATCCTTCAAAATCTTAAGCTGCAATTTTAATAATAAATAAAAAGGCAGAGGAAAACCGAAAGGAAGACGACTGGCTAGATGACTTAATATACTCTAACTTACTTCAAACCCCGTAGCTCGTGAGGTGACCTAATCCTCTTAACGTCTCAAACTTTTTTTTTTTTCTTCCTCAACCATTCATTTGATTTTGAAAAAACCTCTATCCTTGCCAAGGTTCCAAACCATGAAACAAAACATTTCCGAATCCATCCACATTCACATGGAACAGAATCCTGTCAATGATAAAGTAGATAAAAACTGCATTTCGTTAACATATAGGCACATTTTAAATCTTATAAGTGAAAAATAACTTATATATTACATCATATTATTTTTATCTACTTTAAATTTTTATTGATTAATTCAATTCAATTGTTCATTATTCTAAGTATTTCCGCTTTGTATAACTCTCTTTTATTTTATTTTAATTTTATATTTACATTCTACATCAATGTATGATCATCCGTTTTCATCACTTTGTATTCATTTTACTTTTTAACCATGCTTCAATATTGTCTAATATTTAAATGTAATTTTCTTACACATGTACAACCAAATATAATTATAATTATTCATATTATTTTTTTCTTTTCCTGTCTATACTTCTAAACTAGTTCTGCAATGTATGGTCTCTCATTTCTATATTTATATTTTACTTCTATGTACGTTTATCTCTTCCATTTTTGTTCTTATTCACATGGTACTCATATCTATAATCTCTTAATTCTATTTTATATGTATACGTATATATTTATAATTTATTATTTCATAGATATAGTATTTTTCCCTTCTATCCATCCATATCTTCTATCTGTATATCTTTTTGTATCTTGTCCGTTCTAGCCCTGGAGAAGACCTGCAAATTCGTTGAAATGTTGGCTTTTAATAAAATAGTTCTGCCACTATTTAGCCATTTTATGACCGCTACCCCGGAACATCTCCTTCCTTTTCTTTTCTTTTTTTTATTTATTTATTTATTTATTTTTTTTATTAATTTTAAGTAGTTCTACTTTGAATTGTTTTAAAGCAAAAATTTAAGGCGACTTTCGATCAGAAATATTCAACAAATAGCCAATACTAACAAAGAATATTTAATCATTCTTCCATACTATGCATAAAAATCATTGATGATCAATAATTTTGTCAAGAGAAGTAGGTTTTTTTTTTCCTAACCCCTCCCCAAAACTTTATTTAATTAAAATTACATATATAAGTATAACAAATGCAAATATATACAAAGAATAAGATCCTTACTCTGTTCTTTGCTTATATTTGCACAAGATCCTTGAGATGTAGAAAACAACAGCAAATTTTCAAATGAACTTTGCTAATTAATTTATGTGGGACTAGCCACTCTTTAGTCAATTACTAGAATCAATTGCAACAAACATGTAATAAGTACATAAATAAATATAATTTAATACCATTTTGAAGTTTAATATTCCTGAAATAAAAATTAATCCAAGTAACACGAAATAATAAATTTTAAGAGAAAGAAAATTATATTAATATTTTTTTTTGTTGGATCACCAATAAATTATATTGTAAGTTATAAAATATCAGGTTTCGGTTTTTAAAATTGGTTAAATGGATTATGTTGTTGGATGCATTTAAATTATTGTTACGTTTTTAAGTTTTTGATAATCTATATAATTGTAATTGTAGTTTTAGTTACAATTTTTTATTATTTTTTTTAATGAGCGCCTATTGACAAGATAAAATACTACCAATGAATTATTATCACAAAAAATAAAAATTGCGATAATTGAGAAACAGGTAATACTTATGGTTGATATTTTGAAAGGTTTATGAAGATTTATTGTAAAAAGTCATATATTAAGCAAAATGTATGTTAATACATTTTTCAGATACGATGAGGATGTTCAAAGGCCGAAAAGTTCATGTAAATTAAAATTACATAATAATAAAGAAAATTGTGGGACAGAAGATCAAAAGAGACTTATAACTATTAAATTAATAACAATATTCTAATTTGTATTTTCAAGAGGATAAACATTTTTACTGATATCCACATACTATCATATTATTATTATTATTATTATTATATAATACAGTAACGATAAAAAAAAAATCTGGTGTTCGCAACACACAACTTTCACTTACCGCTCAACTTTTATTAGAAATTATTTTCTGGTCATGTTGGGCTATTATAAAATTGTTTAATTGCATTTTTAATTGAGCTAAAGTTAAACAAAATCAGCTAACAAATCATAAATATCATTAAAATAACAGAAGTCTCATTTATTATATCACCGGTTGTACGACCCGTTGATTATGGATTGTACGAATATTAGTTGTAACACTAATTGTAAGTGGATACTGTTGGAATATCACAAAAGGAAATTTCAACAAGCTATTCACTAATTTAATTTTTTAATGTTACTTGATTTTTTTACTTGATGGTTAGGTTACTTGATGATTTTTTGTAATAAACGGACGATAGATACCTAAATATTTAAATATAATATCAGATCTGGAGTTATTAAACTACAGTAAATATATTTAAGGATATAAACGTATCTATGAAATATTCTTGTCATTCTTATCTTTATCAAATTAGTCCTTACACTAGTATAAAATTTGTGAAATTTTTGTTAAAAGCATCACATTAAACATATTTTTTAAAAAGAATAAGTCGCTATAAAATTATCTATCTATATATATATATATATATATGTATATATATATATATATATATATATATATATATATATATATGTATATATATATATATATATATATATATATATATATATATATATATATAAAGAAACAAAGAGAAAGAAACTTTATTACTACATGAACAAAATGGCAGGAGGACTTATCAGTTCTGAAAGTCTACTTTAATAAACAAAAACCAAGTTTTACTAAGTTACATAAAGTTAAGTGGTATAAATTCAAGATAATTCGATTAAGAGGAAAAAAAAATTCAGCCAAAAGGAAATGAATTGAAAATCCTAATTGAAATTAGTATATTATTCTGCTATAAAGGCAATCCGAAGCTTTTGTCAATGAAAGCTTTTCGCTTCCAGTTGGATTTGATTCATTGATCTTTGTTTAAACAACCTTGGTATCATGCTTTCGAAAATTCTAAACATTTTCTCTGAGGTAGGTTAATTAAAGGAAAATTTAATTAACTGGAAATTGTAAAGCTTGCCTTCCCTGTTCCCTTCTTCCTTAATGGAAAGGTTTTCGGGGCTGGGGTTATCAGATTCTACGGGGTTTTTCTGATGAGGTCAGCCGAAAGGGAAGCCAGGATATAGTTTTTCTTTTATTAACATCTCCGATCTTCTTTTAACGGTATTATTTCTAAGAATATAAAAATCTTAAACTCTAAAGACAATTAATCTTAATTGTGTTATTTAATTAATAAGCCTTAACGGTCATAATAACAGTAAATAAAATAATTAACTTAAGAAAAAGAGCATCAGATAATTTATAGACAATAATAAGGAAGGAATATAAAAATGTTCATGCCATGTTTTGATACAGTAAGCCCGCCTCGCCTTATAACGCGTGAAACGGATTGATACAACGATTATCTTATTTGAGGTAATGTAATGCGTTACGTTTTTAGTCTTAAAATGTAAGTTAAAAATAATAACAAAATCTGCTGATTGCATCACTTATTTTATTGAAAGCGTTAATATTAGGACTAGAAACTTTTATCTTGTCATTTACAAATACAGGCCAATTCCTGTGATAGAGATCTGGATAAATGGTTGGCAATTTGCCGGAAAAAAATGTTTGAAAAATCAATATTTTTCAAATTAATTTTTTACAAATAAAATGTGTGTTTAGGCAATTGAGTTTATTATAATACATCCCTGGTCATGGAAAAACAAGAAATAAAAGCTTTGCAACAGTAATTGTAATCATTTTTCCTAAAAACAGGAGTGATGACAGGATAAAAAATATAATTTTGAAACACAACTTGAGCTAGATCTCCACTTTTAACCAAATAAACCTGAAATTAATAAATACAGATTTAAAGCTTATCAAATGAAGAAGTTTTTGTAGAAGTGTGGTATCAGAAGTCCAGTTGGATGATGACAAAAACAAATCTCGAATAATTTACGATTTTTATAAAAATAGAGCTTATCCGCTCAAAAGTCATCTTTAAATGGTTTTAAAAATGATAAACTCTTTTTTGTTTAATTAAATTTTATCTAGTTTACATTTAAGCAATTATTAATTACTTAAATTAAATAATAAGTTATTGCTTTCAATTCAGAAAAAACGCGACTCAAATAAAAAAATCACAAAACTTGGATTTGCTAATTATCTGCCGAAAATTGACCCTTTGTTTGTATAAACTTTTTTTGTATCTAGACCACCGTTATGATAATTTCCCTTTATCTAAGGGACACCCTGTATAGTGGTTCTGAAGTTACTTTAAATACAAGTGACTTTTCGTCGGCAGATATATATATATATACGGTATATATATACAACATACGTTGTATTTAATATGTATAACATATTGTTTTTCCCTCATTTCGGCACTTTCACTGAAGTGGGCCTCTTAAGTGTAAAATAAGTTGGAATCCAGTAGAGTTGTTTTCTGGCAGAACAATACCATCAAATGTAAGAAATAAGTCCGAATTCGGCACTTCAACCGAATGAGGTACGTGAGAATTATAAACTTTAAGTGTATTGAGCCATTTTAATAAATTAAATTCGGTTACAAATAATAAAATGTTACAAAAAAAGAAAAAAAAAAACATAAGATATTCAGAAGTTCATTTTAATTTTAAAACGTTGCTCAATTTTCCAAGTATGCTTCAAAGAAACAATAAAAAAAAGTTATCTTCAATTCCTGTAACGAAAAAAAGAAGAAAATACAACCTTGGTGACGAGAATCGTTTTTTTGTAAATAGAATACAGAAAGTATTTCGTAGATAATTGAAAAATATTTACTTGTAAAAGATCTCTTGTTCTATAGTATGAATCGAATCTAAAACTAATCAGAAAATTAATCAAAAATAAAAGCCGAAGTATGATAAGCGACTCAAAAGCGCGAGATATGTTGCCATCCAAAATTGTAGGGAAAAAATAAGGAAATATTAGTAAACTAATTACATTTATCTGGATATAAAGAATTTCATGTAACTTTTGAGCATAATGTAATTTATAAGAGAGACTCGTTATTAAATAAGAAACCTATAATTTATAACAAAACTGTAAATAATCGTTCTCTCTTTATATTTTCAATATAACTTATAGTAAAAATCCGAAACATACTGAAGGATGCATATATCTTCTGACCAATCAATAACAGGATCAATTAATCTTTTGATGCAATTGCAAACCTGCAGAGCATTCCTTTTAACTTAAACTAGACCTGTTGAAATATGTATCATACACAACAATGTTTAGAAGGGATTGCATTAAAAAAAAAAAAGATTCCTTTAAACGGAGCTGTAAAAGACCTTTCTCTAAACGTGATAAAACATAATCATTTTAATTAGTATTCAGAGACAGTGTTGAGGTTAATGACAATAGTAAGGTTGGTATACCAAAAATAAACGAATGACTTCCAATTTCTTTAAAACTTGTTTTCCCCTAACTACTGAGAGATGGAGATTGATCAGGTCACATGTATCGATTACACTAGAAGATATAAAATATCTTATTCTGAAGCAAGCTTTGACAGCAGATTATATTTTGGATGACCAAGAGGTAGGAGCAAATTTTTTTTGGCTGACTCAGTACTCCATTCTATAAAAAGGGAGGCAGGCTAGAAAAAAATCCTCGATACCTAAAGAAGACTTAGGAAGAAGCAAAGAGCTGTGCGCGTATAGGCTTTTTGAATAATGAAGGAATAAGAGAACGAATAACAGTGAGAATGTTCGGTAGCGGAGAAGGTCACGAATAAACTAGACAAAGGTTCGAACCTCGTGTGATAAAAGTTGAAAACGTCCAAACCTTACTATTGTCTGGATGAAAATTACGGAAAGACGTTAAGGAGTTATAAAAGTCAAAGGAGAAGAGGAGCGGAAAGAAAATGTTCCTTTAGAATGGTCTCCAAGAGAGGCCCCCTCCCCTCCCCCCCGGGATGCCATTATAGGATGGACGAAGAAAAGACAAACCCCTTAGGTAAATCAAGTAGGGGTTTAGAAGGGGATGCCAGGTAGAAATTGCCAATTTCCCCCAACCTCGCTTATTTAAGGGGTCTACACCTTTAGTCACTCCTTTTCACTACTTGACGAAAGCCCATCATACAAAATAAATCAGGCTACATCATCAGATCCTCCTATCGAAATAAATCATCTACTCAAATTTATTCCTTCCCCTAAGGCTAAAAAAAAAAAAATCATTTAGGTTTCACATATATGAGAATAATAAACCACTTCAAACCTAATTTGGAAGACTAAAATTGATTCCTGTCACTAGCCCAAGTCCTTCCTCAGTTCAATTCTTTTCATTAACCAATAGCAAAAATGAATTAAAACTTATTAGTTTTACCGAATCAAATGGTTCGATCAAATGGTACCGACATCACCACATTAACCAATGTTGCCAGTACTTATTTTATTCAAAAGATGAACGTCAATTTATTTACCAGTCAACGTGTATTGTGGGTATTGTAATCGAACATTTAATACCTTATTGTAAACGTAAACATTTAAAAGTTAATAATTAAAAACACAATAACTAATATCACAAATAAAAATAATTATTATTACCATTTTTCAACATTAAAAAATAATGAAGTTACAAATCAAATCTGTACCACTACAACCCACGAAGCGTCGTCGGAGAATTTCCTGACCGATCCATGGCTGACCTAACAGAATAAATAATTATCCACCACCAGTCGGATTCGAACCCGTGACCATGAGCTCAGAAAATCAATACCTTACACACCGAGCTATCCCGCTCCCACGATGAAGATATCTTTTAATTAAATTTACCGATGGTGTCAATACTTGACGCATAATTAATTGATTGTTGTAGTGTATTTTTATCGATGAACTTTCGGTAATAATTTTCAAGATAGAAAAAAATAAATAAATAAATACTGACTATATTTAGACGGCTGAAAAATGTTTACAAACACGTGTAATTCGTTTTTGGTGAAGAACCTTTTTTTTGTTTTTGTAAACACTCTAAAATAGTCGATAAGTTACTGATACCCCATTACCCTTTATATAATTAAGAATAAACCTCCTCAAAGAAGAAAGTAATCAGTATATTTTTTTCTAATTACAGAATAACTAAAAATCCAGTAGGAAATAGTTTATAACTAGTTCACAAAACTGCTGACATTTATTTAAATGAATAGTAACATCGTGAGAATATTTTAACCCATTCCACTGTACAACTTGCATTTAACTGACGCTTTAAAAGTGCGGTTCTCTTGGGTGGATTAGAACAAAAAATGATATTGTGGGACAAATATGCCCTGGAATAATAACAATTAACAAAAAGACTATAAAATAACTTCCACAAACGAATTTGAAATTTTTTTTTCTGTCATCCAAAATGAGTTAAGAGGAACTGAAACGTAATATTAAAAAAAATTACATGTTGAAAGCAGGAGAGAGAAGATGAAAAAGAAGAGATTTACATGTCTATAAATAAGTAGCATGAGGAATGTTGAGGGGGAGAATATTCCATAGGGTTAAAGAGTGGATTAGGAAGGATTTATCATCCAGTTCTGGGGGAAGGAGAGATGTAGGTTAGAAGGTTGGGACACGGTGGTTCTGAAGTACATAGACCTTTTGTACCGGAGTTGGTCTACGAAGAAAACAAAAGAAGGAGTTTCTATGGAAGTTACACAGAATGTAAGTAACAAAATATTATCCGAGAAAGGTGAAGGCTCAGACGTATAAATTGTTTACATGAGGGTCTCGAAAATCATTTTAGATCAAACAATTCATAAATCGTTTTCAGGTACTCATTCATTTTCGGAGAATAAATCATTCCTGTGGAAATCGATGAGCACATACACCTCTATCAAAGCTATAATCGCAGTGTAAAAATTGGAAGATCAAAGATGGTGTGTCGAAATAGGATTCGGAAATATAACCGAAGCTGACAAAGAATAGTGAAAGAGCGTACACACATTTTGAAAAAAAATTAAGTAAATTTATCCAATGCTTTTAATCAAACATTTTTCGTGATTATATTTTCAAGCAGTTGATAGGGGAGATGGTTCTACGAAGAAAGTCGTATTTAAGAAATGGGCAATTAAATTGCTGGAGGATGGATGCTTTTGAGTTAGTTTTCCGAAATAGTCATTTCATAAATTGTTTCTCAAGTATTGCATATAATGCTAACATCCGTTATCGTTTGCAGCCGGCCTTCACGTTTTTCAATGAAAACCAAATTAATTTTTAAATTTACTTCTTGTCCATTGTGATTTCCATTAAATATTCTTCACATTTTATTTTCCTTCCTTTCCCGCGTATGCTCCAAAACTTCAAACTAAATTAAAAAAAAAAAAAAACTGATTCCAATGGTTCAGGATGGCCTTCATTTTTATCGCTATTATTTTGGAATATCCAACTCCAACGTACATGATTTAGCCGAAGACAAATTTATTTTATATTTACTGCTCAATTTATTCCCACAGATGAATTCAAGCAAGTCTATTTTGTCAAGAGATCTTGGGTTTCCACTGCAAGCATTCTTTTGCCATAGCTCACGACCAATTATTTGTTCTGAACAGTGACAAAACTCAAAAGCATTTAGTTTATCATTAAATGCTTCTCATATAACTAGTTATTCCAAATGACCTTGAATTACAAATGAAAAAAATAAGTTAAATCTCTCAGACTGAGATTTTTATACTTGGTTCAAGAAGTTAAAACCTAATACAGAAACTGAATCAATTAAGACCATTTGGACGCTTCGCAAATATAAGAGATAGCCAAAACGACCTACTTACGAAAACTACAAAACTTCATTCAAAAATTTTAAGAAGTATAACTAAAGCTCCTTGGTACGTAGCAAACATTACTTTGCATAATGACCTCCACGTGCAACAGTTAACGACGACAAACGTACACGCTACAGAATATTTCACGATAACTTAATCGGAGATACTAACACACTTATACAAGGTATGGCAGCAATCAACATACCTGATAACACGCTTAAAAGGCTCTAAAGAAGCTGGGTGAGGGATCTCCTCTCTTAAAAATGTATGCTCAAATCAATATAGGAAGGGATGCCCTAGGAACTACTCTCCCTCACGCCGATCGACGCTAATACTATTCCTCACTGAGCAGCACAGACGGATCTATAGGGAAGGAGAGAGGAGGGCTTTCGGGCTGAAACCCCTCCAAAAACAGTAAAATATCACCATGTTTTATGAAGAACATTGTCTCTAAAAGTCATTAACTGTAAAAACGTCATTTGATATAGGTAGTTAGTTTCTTTCTTTCTTTAAATATCCTAATATATACATACAAAAAAAAAAAATCTTTCGAGCTGAAGTCCCCCACAAAATTAAAACCTGGATCCGTTAGTGCTGAGCAGACTCACTGGATGTCAGTATTTCTGAAAGGTGTGAATGAAGAAATGAAGTTAAAGAAATGAAAAAAGACATTTGCATACAATTTTCTTGATGACAGGCTTCAAATCTGTACAACGGAGGTAAAGAATACCATGTCCATTTTTTTATTAAATAATTTAGTAACAAAGAACCTCAAAGTTATGGACGGTTTTCTGAGTAATCCAAGAATGAGACATGGTGTCCTTTTCCACCGGGATACAGATTTCGTATCCAAGTAAAAAATTGTATTAGCTAAAAGTTATGTAACCTTGTCTACCCTGGACAAATAGACATGGTGTTGTTTAACTCTGGGCTACAGAAATATTTTCCTAAAATACTTTTCCAATTTATAACATCAAATAAATCAACCAAAATTTTAATGAACAATATAGGCAAGAAATAAGCTGACTTGGGTAAGTTGTCTAAGGGGAAAGTGCTCACACCTCAACCAAGTAGGTATACTTGATTAAGGTAGAGGGTTAACGTCATATTTGAGCGTGGATACCGATCGTCTTGTATAAACACATGTCAAGAAAAGGTACTTCATTAGAACTTACAGAACTTACAAGATTACAGAACTTCACGGGTGTAATGGTATAGATGTATTTATTGAGAATTTATGAACAAAGAAATAAGAAAATCTACTGCAGAGGAATCAAAAACATATAAACGTTTCAGGATTTGTAGAGTATGAAAATTGCGGATCACAACGAAGCACTAGAAGAAAAAAAAACGTAAAAGAAATGGTTGAGGAAAAGGATTTTAAAAACGAGTAACTAATGAGAGGAAAACTAATTTATCCGGAGAAGTGACCGGCTAAAAGGACAATGAGATACCTACTTATTATTATAGAGTTAGGTATTAAACGCCAATGGACGGTGGGGGGGGGGAGGGGAGAGAAGCTAACCATAAAGCTCACTTACTTACATTAACCAAACCGCATTACCCTTTGTGCTTCCACCTCCATTACCTCCCATTAGCCTCTTTGAGCCACTACCGCTTCCACCATCTGTTTTCTTTTTACACGCTATTTTTTTCTTTATTTCTTCCTTCCCAGCCCCTTTTTATATATGTGTGTTTTATTTGTATACGCGATAAAAATTTAAAAGAGGAGCAAACAGAATCAATTACGCACGGTTTCATACACTAAGTCTATTAAGGGGAACTTATTAAATAAATAAGTTAGAAGAATTAATTAACTGGTTTATTATAAAAGTTACGCAGATCTATTTACTTTTAAAAAAAGACACTTAAGACTTTTCAGTTTTATGTTTTCGCCATACCAAGAAGAAAAAAACGCAGTAACCTGTTTCAGAACCCTTACAGATTATGACTATTTGCAAGCCATTCAAACAAAGAGTTAAAACGTTGGGGTAAAGAGGGGAAAAATGTGCTCACTCCGCAACGACGGTGGCCATCTGGACACGTGCCTTGCCTTACAATACATAAGGAAGAAAGGACAATATTTATAGAATTAAGTCTAAAGTTTACTGGGCAACTAGAAGCCTTAAGGCTAATAAGCCTCCTGGCTAGACATAAAATAAAAAAACGTTGTATGAATGCAAGACAGAATATATAAAACAAATAACATGGCAGTATAATTTTTCTAAGCGTATATGTACTTATAGAATCGTAATTACATAAAAAATACTAAAGATATATTCATAGCCGTTCCTAAGGGGAAAAAGTATCGATTGAGTAAGTCAAGAAGATAACGGCACGTTTCAATTTACAATTTGCTAAAAGGAGTCCTTTTTCATAGAGTCTCATAAAAGTATTCCTTTTTGACGGAACATTCAGGAGGAGTTAGAAGGACTATGCATACACTACCTAATCAAGGAACCCGATTAGTAAAATTCAGCTCATGCTTCATGAATCTACAAATGATTTTTAAAATTAGTTTTAACCACGTATATACAGCTGGCATCGAAACCCATTCTAACAATGTTATCACCACGTAGGCCAATGACACATGTGTCCTATCAGTCAATATCGACCCATCAATTGCACCCAAACTCTTCAATCACATCAGAAACCTTGAAATAATGGTGTCAAAAGTGGAGGATAAAAATAAATCCCATTAAATCACCTCCTCTTCGTTTTAAACATACGCATTTTTGTCCTACGGTATCCTGTAAGTAACACCCCACTTATACCTATTGAAGAAATCCGACACCTAGAACTCTACGTGGACAAACGTCTAACTCGAAATTCTTATATCAGACTGAAACAAGAATAAGAAACCGCACGACGTTTCCGACTATATTAGCTCTTACTACACAAAAGCTCTAAGCTCCTGCTCCTTCCTACTCTCCTAATACAAAATAAAGATTTTAGACTACAAATTTATGGGGATTTTTTTTTTTTTTTTATGTATATAAAATATTTGTTTTAAATTGATCGACGCAAACTAAACAGAAAATGGACAGGTGACCTACCACAATATATACTAAATTGATAAAAATTTGTTTTATGTTAACAAAAAAATTTAATTAGGTTAGTAAAACATAATTTAATCTTAAATATGGAATACAAGTAAATTAAAGTTATACAATTTGAGCAACGAATAGTACTATTAAATAAACAGTTGTATAATTTGTAAAATGGTGGTTGGTTCGCCGTCAGATGACAGGGTACCCCCATAGTCATCTTATAATTTAATTATATGAGCCTTTCAGCTGACACAATGACAAATTCCAAATTCAACATTTTTTAGTAAAGTCAATATATTGATATTTCTAGTGCAAGAAAGTTTGTCCAGAGTAAATGATTGCAGTTTTGTAATATAGAACTATGAATAAAGGTATAAATTTTCCTACTATAAATGTCATCAAAATTAATAATAAAAAATGTCGTAATTGGAGTTAGTCATTCTGTCAACTTAAAGTAGGCTGATAAAATGGATAATAATTAACTCCATTTAGTATTACTAAATAGATAAGAGATAATTAGAGACAAAACTGTCAAATCTTACGCCATGTTTTATGTCAGATTCATGGGGACAGTGCGTTTTCTCTTCAGGTAGTCATTTATTATTTAAAACTAATCTTATATTCGATAGGCTAGCTTTAGAGACTCCATAAAATTAATTAGGTGAGTTTTAGTAAGAGTTTTAGGACCGAAATGCGTTTCCGTGAAAAGTATTTTCAATTTCACTGAATTTAATTTTTAAAATCATTTTCAGATTTATGTTTTATGGATTAGATGTTAGGCATCGGGTTTCTGTATAAAACGAGTACTTGATTTCATACATTCTGACCACATCCTAGTGTCAATTACTTTGCGTCAATTAGAAATTTCATAAAATCGAAGTAACATTGTTTTTTTTATTATTCCTCTGATTAATTTAAGACAATATGAAAGAAAATAATAGGAATCAAAGTACCGAAATTACGAACAATATTGATTACCAATGGCAGTGAAAAATCTGTATCCAACGCAGATTAATGGGAATACGATATCAACAGCCAAAAGATAATAAAAGGATGAAGGCTCATTCAAGGTGAGATCATAAAAAAATATTACCAAACAGTAATTCCAGGGTGAAAACGCATCAGTAGTTACACAAAAAGAGATAACAATTGAATCAGATATGTTATTTAAACAGCGGCCCTGAAGGGGAGATGCGGTTACCTCGTTAGAGAGCTTATCAGATTTTTATGAAGGGCGAAGTGTAGTTTATTCATAAACATACTCGTATGTATAAAGCTACAGAGAAAAGGGAGTCGGCAACGGAATAAGAGAAGCTTCCCTTTTACTACTGAAGTCGGTAGCTCCTAACGAATAAACGCACTCTGCATTACTTTGAATAATCAAATAGTTAAATCAAAACGAGAAGGTTTCAATCGGCGATGCTAAGGACTTGGAAGGTAAACCTATAAGCATGATACTTAAAACTAATAGTCGTTTGTAAATAGGAAACATAGAAACATCTCGTAAAATGTCAGTCCTGAGAATAATAGGCTTAACAAACGGCATTCGTCAGGGACTTAAATATCATGTGACAAAATGTTCAATAGGACTGAGCTCAAGGGGTTTAAGTTTCCTTTATTTTATTTATTTATTTGACATAGCTAAATAAAAATAAAATCATCTACTTCCATTATTTTTGGCCCTCCTAAATTTTCGTTGTATTTGAGTGAACGGAGTGCTTCTATAACGTCATCTGGTCTAGGCACTGGATTACCGAAGATTCAGATCACTCAGGTATTTCACGCCTCCATGCTAAAACATTAATTTTTTATTCGTAGATTTTTACTATTTTTTTTTTTAAAGTATTCTCAAGTAATACAAATTTTATAATATCATTATTCTGCACTTTTTTTTTCTTACTGATCGTGCACTCATTGTACTCATAAAAATTGTCTGAGGATTTCGAGGGAGGAAGAGAGAGAGGAGCGCCACCCGCCCAATCTCGATTAAGCGTTCGTATTTATAAGAGGAGTTTCATCATCCAGCACATTTTAAGCTTCTCGATCGTGTTTCAGGCATGTTAATTGTGACGATACCTGGTAAGTTTGTCTCTGTAAATTGTCATGAAATTTCTTGCAGTGTTTCCGTAAAGTGGTCGCTAACTGTTGGTATGTAATGGTCTTTATATAAAGTAATGTTTGCAACGTACCATGATGCTTTAGTTTTTGATTAAAAAGTTTGTAGTTTACGTATATGGGTATTTTTTGTGGTTTGGAAGCGCCCTTCTGATAAACGGGGTTCGACTGTAATACTCAATAAAAGGAAAAACATTAAGAAATATCAAGCAGTAGTTGATCTTCGTTGATATACTTAGATCATGGAAATAGGTGACTTTCAACTTTTATACATATATATATATATATATATATATATATTGTACATGACTTGATAAATGATAAATTAGTACTAAGTAAATATATGGTCTGTTACTTTACTCCAAAATTAGCTATTAGATTTATATTTCACAGGGCAAAATATTCTAAGCAAGAATATTTATGTTGTCTTGAGTCTTATTGGTTGCTTAACAATATGGCTAAAACCTGAAAGATCCCATCATGGACTACTTCGGGATAGAAAAAAAAGTAAATAAAGACATAGACGAAGAGTTGGACTATATAATATCGGGGACTAGGCTCATTAATCTCAATGGGGTCCAGGTAAGATTGAAGATCCGTGGGGGCTGCCGGAACCAGGCGGTTTGACTAATGGCTACCAAGAAGGCTCGGCTAGAGATTTATGAAAAAACCTCAACTCGTTACCACAACAGATGTTCATTCCAAAATCCACCACCTCAGGACCGACTAGTTTTCCTCCTTTGTATGCGTTGTAACAGGCAAAGCTGTTCAAGTACTCTCAATGGACATCATACTTTTAACACAATGAAACAGCCATGAATGAAGTAAAAAATATTATATAGCTTCACAAGGACTTTATATTAAAATGCAATGGCGCCACGCAAGCTTGTTTAGGGCACCCCTGTTTTATGAAGAATGCAACGGCAAGAGTGATTTGTCCTGAGGGCCATTGCGGTAAATATAGCAATTAATAAAGGGATGAAGGAAGAATAAAGAACTGTAAGGCTGAAAAGAAAGTAATGAACAATTGCTATTCTTTACTGTTACCGAGGGGTAGACCGAAGCGAAGGTGGGAAGATTGCATTAAAACCGATCTGAAGCTACTGGGTTTGGACGGGGAACGGTGGAGGGAGGTGTGTAATAAGCGATTGGTGGTGTCGCCATCGAACCTTCGGGTTCGCTAAGCCTTTTATTATTATTATTATTATTATTATTCTTTACTGTAATTTTTAATATCATTAAAAATATTGTAATTTTTAATACAATATGAGTTCTCATAAAAAGGATGTTTTGCCGAAATCGCATATTGTTAGGTCTTAATAAGGATTCTGTTATTTCTTCTGAATGCTTTTAGATCACTAATCCTAAAATATCAGTCTTGCCCTTTGTGTTATGGGCATTGTCAATACATTATATTACTAATTGGTACATTTAATAATCCCGATTGTTTAAATAAGGATAAAATTAATATTATTATTATCATTTACTGTGGATTAAGTTTTTTGTATAACATGTGATAATTTTTTTGTATCATTTGTGGCTGATGCATAGTTATGTTTAGTGTTGCCCAAATGCGAGACCGAGATGAATCTTGGTCTTGCAAACTCAGTCTTGGTCTTGCACTAGAGTCTTGCAGCTACTTATTACTGTAGATATATTACTGTAATTTTTCAGATAGGAGAAACCTAACTAATCCAAAATGAAAAATTAGAGGAGTTAAATGCAAAAGTATATTGGTTATACCAAATATTTATATAAAGTAACTAAGATTGTCAAGTATTTATAACGATTTTGCCTTAATTTTTATTCAAAAAATCGATTTTTTTTTTTACCGGTCCTATCTTGGTCTTGCAACAGTTAAGGCGGTCTTGGTCTTGGTCTTGCAAAGTGCAAGACCAAGACCGATTTTGGGCAAGACTAGTTATGTTGAAAGAATTATTTATTTTAGTGATTTAAAACCACACACAAGGCACAAAAAGATATTTCGAGAAAACGCCCCTTTCCAATGTTTTTTCTCTCCTACCTTGCCTTTTCGTTATACGGTTTTTTCTCCTCGAGTTAGGGAGAATGATAGGCGATTAATTCCAGAATTAAAAGCCCCTAGCACCGAGATTCGAACTCGTAATTATTAGATCATATTTTCAGTCGTATGTGTGTAGATAGCTTCTCAGCCACCCTGCCCATCGACTCATCTTAACTGAACTAACTCTTATCCAAATTAAGAACTACAGGTAACAATATAAATTGTCAATTACTTCCTTGAAATTCCTCTTTCCACTTCCTTCATCTCCTCTACTATTCCTTGATATCGTACTCTTGAGGGGAGCAAATTTTTATAAGGTTATGGATTTTCGAAGAGAACTATATTTTTTTTGTGTTTCAATTTTTAGGGAACTTACGAACCACGAACAAGAGAAAAACATTGGGTACAATTTTCATCAGTTGTAGCACCGTTTGGAAGGAACGGACAAGAATAATTGGACAGAGGGAGAGGGCATGCGCGATCGTCCTTGGCGGGAAATGGGCACTCCAGTTAAGGAGACCTGAAATTGACTCTTGTAGTCAACCCACATAGCTATAATTAAAAAAGTATATAAAATGTAATGCGTAACTGTCATTATAAACATAAGCACTTTCAAATTCTTCACTGTCTGCTACTCGTTAACTATATGAGAAAGGTTTTATCGTGAATGATACTGGTAAGACCAAATAAATTCAAGGAAAAGGAGAAACGATAGCAGATAAACGGCCTATTGAAAGTATATCGAACCATCTAAGGAATGGATATTCTGGATTAAGAGAACATAATGTGAGTATATAGGATACAGCAAGTGGTATTCAATCCAAAAAATGGAAAATTAAATTGTCAGAGAAAATTTAAAAGATAGAAGCTAAAGACTGTAATACATTTAAAAAATACAAGAATAGAGTATCTAAAACTTTAGCAACAATAATATGGATTCATACCATTAAAATTCAATAAAATGAGCAGTGGGCAGTAGAGATATAATCAAAAGGGCTAATAACATAACCAACCAATATACCTATCATACACGGTCAAAGGGCTTTTAAAGCTACGCAATATCCAAACAGAGTCCAATATCTCAACTCCGTAGTCCTATTATTTAAAAGTAATTAATTCAGCAAATATTCAAGCAATGGAAAACATAAGAGGAAATACTGGGTACCTCGAAATCCGATATTAAACAAATAATTGAAAATTCCGATTCAGTTAAAAGGTCACTTTTCGACTCTAATGAACCTTTCCCGATAACAATTGGAAGAGGGGAGAAATAAAATATACAGCTGCGCCAATTAACGCAGGTTATTGCTCTCTAGAAATAATAAGCAAATTATTAACCATACATACTAACTGACTTAATAAAATACAATGTAACTTTGATAAAACAACATAGTTTAAGTTCATTACAATCAGGGTGAAAATTTTTGACTTGTCAATGTAAGGCGATTCAAACTAAATACAATCTGGTGCGCGCAACACACAACTTTCACTCTACTTTGAATAGTAATTATTTTCTGGCAATATTGGGCTATTATAAAATTTTTGAAGTGCATTTTAAACGGAGCTGAAGCTTAAAACATACAGATAACACAACATTAAGACCATTAAAATTACAAAAAGGCTACTTATTATATCAACGGTGGGCAATCAAAATCTAGTTACTCCATCTGCTTTTATGAACCACACAACTTCTTTCTCTGAGCCTTTAAGTTTACAGAATGACTCCAATTTCAAAATTTTGAGTAATATCATTTTCGTGATATTTCTAGTTGGAAAAGTTTATCTATACAGACAGAAAGTAAGTCGATTCCAGAGTAGGTGATTGCAGTGTAGAAATATAGAATTGTGAAAAATAGTATAAATTTTGTCACTAGAAACATCACTAAAATTAATTATAAAGAATGTTGAAATTGGAGTTAATCATTTTGTTAACTGAAAGGCTCAGATATGCCTAAAGAGATTTGAAAGTGCATCTGAATATTTAAACTATAAATGATTATGGATTGTAGAACTATTAGTTATTAAACTCTTATTTTCCATTGTAAAGTTTACTAAAATGAAATTACGAGATTTTCATTGCCTGCCATGGTTAGGACAAAAGTTGTCACACAAGTTGTAAGTGGATAATGTTGAGATTTCACAAAAAAAAAAAAAAATCATCAAATTATTCACTAATTTAATTTTTAAATAGGTTACTTGATTTTCTAGAATAAACGGCCAATAGATATCTAATTATTTAAATACAACATCATATCTAGAGTTATTAAACTACAGTAAATGTATTTAAGGTTATAAACATATCCATGAAATATTTTTATATTTCACTTCTTCTTTCATACAATGAAATAGTATTTTAAACAATGGCATTGGCTCGATTCGGTGGATTTTAAATACTTTTTTAAGTTTAGAAAAAAATTTTAAAGTTTAAATTTAGTAAGAAAATTTCATTTAATTTCCTTGGAAATATGTGATTTACGTTAAATAATGTTAGTTTTCTGAAATTATTATTTATAATGTTTTCGCCACTCTCCGTTACCTTCTACAACTTTCTATATTAGATATTGTTTTTTATAAAATTCTCATCTTTCCAACGATATATTATACGTATACCTTCTGACTAGTAATTCCGGAGATTCATTTTCGACCTGGGTAAACATTTTTTTTTTCTCCTTTATTCAATTATCAAATTCTTTCAAAAGTTATATTTAGCATGTTTTCATAACTTTTAATAATGTGAGCTGATTAATTATTTAAAATAAACCATATTAAAGGTAAGTACCAGAGGAAGACGTAAATGAGCATAAGGCATTAAAACCCAGTAAAGTGACATCAATGGGGATAAGACCTGATAGATATTAAAGACCACTTAATTATACAATGATACACCGAGTTTAATCAAGATCATTGTCACATCTGAGGTATATACTTATCTTAAATACGTAATATCAGTTTCTTAAGACTTTTCGTTTTTGAGCTAGATTACTAACATACACACACAGACCATTTTTCGGGACTTGATTATTTGGATTCGGAGGACCACAAAACGTGTATTTCCGTTGGAAACTCAGATTCATAAATTTTCACGATCACAATACTTACCCTTACTGTATATTACAAATATAGGTAAGTGAAAGTAATAATTAGATTTTGTACTCCTGAGGCAATTCTAATGGGCTATATAAATAGATAAACTAAGAGAAACACAGAGGGATCTAAAATTTATATAAGATTAACAAGACTTACAGCCTAACATCAAACGCATTGCATTTGAGTTCTATAATCAAAGCGAGGATTAACGTCACAAGGATGAGCGGTGCCGACAAAGGTAAGGCAGGATTTAATTAACCGAATAGCGATGGAAGTACTAAGGAATAATCCAAAAGGCACAATAAAGCCACAATTTAATTTATCATTCCATCAAAGCAGAAAAATATTAGTAGATTTTCACGAAACATCTAAAAATTACTTATTCCTCTCCTAAAAGCATGAAAATACCTCATAATTGAGTAACAGGACGTAACAAACGAAAATTTTAAGAAAATAACGCAAATATTACCTCAATATCCCTCAATACTGATGGTCCCCATCGAAACCCAAATCAATTAAACATCAAACAGATTCATTACGTATTAACATTTACTTAATAGTTATTGAGCAGTTATCTAATAAATTGGGTTTTTACGAATAGTTTGAAATGAAAATATTTTTTTTCCTAATCGAAAATTTCCACACGCGTTTATAAGAAATTTATTTTCCAGGAGTAGAGTATGTTTCGAAATCGGCACATCGTATGGATTTCATTATCAAACGATTTTATTAATTCCTCAAATTGAAAACAAATCATTGGCCTCGAATTATACCGTAAACGAAAGTAATATTAGGATCATCAGTTCAGTTTAAGAAAACATCATTTAATCTTACAATGTCTATTGGTAGATTATAGCTACTTAAAAATAAAGAAATTATTGCCCTGACATTTTCTTGACATCAGTCAAGCTTTTGATAAGGTATAGCAAGAAGTACTCCTTTCAAAGCTCAAAATTTTACTTCCTCCGGCTGACTATTTAATCAAAGATAAAATTTCCACATCAGATTCAGCCAGGCTTTAACGGTAACATTTGCTTATGATACTACACTCCTAAAAACTCATAAGAAATCTTGCAGTCGCAAATGAAAAAAAAATTAATTGAGCTACCTAAACGACGCACTTGGAATCCTCATACAAGACTGAAACGAAAAGAAACTGCTCGACTTTTTCGACTATGCTCTAAACTTCCAATTATTTACAAAAGACCCATTTATGTATGTGACTATAATAAAGCCAATCCGGACTTACGTAATTGAGATTTGGAGCTCCACTAAACCATCGAATTCCTGTCGTATCCAATCCTTACAATCCAAAATCCTTCGTAAAATCCTCAATGCTCCTTACTTTGTCACAAATAAAATCATTCATAACAACCTTAAGGAACCACATGTTTCCGCTTTAGTCCAATCCAGATACCTATCCTTCCCTAACAAACTTCAAAAGCATCCTAACCCTCTCGTTTCAAACCTTGCTTCCTCTTCGATACCTGATAACCCTCCAAGGCTTCTGAAAAGAAGATGGCCTCGTGATCTACTTATGTAATTATATTACTAAAGTGCTACCAATGGGTAGTTTCTCAACAAGCGTTTTCATGTGATTGTATTATTACTGTATGCACATTTACTGGATGTATTTTTAATTTATACAGTTGTAAATCTCATGAATAAATTAAAAAAAACAAAAAACATAGAGCTACCAGATGGAAAGTGTATGTGAAGTGAAACCTGTATTCATTATATAAATGATCTTTTATACTCTCAGTGGTAAAGCTTCTATACCCTCAGCAATCATAGGCGCAGACTATGTATGTGAGGATATAAAGATAGTTCTAAATCACTGAGAATAATTTAATAATAAATTTTTAAAAAATAGGTTTCGCAAATTGTTGATGTGACAGGTGGAAATAGGGCGGACTATGAAGAGCTGAGGGAAGAATGACAGGGGCGAGGACAGGTGTGAGGGGCTGTTAGAGCGGGGAATGCGGCACGGCGGTAGGCGCGCGGTCGATAATGTAGATCCGCCCCTTCCACCTCTCTCTCTTCGCAAAAAGTTCTATCTCCCCGTGTCCGGCCTCGTTATGAAGGGAAGGGACACTACTGGGAGCGAGCCGCTCTCGATGAAAAAGCTAGTCTGGAGATCTAATGGCCGCGAGGCCACAGCAAGCCAACAGAGGCGATGTCTTTATCATTGCCATGGTCCGATCCAGAATATGCCGTCCCGATAAGGAACTATCAACCACGTCAAACGGTAAAACATTAATGGATGAATATGGTTTAAAAGTACAGAAACAGGACTTGAACTAAACAACTATATTTTGGAAGAATGCCCTTTTTACACCGCAAGATTAAAAGATGTTGGAATACCCCAGAATATATCAGCATCTCTGGGAAATCAAGAAGAAATCGTTACCAAAGTCATCAAGTTCCTGGATAGTGAAAGACTTAAAAAACACATTTGACAAGCTTTTTTTTATTTTTTTTTATTTAGTAATTTTTTTTTATCTATTTATTTTTATTCTATTTTCTCTTATTATTATTATTTTTTTTATTTTTTTTTTCACTTGATTTCATTTCATTTTAAATTCATTTGTTTATTAATCTCAATTCATTTATTGATTCTACTACTATTTTTTAAAGTTTATTTATTTATACATTTTTTATACATCTTATTACCTATAAATGTCTATTATTATCCTTATTTTTTTTTTTTTTTGTACCAACCATCCAAATAGTATTAAATGATGTTATTTAATTGAGCGGGCGCTTATGACCTGGATGTTTTGCGCTTAGACATCGAAACAAACAAACAAAACAAACAGAACTTGAACTAACTATGTAAATAATAATGGTGATTTAAGAAGTTGTTTGGGAGTGCGGTCAATATATTATATAATATATTATAATTAGAGACCGAATTTTCGTGCAGTAAAAATCCGAAAAACGTGCAGCAAAAATCTCAAAATGTGCGAAATCGTACAGTATAAATCCAAAATACGTAAAATTGTGTAATCAACACCTAAAACCGTGTAAACAATCATCAATATTGCTTAATTTATAACATTAATACATTGAAATCTTACCATAACTTGAGTTAATCGTCAGATAAAAAAAAAAATTTAAATGTAACATTCAAAATGAAATTCCGGATTATAATAACGATTATTAACAACTAATGCAGAGCATTGGAGGTTTGAAAGAATAAATTAACGCAGGAATTATAGTTGCCTATGTATATATTACATAGATCAGACTAATTTTAGATATATAACTTTTGTTAAAAATAGTAATGAAAATGTTATTTTTAAATAGAGTTGAAGTTTCCAATATTATACAATCCCAAATTTTTTTATTAAAATTAAAACTAATTTGAAATAGAATGTAATGTTTGAGATTTTCGACTGTTCAAAAATTAGAGTTGAAGCTGTTTTTCAATACCACTAAAAAAAAAATATTTTTGGGGATAACGTTCTTTCTAAAAAAAAAAAAAAAAAAAAAAACATTCTATGATAAGACTATTTTTCTCTTACTTGTTCCCCAATGAGCGTCCATCATTGATTTCTTATCATCTGATGATTCATAAGGTGTACAGAATTTTCTCATCAAATTCTTTGTCCTCACATTTCAAATTGGGGTATTTTTATATCCAGATCTTAATTTTTGACGGGAGACTAGATTTTACTTTCAGCAATATATTTTTTTTTTATAAGAATGAAATTTCTACAAATCAATTTAAATCCAGAAGTGATACTGAAGGGTTGAATGATGAGCGAGGATTCAAGCCAAAACAATAACTACAAAGTCCTTACTAACAAAGCAGCTAATTCTAGCAAAGCAGCTTTTTATTATCCAATACTTTAGGCAAGTTCTATTCCAATAATAGATCTCACTTGTGTTTTAATTCTTCCTTTTGTAATGAATGCAATTTTTGCTTCATGCAGAATTATTTGCTTTCCTTATATTTTTCTATTTTGAATAATTAATTTAATTTGAATAATGTAGTAAGATAAATATTAACACAGTCACTTATACATTTGTATTTATAAATCGTCTAATTTAGCACAAAAGTGCAAAGATGTGCAATTTAGTGCAACAAAAATCAAAATCGCGCAATTTAAGCCAAAAACGGCAAAACGTGCAATATAAAATTTAAATAAGTTATTCTATAGATTCTGAAACGGCTAGACATGCAAGCGAATAAAAAGTGCAATAACATGGAAATCCGGTCTCTAATTATAATAGTATTTTATTGTCTTTGTCGAAGTTTCGATCAATAATAAAGGTCTTCATCACGGTTTTTCATCTGACATTTTCGGAAAAAGTTAGGAGATTAACCAGTATTCTATATAATAAAACTATAATATTATATGAGACTTTCAGTTGACAGAATGACCAACTCCAATTTCAACATTTTTGGTTAGTAATTTTAGTGATATTTCTAGAGGGAAAATTTATACCTTTATTATTTCAACGCTGCAATCACCTAATCTGGAACCAATTGACGAACTGTCTTGACAAATATATTATAAATTTTACAACTACAAATATCACTAAAATGGCTTTACTCAATTGGCGTAAGTCATTCTGTCAATTGAAAGACTCATATATTGACCGCACCTCAGACCAACGTCTTCTCAAATAGGTAAATAATAAATTAGCATTAAATAAATTCATTTATAAGTTTAGAGATTTAGTAAAAACTCTTCATAAGTATAGAAATACAGAACCAGAGAGTTCCCTTTCGGCTAATCATATATTATTCCCATTTGCATCATTCCACTACAAACGTAACTGTTTTATTCATTACCCTTGCTTTCATTATGATAATTATTTCCGAAAACTAATATAGCGATTTAGTAAGCTATCTCCTATCTTGTCAGTTGAATCAATGCAGATTGTACAAATATCGTAACAAAAACCGTAATTATACAATTCTTGAATCGAAGAATAATGTTCAGTACATTGGTACAGAGCAACGTACAGGACTGCTTAGTCCCCGTTTCGCAATTTAGAACCTATGAGTGGCAGAAAATGTATTCTCTGTTATATCAGGTAGATAAATAATCTAGAAAAGTTAGAACTTACCAGCAATTCTCATGAAAAAAAAACATGAAATTTCAAGTCTGCATTGCTATTTTTATTACTATTAATTTAAAGTTAAAATGACTTGTTTCAATACGAGCCAATTACGCATTATGAATATTGCTATAATTAAATTTAAAAAATCTATTTTTATAATATAGGGAATAATCGAGAATAATAGGGAATAATCGAGATATTTGTATGCTTGCTGACGCACAAGATTTAAATATGTTCACATTTTTACAACACATCATTTGTCTGTATAACCTTTTATATCGTAAGTTGCATCAAGTGGTGGAAGAAGGTTTTATAGTGTGGAAGAAGGATTATAGTGTGAGTATTAATTGTAATTTATATCAAAAAAATAATAATACAAAAATTTGGTTGAAAACGGTCATTTTTTTTTTTATACATCTTATTATTATATTATATTAGGACTTCTTGACAAGGTTTTACCTGGGAATATTAAAAAATAAATATTTTCATCCCATTTGAATAAGCCTAGAATGATGAATATGGCACTGAAGGAGATGGATTGGCGGCTTTGGTCCTTCCTAGTTCTTCGAATCGGAGGAAAAACCTATATTTCACATTTTGTTTACACTTTCATTCACAATTATTTTTACTTTCCTACCTATACTAGGTAACGAAAGTATTGCAATCGGGTCAAATTTCCGACATGCGGTTTTCGACGGATCTATACGTTTCACAGCCCCCTGAGTCCGAAAAACACATTTTTTTTTATACATACTTGATGTGTAAATGTTTGCTAAATAAATTTTATAATTCTATTGAAGTCGCCTGGCTATGAACGGTCACTGTACAGAACCGGGCAATCTGAATTCACACTCCACTAACTTCTACTACTTTTTATGTCATGATATGAATGTTTCTAAAATCGTCAGCTTTCCCGTTGGAATGTATTATAAATATATGTTAGTACTCTTATTTCCGAAACTTTAGAGTCATAATTAATTATTGGTCACTTTCTTACTCATTATCATACACCATTGATAAACACTAGAATCTACAATAAAATAGATTGCTGTCATTTATGCTATATTCAGACTGATAAATTAAAGATGTAAATGTTTTATATAACTTGGGGCATTAGAAAAAAATAGAAAAGAAAACCTAATCTTAGCGGTGGAACAGATATTCCCACGGTATATGAAAGAGGAAATGTTTTTCTTCCAGGTAAAAGGGCAATGAGAAACGGGGATAGGGAAAGCAAGCCTTGGGCAAAAATATCAAATCGTTCTTTGGAACTCTTCCACTCGACAAAACATAAATATTTAGCGAACCAAATATTCATGGCAGTGGAACCTCCTCTAAAAATATAAATTAACAACAAATGGAATATAAACCTTTAAAAATATACTGCTCAGAGAATTATCTTTCTTGAGTGATTCTTTAAATAAAATGTATATGGTTTAGAATACAACTAACGGACATTTTATATCTATAAAATTATTTTCGTTGCGAATCCTAATAGATCTTTTGTAAATCAAGATAATTATCGATTCTAATGTAAAATTAACCCATGGTACAATTTCTTTTTTGTAAAACGAAGCTAAATACTTTTTTTTAAATGGTTTGAAAATAAATTTATAACCGAAACCAGCTATTTTCTTTTCAAGGAATGTAATGAACTTGCATTTCTCAATTTTTCTTAAAAAAATAATTCATCAAAATTTGTTTTATCACTTTATTCAAATAAAAATTAAAAATAAATTAAATTTATTTTATACAAAAATTTAATTTTTTATAGAACAATTGTTATAAATTTTTTCTCCCCGAATCATACACCATTTTGGCTTTACAAACCGAATCCCAATCAATTTTTTTTTTTTTTTTTTTTGTACAAAAACGGTCACATTGAAGTTTCAATGTCTTTTAATTCTACCCAAATAACTTTGACTAATACACGCCAGCAAGAACTCAATCATTCGAAAGCTGTACCTCTCCCCTGATGCACCAGCGAAACATAATCATTCCTGAATAAAATATAATATTATAAAAATAGTCTGTTCAACACACAAAATCAAAAGTAACAATTTACTCGATAGCTTGTTCTAATTGAAAAATATCCGCCCAGTTAAATAGTTAAGCAAAAAAACACTGCTATTCCAGACCATATACTAATCCATTATTGAACTCGCTCAAGAACAATTTGTTTGATCCTGAGGAACCTGTGTTTGTTACACTATTATTAAGAGTACAGAAGCCATACCTGTTTTGTTTTTTAAGTTGTTTTTTTATTTATTAAATGTATCAAAATGTTTCTTTACATATTATCGGAAGTGCCTAAGGGATCTTAGAGCTATTCTCCTCTATCTACCTTTTCAATAGATATTTAGTCCGCTGAAGATTAATTTAACCCACCTCTATAAATTTTGAATGGCCACACAAACATAAACGTTGGGTCGAAAAACGAACACAATATTAATGTTTGGTTGCGGTTATTGAACTTTAACAAATGATATTAGAGAATATATATATATAAATCTAAGGCATATTAATCATTAAAAAACCATCAATATTTTATTTACTATTTCTATTCATGAAAAATCTGGAAAAAGACTATGGAGTCAAAGAAAGAACTAATTTACATAAAATCAGAAATACGTAAATGGAGATTTTAATAGTATGAAAGCATTTACAGCTGCAATGCCGAGAAACATCTCAAAAAATGTCTCTTCCGTTATTGTAAAAAAAGGAAGTCTGAAACAATAATCTCGTTATAAACATTGAGCCATAGCCGATTCACGTAAAGTGAACTAGAGAGGTGAATCAACCAAAGATGGCGCTTACCTCAGTCCATTTTAGCTGGTAGACGCCTTCATAAAGAATTGCTGAAAGGGTACCTAGAGCCTTGTGACCTATCAGAATGGAGAAGACGAAAAATGCTCATTGATCTGTTAGGTAGGTCGGATTCAACCCAAACATTCATTGAAGAGGGTTAATATTTTAATTTTTAAAAACCTATACACATGATAAGCACGTACGAGACATATACCAAGAATAATAATTTATATCGAAAACGAAATTCAAGATTAGGTTTCACTTTGAAAATAAACTACTGAAATAATAGAGTTCACAACCGAATATAGTCCGTGGTACAGACCCCTTTTTATCAAATTATTAACGTCCACCTAAAACTTCGTAAATAGCTTCACCTAATCGTAACCTACAAATATTTTATTTACAAAACTTTTGGAATTGGGGCGTTTTTAATCTGGAGATCGACAAACTTTGTCTATTTAATTAGGTACTAAAAAGTCGTATATACCCATTTGCTTTCAACTTGGATCGTAAGATAATTTGATCAGAAAATCATTAAAAAAGGTTTGTCTTCAAAAATATTGAGCCGTTTGGCGTGACTTAAATCCCAAGATGTCAAAAGAACTCGATTTTTAAATGGGTATGTTCAAGTTTTTAGTACCTAATTAAACAGACAAAGTGTGTCGAGCTCCAGATTGAGAACGTCCCAATTCCAATAGTTTTCGTAAATATTGTAAAATATGTGTAGCTTACGATGAAGTTTCGGGCGGGTGTTAATAATTTGATAAAAGTGTGTCTGTACCACGGACTAATATGGTACAAGCAAATAAAAAATATAGTCGGGTATCATTGTTGAAGAGACCGTTAATTGTTAATCAATACACAGCACTATAATGGAAGGAGTAAAGGTTCAATAAAATTTAAGTATACTAAAAGACGGTGGAGTACAAGGAGCCAAGAGACGCTAACACAGTACTGGGGAGAAGGCCCACACTCCACCGTGTTTATGGCTGCCCATGCCAACAGTTTATGGCCCCTATAAAGAGACGCTTTCGAGTTGGGTTCTTCAACAGTTTCAAAAGGAACCTCTATTCACTTTATCCTCTATTCAAATCACATTTATAGCTGTGTGAGGGCTCTATGGCCCTCTGTGGAGAGACATAGAAATCTCATCCACCAATTTAAAAAAAAAAATTATAACATTTATTTACCAATTGCCAATTACTCTCATTTGGGAGTAACTATCAAAAGACCATTTCCTCAGGCTGAAGAGGAAGCATCGGCTACTTAGCAGAGTTAAGCTCTTCATTCCCCCGGCAGTAAAGTCCATAATTGGACTAAAAGTAAGTACAAGTCCAACGCTTCAACAAGAGAACCTGAAGATCCAGTTGCTTAACTGGCACAAATTTCTTTTTTAAACAGATATAAAAATAAATATAATGGTTTATTAACTTTGTTATTTGGCGATGATTACTTCCAATTAACAACAATTGAATTTATTTGTTGTATTATCAAAATTGTATGTTTACAAGTTTACGTTTCGAGATATTTATTCCCATCTTCAGAACCACAATCCCAATGATCTTGTGGATACATGGCTTAAAACTAATCTGCTCCATCGTCAGTTTCTAATTCATGTTATAATAAATCTAGGTATATAACATCTAGAGCAACATCTTGCTTATAGACTAATTATTGGGTGTCTGCCATAGTGAATACAGTGTCTGCAATTTTGATAATACAACAAATAAATTCAATTGTTGTTAATTGGAATTAATCGTTGCCAAATAACAAAGAATATCATACAACTTCCCAGAAAAAATAAAAAAAGTGGTTTACTAACGTTTAACACACTTTATAGGAGAAAAAAAATTGGTCCGTGTCCCGTAGATAAATGTTTATTTTTAATTTACTTTTTATGGTGTGAATGTGCTCTCTGAACTCTATTATAATTGTCCGTTATTGAGACAGATTGTAGTATTTATCAATAAACAAGTAATTCAGTAAAATAAATTTACTTTCAAAAATTCTTTTTTTTTTTTTTTCTTTTCTCTAAACTGAGGTGGGGACCTCAAGTTTTCGGCTATACATTTTTTTTTTTGCCGAACAGAGGAAAAGGGAAGAGGTATTAATGGCAGAACTATGATGCTCATGGCACCAGGACTCGAACTCGTAATCTTCAGGTTATCAGGTTGCCATGCAACGAGTGTATTGATAACAAATTAGCCAGCTCGGCTACCCCGCCACCTAATTCAATAAATTTAATTTATTATTCATAATTTATTATTTTAAAAAAGGATGTTTTATTGGAAAGACTTCTTATTAAAGAACTCTTTTCTCCATCAAATCCAGTTAAATAAAAAAGTCGATATGGAATAAAAAACAAATATATTACAAATTATATGTTATACGAAAAAATAGCAAAGAGCTCTTAAAAAAGTGTAACAAAAGAAACTAACAAACTAATTATTAGAAATTTAGAAACTATAAAATTTATTAATTAGTCGCAAAAGTTTTCTAAATATCTATTCAATCAAAAAAGTATAAATAAACAAATTAATTTTTACTATGTTGATTTTATAAGATTCTAATAATATATCAACAAAACGTGGTGCGTGCAACATACAACTTTCACTTACCGCTCTACTTTGAATAGAAATTATTTTTTGGCAATATTGGGCTCTTACAGTAGGCAATGAAATCTAGTTACTCCATCTCCTTTTATAAACCACATAACTTCAGTCTCTGAGCCTTTCAGTTCAGTTGACATAATTACTAATTCCAATTTCAAAATTTTTGAATATCATTTTAGTGATACTTCTAGTCGGAAAAGTTATATCTATACAGACAGTGAGTAAGTTGATTCCTGAGTAGGTGATTGCAGTGTTGAAATATAGAACTCTGAATAAAGGTATGCATTTCTACTAGAAACATCACTAAAATTAATAATAAAGAATGTTGAAATTGGAGTAAGTCATTCTGCCAACCGAAAGGCTCATATATGCCTAGAGAGATTTGAAAGTATATCTGAATATTTAACATATAAATGAATATGGATTGTAGAACTATTAGTTATTAAAATGTTATTTTCACTGTATATAGTAAAGTTTACTAAGGTGAAATTACGAGATTTTCATTGCCTGCCATAGTTAGGTCAAAACTAGTCACACTCATTGTAAATGGATGGTGTTGGAATTTCTCAAAGGTACAATTCATCAAATTATTCACTAATTTAATTTTCTAAAAGGTTACTTGAAGATTTTTTTTTTTTTTAATGGCAATAAATACCTAATCATTTAAATATCATATAATACCTAGAGTTATTAAACTACAGTAAATGTATTTAAGGTTATAAACATATTCATGAAATATTTCACTTCTTCTTTCACACAAATACAATAAAATAGTATTTTAAACAATGGCATTGCCTTGACTCGGTGGATTTAAAATACTTTCTCCAAACTTAAAAAGCTTACATTTAATTTCCTTGGAAACATGTGATTTACGTTAAATAATGTTAGTTTTCTGAAATTACTGTTTATATTTTTTTCGTCACTCTCCGTTACCTTCTACAACTTTATTTATTTGATATTATGTTGTTGTTTTTTAATTCTCCGCTTTCCAACGATTATAATATGTATACCTTCTGACTGTTATTTCCGGAGATTCAATTTCAACCTGAATAAGCATTTTTCTTTTTTCCTCCAGTTTCCAATTATCATATTCTTTCAAACTTCATATTTAGCGATTTGTTATAGTTACTGTCAATAAAAATCATTGAAATAAACCATATTAAAGGTAATTTTTTGAAATAAACCATATTAAAGGTACTTTTTTGAAATAAATCATATTAAAGGTACTTTACAGGAAGACGTATATGAAAATTGGGCATTGAAGCCCTGTAAAGTGAACTCAATGGGGATAATATCTAAATGATATTGAACACTACTTAATTATACAATGATACACCGAGTTTAATCAAAATAATTAGAGCCGTTTTTGAGAAAATTGTAAAAATGTGTTTCACCGTTGATATGAAGTTCCGGTTAACCGATATTAAGGAAAAAGTTGCTGTCATATCTAAGAGATATACCTATCTTAAATGCGTAATATCAGTTTCCTACGACTTTTCGTTTTTGAGCTAGACTGTTCACATACACACACACACACCATTTCGCGGGACTTTGTTATTTGGACTTAAGCGACACCTCAGGTGTATTTCTGCTGAAAACTCAGATTCAAATATTTTAACGAGGTAAATGAAAGTAATATAGATAATTATTAATAGTTACGATGTTGGAATAAGTTGAAAAGTAACGATAGATTCTGAATTTTATTTTGTAAACTAACTCAAAAAGAATACGAATTGTACTGCACCGTTTTGTATTATACGTAAATATAAAATTGTTGGTATATATTATAGCAGGAATATATTAGAGCAGAATTAAAAATGTTAGAAAATGCAAATTAATTTATGTTTCCCTCAAATTTTCATTTATGTTTCAGTTCGGATTTCTACCATTGGGCGAACAAAAGTATATGATAATAATGAAGAGAAGGATGGTTGGGGTGATCAGTCATAATAAAAATGGCAAAAAGAAAATATTGATATTTATTTTAACATTTGCCGACGTTTCGACCCGAAGTTCAGGCCTTCATCAGGGCTGATCGAAGCAACCGCTTGCAGAGATGATTACCATCTCTGATGATTAACATATTATCAGTATATGATAATATATTACATAAACCAATTTAATTACACATATAAGAAAAATATTTTATTTTTATATATTATATTATATTAAGTAATTTTACAGTAATTTTCTCACTACCTACTACTTTTAATAAATAATAAAAAAACTATTAATAAGATCTTCTACATTGGATTTACCAATCCACAAATACCTAAAACATTCCATGATTTTGATGTTTAAAAAAATACATTATAATCTAAATGAATGAGCGGAAGTAGCCAAATCTGTTGGGAAGACACAACTGTAAAACTTTCGAAATATGTTTTATCACGTAATATTGTCAGAAAGACATGTTTTATAAAAATGACTCCATAGCATTATGTAAGCAAAATTTCACATGGTTAAAATCAACTTTAAAACTAATTTTATTTATGTAACAATAATTCCAATTATTTCCCTACCTCTATAAAATTGTATGATTTTGTAATTACTGCATTGTTCCATTGGATAAATTATAGGAATATACAGATTGATTACAGAAATAGTCAAAATTATTAAAATATTATTTCATTAAAGTTTTAGGTATTTCCATTACTCAAATTATGTTGTTGTTTTTTTTCAAGTAACTTTTGTTTTATTCAAAGGATTTATTTTCAGTTCATACAAGACCAAACAACTACCATTTGTACCAGTATTAACTTTTTATTATTTAAAACGTAAAAAAAAAAAATATTTTAAGGTGAATATTGATTTTAAAAACGGAATTCACAATTTTTTTTTATTAAAGAAAATATAGTTTAAAATAAATGTAGGGGCCTCGTTCCGAAAAAATTTCTAACCACTATTATTTTGTTGTTAATTATTCCTATAACTAATTACTCTATCATTATAGTACAACAACTAAAATAGTGGGAATGAAGAAAGCTAAATAATATAAAAGAGAAAAGAAAAAAAAATGCAACAAAAATGACGATTTATTATTAATTTATACATTTTAATTCTCAATAATTTGACAAAGCTCCTGACAATTTTCTATCACTGAGGCCTTACACACACACGCTGAGATCACTCGATCAACCTTCACGTCCTTTACCAGAAATCCTAAGAAAAGAAAAAAAAAATGTATCGTTATTCAAAAAATGCATATGCATCGCAGTTCAAAGTTAAACTAAAAAAGTCCCTTAAAATAATTTTATTCTCACTGAAATAATAAAAAGTTTGATTATTTGCTTTTCTAAGAACATCTAATAATAATGATATGATTTTTAACACTGAAAGAATAACCACAGATTAAATTGGAGCAATTCACCTAAAATTAAATAATCAATAACAAAGGATTTATAACCTATAAACATTCATAAACAAAAAATTTCACATTGTAATCTTTTCTAAAAATATCACCCAATAATGTTAGGTTATTATTGGAAAAATTCCAAAACACATAGCTGGTGTTGCCCAAACGCGAGACCGAGACGAGTCTTGGTCTTGCAAACTCAGTCTTGGTCATGCTCTTGGTCTCGCGCAAGTCTCCCAACAGTCTTGCAGTTACTTATTAGCTTATTGCTATAGAGATATTATTGTAGTTTTTTATATAGGAAAAACCTAGCTAAGCCCGAATGAAAAATTAGAGGAGTTAAATGCAAAAGTAAATTGGTTATACCAATTATTGACATATAGTAACTATGATTGTCAAGTATTAGTAGTAACTATTTTGCCTTAATTTTTATTTAAAAAATCAATTTTTTTACCAGTCCAGGTCTTGGTCTTGCAACAGTAAGGCGGAGACATAAGGCTGTGTGCTTTGAAATTTTTCCAATAATAACCTAACATTCATGTTTTGCCTCTTGATTATTTTGTTATTACCCAATAACGAAAAAAATAGGAAAAATTAATTTAATAAATAGACCATATGAAAGGTTACATGAATGCATTTTTTACGAAATTGCAGTGCCATCTAGAGAGAAAAGATAAATACAATTTAATTGCGTCATCTAATATGCGCATGCGTGGCCGAAATAGCGGGCGGAATTTAATATTATTGGATTGTATTAAAATTGGATAATATCGAACCACATTCAGCCCGCTAACCCCTAACTTTTGGCCAAATTTGTGCTAATAAAAAGGGGTGCGGTTCGAAATAAGGATGTTTCAAGGAAACTAGTTTTACGCATGCGTAAGCGGAAGTGGAGGATTAAAATTGGTAAAACTAATATGAGAGTTAGTAACTGAGCCATTTCAATAAAGACACTAAAAAGCGTTGAAAATTAAAAAAAAAAAAAAAAAAAAAAAAATTAACAGCAGTGCGTGAAGTGACGTTCACATGGAATTCACCACTGTAGTAGGAACTAAAACTAAATTCTTTCTTGATGTCTAAAACGAAGAAAAAGAGTATTCGCAGTTCTTGAATCTCAAAAAACTTCACCACTAAGAAATTCGAATGAATTTCTTCGTGCCGGCTATAAAGCATCTCTAAAAAAAAAAAAAAAAAAAAAAAACGGAAGATAGACAGCACACCGAAACCGAAACGTAATGAAAATAAACTTTTAAGCGTTTTAGAATTTTTCTAGTCTCAAGCATTCCAAATAAATTACGTCCCTGCACCTTATACACAAGAACCATTAAAAAAAAAATTAAATAAAAGAGGGATGCATAGGTATTAATTTTTCAAAACCAAGGCTAATCGTAAGTTAAAGATTGTCTTAAATAATTTAAAATTATAAAATAACAAAAGTATGACTATTGTTAGATGGTAAGATAGAAGTGTTAAGTTAACAAGGATAATTCCATGAGAGGCTCTTGGAAATATTTGCAGGGCAGGACAAATCCCCAACAGACACATATGTATGCAGCTGTTCGGGATCTTGGATTAGCGAGCAAACAGAATCCACCTTCGTATACAAACTAAAACAATCTCCTTAATTCCCTTATCCTCCGCACCTCTACTCCAATTACAAATCCTTTCCATCCAACCCCAACCCGTAAGACAACATGGCCCATTTGAGGCTATTAAAAAAAAAAATTAACATTTTTCGTACTTTTTTCGGACAAAAGTTATTTTTACTCATAGCCTGAATTTAATAAATTTTGTCTTATTGAATAATTGTTACAGAACTAATAAGCTCTCCACCACCAAACCTCAAACGTGCTACTGAAAATAAATTCCACTATAAGGCAATACAGTAATAGTTATAATTTTACAATTTTACGCTAGACTGCATGAATATAGATTAGAAAGTAAACGGCATTATGTTGATATTAATGATACAGCTATAATATAAATACTACCTCAACAAACTTTCGATTTCGATGAACATTTGTATGTGTTTTTATTTTTTTAACATAACTGATAACATTACCAATCACGAACTTATCTCCACTTATTTAGGGAGGAAAAAAAAAGTTTCCCGCAACGATAGTGTGTCCCTAAGTTCAAAGATAGCGATATAAATCTTAATACAATTACCGAAAAGATAAATAATTAATAAAAAATAGGGCATTCAATAAAGAGCTATAGTTCCACTCACGCTTCTTACTCTTAATAGTCTAAAAAAAATTAAGCTGTTGATGGAAAAAGTTATGTACATAGCAAAGCTCGTTAGTTCAAAAGTGTGATGTTCAGTTAAATGAGCGTCGGACAAGTAGAGTCGGGATAGCCTTCTCCCATTTTTAAGTCAACGCTTTGACGTTTAATCAAACGTGAAATCAACGGGACGGTTTTGAAATAAAGGCTTGTAAAAAAAAAAAAAAAAAATACATTTACGTAAGCGTAATAAAAAGTAGAGATGGAATTCGATAAAGGAGGTTAATGGTCATTTTCGAATTTGTCCCAAAATTTCCTTCTGGTTTCAGCCAAATGGTCGACTGGTTCTTCAAATAATGAAGATGAAAATATTTTTGCCTGTAAGGAAGTAAACGAAAAAAGGGGATGAAGTTAAAAAAAAAAAAAAACGATACAGAATCAGGTAGCATCACACACAATCCTTCGAAATATTACAAAAACTCTGATCAATGAAAGCAGGTATCATCCACATCAAATGAATTTGAATACAGACAGATAGGAAATCAAATTTCTTTCAAGGTATCTAAAGCGTAAAACGCGACTGGAAATTTAGATTCTCGAGAGAAGAATAAAAATTATGCATTATTTCATTTAACAATTAAGTGGCTTCACGGACATCTGTTATTTTCAAAAAGTGGAGAGAAAGTATATAATTTTATTGCTTTAATTCAAACTGTTTCTGATGATTTTATTTAAGAATATTCAAGTTGAATCACTATAAAAAATCCTTTATTAGGTGGATTTTAAATATTTCTTCCAAATTTAAATTTTTTTTAAAAGGTTGTTTTTAGTTAGTAAATTTCATTTAATTTCCTTGAAAGCATGTGATTTACGTTAAATATTATCAGTTTTCAAAAATTATTATTTATAATTTTTTCGCCACTCTCCGTTACCTTCTACAACTTTCTATATTAGATATTGTTCCAACGATATATTATAAGTATATCTTCTGACTTATATTTCCAGAGATTTATTTTCGACTTGTATAAGCATTTATATTTTTTTTATACATCATTCAATTATCAGATTCTTTCAAAAGGTATATTAAGCATTTTTTCGCTAAATATTTAACAAAGCGGCTAATTATTTCACAATAGTTTATTATTTCCAAACAATTATACATCTAAAGTAACATTACCTTCCTAGTTACAAAGAAAAATAAATAAAATCTAAGGCATATACCTACCTTAAATACGTAATATCAGTTTCTTAAGACGTTTCGTTTTTGAGCTAGACTGCTAACATACAGACACACAGACCCACAAACCATTTTTCGGGACTTGGTTATTTGGACTCAGGGTACCTCAAAACGTGTATTTCCGTTGAAAACTCAGATTCAAAAATTGTCTCGATCGCAATACTTACCCTTACTATATATTACATATATACGTAAGTGAAAATAATAAATTTCAGTCTCAAGTCGAAAGTAAATAAAGCAGTTTTCCGGTGTTCCTTTATAAAAAGAGATTTCGATCTAATAAACATAGAATTGAAGCTGAAAATTGATATCAATCCAATAAAGATGAGCTTAAAAATAAGATTATGATCAAACTGAGTATTTAAAAAAATTCTTAGGTAATAAATATATATCATAAAAATTATGTAATTATTATTAATGCTGGATTGTTAATAATTAAAATATGCATATCGATTTAATAATACATAATACATTTAGTGAATACAAAATACATAGGATTTAGCAATCCGACAAACTAGTTCACTATAAGTTCAATATTTTAAAATACAGAATACGATATAAAGAATATACGAACAAACGGAAATCGAACAATACAAATCACGGTATTGAAATAATGTTTCTAAATATACATCTGAAATCGGAAACGATAACCAGGAAAAAGTCAAACACAGCCGATTCAGTGAAAATTAATTCCACATGCTCTCAACTCAAACGTCAAAGTCACGAACAAAGCAAACTTAATTACAATCCAGAATAGAGTTTCATTTTCAATTGGAAAAGTAAATTAACTAGCTAGATATTTACTCAATAAAAACTTCCTTTGTTATATATCTTTTAATTTTCATTTATAAAAATTAATACAGAAATATATAACAAGAATAACTTACAATTATTATAAACAAAAGAAATAAATTTCGTTTCGAATATTATTTAATATCAGTATTCATTTAATATCATGAAATCAGAAAAAGGAAAAAAAAAAATTACTTCATTATGTAAATGAACATGGCTGAGGTAGTTACTTAATTCACGTACGAATTAAATTTTATACTAAAGGATCTTTACCTATAAAATGAGATGATCATGTAAACCTAATCCACAATAATGATTAATTTATTTATTTCAATTAATTTATTTCAGTGAAACAAATAGATTCCTTGAAGAGAAGTTGATTGTGATGTTTAGTCATAAAAGTAACTAAGTAAAAATAAATAAATTATATTTAAATCCATATGTGCTTGTTTTAGGTGAAATTTGTTTTTATTATTTTAAAATAAGGCTGTGCTTTATTTCTTCACCATATTTATTCCAATTTATATAGCTACGTTTCGGCCGGTAAGACATCTTCAAACCATTTAATTTAATCATGATTGTTGCATGTAGTCCAAAATCAGATTTTCTGATCAGATTCAATCTGATTTTGGACTACATGCAACAAGCATGATTAAATTAAATGGCTTGAAGATGTCTTACCGGCCGAAACGTAGCTATGTAAATTGAAATAAATATGGTGAAGAAATAAAACACAGTTTTATTTTATAACAATTATATTTGTTTTTATATTATTAAATATAATTCAATAACTATAAGAGTGACAGCAATATAGACTAAAACTTACTTTAATTTTTTTTTTCAATTATTTTATTTTGATAACTTAAGAAGAGTTTTACTTTTGTTAATAAGTTAGCAAAGTTAATGTATTTTAACACGTAAATTAGAAATTTGAATAAATGTAGAAAAGGAATTATCCTATTTAACGAAATATTAATTAAATTTTCTGCGAATATTATTATATATTATCTCTCACTCAAAAAACAAAACAAAAAAAAACGCAATTATTGGAAGAAACTTTTTTCTTTAATCATTAATAATATGCTAAAAAAAAAACCAGCTTTACTTCAGTAACACATTCAAAATTCAAAAACCAAAACAAAGGATATAACCTTTGCACCAGAACATACAAAAAGAAAAAAAAAACTATAGAGCTTATATTTGCTCCCAATTGTCCGAGTTTAACGATTTTTTAGAAAATTCTATAACTTTTAAAAACCATATACAATATCGAAAAAAGTGTATACTTTTTGAGTTATTCAGAATTTAATTTTACCGTACCTCGTAACTTTTTTCCCAGCTTCTTTTCGTTGAAATATGTTACATAGATAAATTTAAAGGGCGTCGAGAAAATGACTTTAGCGAAGTTTCATTGAAATCGGTACATTCGTTTAGGCGCTACAATCTATAGCAACGCAGGTTTTTCGGCCGCCATTTTGAAAGTAAAAGGCGGATAGTAATGTCGATGAAGGAGGATCATCCCCGGGTGAGCTCTGATTTTATATCAAAATTTGAAAAAAAAATTGGTCCAGTAGCTACGGAAAAAATGCGCGGACGGCGGACGGGCAAATAACATTTTATTCATTTTTCGAATTCTACGTATCCTGAAACGTGAAACCTCAAATTTTGAAAGGGGGTTAAGTTTTTGAATTCTTTGGTCGATTACAATGGCTCATTATTGAAAATAATAAATCAATAAGGGATAAAGGTACGGCATGAAAATGATAATTGATAAAAAAGTATGTAACATTAAGCATTGTTAATTTTATTGATTATAATGTGTCATATTATAGAGATGGATAAGTTAAAGGTCAACGAAATCTTCTCTGAGAATAAAGTAGTTAAAAAAATATATAGAAACTGTCTTTGGTAAACAAAATTCCTCATCTACTAGCCCAAAATGTATAATAAAAAATATTTTTGATAAATTGGCAATAGTTTCTATATAATAGAGATTAACATCATGGCTTCCCGGATTAAATAGTTTCTTCTCACTTTGTATTAGTGATCTTTGCCAGCAATAAAATAAGTTAATTCGGTGAATCACCGAAATTCATCAAGCATGTGACGAAATGAGAAGGAGCAATTGAGAAATTGCTAAAGGGCCATTTCAAAGTCGACAGAGCCTCATCCAAGTATTTTGACCACTTCTTTACTATTTTTAGCTTCTTATGACTAATTATTCCATTTGAAACTTATGTTTTCATTTGATTTTGGAATTTTCATTTTTTTTCTTCTTCTAGTTTGTAAAGGCCTACGCATCTCGTATTTCGTTAATTCTTATTCTTCAAAATAAAAATTGGCACAATTCCACAAATCTCTATTGTTTTTGAAAAAGGTCGAACGTAAAATTTGATTTTTTTTTTTTTACAGATGAGCATCGGATGATTTCTTTATTATTTATTAGTATAATTTCATATTTAATTTCCCTGATATTTTCCATAGTAACAGGCTACTTATAGCAGTTGGAGACTACAAAATGTCACCTTTAGCACAAGTATTCTATTTAAAAATGAAAAAATGTTACAAATCACCTTCTGCACTAACAATAGCGATATTGTTAAACCATGTCATTGAGGAAGTAAAATTCCTAAAAAGAGTTCCTTGGGGCAACTATTGGTGAAGTTGGAGCTTTTTATAACAGATGGTGGTACGTACAAGACAAGTGAAAATGTCCAGACATTGATAAATAAATGTTGAACATTCTCATCTGCTTGTGATAAATACTATATATAAATATCTAAAAGTTGTTTTTCAATAGGTATGCCTAACTCAAGTATACTATGGATCCATACAAGCATAAACCCAAAAAGGACAGGAAAAAAAATATGAAGGAAAAAAAAGATTTGCGTATGACTAAAAAATAATAATGCAATTTAGGGTTGATCGTACCAATTTGAAAAAACCTAAATTATTTAAGAAAATTAAAAAAAAAAAAATCGGACACAATTATTAGCAAATAAACATAGTCCGTGGTACAGACACCTTTTTATCAAATTATTAACATCCATCTGAAACTTCGTAAATAGCTTTATCTCATCGTAACTTACAAATATTTTATTTACGAGAAGGAATTGGGGCGTTTCAATCTGGAGATCGCCAAACTTTGTTTATTTAATTAGGTGCTAAAAAACTCGTAAATATCCATTTGTTTTTCAACTCGAATTGTAAGATAACTTGAGCAGAAACTGAAGAAAAACGGTGGCCTTCAAAAATATTGAGCCGTTTGGCGTGACCTACACCCCCAACATATCAAAATAACGATGTTGTATTGGCGAAATGCCTATATTTTTGAGGGAGACCATTTTTTCTCGATTATGAGATCAAATTATCTTACGATCCAAAGGGGAAGCAAATGGATATATTCGAGTTTTTAGTACCTAATTAAATAAACAAAGTTTGACGATCTCCAGATTGAAACGCCCCAATTCCGAGAATTTTCGTAAATAAAAAACTTGTAGGTTACGATGAGATGAAGCTATTCACGAAGTTTCAGACGGATGTTAATGATTTGATAAAAAGGGATCTGCACCTCGGACTAATAGTCTATTGTAATTTGTACTTATCGATGGCTCAGTTGAAAACTAAAACAACTCAATAGTCAAGGTTTTGCTATACACCAGCTCAAACGTTTTGAACAAACTTAAAAAAATTACATGAAATATTCCATAGTGAAACATAAACTTTCACACTAACACTGAAGGCATTTTGAAATGGTTCCGTTTTGTATGTTGAAGAAGAGATTATAGGCCATAAGTGTCAGAATAAAACTGAAAACCGTTGATTTTTTTAGTTTTAGTTCTGAAATGAACCATCGATACGTTTTCGTTCAATATTCTGAATGAACCATTATATTCGATCGAAGGAAAACAGTTCTTCCATCTTACAATATATTGCATTAACGTACTTCAATGTCATTTTGCAATTTGAGTGGCCTCATATCAAAGAAAGGCATCTGTCATTTTTGAAAAGTAGGAAAAATGCTAATTTTTGTAACATTGCTTCAATTTAGACCATTTCTAATGTTTATTTTTCCTAATTAAACTTGAACATTTTTAAATAAAATCATCAGTTGACCTTTTGTTGGTATTTTTCTCCACATACTGATATTAACAGATGTCCGTCTTTGATATGAAGCCACTCATTTGTTCTCAGATGAATATACTATGCGAATTATTCACACGTATAGACTAGTTTCATTTCAATTTATTTAACTTTATTGAGATACTTAGAACTTTAAATTTTTTTTTCCCCCTCCTCTGCTGCAAACCTACCCGTCTTTCAGGCAACATGGTTTCACATACGGTGTGGATACCAATAAAGGAATCACACATGATGTGAATACCAATGAAAAATAAGTTCGGATGACTCAGGCAGACGAAACAGATGTCAACTGAAATGTCAACCAGAATGACGAATTGAAGCACTCCCCTAGGCAGATGTTGGAACGCAAAAACAAAAATTCCAGAAATCAGAAGCAATAGAACAAAGCGGTGGAAGCTTTATATTATTTGGGTTCAAGGAAGTAAAACATTATCATCAACTATAAAAACGATCTAATTATTGATTCTTTAGGAGACCCTTTTACTAAAGAATCAATAGAACTAAACCCAGTTATTTGAAAAAAAAAAAAGTAAAAATTAGAAAACTGAATTCAAATAAGGTCGTCAAAAAAATGTTGAATTAATATTGCACTTGTTTATCCAGTGTTAGACGATTTATTGAGGATGGCTAGCTAAGTTTAGAAACAAGCCCAAAACATGTCCCATAGAAACGGAGTAGTAACCATAAATGTCATATAAAATAAAAAACTGCACTGATGCCGCTTCTCGCCCAGGAGGAGGGGAGGGGGAGATAATATTACTCACCAAGTTACAATTATTTCTTTATTGAAGAAAGTTTAAACAAATGGAGTCACTGATTTAGTTAAGGCTTCTCTATAAAAGTTATTTCTCTATGAAACAGAAAGTCTTTCCTATAAATTGGAAACAATATGTTCCCAATTTTGGAATCCAATTCAACATTAAAATGTTGAAAGGCGAATAGATGATAGTATATGTATAAATAGATCTCGTTTTAATTACTGATTAAAATTTACGTACATATAATTCAAAACATTTTTTAATTGAATTATAAATTATTTAAAATGAAAAGCAACAACAGTATCACTGCTAATTCCATATATATACAAAATTATTTTAATATACTTGTAACCAATATACTAAAAAAAAAATATCTTTTATCTTAGCGAATTTATTTCTACTTCTTGCCACCAGGAGCGCTACAGTAGGATGATGGAGATACATAACCTTCACTGTACTTTGACATTTGATTCCATTATGAAAACATCCAGCAATCAAGTGAAAAAATGTTATAAAAAAAAAAAAGTATTCCTGATCAAAGATAAGAAAAAATATATAAAATCCTAATATCTCTGAGCCACAGCATAAATGTTTATCTATTTTATAGATAAACAATTCCTAGTGACATTATAAAAATACTTAATTCAAAATTAAAACAAATATTTAAACAGACAATAGAGCAGATTTCTACCCTTGCCCTACAAAAGTAACAAAAATATCATCAAATTATTGTTTGGTGCATTTGTAACATTTCTTGGAAAAAATGAATGAGAAGAAATGTCAATGCTAAAATAATAAATCAGTAAAATTAATATTACCCACTGTCAAATTTGCAGTGACTTTTGCATAGAACAAATTCTGTAACAAGTTATTAAGTGATAAGAAATAATTAGATTGTAGAAGAGAATAAATAGAAGAAAAATATTCAATATAATAAACACTAAAAAGGAAGGTGAACTTGTGTATCTGTTTTGTGCCTATTTTAAAGTGTTAAGAAGAGATTATGTCTAATGTTTGAAAACCAAAATGGTTAATGCAAAAATACTTTAAATGTTTAAATTGGGCAAAAGAAAAAAAAACAACTACTGACAATACAAGCAACTGTCATTGATACCATAAATCAATATGTAGTTGATAAAGAATGAAAGTACATATGTTTAACTTGAAACTATCTAATCAAATTATACTTAGAAGAATAATAAGGTTGAAACAAGATACAAATAATGGCATTGTTAAATAATAAAACATTGACAATGATTGCAACAGGTGATACCCTAAAATCAAGACTTGTTGGGCAAAGAGTCAATGTAATGAATATTTTTAAACAGTAATTCGTAATTAATGTAAAGTATGGAGAAGTGACTGAAATTTCATCTTATTAAACTAAAATATATATGTGAGATATCATATCAAAACATTCTTAATCAGCAGAAATCATTTAGGCATAACAATAACAAATACCAAGAAATGATAAACTCATAAGAGAATTAAATGATAACTAAATAACTATTAAAACTATCAAAACATTGAAATGTACACATCTTTATCAAAAAATGGTTTAATTGATTTTTAATTTAAGTAAAGTGTGTTGATAAACTGTAAAAGTATATTTAAACTATCTACTTACCCATTCACGAATGCGAGTTGCATTTCACAAACACACACGAATAAAATAAAATCAAATTTCTAAAACACAATCAGAACAATATGGACTCTACACCGGCGTTACCAATGCCTTTTAGAAGTGTAAACAGATCATACAAGGATCCTCACTCAAATCTTCATCTCATGAATACAACCATATACGTGAAAATTAATTCCATCAACTAGAAAACACAACAAATTATATGTAGCATTTGGTCTACAGAATCGGAAGGTTAGAAATCAATAACACGGCCGAATAGATTATACTTGTTGAAAGTAAGCTATTTATCAAAGTTTTAAATTTACTAAATACATTTAATCTTTTAAATGTAATCTAATAATCTTTATGTAACATTATAAAAAATAAATATTAGTTGAGGTGATACATAGCACCGAAATTTGAATTTCTTAATTCTAGATTCCAAGACTTTTTACCGATAACTTTACAAGTAACATAATTTATTAAGTTCAAAGTGTGGATTAAAACACTTTTCTAAAGATACAATTCCTTCCAGTTCTACAAAAGATCACATATTATCAGCTTACCTTGGTTTAACAAGTTGCCGGTATCTTGGCTTGGAAACATAATGGTTTAACAGGAAGTGTAGTAGAATTTGCATAAGTGGTAATTTTTTTATTTTTCATATCAACGCGATACTCTGGTATGACAAATTTAATCCTAATGGCAAACACAATACTTGATATTATAAAAGGAATTCAAGAATTTAAATAGATAAGATTTAATGTACAAATACATATTAAATACAACTTACAGATCTAGGTCTCAACAGCTATTTTCTATTTACCTTCAGAAATCAAGGTATATGAATAGTGGTATTTATACATTTAAATTTTTAGCATCACTTATACACACTAGCGGATCCAGGATTTAATTTGGGAGGGGGGCTTCAGCCCGAAAGCTTTTTTTTTCATAAAAGTAACGATAATTACTTTGGAAAATAAGAAAGAAACTAAGTACCTATATGAACTGGTGTTTAAGTGATTCCTAAAGCCCTTTTAAATGTAATTACACGAATAATTATACTTTAAGAGATAATTTTTTCCGATAAAACATGGTTATATTTTACCATTTTGGGGGGGTTCAGCCCGAAAGTCCCCCCCCCCCCGTAGATCCGCCCGTGCTTATACACCTAGTAGTTAATAGATAAATTTCCTCAAAAAAAAAGTATTATTTCAATATTAATATAATATATTAACATTTTTATAATATCACATAATTTTTCAACAAATTAAATGCAGTGCTTCTATAATATTTTTATTAAAATATTAATTTATTATATCTAAATATAAACTAGAAAGGAATCCATTTTCACCAGCATAATTATAGATTCAAAATCGTTATTTTAAAATGAAATTTAATTAACTTAGAAATTATTTCAAAATCTCAATGTTAAAGTAGGCTTTTCAGTAGCTCATTAAATTACTTATTTTTCCCAATAAATGCAAAAGTTGATAAAAAGGTTTTCCCATCTATGAAACATTTTTTATCTTTAAAAAGTTTTGCAGTCACATGCTTGTTTATATTTACTAATAAACATGTATGTTTATTATAATCCTCCACGAGACATAAATTCACTTTATTTTACACTAACCAATAACCAAAGAATAGTAATATAAAAGTCATAAACTACTAAACAAAAAGTTCATTTCATTTCAATTCTAATTAACAGTAAATCAACTTGAAGAAAACTCTTACCAAGATGATTAAATGAAGATAAATGTATTAAAAATCAATATATTTTTGGAAAAATTTAATAATCTAAAACAACTCACCTATTTATATTTCTGAAAATCCTGCTAGCATCATTAACATAATTCATATATTTCTGAACTTAAATAACATATCACATGCTAAGGATATTATTATGTTAAACAAACATCATATCCATATTGAAAAATATATCTTACATCCCTATTTAAAATTTCATGAGTTACTTTATCAGAAAGACATTTAAAGTTGTTATTAATGAGATTCAGTGGCAACTAAAAAAAATGTATTTACGGCCGATATTTCACTCCAACCATTTAGTATCTTCAGGGCTACAGATGAGACAAGACCTGGGCACTCTTGAAATAATTTATTTCTGAAATAAATCATATGATTATTTCATGAATGAATTATTTCCAAAATAACGGTTATTTCTGAAATAATATTTCAAATCGCCAATCAAATAATCTTGATGAAATAACCACTAAATTTATTTCTGATATGATTATTTCAATATTTTAACATTCATTGAAATAAATTAATTTATTTTGAAATGATTAGTTCAGAAATAATTATTTCATAATTATTATAGCAGATTTACTTATTTAATAGATAAATTACTACAAAAAAAAACATGAAATAATTATTTCTGAAATTATTTTTATGTACTGAAATAACATAAAAAATCCACCAATATAACAAATACATAATATTTAAATATATAGTATAATCCCACACGATCAACCTCTCATCCACCGGTGACAATGACTATAGGGTGCATATTTCGCCCAATACCTACAGGTATCCAGTTCAAATGGGCTGAGTGAGCCCGACCACCTTAATATTATATTTACTCAATATATTTCCCTGTTTGAGACACTTCAAATTTGTCGAGGTTGAGTGTGCCTGACAGCAATTTCATTTTTTAATGCACTTTATTCAGTGCCTCAAACAGCAGTGAATATAATGCCTCAAGTCCGTCTAATTGTTAAAAACAAAAGGAGCATAAGAAAAAAGGAAATTTCTTTTGGTCACACTCAGCCTCTGCAAAGATTAAAGTGCCTCAAACAGCAGTAGATATAATGCCTTAAGAAAGCCTAACTGCAGACAATAAAAGGGAACATAAGAAAAAATTAAATTTCTGTTGGGCACTCAGGCTCTATACAGACTAAAGTGTCTTAAACAGCAATAAATATTATTCCCCTAGTCTGTCTAATTGCAGGAAATAAAAAGGGAACATAAGGAAAAATGAAACTTTTGTCAGGGCACACTCAGCCTCTATAGAAAGTAAAGTGTCTCAAACAGCAGCAAATATGCCTCAAGTCCTAATTGCAGAAAACAAAACAGAGGAATAAACGAAAACTAAATTTAGAGTGAACAACAGGATTTTTGTTATGGTTATTTCATTCCCTTTTGCATCTATCAGAATGATTATTTCTGAAATAATTATTTTGGAAATAATGCTCAAGTTATTTCATGAAATAAATTATTTCCAAAATAATTGGGGAAGGCTATTTAACGATTTTTTTCGGAAATGTAATTTCAAATAAATTCTGCTCAGGTCTAGATGAGAAATCTTTGACTTAATATTTACTATGGACATAAAAAAAAAATTAATATCTAATAAAATTAATCAGTAATACAATTTTTTTTTCCTTCTTCCATATCATTTTAAATGATATCAGTGCCGGCCTCAGAGTGAGCCAACTGCCTCTGGGCACTTGGCATCTTCAGGGGCGCTCACCAATTAAAAACAAAGTTACAAAATGTATTAAAATAATTAATTTTAGTTTACCAATAAAGCAACTGTATTAGAGAAATGTTGAATTTAAGAATATTCAAATATTACAAAATATAATAAAACAATGATTTTTCTAGAGGAGATGACGTCATAGCCAAGGGAGACGCCGAATGTCTAAGGCCGGCACTGGATTATATGTGAGTTTGTATAAAAATTATAGGATATATTATTATAGAACAGTTCATGTAAAAATCTCAATGCAATGATAAAGCCATTCTTTAATATAGTTGCAAGACATAGAAACTAACTAGCATTCTAGAAAGAAAATCCTCCTCATGATAAACAGAGCAGTAGTGATAATCTCATGATAATCTGGAGTCAGAGTAGTAGTGCATTGAGTACCAATGATTAAGTACTTATATGAGATTGGTTATCCTATATCTCATGATATGAAGGCAGGGAGGTCAAGATGGGAGGGACAGGTAGTTTGAGGCAGAGGAAGCCTCTTTACAATAATGAATAATCAATAGTAGGCAAGAGGCCACATGGAAAGCCAAAAACCAATTAGATAGAATAAACTAAGATGCTGCAGAAATCTGGAAAGCAACAGCACAAGGTAAGCTTTAAGTTTGCAACTAATATCATGGATGGTTAGTATAGAGGCTCTGAAATAGATAGTAAATATATACAGAGGAGCTGGTCACACTTTTCGGATAGTAGAGCATCAATAATCTGGACTAGTTAATGTCAGTTAAATTTTAACCATAATTGGCATTATATATAAATATAACAATACAAAAATAACAAAGAATGTAAACCATTAGTAATTTTCTTTAAGTACTTTAATGACTTGTTCTTTTAACTTTCTCTGCCTTTTTATTAGAGCTGCATCATCTCTTAATCTCTGGAGAAGCAGTATTTTTGACAGGCTAATGAGTTCTGTATGTGTACCAAATCAATTACTGTTTCTAGTGCTTAAAAAAACACATGTGAAGGCCCTACATATTATGATCTTCATCTAGCAGTTCCCTTTTTTTTATCATATTTGGTTTCCACTCCAGTTAAGGTTGATATTTTTAGTCTTCTCTTAAATTTTTGTTTACACCTTTTTATTAAGGAAACAAAAACTTTATAACTTTAAATGAAGAAGCCCTCACCTCTCTGTGGATGGTCAGAATGTTGCCTGAAATGATGTTCATCTCTGGGCATCATGAACTTGTCGGATTACCAAACAAATTTAATGAACTCAATAGCAATCTGAAATTTATGTGGAACAACCAAACGACCCATCATTTAAAACAAAAAATAAATTTGTCAGTTGAAAGGCTTTATAATAAAAAAGTTTTGCAGATTGAGTGATATTGATTGTTCAGCTCCATTCCTGTGGGCCTTAGTGTGATGTTATAAAGACTGAAGCCTTCCTCAATAAATGGTTTACCCAAAACAAACATAATTTTCATAATTAGCAGACTCAAACAATCTGTTTAGGTTCATATATTAGTCAGGTTATAAACACAATTGATTATTTTTTTTAAACTTAGTCATTTATCATTATCCCTGGGCCCTTCCATATGTGTTTTCAACTGTAATCAATTATATAGCATGATATATTCAATGAAAATATGATAATAATGTTATAAAGAACAGTAAAGAAATATTTTACTAAAGAAAGGAAATGAAGGAAGAAATTAATGAAAAGTATAACATTTTAATATTTGGAACAAATTTTTATTCCAATTAACCATAAATAAATAACTAAGTCTATTTAAATTTAACAACTGGTAACATTTTAAGCATCCTTCTTCTCTTTTATATAATCCTCTAATTCATAACGCCAACGCCAATAAGCAACTCTCATTCTGTCCCAGACATTTTCCAAAGAATCCATTGCTGGCCTCACATCTAGTATGGCAAATCTGAAAAGTAAATTTAATATAAAGCATTCTACAGAATCATATAAATGATTTAAAAAATTACAAACATATAATGTAAATGACGAGTAAAAAATACTAAAGCTATTATCTATTTCAAGAACTTCTAAACAAGATAAAATTCTTCAACAAAGAATTACAATTATCAATTACATTGAAAACTTGAATCACATTTCCTTAATTTCTTCCAAGACCTGACTAATTTGTAAATAAATTAAATCAAGTTGTAATCAGGTAGACAACATTTGGTCCAGGTAGATGGCTTTACTCCTGATGATAAGAACAGTTGTTAAATGTTACATAAATTATTTTTAGGCCACATTCTTGCTAATACAAGAACTAGAAATTTTTATTGCTTTTAACTTTTTTGAATAAAATCTTGATGTGAATAAGTTAAATTAAGAGGTTTATTTCATATAACAGACAACATACATTTATATCAAGATTCAACTGACAAACTACAACCTTAAAAAGTAAGCAAATAAGTAGGGTTTGGCAGATCAAGCCAATAATAATTCTATTGTTCATAGCTGCAACCAAACCTGTTCTGACCAAAGTGGAAAGGTCGAATTTCATTTCATCAATAATTAAATTTCAAGCCACCAATTGGAACCGACGTTGCTGGACTCAAGAATGTAAAGTTTACGCTTTAACTTTCTCGACCATTAAGACCCCTATCTTCAATCTATTACATCAATATAAACAATATCTATTCAATCTATTATTATATGACACCTTTGGTCTACACCACGTAGCCATCTTCTAAAAAAAACCTGAAACTTAGGCTGAAATATCAGGACAAAATAAAATTAAAAATTTAACTGCTTCTCATTGAGACAGCAACCATCGACTTTCATTTCATACATTTTATCTACAGAGTCAATAATTTCTCCACCATTATTATTAGAATATTTTATTTTATTAACACACTTATGACACTACATTAGAAATGCTGATTTCATACCTGTGATTAGGATCAATAGACCCTCCATCATAGTAGTCGATGATATATTTTACATCTTTGCCACAACGGTCCACAACCCAATCATGCCTGTCAAATGGTAATTCGTACCTAAAATTTAATAAATTCATTAATAAATGTAAACGAGTAAAATATTCACTTCATTGACTAAATTAGCAAATCACTTTATTCATGTAACAATTACTCTATATGTAATTTTGAAAAGTTTATTAGAAGGTTATAAAAAAATAAAATAAAATGGAATATGTGTAATCGTTGGTTTATCTTTGTTTAACTCTTTTAGCCACTAAAATCTTGAAGTTAGTGTCAGGATATTTCTTTACTACCAGTCTTAATTTGGTCCTTAACTAACATAGCAGATCTTTTCTCTCATAGTATTATCTAAAAATATTTCAATGGCTATAAAGAAAAATTCAAGTTATTACAATTCTATATACGTTCTTACTCTGTGTTAATGTGCACAAACAATTGAGAAGGTGCTTGAAAGCTAAGGATCACTAAAGACCAGATTTTTGTGCAGTAAAAATCCAAAATGTGTAAAATTATGTACATAACATCTTGAACATGCAAAAATCATAGTTTTTGTTTAATTTAAAAGGAAAAGAAAAGTTTTTGTTTAATTTACATTACTAATACATGGAAAGCCTATCTAACCTTCTGCCAAATTTATAGTTACAGCCTCTGAATTAGAGGTACCCAGGAGGGGATTTCATGATTCAAGTTTTCAACATTTTTGAGAGGTACACATTTCAGTGGAGTCAGAAATTTTTGGAATAGAAAGTTTCAAACCAGGGAAAAACCGCAGTAAATATAATTGTATATGATTTAATCTTTTAAATTTTACTCTCGTTTGCACTGTTATTAAGAAGATGAAACCAATGAAATATTTTGGGAAGGGGAGGGAGAAGGAAAATGTAATAGAATAAAGGAAAAACATACTGCGAATACCAAGTTTTCTAAACATTAAAAAAATAATTAAAATGTTTACCTAACCTAATAGTATTTGTTTTGTGAAATTTAAGTCTCACTTTGAATGGTATATAAACATAGAATATAAATGATTTGTTAAAAATATTGGGGGGACCCATAAGTTCATTCTGTTTTTGTTAATAGTACGAATTGTTTTTAAATATCTCCAGTTCTAAATAAAGATACTTATCGGAAAGGTCAAAGTCCGCTCTTCCAAACTGCTGTGTTTGGTTTCATTGGGATTAGTGTTGTTTGCGCCGCAGCATAATAAATATGTCAAATGATAAAGGACATTTTTGACCTATTTTGCTGTTTCATTGTAAAAAAAGGCAAGTGAACATTGGAGGCCCAACGAAAGATATGTAAGCTTAATGTAGGCTTAACGGAACGTACTGCTCAAAAATATTTTGCTGAGTTTCGTTCTAGAGATATGAGTCTCGAAGATGCACCATGCTGCGGACAGTCCACCGATGTTGTTTCGAGTGATATCATTAATAAAAATGGCGAATAAATTATTGAGTAAAATTTATTCTGTATATGAAAAACTTGTTTTATTTCACACCGAACAAACTTATGGATCCACCCAATATTTTTCATCCAACTAACACATACCCCATTAACTGACGTATACGTGCTCTGGGAGAATAATCTTGAGCTTTTCCACCAAAACTTTTTAGTTTAGGAGTGCAACATTCCTTGCAATGAAGTGCTTCCCATTTGAGAACCTATGGCAAAAAATTATGAAATTTTCATAATCACTTGACTAACTAAACATAAAGTAGAAGTTAAATAAGCTACCACACCCATACAGGTTAAACATTTAACATGCAATTTTTTTATTAATACATGAAATAAAGCAATTAAAATATGTTTACTGGTATGATACCTCTTGCCAAGCCTGCTCATTGTTGGCATTATGAATTTTAATTATATCTTCCATATCTTTTGGTTTTAGATCATCATCTTTCCACCTCCAACCTTTTCTTAGCATTGCATTCCAAAACATCTAAAACAAGAAAAAAAAAAAAAAAAAGGCAATTAAATCATGCAAAATGTACTTTCTGGATAACAACTAGAAAACAATACAGTACAAAGCAATACAATCTGTAATGTGAAATATAAACTATGAAAATCAGTAATTCTTGATTAAAAGAAAAAAATAAATAAAAGGTTTAATCAAAATAATAAACGACGATCGCATAAAATATACTTAAAATTAGAGTTAAAGAAATAAAACATAATGGCAACATAATCCCAACAATAATGGCTAATAATAGTAACTCAATCACTTAATAAGAAAAACGTTAAGTTAGTATTGATGATAAGGGTAAATTAGATACTGTTATGTTCTTTCTTTCTAACCTTGAAAAATAAAATACAACAGTAACATCAATATGACATGAGTTAACTTCATTATCTAATTTTCTTATTCCCTTACATGCATCCTTTTCTCTACTTCAACTTTCTCAACATAAGTATTTTTTAGATTTTATCTTCCCTCCCTTGTCATTATAACTTACTAATTATGTATAAATTATGAAACTAGATTAATACAATTAATACAATTCAACAAATACAAATGCATTAATACAATTCAACAATGACCACTTTGATGTTATTTATCTAAATAATATACCAGCCAAAAGTCACTTCACATCAAAATGAAATCCAGGTAATCTGAATTTCCAATGACCCAAGATCTTTTTATCGATTTTTTCCCCTGTAATCTCTTAAGATGCTTTTCAAATTTAATAATTTGTTTAAATGTTTGTAAATAAAATAGGTGTGACTTTATAAATGAGTAAGTATGTACTACGATGAGCAAACATATTTTCTAGGATAAATAAAAGAGTTTCAAACCATTTTGAATAAAGTAGCCTAAGTGCTAGTCATTGCCCAAATGCTAATCAGCATTTGCTCCGCCCCCAGAGAAGAAATATGGGATGTTTTGAAAGCAAAAAATGTTCCAGAAGATCTTGTCACAGATTGGTTTATTAGGCAGCCAAAGCAGCTGTGTGGAACAATGGAAGGGAGTACAAGAGCATGAGGCAGGGAGACAGCCTCATTGACCTTGAAACATTGACCCAGAAGTATCAAATAGGATTTCCAAAGACAACCAGGTTTATTATTCTATCAACACTGTAGTGGGACAAAAAGACGTTAGTAAAGAAATTAAAAGGCATATGTATACAAGTCTGTGTACCTACCAACCCTGACTTATGGAAGTGAAAGTTGGGTTCAGCTGGACAAGGAAGCTAGCCGGGTGACAAGTGCTTAAATGAAGTTCCTACGGACAGCCCTTAAAAAGAACAGCAGGGGCTGATTGGAGGTGGTAAAGCTAAAGAACTCGCTTGAAAATTGACAGCTGAAATGGTTTGGTCACGTTTTTTGGATGGAGGATAAAAGAGAAACTCGATGGAAGCTCAACTCACTGGGAAGAGACTGCAAAGCTGTCTCACAATTGTTTACATAATGAGTATATACAGTGGATAAGAGGAAAGAGAGGAAAAACTCTTCAAGAAATGAGGCAGCTTGTCCATGACTGAGAGGTATGGCTCTGTTGGATCGAGGCTCCTCTACGTTAGGAATGGCATAAGAGGCAAACAAAGAAGAATATGTACAGTTATTCAAAATGATCAATTTAATGTAAATGCAGCAAAACTGGACTGAAATGAATTTACATTATTTTAAAATAATACACACTGAAATACACATTAATCTGATTTCATTATCTAAAATTTTTCTGAATAACCTAAGTGTCATCAGACTTAGATTCTTCCCCATCTAACTTAAATTATCGATACTCCACAGTACTTGTTATCACCCACTTCATATAAGTAGTTTGCATATTAACAGTTGTAACAAAGTGAATCAAGAGGCTTGATCACACTATACATCAAATTCTATAGCTGAGTGGGTCCTAAAGTATATGGAAGCAATTTCTACATTTTCCTCAGAGAAATGAAGATGTTTTATGATGAATTAAAAAGTATCCATCTCCACTGTCAAGGACTACTTATGCCTTAAGGCCTTGAACTCAACTGAAAAAGATCAGCTTATGGTTTGCATACCCCTTTTCATGCTTGGGTTGCACCCTTTCGTGAGCATGGTTGTCAAAACTTGGTTACATTTGAAGCTTCATCAGCAGTGTGATCTCTGGAATCTTAAATCACTTGCCAACCTTACATGACCATTGTGAACTAGATCCCTGATAACTGTCTACAAAAATGCCTCCACAAAACCCCAGTGTTCAACAACACAATCATGCAAGCTATTAGTTAAGTATAGTAAATAAGCCATAATCTTAAGTATATTAAAACTCTCATCATCATAATTACATAACTTTTTTAAACGATTTTGTCACTATAATTACTTTGATATAACTTATTAGTAAGTAAAAAACATAAATACTCTACCGATAAAGTTTATTTCTGACATACATTTAAATTCTTCAAACATAATGTCAGAAAGAATGGATTATAACATTCTTAATACTGAGCAGCTTTGTTCCAGAAACTTCTCCATATCCGTAAATACAAAACTAACTCAAAGGTAACCGGATATAATTGTTTGTATTTTTGTAGGTGTAAAAAACACCTATGATCGTACAGTTAACAATAACGTTTTGTAAAATAAATTAAATAGGTAGTACTGTACAAATATCGCTCCGCTTTCATCGGTGACACAAGATCTCATGATCACACCATAAATAGAATACTGAGAGTGGCCATGTTTTTGAAAACAGATGGAAGTGATTGAACCATCTGGTAAGTCTCCAACTTCCACTCAAAAGGACCCGTTAGAGATTTGTTAGGCCCTTTAGAGCAAATATCATAAGTAGCAATGTAATTAAATCCCAGATTTCCCTTAAAAAGGAACAGTAGGTTGTTGGTCATAAATTTTGATCTTCAGCTACTCTCGGAATCCCATTTATACTGCTTATATCTTTATATCTTGGACTACTGAAGAAAGTAGAGTGACATTGGTACTATTAAATTTTCTGTAACTAATAAAAATTTATTTCACATAATGACCCACCTGTTGCGAAGGGTATACCCAATAATTGTCTCCTTCAAACTGTGGTGTGGCTTTGGGTATTGTTGACACTTCTCTGTTTGTTGGAAGAGGGAAAGGTTGATCAGGTGCTGGTTTTTGATTTGGAGGATGCATCTAAAAATACACATGCGATTATATCTTAACTTTGAGCAACTCAGAACCAAATCTATATTATAATAGAATAGTAAAGACAAATCCAAATTAATAAATGATATCTTACCATATTAAGGGGATTGATATCGTCATTTGAAGCATCGTTTCCAGTACCCTAAAACCAAAGAAGAATAAGAGAGAGAGAAAAATTGCAAACTCAATAGGTTAGATTTTAAAGAAATACTGAAGTTCTGAATGAGAAACAATATGAAGGCCAAATTTACTTTTTTATACATAGGACATTCTGCAGGAATAAAAGAATAATCGATGCCTGGTTTCACATCAGACTGATTCCCCAAAGCGAGGGGGCCAACCAATTGACCTGCAGTTTTATGTGCTGCTGAAACTGTATTGCCCATAATGAAATCTAGAAGAAAAAATACTTTTGAGACTTCTAATTTTTAAATATTTTCAAGAAAGATACATAAAAATGTTAAAACACAAATGCTAAAAATACATATGAAAGAATGCAGTTGTTTATGATGGTTAAAATTAATGAGAAATTTTCGAATTAAAACGTAATAAATAAATACCTGTAGCAGTAATAGTGCAATAATTGAGTATTAATACATCACAAAGCAATTTTCTAAATCCGTTCACAACAAACCTGACATTTCAGAATGCCCGCACATTGCATCAATAACCTACCAGTACGAATCTCAACAGCGACATCTTTTGGTGGGAAAATACAACACTAGTCTCCTTCGAATAAACATCAATAGAATGAGCTCTGTTCGAAAAATATGTCCGTTTATTAAAAGAAGATATTTTAAAAATGAGGTATGACATCATAATAAAATGTTTTTTTCAGCGTGTATCACTCCCAGTTTGTTATTTTAACTAAACTAAACTAACATCAAAAGAAAAGGTTATCCATCTTTTATACAAGGGATAATCTTTCCAAAATAATGTTGTTTTCTTTCTTTGCACAGTTCCTAGGCAATATCCCTCTCCAAGACCACTGGCAGCCCCTAGTGGATCCAGAAATTAATTATTTTTGGGGGGGGGGAGGAGGGCTTCAGCCCGAAAGATTTTTTTTTTTTTTTTTTTAAATAAAAATAACGATAATTACTTTGGAACAAAAGAAAGAAACTAACTGCGTATATGAAATGGTGTTTAAGTGATTCCTAAAGTCCTTTTAAATGTAATTACACGAACAATAATACTTTAAGAGATAATTTTTTTCCATAAAACGGTTATATTTTAATAATAATTTAATAACGGTTATATAAAATGGTTATATTTTACCATTTTGGAGGGGGGCTTCATCCCCAAATTCCTCCCGTAAATCCGCCCGTGCTGATAGCCGTCTTCCTGCATCCATTTCTTCCTTGGTCGTCCTCTTTATTCCCTTTCTATCGGTTGATAGAGAAAGGTTAATTTTGGTCATTGGTCGTCCGCCTTTCACTGTAAATGGCCATACCATTTCAGCTGTTTTGTTTCCATGTTGTAGAGCATAGTTTTTTCCTACTGAACATTCCTCTTAATATTTTTGTTGAGAACATGCTACAGCCAGGAAATGAATCAACAGGGTCTCCAAAAATCCATATTTAATTAAAGTAGCCTTATTGGTGATAACCCACGTTTCAGATGCGTGTAGAGTGATGCTTTCTAAAAAAGAATAATATAGTTTTTTTGTTTTTTTAAGATTTGTCTGCCTGTTCCATAACACAGACTTTACTGTCCCAATTATTCGCCTTCCTATAGGGATTTTTTCCATGATGTTCTTGGAGGGGATTTCATTCTCAGTTATCTACCAATATATTTAAATTTATCTTTTTTTCCTAATTCCCAATTTTCTTGTGATAAGGCTCTTATATTTATATTCGCGTTAAATGCCATATAATTCATTTTTTCTTCATTCACCCCCAAACTCCATGCTCTATAGTCTTCCAAGAGCTTCCATAGCATCGTCATTCGCTATTACTACCGGGTTTTCGGCAAATTGTAGGGTATAAAGGTATTTATCGCCTATCTCTATTCCCATCCCCATGCATTTCTTCTTTCATACTTTTAGAACCTCTTCAACGTTTAGGTTGAACAATAGAGGCTATTTCTGATTTTTATCTTCGCTCAAGAACCATTTTATTTTACTTATTTATTTTTTCACCCTGCCTTGCCTTATAGGTGATACGGGTTATAGCAGCAGTATGCGTATTCCACTGCTGGCAGTACAGGTCTATTAAAATTTGTTAGCATTATTACTTATGAGTAATAATGCTGCTAGTAACTGTATAGCATTTCCAAGTCAATTTCAACCTTTTCCAAATCAAATTCAACCTTTTCCAAGTCAAATTAAACCTTTTCCATTTCAAATTCAACCTTTTCCAAGTCAAATTCAACCTTTTCCATTTCAAATTCAACTTTAGAATTTTTGTCAATTTTCGATTTTTTTCGAAATGAAGGCCACTTACTATATTATCGACGGCATAGCTTTTAAAAAATACAAAAAAAAATTTGATTACGCAGTTGCATATCCATTTATTTTAACATTTTAGATTTTTTCAGTGTGATATTTCTATGTGATATTCAATTATTTCCAAGTCAAATTCAACCTTTTCCAAGTCAAATTCAACCTTTTCCAGATCAAATCAAACTTTTTCCAAGTCAATTCAACCATTTCCATTTCAAATTAAACCTTTTCCAATTCAAATTCAACCGTTTTCATTTCAAATTAATGTTTTAAGTTTTTGTAAATTTTATATTTTTTTTTTAAATAATGGCCATCCCCTCCCCCCCTCCAATATGAAAGTCTATTATTATGCTCTCCTAAGTAGAATTTTCACTTACGGATATCGATTTATTGTACCTATTCGGATTTCTTAGGGACTAGTATTATGCTGTCCTGTACCTAGTTTTGAAAATAACCTCCATTTTAAGATTACGTGACTGCGTTTCGAATCATTTAAGTTTTTTTGACAAATTCGATATGTGGGTGTATTTTTATGTTTCCCGATCAGTAAATTTTGAAAATGACATCCATTTTATGTTTACGCCACTGTGTTTTGACTTATTTAAGTTTTTAGAATTTATCCAATATAAAGGTCTACTTTTATGTTTCCGGAGCCGTAGATTTTGAAAACGACCTTCATTTTAAGATTAGGCCACCGCGTTTCGACTTATTTGAGTTTTTCGGATATTTTTCATATGAGGGTGTATTTTTATGTTTCCGGAGCTGTAGATTTTGAAAATGACCTCCATTTTAAGATTAGGCCACCGCGTTTCGACTTATTTGAGTTTTTCGGATTTTTTTCATATGAGGATGTATTCTTATGTTTCCGGAGCCGTAGATTTTGAAAACGACCTCCATTTTAAGATTAGGCCACCGCATTTCAATTTCTTTGAGTTTTTCGGATTTTTTTCATATGAGGATGTATTCTTATGTTTCCGGAGCCGTAGATTTTGAAAACGACCTCCATTTTAAGATTAGGCCACCGCATTTCGATTTCTTTAAGTGTTTCGAATTTTTATCATAAAAGAGTGTATTCTTATGTTTCCGGAGTCGTAGATTTTGAAAATGACCTCCATTTTAAGATTACGCCACTGCGTTTCGGCTTATTCAAGTTTTTCGAATTTATCCAATTTAAAGGTCTACTTTTATGATGCCGGAGCCTTAGTTTTTAAAACGACTTACATTTTAAGATTAGGCCACTGTGTTTCGGTTTTGTTAAGTGTTTTTGATTTTTCCTTCGAATAAAAAACATAATACGAAGGATTAATTTATTTTTCAATAAATAAATAAAAATATCTAATCAAAATAAATAAAATATGTATTGTCTCATTTTTAATTTAATTTTAGTTATCTTTTTTAATGTTGTGGTCTCCTATCACAAAATTATAAGATTTCGAACAATTAGCTGAAAAATCTGAATACGGAAGGTTAAATTTATTACCAGTTGCTTTTCGGCTTTTTAGTTTGTATTCTGTGGTTAATTTTACTTTAGCTTCATAATATTTATTTATTTATTCATACTCGAAAACATATTGATGAAACTTTGTATTGAAAAAATCCAAAATGAAGCCTAATTAATCAAGATGCAGCGGCTTAATCATAAAATGGAGCTTAAATATTAGATAAATTTAAATATTAAAGATTAGAAAAATTTCAATACGTCTCGGATAACATATAAGTAGATCCTTATACCGAAAAAGTAAAAAAAGAAACTTTTATAATCCAAAACAGTGGCATAAACTTTAAATTGGGTCATTTACAAAATGGGGGAAATCTACTGCTCCAGAAACATAAAATTAGACCTTTATACTTGTTAAATTCTAAAAATTTAAATAAGTTGAAACGCAGTTGCGTAATCATAAAATAGAGGTCATTTTCAGAATCTACGGTTCCGAAAACATAAAAGTAGACCTTTAAATTGGATAAATTCGAAAAACTTAAATAAGTCAAAATGCAATGGCGTCATCATTAAATGGAGGTCATTTTCAAAATCTACAGCTCAGGAAACATAAAAATACACCCTCATATGGAAAAATTCGAAAAACTCAAATAAGTCGAAACGCGGTGGCGTAATCTTAAAATGGAGGTCATTTTCAAAATCTACAGCTCCGGAAACATAAAAATACACCCTCATATGAAAAATATCCGAAAAACTCAAATAAGTCGAAACGCGGTGGCCTAATCTTAAAATGGAGGTCATTTTCAAAATCTACAGCTCCGGATACATAAAAATACACCCTCATATGAAAAATATCCGAAAAACTCAAATAAGTCGAAACGCGGTGGCCTAATCTTAAAATGGAGGTCGTTTTCAAAATCTTCGGCTCCGGAAACAAAAAAGTAGACCTTTATATTGGATAAATTCTAAAAACTTAAATAAATCAAAACACAGTGGCGTAAACATAAAATAGATGTCATTTTAAAAATTTACTGATCGGGAAACATAAAAATACACCCTTATATCGAATAAATAAAAAAAACTTAAATAATTCGAAACGCAGTCAGTAATCTTAAAAAGGAGATTATTTTAAAAAACTACTCATACGATAACAGACCCACGCATCGAAAAATTAAAGATAATTAAATAAATAAAAAAAGGTTGAATTTGAAATGGAAAAGGTTTAATTTGAAATGGAAAAGGTTGAATTTGACTTGGAAAAAGTTTAATTTGATTTGGAAAAGGTTGAATTTGACTTGGAAAAGGTTGAAATTGACTTGGAAATGCTATATCTCTGTAATCAGAGCATTCCTTCTTTTTTCCTTTTAGAAAACAGATGTAATTATTATACATAAAATAAAATGCTGAGACATGTTTTGGAAGAGGGGGATCCATCAGAATGGAAAGACGGCGCCTATGGCTAACGTAGTTTTCTAATACCGACGATGACAGTGTCACGTCAGTTCAACTCTACTCTAAGGGGGAGGTGGCAAACGCTTGTGCATAGCAGCAACCTGACAACCTAAGTTATAGAATAAAATAAGTAAGAGTTCGCGTCCCGGTTTCCAGAGACTTTTAACCCGAATAATCTAAAAGGCGAGGAAGGGAGAACAAAAAAAAAAGTTCAACTCTGCTACTTGCCCTTGAAACTTTTGGGGGTGTTGATGGGTCGCTTATAATTACTGACTCACTTCGCGCCATGCATTCATCGAGCTTAATGCTGCCGCTTTCAGTTGGATCCCCAGAACATGTTCCAGGAGTTGATATCTGAAAATATGACCACGTCCCTAGTGCAAGGCGGGATCACCTCCATTACCCAACCTAACATGTGTCACAACATTGTTATTATTTCAACATTTATCTCCATAATCAGAATAAAAATTAATAGTCTGTGGTACAGACCCCTTTTTATCAAATTATTAACTAAAAACTCTTAAATACCCATTTGCTTTCCACTTTAATCATAAGATAACTTGAACACAAAGTCGATGAAAAAGGTAACCTTCGAAAATATTGAGTCGTTTGGCCTATATAACCTCGTTATTTTGACAATTTGAAGATGTAGATCACGCCAAACGGCTCAATATTTATGAAGGCCACCTTTTTTCTAGACTTTATGTTCAAGTTACCTTATGACTAAAGTAGAAGGCAAATGGATATTTGCGAGTTTTTAGTACCTAATTAAATAGACAAAGTTTGCTGATCTCCAGATTGAAAGCGCCCCTATTCCGAGAATTTTTGTGAATAAAATATTTGTAGGCTAGGATGAGATGAAGCTGTTTACAAAGTTTCAGCTATATGTTAATAATTTGATAAAAAGGGGTCTGTACCACGGAATATTAAAAAAATATTTGAGTTAAAAAAAAAAAAACCGACATCAGAAGTTGGGAAATTCTATTCAACCTAAGAGGATGCACTTCCATATCTACTTAAACATCTTGCTAGATTGACAGAAAAATGGTATCTAGTAAGATTTAAATATATTGTAGCAGTCAGTTGCCAATCACTACACATTATGGCTCCAGACAAATAGATTTCGTCCCGTGTATCGGTGAATGTAAATACTGATTCCTCCCTCTATTGTTTAACATTAGATAAGGCAATTATCTTTAACTTGTTTTGTTTAATTTAGCATTAGAACTTGCCATTAGGGAGAGAATGCGTACCAAAAAAGGTTTGAATCTGGTCGGATCAATAATAGAATTATCACTAAAATTAATAAGAAGAAATGTTGAAATTCTGTCAACTGAAAGGCTCATATAAAAATGGGTCAATTTTTAAGAACAATACCTGAGAAATATTGGTTTAATCATTTTTATTTCAGTAAAAAGCTATTCATTTTTAGCCTATTATGAAAATGTAAATTTTATTTATAAGTTTCAGGCATTATGAATTAATTTTTGATTTTATTCATTCTTTTAATGTTCGGCAACTTATTCATTTTTCTCCTATTCTTAGTAAGATCAGCTCGTTGATGGCAACATTTCGCTCACCGAGTTTAATAACTTGCCCATTATCCAAGCCATTTGAACCTCACTTTTCATACCATTGACCAATCATAAATAAAATTAAGCAAGGGCAACAATGATTTTTTTCTTTAATTTACTTCCAGATACCAAATTTATGTAAAAGATATTTTTCTTATATTTCATAGATATCTTCAATATCTTTAAAATATATTGTTTGTAAAGATATAATAAAAATGAATCAAAAGGACATTTTTAAAAAGAAAAAAAAAGACTATCAAAATACTTCACCTGTCAACCCAATATCTTTATTTATTTATCAACATTCTCCATCTTAAAAGTCAAAGAAAAACTTACAACTACAAAGAAGTGGTTTTGTTTATTTGTTTAGTATTTTTTTTTTTTTTTCAAACAAACATGAATAAAACTTAAATATATTTCTTTGATAACAAAACAAAATAAAATGAAAGAAAAACATTTGGTCCACAGAATATTATTAATACAAAACTATTTATTTTATATTTTCATACATATAAAGTTTACATTCACTACTCTCAAATAATTAAAATCTGACTAGAAAATTACTATGACTAATAGAAAAAAAATAATCACTTTGTTTTACATAATTATATAATAGGAATGCTTGGCAACATTAGAAAATACATTATATGAACTTAGAGAATTATAGATCATACCTTATTCAATATTTCAGTGGTTTACAGAACATCTGCGAAATATAAATCATTCATTTGAAACTATCAGGTATTTATTAGCAATATAATTAATTTTGCATAAATATAAATATATAAATAAATGCATGAATCATATTGGAATCTTGAATTTATTTATGGAACTAATATATACAAGCATCCACATTACTAAGTTACTTTTCTTTAAAAAAAAAACTCGATTAGTTATAAGATAAGCATTTAATATATAAATATGTTTTCTCTTATGTTTACCATAAATGATTTATACACAGCTGTTATATATTATAAATTCATATAGTTATGTGAATACATATTACATTACCTACACAATAATGAGGTAATACTGTACCCATACAGTTTGGCTAAGACATGTTAGAAAAATCACAGAAAAAGCCAAGAAATACAACTGAATTAAGGTGAAGGCCAATTTACGTCACGATATGAATTTACTTCGATGTACCAGATGGAATTAGATTTAAAACATCTTTAACTAGTATCATACATATTACTGATGACAATGTGAATATCATTTATTTAAAAATGGGGGTATGCAGGAATCAATAGCCAAGCGCAAAAAAAAAATAATATTGACATACCCTATCCACATTTCATAATTTTTTTTTTATTTACAAACTAATAAATGATTATATTTTCATTAAATATCTAACCATAATTAATGAAATATAAATTTGTCGATGATCAATCTAAATCAACCATAAAACTTTTTTTTGTTTATAAATTATAAATAACAAATAAAGCTTAATCAACCATTAAATGATAAATCTTTGGTGTTAACACACTGATGGCAATGATTGTCAAATAATTATACATAACTCCAAAATAAACATTTTTTTAAATTATGTTAATTTATCATCATTCAATAAGGGCATATCATTAAAATAACTAGTAAAAAACATAAGAAATATGTATAGTTAGTAAGATATTATAAGATTCGACTTATTTTTTGATCAGCCAAGAGAATGAACAAAGCAATATTCTGAAAATTTATACAATAAATAAAAATTACAACCTACTAATGGATGGCCTTGCAATGGAATATCACATAAAAATAAGTTCAAGTAATTAAAGCAACAGATTTTAAAAAATAAAAATACATACAGGTAAATGAAACTAAACTAATTTATTTAAAAATACATACAGGTAAATGAAACTAAACTAATTTATTACAACAATAATATAATCATAATAAAAAATATGATAGCTTCATAAATACAAGTGTTTTTATGAGGGTAGGTGATAGACACAGCATTAATAAATAAATTTATTTTGCAGCAATCAATTTTAAGGCGAAGCAAAATCATTGTATTCTGATAAACTAACTTACAAAATTCAGAGGCAAAATTAATTAATTATAAAGAGTGTACAAAATAAAATAAAAGAAAAAGGTGCTAACAATTTCATGCAAACCATATTTTATCAGGAAAAGACCAAGCCCATTCATTGTACAATGAGCAAAAATTGTAAAAATAGTCACATATATTAAATATACCATTTAATTTATAAATACCAAATATTCAAAAACATAAAATCAGGAAATAAAAAATGTCCACAACAAATAGAACTAAAATAATAACAGATGTTCCAAACTACGAGTTACTTAACATTCAAAAATAAATAAATAAAATTAAGTTTTCCAGCACCTTAAACAACTAATTATTAAATATAGGGTAATTAAATATAAAAACATATATTCAGAACAGACAATGCTCTTTGATATGATGCTCCTTTTTTATTATAAACATAAATGAAAAATAATAATTAGTGAAATTTTGATTATTAAAATAAGATCTGTTAGTATTTTTGTTATCTTTCAGTATAACCCTAAGAGGATAGTATATTTTTAAAGTTACCTTAAATTATGTCTGTTTCTTTCATTAATTAACTAGCTATCAGCATTAAAAACTTTTATAGGAATTTTTAGTGATGTACTTGAGTAGAGAAAGAGAAAAGGTTTCTACCAAAAAATACACAGAAAAGCATTTTTGAATAGAATAAAATGACTTCAATGTATTTCTCAACTTCAACATTATATTGTTCGAAAAAAACAAAACAAATCTAATATTCTCATGGGAGAAGAATGACACCTCAAAAATTAACTTTTAATAGATATGCCTTTTGGTAAGGGTATAGAGCTATATTTATAAGTATGTATACAACTTTGTTTATCGCATAGGACACAAGCGGATCTACGGGGAGGGCTTTCAGGCTGAAGGCCTCCCTCCCCCAAAAATGGTAATCATGTTTTATAGAAAAAAAATATTAAAAACTATCTCTTAAAGTATTCTTGTTCGTTTAATTACATTTAATAGGACTTCAAGGACCACTTAAAACACCATTTCATGTAGATAGTTAATTTCTTTCTTTTTTTTTCAAATTAATTATCGTTATATGTATATGAAAAAAATCTTTCGGGCTAAAGCCCTCCCCAAAATTAAATTCTGGATCCGCTAGTGGCATAGGATAAAGACTTCAGAGGAAATCCAATAAACTCAAAAATTAACAATTTTCTAATTTTGCATACTTATAATCAACAGGATTATTACTACAGAATACTTTAAAAAAATTTAAACTTCGAGATGTGCCGATATTCTTAGATATGGTCATTAATGGATAATAATTTTCATTAAAACAAAATTAATTTTCATATATATGTGCATAGATATCTAAATTAATTGATTTAAATAATTTTTTACTTGATTTGTATGCAAATTTTCGATACCAAAATGTTCTTTCAATCTTATGGAGATCATTATTGATTCTACAGATATAAAATAAAACTATTGCTGTATCTATTAAACTGTACGTCTCACCAGTACATTATTTAAGTGAAATAAACATTATAGATCAAATTATTATTTCGATTTTAGTTTTCGAGCCTAGTCATCTCATTCATTGTTCTATGCTCAAGACTCAGAAGATAGTTAATTTAAACAATAAAGGATAAATGAAATACAAATGATCATGTTTCATGAACAATAAAATGAATCAATAATGTAGGAAACATTCCCAATTGAGAAAGTTTGATTATAATTAGCAATAATTTATTTATACTTGAAGATAAGGGCTTACATGTAACTAAAAGATATCTAAAAAAAAAAAATATTCAAGTTTTGCATATCTCTACAGCACCTATAAAATTGAGTTGGTGTAAGAAAAGTGCATTTTGGGATCTCAACTTTTTTCTACTGCCTCTGCCATTTTTGTTTGCGGTTGGTCCCTGTTTTTAACATTTTTGCACCTCTAAAACACTGCCAAATTGAAAATTAGTCAATATATGAATTGAGTTGGTCTTAGAGAAATGTATTTTGAAGGTCTTAAGGTTTTTCTTTCATCCCACCATTTTTCTAATCAATTTACACATATAAGCATTGATGAAACAATCATATAACTCTTTATTTGTTTTATAAACAACCAACAGATAAAAATACATTAGTGAATAAGAGGCAGTTTTAAAATTAAAATGAAAATTGATATTTAATGAGAAGATAGAGCCTAGAATCATTTCATGAATAGCAGTAATGATTCAAGATATGTTCCTCTTATGATGGTGAAATGAACGATTATATTACATTTGGGCCGATTCAAGCTCAATATAAAATTATTAAAATAAATATTAAACGTTTCAGTTTCAGAATTTTAATTATGAAAACAAAAAAACACAGCAATATTTAGAAAAAATAAAATTAATGAATTATAAGAGTTAAATATTGTATTGCATATAAATTATTGCCCATTTAATTTATTTTAGGTACTTATAATGTTTTCCATACATATTTAAATAAATATTTGAAAATACATTTGAGCTCCTAATAGGAAAAAAAAGGCGCTCCTGATAAATATTAAGTAAAAGAAGTAAAACTTAACATTATTTTTCATATTAAATTGTTTCATTTTAAAACAGTTTTATTAGATTAATAATATCTTAATACGAGAATAGTTGGAAACTTGGAAAATTCAGTTACAATTTATGTGTATATTTAAGTAATTTCATTGTATTTAATCATTAAAGATTTTAATTTTCAAAAAACAAAAAAAAAAACTTAAAAAAATAATTTAGTTAAGGAAATTTTACGTAATGGATATTATAGTTAATCATATTTTTGATTACAAATATACTTGCGATAGGCCTATGAATTTTGTTGGGGAAAATCATAAGTCTAAATGAATAATATTAAATATATATTGTTATAACTAACAAATAACAAAAATGTTAACATTATTCTTAACAGCACCAGATAGGAAGTGGTCTTCACAGCTATAACTATAGAGGTATTAATCTCCGGCAGGATTAATTTGAAATTTGGCCCAAAATAACTTATCAGAGAAACGGAAAATAGGCAAGTACTGACCAGGATTTCATTAATCAAACAACAAGTCACCTGCTAAACATAATTGCTATATAGTAAATAAAAAATAACTATCAAACAAATAATGATATATGTTATCTGTTGTAATACTGATATGTAATAATATATAAACTAAAAACCATATACAAGAGTCATTAATTCATTAAAGTACTTGTTACTTGTAACAAGAGAATTAAGCTAAGCTAAATGCATCATTCTTTACAGATGTGTTTAAAATATGTTATATATAGGTCCCAGACGAAGATATTTTTTCACTTGTCTTATCAATATTCATTGAATTAGATATGCTGCAAGATTAATTTATCTTTATTTTCTATCTCGCTAGACATGTCAAAGGTCAGTTGTACAAATATCAACTAACATTTATAGCAAAGCAATTAAAATGGACCAACAAAATTATTTTAAATTAATAAATTGCTTGATGTTTTTGTATATTTACGTGACTTTTAGATTTATATGACTCATATATATGATCATAAATTATAGAGCAGCTATATGACTCTACTCAATTCATCAATTTATTTATTTATATTTAATTATTTAAGTACTCTGGTTAAACCTATCTCTATAGGCAGCCCACAAATTTTGTGATGGCGGCTAAATGAATTGGATTTTTTGCTTTCTCTTTTAGTTGGTTGGAGGAGCATGGTAGCTCAGTGGATATGGCACTGGACTGATGACAGGTAATTAATTATTCTGTTCCATGGGTTGTGAATTGACCCTGGGTTTGGGAGGCTCTCCTGGGGTACACCCAGCCTATATAAAGTGGGCTCCCTCTTAATTAATTAAGGGAGGAAACTTGACAGTTGAGCGTGATCTCAGTCAAATCAAGGAAACAGTATTTTCTAACATAGTACTAAACCTAAGACCCTTCATGGATTGTAGTGGTACAGGTTTATTTTTTTTTATGTTGGATGCAATACCAACACGTATATCTTAATGTCTGGCACCTTTTTAGCTATATAATGTTGAAAGGTGTTTAATTAGCAATTATGTTTTTAAAATAAGTATTAAGGTTTTTGAAAATAAAGTATTGTATAGAATATTTGAATCAAAGAAGAATGAGTCAACCAAAGACTTTAGATGGTTACACAACGTTAAATTGTATGATCTGTACCAGCTTAATATAAGTTAGGTGATTACATTGTAGCGAATAAAATGGGCCTTTAACATTGGACTTAGATTGTGTGAAAACTGATCTGACAGAGATGGGTTGGGCAGCAGTAGATGAAGATTTGTGTGGGGACAATTATTGGTATTAGTATTGAACCTTTGGGTTCGTTAAGCCTTTTATTATAAGTAGAGACCGGATTTCCATGTTATTGCACTTTTTATTCGCTTGCATGTAAAAACTCCGGACCCGAACATCTATCTGTTTCAGAACCTATAGAATAACATATTTAAATTTTATATTGCACGTTTTTGATTTTTGTTGCAATAAATTGCACATTTTTGCACTTTTGTGCTAAATTCGATAATTGCAAATGTATAAGGGAGTGTATTAATATTTATGTAGTGTTTTCTAACTATTACTTTTTATTTTACTATATTGTTCAAATTAAATTCATTATTCAAATAGAAAAATATGAGGAAAGCAAATAATTCTGTGTGAAGTGAAAATTCGTATTCATTACAAAATGAAGAAGTAAACACAAGTGAGATGTATTCTTGGAATAGAACTTGCCTAAAGTATTGAAAAATAAAAAGCTGCTTTGTTAGTAAGACATTTGTAGTTATTGCTTTGGACTGTTTCTCCTCTCATCGTTCAACCCTTCAGTATCACTTCTGGCTTTGAATTGATTTATAGAAATTTCATTCTTATAACGAAAAAAAAATTATATTGCTTAAAGTAAAATCTAACCTCCCGCCAAAAATTAAAATTTGGATTTAAAAATACCCTCTCTCTCCCCCGATTTGAAATGTGAGAACAAAGAATTTGATGAGACAGTTCTATACACCTTATGAATCAATCTGGTGATAGGAAATCACTGTTAAGACGCTCATTGGGAAATAAGTAAGAAAACATATTCTTATCAAAGAATTGAATGTTTTTTTAGAAAGAACGTAATCCCCCAAAATAAATATTTTTAGTGGTATAGAAAAACAGCTTCAACACTAATTTTTGAACACCTAAAAATCTCAAACACACAGTCAAAATTTGGGAATGTATTATATTGGCAACTTCAACTCTATTAAAAAATTAAGTTCTCATTAATATTATTAATAAAAGTGATATATCTAAAATTGGTCTGATCTATGTAATATATACATAGGCACCTATAATTCCTGCCTTCATTTATTCTTTCAAATCTTCAATGCTCTGCATTAGTTGATAATAATCGTTATTATAATAGTTGATTATAATCTGGAATTTCATTTTCAATGTTACATTTCAATTTTTTTATTTCTCAGTTAACACAAGATCTGATAAGATTTCAATGTATTAATGTTATAAATTAAACAATATTGATGATTTTACACGTTTTTAGGTGTTAATTACACACTTTAAAGTATTTTGGATTTATACTGCACGATTTTGAGTTTTTTACTGCACGAAAATCTGGTCTCTAATTATAAGATAATATTGACTTATATACAACCATATTTGTGTACTAATGATACCTGAAATGAAAAAAACCACTCTAGAATTTCCATGGATTGTTCGTTGCTTGTTGGAAAATCCAAAATGATAAAAGATTTCGGGAGATATATAGGAGAACTGAGAAAATAGAGTGTTTCAGTTTTCCCACACAGAGGAAGTTGCAGGTATTGAAGTCATGTTCATATTATAAAAAGTGGACTGATTGTCTTGACTAATAACCACCCAAGAAAATATCAGTTGAGATGGTTTACTGTAAATGAGATTTATGATATTTTGTGTAAATAAAGTTGATTTATCAACCTAGACTATTTTTATCTCCATTGATAACTTCACTTTCCACACGTTTGATATCATAGTAATTAATCATAGTGCCTATATTTAAATGTTTTCCAGGAGCTTAATAGAACACTAATTTGTGAAAAAAATAAAGAAAGGATTAAACTTTTTCTCTCTGAAAAAAATGATGCAAGATTATATCATAATAGAATAATTACCTACCTACAGGCCTGTTAAGTAATAATATTAGGCATAATAAAATCTGACTAGAAACCATACAGAGTTTTTCATATAAAATTACTTTTAGGGTTGACAAGGGTCAACTAAAACAATGCCTAAGATTGAAGATATTAGGTTACGCCCATATTTTTCTGGAAGTATAATATATAAATTTGAACTTAAAGGTCATAATTTAACAGTAATTTCAACAACAAAGTTTACTTTTCAAAAGTAGATATTTTTCCTCTGAATTTTAAAAGGCATACCTGTTCCAAGTCATAACTAATTGCACGAGTGGCAGGTACTCATTCAATTCCAAAAAAATAACTAGGAATATTTCTTAAGATTTAAATATAGTATTTTTCATAATGAAAATATTGCCATTATCTAAATAAATACACTGTCAGTCAAAATTTTAAGATCACCTGTTATTTACATTAATTAATATGATTTATTCACCTTAAAACTTAATTACACATAAAGTGTAAACACAGATAACCTTGGAGTAACTAGTATTAACAATTTATTGTATTATGCAGTAGTTAGAAAAACAATTGAAATATTATAACTAAGAAGAAATTAATATTTTAGTTATTAATAACAACAAAGTACTAATAATTCATGTGAATAAACAATATGTTTGTTTGGAGTTTTATTTACACTCAGACACCTTTTATATAGTAATTCTTTTGACTCCCATTGGAGCCGATGGCATGTGCTTTCCATTTGACTCTATTAACGGCTAATTGCCTCAAAGAAGGATTTTCTTGCCTCATTCCAAAATTTGCCAACCCGGCCCAATTCCCTCCTACAAACCTGCATCTCTCGTGGTCTGCTTTTCCTTCTGTTTCCCTGGAAGTTTCATTGTAGTGCTGTTTTTTCTATTGCCTCATCTTTTTCCCTCAGGAGATGCCATATTCATTTCCATTTTCGCTTTTTTATCTCTAAATGGATTGGTACCTTTCCATAGCCCTTCATTTGATATGCGCTCTGAAATGGATATCACCTTTTATATGTGGGGCTAAGATATTTTTCTGTTATCAGTTTAATTAGCTGCCCTCTCAGAACCTATATTTTTCAAAGATTTTCAATTCACAGGCTTAATTTTTTTCCCTATAAAAATGTGTAAAAGGAAAGAAATTTCCATCAAACTGAATAGGAATATACACATTACACATACTATACAAGCAAAAGAAATCTGAGCTAATTGCTGTACAACTAAAATTACCAAAACATCAGATGCACAGCACCATTACTCATATGAAGGGAGACACATTCAGCATGATGAAGCTTATACAGAAATATCTACAATAACATCTACCAAAAATGATCAGCATATTATTTTAAAGAGTAACAGATAAACATGACTGACTGTCCCTCAGATTCAAGATAAAAATTAGTTTTGTTATAACAGTAAAACAAACACTTAACGAGGCCAATTTATTGTGACATGTCAGTACCATAAAGCCACTTCTACAACTTGCTAAGGAGAAGAGGCATTAGTATAAACTTGTTCATAAGGATTTAAAAACAGAAGACTGGAAAGAAGTATTTCGAAAAGACAAATTAAAACTTTAGATGTTTTTGTCTCATCTCCTAATTGTGGTTAACCGCACCCTATTGTAAAAAAATTATTCTTTAGTGCATAATTTCAACTGTTAAACACAGAAGTGGCTTAGTTCTTGTTTGTGGGTGTTTCACAATAACAATTTTGTTCAAATTACTTGAATACTTAACAACTAAGGTTATAAAAATCTTTTGAAGGACCAGGCATTTCTTTGTTTAATCTGTTATAGTGTCCATATATTTACCACTAAATGACGATTAAGTCAATTCAGTAAGATCAATCTGTTTTGGGAAGAGCTTGATAATTAATAATAAGTCCGGTATAACTTTTAAAAAATCCTTAGAGATCTTTTGAAAATTTTTTAGAATAATAAGGGATGAGATAAGTTATGCTAATCCATTAAAATGCTATGAGTGGTCAAAGCAGTCCTTGACACATAAGAAAGGATTTTTTGAATTTTTGATGCATTAAAATTTTCTCATGAAACTGAGGTAATCTTTACCTTTTGACAGACAGTGTATGTGGTTGTATTAATATGTCTTGATAAAATAATATAGTTAAATTAGTTAATATTATGAATAAAAAAAAATCAACAATAAGAAAAATATGGTAGCATAACAGCATAAAAAATATAAAAGTTTTTCATTATAGATATTAATTTTGCAATAAAAAAATTGAAAATAACTCAAGTATAAATAAATCAGATTTAGCAAATATTTTAACTATAAAATAAAGTGCTAGAAAAGCATTGTAGGAGAAACAATATTCAAATGGTAAATGACCTTCATTGTTAGGTTTTTTCAGTTGTCTATTTGTAATGTATGCACTCAAATTCTATATCATCCAATTTGACATGATATGGTTCAATAAATTATTTTTTTAAATCAATAAATAATATACATATAACATTCTATAAATATAAATTAATATACAAAACAACCATTTAAATAAATAACATTTTCAACATTAATGATATAAATATTCATACTTCTTTTAAAACAATAATCCAATTAACAGATCATAACAAAAAACAAACAAATCAGGACTATTTTACAAATATATACAGAGCTAATTACAAATTATTGAGATTTCTAATAATATTTCATATTTGAGGAACGAAAGATCACTACCAGGAATTGGCTTTACAAGAGACTTTGGCCTTTTTGAGATAATTTATGTAAGTTATTATGGTCATCAGTGAAGATATCAAACAAAATTAAAACTTGATCACATAGCCTTAAAATCTTATCCTTGAGTGGGAAAGATAACTTTTAAAATATTATTACTGTCTTTTACCAGATTCAGTGCTAAGATTGAAGGTCTTGTATCCTTGGGCTCTTTGAATGAAGCCTTCGAAGAATATCTGTCATTATTGGCTCACCAAGAAGATTTGATAGAATCCCTTCCAACAGAACAAAAGCGAAGCGGGTATTAAGGGAATTACACTGAAGAAGTGAGAAAACTGAAATGATTCCGTACCTAGAAGTTTCACTTCCTAGGATGTGCTTCAATTCATCTGGAACAGAGAACATAATTTAGTTCATAAACTTTTCATTGACTTTTTTACATTCTATTTTTTTTACAGGCACACTATAAACATATTTTTGCAATTATAAATTACAATAATAAATTACAATAATTTATGCCTTCTTCTAAGCCAGTTTATAGGACTTAAAAGTGTGAGAAATGATTGTGACTATTAAAACGTTCCATGAGAATACTAAAAACTAGACTCTTAAGTTTGTAAATAACCTACTGAAAGTTAATTTTAAATAACTTGTTTTGGCGGGAATAGGCGAATAGCCTCCCGCTTTTATATCGGGGAACTAGGTTATTTACATTCATGATTATTAAAACAAAACCCTGGCACGGGATATAGACTTTTGAAGGTGTTTAACAGTTGTTGAGAATTCGGGAATCTAATACCTTTTGTGACACTGAGTGAGAAGAAACAATAAGAATATATATTTGAAATGTGAATATATTCTTCAATCATGAGGCATATAGGACAACAAAATAAATAAATGGCTTTTCACTCCTGTATAACAAAATAATTTATTTCTACAACTGTAATAAATTGACTCTATTAAAGTGTTATAACTATAGACTTGATCTTCTAAATCTTGTAGTAGACTCTCTTCCCAGGTATGTGTTCCGCCTCAAGTCAGTCCTCCTCTCTTCTAACAACCTCCTTTCTACCTGTCCCGGCCTAGAATGCCTTCTCCAGCTTTTGCTACCTGCTAGGTCCTTTCGGTACCTCCAACCTTCTTCCTTCTCCATCCATTATTTATCGATATGAGACTTTTCAATGAATAATTGTCCACTGTACAATTGAGTACAATTCATCGTGCAACCTCACATTCCTATATATTCCTTCTCATTCCCTCACACAATGTCAACTAAAGGAGTAAATACAGGGGGATGTCTACTACAAGTTACATAATTTAAAATAAAATATGACAGGGTCATTTTTTTTTTTAAATTTATCATAATTAGTGTACCTGATAGGCTGGATAGTAAAGCTGCTTTGGCAGCAACACGTGTTCTCATTTTGGTAGCATTATCACGAGGTATTGGAGGTTCTCCTTGCAGTCCGTGAGGCCATAATGCATCCCTATAAAAATTTTAATTTTTATTTAACCAGTTTGAAACCAACTAGTCTCATTTGTGAGGGAGGCAAAGAGCTGAAATTAATTATTTGAATTGAAAATTTAAAAACTAAACAAATTAATATCACATATAATACACATGGTGTCTACCTATACCTACACATGGTAATTGGAATCCCCAAATAATTCCCAATTTTTCCATGATTTTTTAGAAAATTTCAGATTAGCAATATTTATACAAACAAGCAATGATAAATTAAATATTCAAGTGCATTTAGAAATCCGAAACCTTAACTTCGATACTTAGAAACTCAATTGCTATGAATGGATTTAAAATTTTTCTTTTTCATTGAGTTTCTTACATGCAAAAGTAAAAAAATTACTGAAAAAAAGGTCTACTTTTTTTTTTAATACATATAACATAATAGGAGAAATTGTTAATGATTGAAGGAGGAATAGCCTACCAACAATTTCAGCGCTGCCAACTGTACCTTCCTATCTCAAACTGTTGTTGAAATATGATTTTTTCTCTATATATATTCAAATTACTCTAATGTAACTGAATATTTCTCAATTATTTTCAGAATTTAAATTGAATTTTCTAAAGGATAACGAATTAGCAGGAAAAGATTTGACAGGTGATCATAATAGGAAAAACAAAATAAATAAGTAAAATTAATCATTTTAAGAAATAATCAGACGAATTTCATACAATGAATTTTCAAGAATTATTGAAGGAAGTTTGTCGACTGTTCTACATATCATGGATGACATATATTCAGGACACAGTCATTATAAAGATTTTATTAGTGCTGATGTTTCAACGCAAACATCCGGTATGAGTACTTGCATATCTTCAGTGCTCGAACAACGCTCTGATGATGTCCCACATGTTTGGGTTGAAACGTCGGCACTAATAAAAACCTGAAAATTTATCACCCAATGAATTTTGAAGCTAAGACCATGGGAATTTCAAAAAAAGTTGGATCATTTTATCAGATTTTCAATGATGTAATCAATTTTGTGATGCTAGACTAATTTAGAAGGTACATTTAAGATTGGAAGATCTAAAAATCTCAGATATCTACAATACGAATGCCTACCAATTATTCTTTTTCCTATCGGCTACATGAAGATAGAAAGTGAGTAACGACTGCAAACATTTGTAATACCTTTTATTATTATTGCTACCTATAGACCCTTCTATTATCAACATAAAAAAAGACTAAAAAAAAGTTAAGTCCCTGAAGGTCTGTTAAAATTAATTACTAAGATTTAATCAGTCAATAAAGAATATAGTAAATTTGTTTCATTGTAGCACTAGTGGATCCAGGATTTAATTTTGGGTGGGGTATCAGCCCAAAACCTTTTTTTTTTCATAAAAATAAGGATTATTACTTGGGAAAAAAGGAAGAAACTAACTACCCATATAAAATGGTGTTTTCCTAAATTTCTTTTAAATGTAGTTACACGAACAATAATACTTTAATTGATAATTTTTTAATATTTTTTTCCATAAAACATGGTTATATTTTACCATTTTTTTTAAGGGGGGGGGGAGGAGGGAGAGAGACTTCAGCCCCAAAGCCCCCTTCTCCCCCCGTGCATTGTAGTAGACAAAAAGAATTTTGTTCTGATTTTTTTTTTCAATGGTTTATTACAAATATGTCACCAGTATCTATTAAGTATTAAACACATTAAGTTTATAACTAATAAAAAAACATATAACAAATAAATTTAAATTGGAAAGCTATTAGCTTACTTAAATGCTCTGAGGTATGAAGCGACCTTGTGAGGAGAAGTGAGGAGGGCCACAGTATCTAATATTCTTTTATTAACAATGTCTCCGAACATAGTTCGTACAATCTGGCGCAATAAGTTGACTAGTCTTCTCCTCAGCCACTGAGATGACGCTTTTAGCTCAAACACTTCAGTCATAAGAAGCAAGAGAATTCTTGTAGGAATGTTATCCCCACTCTGAGGATTAAACAAAAAAATTTAATTATTGATATGTCTGCTACTATATAAGGTCTGCAGGCTTATTGATAATCAGATATAACTCTTGTTTCAATCAGAAATCTATATGGCATGAATCATTAATTATTTCCATGGTCACTAGAGGAAAAACAGCATGACCAACTTTTGTAATATTTTAGACAGACATCCACTAATTAGAATCTATGGTCTCAATTGATATTATTAACAGACTTAAGTGTTATTTTTTGTTTTACAGTAGATAGGTATATACAAATTTTAGGAGAGGCAGTTTAGAAAGATTTCGTAGTATCAGGGAGTACCAGTCAAAAATTGGAATCACTGTTCAAAATTGGTCCCTGAGTAAAGAACAATCACATCTTTACCTCTACAAAGTTACTTAAGAATTTACTTTACATCGAATTTTCATATAGATTAACTTACTTTATTTCAATAGACATAATTTTGTGGATTTATTCTTCTTTTTTTTTAAATAAAGTTGATTACTTTTATCTCTTATATGAATTGCTATAAATAACAAACAGTAGATGTCCTTTATAAAATTTTCAAGCATTCTATTGAGAATGAGACATAAATATTTGTTTCTTGTTTACAGTTCTTTAAATTCACATAATTATTTAATATATTACATCATTAATTCTAAACTGGTTAATAACTTAGAATTTTTTTTATAATAATATTTTACGTAGGTCAAATTCTAACTTTTTCAATAATTATGAATTACCATCAATATGAATAAAATCTCATGAAGGGCATCTGAGATAAATGCTTTTTTGCCTGAACAGTTATTTCTCAACATATTTGTTGAACAATAAAAAAATCAGGTGTGCGTAACACATAACTTTCACTTACCGCTCTACTTTGAATAGATATTATTTTCTGGCATTATTGGGCCATTATAAAATTATTGAAGTGAATTTTAAATGGAGCTGAAGCTTAAAGCTTATAAATAACAAATCATTAAGACCATTAAAATTACAAAAAGTCTGTTCATTAAATCGACGGTAGGCATTAAAAATCTAGTTACTCCATTTGCTTTTATAAACTATGTAACTTCAGTCTCTGAGCCTTTCAGTTGACAGAATGACTAACTCCAATTTCAACATTTCCGAGTAATGCCATTTTAGTGACATTTCTAGTTGAAAAAGTTATATCTATACAGACAGTGAGTTAGTCAATTCCTGAGTACGTGATTATACATGTATTGAAATATAGAACTGTGAATAAAGGTATAATTTTTTTAAAAATAGAAACATCACTAAAATTAATAAAAAACAATGTTGAAATTAGAGTTACTCATTCTGTCAACCAAAAGAAGGCTCATATATGCCTAGAGAGATTTGAAAGTATTGTATATCTAAATATTTGGAATAAACAGTCAATATATATCTAATTATTTAAATATAATATCTGATCTAGAGTTATTAAACTACAGCAAATGTATTTAAGGTTATAAACATATCCATTTATTTAGTATGAAAATTTCATTTAATTTTATTGGAGAAGATCCATGCGAGCTGTTGATGTTAAACAACGATAAAGGTTAATTTGCTTTTGTCTCTTTCAAAAAGTGATAATTTAGTGCAAATACTCATTTTTTGTGTAGCAAAAGTGTTTTTTTGAAGACAACAGAGCTGAAGACAAAAAACAAAACAAAGGTTGAGCGGATTTCACCGACAACGATGGTGGAACGGTCACAACACGAGGAGGTAAGCAAAATGAACTTAACAAATAGTGATTCAAACAGTGACGTTGGCTCCTGGGAGCTGGTTATTTGGTTGTAAAAGATCTATGTCAGATTCAAGCGAGCCAAGAGCACAAAAACGACCAACAGAACCTATTCCAACCTCTAACAGTTTTGAGGTTCTAACCAAGATCAACCCGCAAACTGAAGAAATAAGACAACCGCCTCAAAATGATAAAACTCCACCAATTTTTATAAATGGTGTGGAGAATTATCATGCTTTAATTTCATTCTTAGAAAATGAAGCTGGCCCTAATACATTCAAGACAAAATCAACATTAAAAGGTGTTACTGTTTACCCACAAACACCTGATATATATCGAAAATTAAACTCAAGCCTACGAAATAAAGGCGCGGACTTTCACACCTACCAACTCCCACAAGACAAGTGCCCAAGGGTTGTTGTTAAATATCTCCATCATGGAACACCAGTCGAGATAATCAGAGAGGAATTTAAAAATATGGGCTATGAAGTAACAAATGTTGTAAACGTAATATCTCGATTTAAAAAACCTCTTCCTATGTTTTTCGTAGACGTTACAAAAGAGACATTCAGAGAAGACATTTTTAAAATTGAGTTTTTATATTACTCTCACATTAAAATCGAGGAACCACGTCAGAAGCGAAGTATTCCTCAGTGTATTCGGTGTCAGCAATATGGGCACACTAAAACATATTGCAATCATCGACCACGCTGTGTGAAGTGCGGCGAATATCACGAAAGCAGCTCATGTTTAAAAACAAGAGAGACTCCCGCTAAGTGCGCCAACTGTAGTGGTCAGCACCCGGCTAACTACAGAGGCTGCCAGACGCTGAAAGATCTCAGGGTTCAGCGCAATGGGAGAAACCGTCTTCAGCATCCCACAGTAGCAGAGCCACCACAGGGACCTCCAGGCATCCATGAATTCCCTCCAATACGGCAGCGGATCAACCAAGCGGTACCACAGAACATCGCTGGACCTCAGCAGCAACATAATCAACCATCATCGAACTCAGCACCCCAGAACCAAAAAACATGTACAGGTATGAGGGGAGGCATTACCCAGACGGTACCTCAGGTAGATAATAGCTCTTCCCAGTTATTTAATATAATTAATGGGTTAAATAACTTAATCCAGCCCCTTTTCATTCTTCTTCAACAGCTATCACAGTTTACACAGGTCTGGTGCCCTAATTATGTCCCACAATAATTTAACTGTGGATTCTCTGTCAATTCTTTTGTGGAATGCCAACGGACTGGCACAACACAGTACTGAACTTGACTTATACTTGCACGAAAAACGGATTGACGTTGCACTCATTACTGAAACACACCTGACACCTCGAACAAAAATTTACATCCAGGATTACTCTATTTATAGAACTGATCACCCAGACAAAACTGCACATGGAGGGACAGCGATACTCATAAAAAAATCACTAAAACACAATCCCATAGACTTACCCATTACACCCGACATACAATAAACAGGAATAACATTATACACTAAACACTACACTATAACATTTGCCTCAGTTTACTGTCCCCCTAGGTACAAGCTTACATCCACGATGTTTTCTGAGTTCTTCAAACGTCTCGGAAAATGCTTCATCGCAGGTGGAGACTATAATGCTAAGCATCAAGGCTGGGGTTCAAGGTTGGCTACTCCTAGAGGCAGAAATCTCTGGTCTGTCCTCCATGAACTTTCATTAGACACAATAACTCCAAATTCACCCACTTATTGGCCCACCTCCAGACGCAAAACTCCCGACTTACTTGATTTCTTTATTACAAAAGGACTTAAAACCGTACCTTTTGCCATCAATACAAGCTCTGATCTTTGCTCTGATCACTCCTCGGTACACATGGTTCTCTTCGACGCGCCTTCTGAAGTACAAAAGAGACCTAAGCTCATAACCGGTTGCATGGACTGGGACGCATATAGAGACCATTTGAACAACAATATTTCTGTTCCAGGTTCAATTAAAAATCAAATGGAACTAGAAGAAGCCGTCGAAACTTTTACAAAAAGTATACAAGATGCAGCATGGTCCTCATCAACATCTAGGTCACAAAGAGCAGTGAACTTGCCCCAGTATCCTATGTACATAAGGGACTTAATCAGGGCAAAGAGAAGAGCTCGTAAAGTGTGGCAGACTAATAGACTTCCTTCAGACAGACAAACTTTTAACAGATTGAACAACGAACTTAAAAGACATATTCAAAAATTCAAAAGCACAAACTACGACAATTTTATTAACAACCTTTCGACGGACGATGGAAGTTTATGGAGACACACAAGGAATCTTTTAAAGCATCGTGAGGTGTCAGCACCCCTACGAAGAGAGGATGGTTCTTGGGCTGTTTCGGACGAAGAAAGATCTGAACTCTTTGCTACTCATCTTTCCTCTGTTTTTAAATCACATACGGACTTCGTTAATATAGAACATGATATTTTTGTACAAAATAGTTTAGACATACCACTACAGCTCACACTACCACCACCTCCTTTCACACCATCACAAGTTGCACAAGAAATTAGACAATTACCGAAAAGAAAAACCCCTGGTCATGACTTGATAAATGCTGAGGCGCTCCAGCAAATGCCAAGGAAAGCTCTAGTGTTTCTCACCACAATCTTCAATTGCATTCTTAGGACCACAAAATTTCCAATACAGTGGAAATACTCTCATATAACCATGATTAAAAAGCCAGACAAAGAAACTAACAATCCTTCTTCATATAGACCGATTAGTTTGCTTCCAGTGTGTTCTAAATTATTTGAAAAACTATTATACTCACGACTATTACATATACTAACAGACAAACAGATTATTCCTGACCATCAATTCGGGTTTCGAAAATTACACTCAACAACACAACAATTACACAGGGTAACTGACTACATATCGACAGCACTAGAGCGAAAACTATATGCAACCGGGGTATTTCTGGATGTCGCCCAAGCTTTCGACAAAGTATGGCATCAGGGGCTTCTCTTCAAACTTAAGACCATACTCCCACCAACCTACTACTTAATTCTTCACTCCTTTCTCTCAGACAGATTTTTCTCCGTTCGACACGGTTCAGGTATATCCTCAATTCGACCTATTTTAGCTGGCGTACCTCAGGGGTCAATCTTAGCCCCATTACTGTACATCACATACACACACGACATTCCTCAAAGTATCCACACACTTACAGCAACATACGCAGACGACACTGCTATCATTACTAGACACGATAATCCTACACAGGCATCACTTAACCTACAACATCACTTACAAAAAATAAACGATTGGTGTAAACTATGGAAAACTCATATAAATTATCAAAAGTCACAACACATCACGTTTACTCTAAGACTAGAAACATGCCCTGCTGTATACTTAGACAACATACCGATTCCACAAACAGATAGAGTACAATACCTAGGCCTGACGTTTGACAGAAGAATGACATGGGGTCCACATGTAAAGAAAAAACGTGCATCATTAAATCACAGATTAAAACTATTGCATTCATTATTAAGACGACATTCGAAATTAAAAGCAAGACAGAAATTAAATATTTATACATACCTATTAAAACCTCTCTGGACTTATGGACTACAAATATATGGAATTGCAAAACCAACACACATAAAACGACTTCAAACTTTTCAGTCTAAGATACTACGACTAATTACCCAAGCACCCTGGTACGTGAATAATAGCACTTTACACACTGACTTACACATGCCAACGATCAATGAACACATACGAACTTACTACAAACGATTTCATAATAAATTACATGGACACTCCAACCAGCTAATTAAAGAAATGGCCACGACTACTATGGCGGAGAACTCCAGAAGACGACTGAAAAGGGTCTGGATGAGGGACCTACTTACGTAATTGTATGTAAGTAAGTAAAAGCCATGGAAAGGATGCCACTGGGTATTGCTTTTCCTCATGCCTATCAAGCCTTTTTATTTTATTTTTTATTTTTTTTTTATTTTTTTTCTTCTCATGATTGTGCCAGCACATCTGCTGATTGTCAATAGTTATAATTGACAGGTGCGGATAAATATATGTAAGTGTAAAAAAAAAAAAAATTTTATTGGAAACATGTGATTTATCTATATTAACAAAAAGTAAATGTTCGTTTGTTAAAAACCGTTAATCTTCGAAACTTTTTCACCCATCACTTTGAAATATTTACATAATGTTTCTATCGCATTCAGGAGTGTTTAATCATTTAAACTTAGTTTTTTAATTAAACTAATATTAAAAAAGTAGTTAATATACATTTAATCACCCTCTGGTCTTTCGTTTCAGAATGGCGGCCCAAAAACCTGTGTCGCTATAGACTGTAGCACCTAAACGGCTGTTAAGATTTTAATTAAACTTGGCTAAAGTCTTCTCCTTGAAGCCCTTTTACTTTATGTATATAACATCATTCTCCAAAAAAGAGTATGAAAAAAAAAATTACGATGAGTTCAAAACTATATTTGTGAATAACTCAAAAAATACACAAGTTTTGTTTGATTATACCTATCATTATTTGAAAGCTTCATTGATTCCCTGCAAATAAAAAAACCCACTAAAATTAGACGATTTGGTGCAGAGATATAATGCTTTGAACCTTTAGTAATTTTTTGTGGGAGATTTAGAGACTGATTGCTTCTTATATAGCAATTATATGTTGCAAATTTTAGAGTTGGAAAACTAGACAATCTCTGTATCTACACAAAGAATATCGCATATTCACAAGTATTGTTATATAAAATATATTAGAAACATCTAATTTCTTTTCTACTTCTTTTTTTATTTAACCAGAATACACTGACTTAATTGCACTAATAAGATTTTGTGGGATTCTCCTATCTTGCAATGCATCCCATATTTCCTGTCTGGGAACATTGTCGAAAGCCACCCGTAAATCTAGAAAAGCTAGGTATACTGCTTTACCTCTATCCCATGCCTTCTCTACAATCATTCTGATCTTGTGTCTGCCTGCCGGGTCTAAAACCTGCCTGTTCCTCTTCCAGATCTTCTTCCACCAAGTTCCTTAATCTTTGTTCCAGGACTCTAGTGTATACTTTGGACAGCCATGCCAGCAAGATTATCTCTGCAGAAATGAGATTCCTACAGAAAATATTGGAAAAACTGAGATGGAATAAGGAATGAAAGAGTGCGAGATGAACTAGGAGTTAGATCCGTCCTAGAGACGATTGAAGAAAGGCAGTTGAAGTGGTATGGGCATGTTAATAGAATGGGAGATGACCGTAAGGACAGGTGGCTTCTAGAAGCAAGACCGGGAGGAAGGCGACCTCAAGGCAGGCCAAGGCTTATGCATGCAGACTTGATAGAGAGAATTGGCGCAGCGAGAGGAAGCACCATGTCGGAGATGAGAAGGCCTACACAGGACAGGGACGGTTGTACAAGATGGTCAGAGGCAGCTACTCCACGCTTAGCAACACACAGGAGATAGTGAGAGAAGAAGAAGTAGCAATGGGATATGGTGGTTTATAGTTGGTATTTAGAAAAAGAAATATATGTGCAAGAATTAGTAAGGGACAGAAACAACTTGTGACTGCAGGAAGCAACTCTCTATAGCAATCAAATTTTGATTATTAACAAACTTTTTAATGTAACTATTTATATTATTTAGTTTCTTAAAACTATGTAAACAAATTTTGTTAAGTGTGAATTACCCCCCCAAAACTTTTTACATTATTTTTTCCTGAAAAGGGACACAGAGCGAGACATATAATATGACAAATCATGTTATTCAAAACATAAAAAAGTTCCACATATTAGTAACATGACAAATTTTATTAATAACAAACATAATTACTTCAGTGTCAATCGAGGCTGAAACTTTTCCTGTTTCTTCTCTCGTGGTCTTGACTTGAAGCACACGACTGAGACCATCTACCACACCATCAACTGAAGACATTAAAGAATCAGGTACAGTTCGCACAGCCTGCATTGAAAATCGAAATAATGAGTCCAACTGAAAAAGGAAGAAATTAATTAATTTTAAATGTCAAAAATATTTTTACAACTTTGATATAATGGCAATATAAAGTTACAATTATTAAATTACATAAAGGTGTATCAATAATTGATTAGAGATAATATGGTTGAGAAGTTAGTTGGGGGTTGCAGTCACAGTGAGAAACATAAATAAAAATAAAATAAATTTTGTTTTGGGCCGAAGTTTCGGCTCGTTTTAGGGCTTCATCAGGGCGTAGCAAAGACAAGATGATAATAAAACAAAAATTATTACAAATCTATTATAAAAAGATATGAAAACAAAATATATTTTTTCTGTTAATAAATAAATTCTATGAAGTGATATTTATTAGCATATAACATATATTTTGTTTTTATAATACTTTACTTAATCCATCCTAATCTACCACTAAGCATTGTGAGGATTTTTTCATAATAGGTTTAATAATTTTTGTTTGGTTGTCAGGTTGTCTTTTCTCACTCCCTGAAGAAGGCCTGAAACATATCGAAACACTGACACAAAATAAAATAAAATTTGTATTTGTGTTTCTCACTGTGACTGTGACCCCTACTGGCTTCCCAACCATATAAAATACATATTAATATTTCAAACCCCTGCTCCTAAGCCTTTTACATACTGTCAATAAAGCCACACCTTCCATCTATACCCAGAAAGATTTAGGCTAGTTGATCACAGTACTCAATTACTCATGAGGACCATTTTTGGACTTACCAGTTTATTCCATATAGTCAAAAAAATATAACTTAAATTTGTTGTGTGTTTCTTTCATTATACCAATGATGCTAATTTCCTCAAAAATAAATTAATTACATTTAGTATAACAATAAAATATATATATATTTGCTTATTTGACTTATAAAAGTCTATCAATGCACGTTCAAAATTTTATCTTTCACCATCTCCCAGGTTAAGAATATCCAATAAGTAGAAAAAAAACAATACTATATTTTAGAAGACCGATAACATGTAACAACTAGATAAATGAAAATAACATTCTTACTGTTTTAGATATGTGAGCTTCAGGGCGATATTCACCACGATGAAGAAATGTCGAAACCAAAACAGCAAGACCTGGCTTACTAGCTAACAATGAAGGCTGCGTAATACAAATGAGGTAGTTATTAAGCCCAATCATTCTCCTTTCTAATGTTTTCCTTTCCATGTTATGGAATGTTTTCTTTCCAGGAAAAGTTAACTTCGCAAGTTCTGGGTACTAATAGGAGGGAAAGAAAAGCTCATAAATTATAATTGGTATTAATCTATTTTTAAGACAAATATAATCAAAAACACTGTATACCTTTTCTTTTATTTTAGTATGTAAATCGTGAAAGTCAGAATATCTCCTATAAACATGCCAGCTGTCACGATGTCCATTCTCATACTTCTTCAAAACAGACACAGCATACATTCCGAATGTCTTGCCTTTTTCATGAACAAGACCTGAGTTAAGAAAACAATTATTTAATTAAACACCCACATTGAATGGAATGTTTATATGTATATGTTTATATGCAAAAAAGGTTACCTAAAAAACATACCTGTTTCTATTATTTCTGCATGTAAAGAGAATGGTCCAGAAGCTTTAGGTTCTGAGCCATGGTGTACAGGGCTTCCACCATTCTCAGTATCAGCACTGTCTAAAAATTGAAATATCGACTCAACATTATGCTATTAACATTAAAACCATGGACATTTCTTGAAACTTTATGTTTACAATAGCAGCCCACCTGATAGATTGATCATAGAGTGTTATATCATAAAGGAAATTAAAAAATACTTCTGGTATATCGAACAACTTTAGCAGTTAGTAAAAAAAGCCATATATATATATATATATATATATTAGTCCTATAATCTAATATATGCCTTTTATTGTTATGTTCACTCATCAAAATCCACCCATACCAAAATATTGTTTGACTGATAGGAAACCTTTCTTCAGACATATTTCTGGAGCATGATACTTGAAACAAGTGAGTTAGGAGTAATATTCATATTATTTAAGTTTCAATTCTTTCCTATTTTAACCATTATCTAAGAAAAATATTTTTTACTTTATGATTGGAATATTCATTAGTATTTTCCAAATTTAAAATGTTTCTGACAATAAATATTTTGTTTTGAACATGGATGCACTTATGTTCTCTGATTCTTATGAGGGTGCCAATAAAAATATAACAATGACTTCTTCAACACATGGCTGCTCATTTTTGAAGAAGGAAGTTTTCACCTTTATTGTTGAAGTGTAAAGATAAATAACTAGAAAAATCATGAGTGGATCATATAACTCATGAGATGTGTGGTTTGAGCAAGACATACAGTTTGAATCTCTACCACTTTGATTCTACCTTGTCTCATGAGAGGAGGGTTTAACCCAAGAGGCTGTTAAGATGATGTATTAAGATTGCCCACCAAACCTAGTTTGATCAAAAAATGTAATTTCGGTTATTGGAAAAAGTTTGTAATTTGTTTAGTTAGTAAAATTATAAAACAAACTTTAAAAAAGTTTTGAAAATTTTATGATTAAATAATAACTTACTCGAATGTGGAATGATGAATTCCGGTAAGCTAGCTGTATCAGAATTTAAGCTAACCTCATCAAGTGAACCAGTATCTTCTTCATCTGACCTTTCACCTTTCACAAGATCTAATTCCGTAAGCAATTTCACGTACAAAGGAGAGGCTCGAAATCCATTCAAAAATTTTTCATCATTCTACAAAACAATTATGAGTCAATGAAAAAAAAAAAAAAAATCGAAATAGATTGCAGAAAAAATGTTAACATGTTGTTTAATAGAATAAAATCTGTTAAATAGGAGATATCATTCTTCTATTCGCAGTAAATATTATGACTTCTATGAAGGCATTTTCCAGTAAAATAAACTAATCGGTAGTCCACTACACCATTATTTTTTCTTTTTCTTCTTCTAAACAAGTTTTTATCTTTTAATTAAAACGGTACCAACTAGGGAATAATTTAAAATACTCTCTCTAACATGGACTGGTCCATATAACAATTTGTAAACTGTTAAGTTTCCAGAAGAGGATGAATGATTTGAATCAAAGATAGGGTAAGTGCTCTACATTATAAATGACTTAAAATTTTTGATATTTTGAATTATTCCTATTAAAATCATCTTTGGAAATTGATAGTCCAAAGTACAGAACCATTTTTTCTTTTTACTTATTAACACTTATCTAAAACTTTGTGAGTAGCTTCATTTTATCGTAACTGTTTTATCAACGGACATTTTACTGGAAATGGACATTCATTTTAATTTACCTTAAAATTTTAAATGTAAATTATCTGAATGATGTGCTATAATGGTCAGAACTCCCCACTGCTTTTAAACTTAACTGTACAATAATAATAATTGTAAAAAAAAAAAATTGGATAATGAAAATATTGGGTTGTTTGGCAAGACCCATGTCAAAATAAGGAGGATATGACCATTTGATTTTCATGTAATCATTCAATAAATATCAGTACAATCAAATATTCATACTGGCTTACAAATTTTATGGACAATTTTTTCAGACCTAAACCTAGATGGCATAATTAGTAGAAGACATAATACTAAGAAAATGTATAAAAGCAACTCTAATATGCAAAAGACCACGAGGAAGGCTTAGAAGAAGCTATTTGGAGAATACTTAACGGTTAGCACAAAAATCATAAGTGATGAATGATGGTGCTGAAGAAAGGTGAGCAAGGTACTGAAATATGTGTTTTTGTTACACATAATGTTTTAGATTTTTGTTAGTGTGGAAGGAACCTCCTCCATGATGAAAAGCATTATCAAGGAAGAAAAAGAAGGGAATCAATATTTCATCTTATTACTCCATCCTCACCTTCCAGCGGACTTCATTCAGCATGTGATGTTTTTCATTAGTCTCTTAAGAAGTCATAGAGAAGGGAGAATGGGCAGCTAAGTGGGTTAAAGTATGTGCAAAATATGTATTGCCAGGCAACATGGATTCACCGAACATTATGAGTTCGAATACAGGTAAAGAGGAGCTTTTGACTCTAGAATCAATCTATTGCCCTTCCCTCTGACTAAGGAAAAATCTCGTACAGCTAAAAAGGCGAGGAACGTGAGAAAAAAAAATTATTGAGTTGACGATGGTGAAATAATAGAAAGGAAAACCAACTCCATAAGAAAAAGGATTAATTATTTTTATCGGTAACAATATAAATGGCTATCTTAAAAATGAAATGCATGTATTTAAAATTTCTTTTGACTAATCAAAGAATGCAATCACAGTAAATTGAATATAAGGGATCTAGAGTTTAAAAAAATAAAAATACAAAAACGAAAATCTGATATGGTGCACGAATCACACAATTTTCACTTACCACCCTCTTCTTAGCATATATAAGTATTTTCAGACAAAGGGGAAGTGAAAGTAAAAATTATAAACACTATATTGATTTACAATTCATTGTGGGTATTTTTATTTATTTAAGTATCCTTATAAAAATTTTAATATTTATATCGCTGTAATCTATGTAATTAAATATTAAATAATACCAACAATAGCATCTATGGAACTGCATACGTATATTTACATAATATTGTCGGAGTCCTTATTACATTAAGCTCATGTTACGTATGGAAGCGTGTTCTAATCTTTCAAGTGTGTTCGGGTGAGCTCGTATTGGTTCCTCAATTACAACTATTCTCCGTTACAATCTCTCATTTCTCCTTTAGTTAATTATCAAATTCTTTCATATTTTATATTTAACTATCTTTTATATTAGAGATGAATGTGAAATGGTCAATTGTTTCAAATAAAACAAATTAAAGGTACTTTAGGGGAAGCTAATATTGAAAATTAGCAATTTAAGCCCTGTTAGAAAACATCAATCAGAATAAAGCCTACATTTTATTTAAATCTGCTTAATTTTACGAAATTCATATATAAGAATGTGAAAAAATACAAGGAAAATAAAATCAATTAAAGCTAATTCTTTCAGAAATAGATAAATATTACCTGTATTCTTTCATAAACTGCAGCCTGAACTTCATCAAACCAATTTTCATTCGGTTTCTCAGTCCTAATCTTTTGGTGAAGCCTCCTCACAATAACCTCGTCTATCTGAAGTCTTGTTGAAGACTAAAAATAGAAAAACTGGAAATATAGTAATCTGGTCATAAGCAATGCATACAATTGAAAAATATAACAAAATAATGTTATTAAAAACATTAAAACTGATACCAACTCCAATAAGCTGTATTGCATTCATTTTTGCTAATACTGGTCTGATTTGATTTTTTTTTCTCTCTCAACAGATCTGTACATTTCTGAGCCATTTGTATCATGGTAATCTCAGTAATGTCTTTTGGGTCAGTGAAATGATTAACTCAAAAGTTATTGTTTTGAAAGATTAAGCCTCACATGGTTCATAGCATAGAAATGATACTGTGTGTAAACTAGGGCTAAGAAGAAATTGATTACTAAAAGGGTTTATAAGAAACTGAATTACAAAAGGCTTATAAGAAAATTACCATTGAATGGACTGAATAAGGACTTATGAATTGAATTGAATTTTTTTTTTTTTTTTTTCATTCTGACAAATAGTTTCATATTATTATAAAGTTGTCAATTAATATCATATTAACTATTTCCGAGGATGAGAAGCTACAATTTTCAGTAAGGAATACCTTACATACAAATGAGAAACAAAGCATAAATAATTTATACTGAGATCATATAAATTGTAAAAATATAATTTTATTTGAGGAAAATTTTGCAACAAAATACAAGAAGTTTAAATTTATTTTTATAACAACTAGGGGCATAACCCCTTGCCCGCCTAATGGAGGACCAACTCCCATTTTACAAATTACACAACTGTTCATTTAATTGTATTACTGTTTGCTCAAATTGTATAACTTTAATTTACATGTATTATGTGGTTTGGATTGTACTATTTTATATCAATGTAAAATAAACTGAACGAAACCACAGATCGGACAAATTTTTAATTTCTTTAAAAATCTATATTATACATCACAACCATTGCCAATTTATATTATTATAAAATTATAATTATTCTTCATGGCAATTTGTAACCATAATATATATTCAACTTGTCCCCCCATATAAGCCCAATATCAATTTATAAGCCCAACATCAATTTGAGCCTTTTATTTCTAATATTTTCATTGTAAGTTATATTGTGCTTTCTTTTCTATTTTATAATTATATCACAATAATTCAGTGAATAAGTAAAATAAAATCAGGTTTTATAAATAACTGTCCGATGATAAAGCGTTCTGATGGGAAAATGGTCTTCCAGGATCAGGATGTGCAAGGTAGATGTATGGAACATTTACAGGAATTGTTAATCCCAGAGAAGATGAAGAGTATCCTGATAAGAATTCGAGTCACTGAGAATGACCATGAAGCGAGCCCACCAGATTCAGAGAGGTTGGCCTGATTGTTGACAATTTCAAGAATAACAAGACTTCCGGTTCAGATAGCATGCCAGCAGAGTTTTTGAAGATTGGTACCCACCAATCTTCAGGGTCAGATATTAACTATCAGAGGAGTTGACTCTTCTGATAGTTAATATCTGGGAGACCAAAAAAATACCAGATAGCTGGAAGGAATCTGTCATTATTCCCTTACTCAAGAAGAAAGGTGCTTCCACAGATTATCAGGAATTAGCATCCTGAATACTGCTTACAAAATATTTTCTGGGTTTTATACAATCAAATTGTAGATTTTGTGGAACCTCGGTTGGGCGATTACCAGAGTGGTTTCAGGAGGAATAGGTCAACTACTGATCAGATATTCTCTTTGAGACAAATAATGGAAAAAACAAAAGGATTCAACAAGATTATATGGATCCTTTTCATTGATTTTAAAGCAGTTCAGGAAAGATTTCTACCTGGCAATGGAAGAGATGGGAATTCCACCAAAACTAATCCGAATTGTATTGCGTACTTTGAATGAGAGCACAAGTCGATTAAAAATAAATGGGAAGCTGGGCCAACCTTTCGGAGTGAAGTCAGGAGTTAGGCAGGGTGACCCCCTTTCCCCACTTCTATTTAACATCGGCCTCCAAGTTGTGGTGAATAGAGCAGAGCTTAGCCAGTCAGGCACCATTTTTAGTAAAATAACTCAAGTACTTGGATATGCCGATGATGTGGCACTGATTGGTCTATTCCTCAAGGCGATAAAGGAGACCTGTGAAAGGTTGCAAAGAGAAGCTGGAAGAATGCGGCTATCCAAAAATGAGGAAAATATAAAAATTATGGTGCTAAGGAAGAAAACACCTATAAACACCCGCCTAAGCATTATGTAGTAGGACAACATGTGTTTCAATACGTATTCAGTTTTAAGTACCTGGGCTCCATCGTTAATGATCGGTTGGACCAAGAAGAAAAAATTCAAAATCATTTAATGGGTGCTAACAAAGCATATTTCACCTTGAAGAAGTTTTCTCCGAAGTAAGCTTCTAAGTCGGGGTAACAAAATGATTATATACAAAACAATCATCCAACATGTACTGACCTATGCCAGTGCAACCTGGACCCTATGCAAAAGCCTGGATGAAAATATTGACAGTTTTGAAAGAAAAGTGTTGAGGCGCATCATGGGGCCAGTTAGAGAGAATGGTACACGTCGTTTAAGAAAGAACAAAGAGATCTACAACTTAATCGACGATCTCTGAGTTTCTCATTTCGTGCAAATTCATCGCTTAAAATGGCTGGGACACATTATCAGAATGGATGAAGGCAGAGCCGTGAGGAAATTATATTATGGAACCCTGGATGGAGTCAGACTATGTGAAAGACTGAAGTGAAGGTGGAAGGAATCCATGTATAAGAACTTGATGATGGTGGGAGTATCCAGCAGACATGCTGCTGACCGAAATGGTTGGGAAAGGGCTGTTGAGAGAGCCAAGGGAAGCTTCAGGTGCCTGTCGAGCCGATAAATAATAATCACAATAAATAATATTATATACAATATAATAATCAATATATTGTATTGAAAGTAAAATGTCCAGATAGAAAAAAAACTGCTGTCACCAAGGTAAATTCAAACTACTACCTCCAGATCAATAATACCATATTCCATACAAATTTTGAGCCTAAAATCTTTATTTTGTATTTGAATAGTAGGAGATAACAGGAGTCAACACATATATAATTAAATGAACAGCTGTATAATTTGTAAAATAATTGCCTAATGAGTTGAGCTCCTGTTATCCGTTACTCTCCTAACACTAAAATAAAACAAAATATGAAGGTCACTAAAAACTTTTTTATATAATAGAAAGATTGATTAATCATTTAGTACAACACAAAAATAAACAATACCTGATCAGATAAATATTGTTGGTATATTGTGGCCGCTGCTTCAGCAACCCTATCCAATGTTTGACGTTGAGCAGAATACTGCTCCGCCAGCAAGACATCAGTTTTATCAAAACTATGCTGTGACATGTCTGAAAGCTGTTGCTCAGTTGATGCCTTCCATCCTAAGATTAAATTGTTATTTAATTTTATGATTAAATAAGAATAAAATAAAAAACTAAGAAAACAAGTTTTATTTATATGTGATGCATGTATCATTTGGAAGAACTTAATAATTTACTTTTTGTAAATTAATGGTGGATGATGTTAAAAACTATTTTCATTATAAGAAATAGTATTAGGTCCTTACTCTTCCAATAAAATAAATTTTGATATTTTCAGATAAAAATGCATAGTGACAATTTGGTAAAAAATTAAAAGTAGGATTGAAAGGGTATCCTATAACCCACTTACATATATATGGTTGGATTATTAACAGAAGTACGATTAATATATTTCTGTTTTTTTATGTATGTTTAAGGAAAAACAGAGTTTTTAACAGATATTTTTGATCTTAGTAGTTGGTTTAAAATACAAAATCCTATCTATTAATCTATTGATCTATCTATTTAGTGATTTTGCACTTAAATAGTTCTTTTTGGAATTTCACACAAAAACAGACCTTTTTTTGCAATTTCTGACAAAAATAATTGTATGTTGGAGTCTTCATAATTTGATTTTATTGATTACATCAACAAATTATTAAGTAAATAAAACACTTATAATATATTGGTCTAGGAAACATTAGTAGTATCAAAGAAAACGGGACACCTGCATTTTGAATGAGGAAGTAAATTTTCAACATTGATAAAAGATCCTTGAGCAGATTTCATTCCGATTTTATAAAGCTATACCATTAATAACAGATAAATAAAGTCATCGTCTGAATAAACAAAATTTCTTTTCAATGAAGTTATCAAATTAAAAATAAAAAAATCCCCTCCCATGGGGCTCCCATTGAAAGATTTTTCTTATTAGGTAATTATAATTCTCAAAATTTTAATTTTTGTAAACAATATGGTTTCATTTTATTACTCAGTTTTACAATAGTTTTAACACACTTAACAAAGTTTATTCCCACATATATTATTACAGTAAGGCTCGAAATCAGTTTTGTACCAAATATAAGGTTCTGTCATGCTCAAATACCATGAATGGGGTACTGTTGGATTCAGAATTTCACAGCGAATCGTATTCTCCACTTTTGTTTTTCTTTCTAAAATAAATAAAGTCGATATAAACATTTTGCTAGGCTTCAATACTAGAATGGTGGTAGGTCTGTAGATCTTGAAGATTTTGATGCGTACAGCAAGACCCGGATAGTTCCTCCGGAACTATCGGATCCTTCATTTTTAAGCCCCAAAACGTACTATTTTCAAGATACTATTTCAAGGCATAGAGTTGGCATCCACACAATCTTACATTAATTGAATAAATGTCTCATTTTGTCAACTTGACGCCTCTATGATCAAGAGAGGAGTTTATATTATTTATCGATGGTGTTTTTGATCGGCAAGCCATATCATCGTTAATTCTTCACCAAATCTCAAGATTGAGCCACCAATTTCGAAGGCTTTCTTATCCTTCAGGAGGGCAAAATCACTCCAAAAATTCAGGCAAACAAGTTATGAAACTTGTGAAAAACTAAAAAATTACACACTTTTCCCTTGGTTATGCCCATGATTATATAAAAGATTACTAAATTTCCCACAAAAGGAAAAAAAAATCATCGAAATTGGACAATTTTTAGCAAAGATACAGCTTATTGAAATTTGTAAACATGTTGGTTCCAAATATTAATGAAGATTTAAATTAATTTTTGTTTCCTTTGCCGTTTATATTTAGCAATAAAGTAACAATTGATTTCTTTATCTTTTGATACGTTGTGTTATTTTATTTTCTTATTAATTTGGCATTTGAAAACAAAATGCTGTGCGAATTTTTCGCAGGGGCCTACCAGTATTTAATAAATGACAACTGTATTTGCTTTAATTTTTAATAAATACAAGATCTTTTTTAGATCTAAAAATTAAGTTTTACGATCTATTCCTTGGAAAATTAAGATTAAAATAAGAAAAAGACCCTGGTTATCAACACACAGAATGATGGGTTATGTTTTGAGCAAGTCATTAATTTTTAAAAGGAAACCATAATTTCAATAAATAAGAAATATAAACTAAAGGCTTCTATACACAAAATACCATATGTCTCTGTGGTGATATGATATTGCTATTGGCGGCGATATGATATTCCTGTTGGCGGCGATATGGTTGTATTATTATCTATCCCATTATAGCAATCAGACTAAGCCTGATGATCCACAGCAATACAGACAAAAGGATATCATATCACCAGGACATATTGCTTTTGGTGTGTGGGAGGCTTAATTCTTATTGCTTAAGTTAAAAACATATGATGATTTACCTTCTATGTTGAGGTAAAAACAAAGATAACCATGAGCTCCAATACTCGTCATATAATCCATAAAGTGTGAAAGGGCGAGGTTATTCTTTAGGAGGACATCAAGGGGTAACTGAAAAAGTTTTGTTGAGCCCAAAAGCAATTTAGAATAATCTGGTGTTGTATCTGAAAGTATGCAAAAAATCAAAAGAATTATACTTGATATAATCATATTACATTAATTTAATGATAGAATTTATTTATAATTCTACATCTTAAAGGTCAACTATCTTATTATAAGTTTTTGATAGATTTCTAAACTGCAATCTTTTATAGTAGCAGAAGGACCATAAGAACAAAATTTGGTGTACCAATATAGAAATTATCCAAGAAAAAATTGAGTATTTTTATTATTCTTTAATAATGTTGTATCTGTATATCAGTATTGGAGCTTTACACCTTGGAGAAAAATAAGATTAGACATAGTAAACTAGAGTATAAAATAATTAAAAGTCATAATATTATAAATAAAGCAGAATGATTGAACATTGCAAAGTTATTTATTTACTTGGTTGTGCTGATAAAATTTCACTCTTGAACTGATTAAAATATGAGTGTATTATATTAGTTTTAAATCCACAAAATACATAACTATGTGACTAAAATATAATAAAATAAAAATAAATACATGGTCACATTGTTCATCATTTAAAGTCTGCAACACGGCTTGAAAAAATAAATAAATAAACAATTTAATAAATAACTAATGAAATATATAATGACTGATTTGTACTTATACTAACTCGTATCTTCCCCTTCTTGGAGACGAGAAATTCTTGCTTCCACAAGTTTATTTAAATAAATTAATGATGATAATTGTAGTTTAACTAAAGCTTCGGATTCGCCTCCTTTATCTCTAGACCTCTGTGAAATAAAGTATTTTTATAAGAATATTTTTTACTCCTATAATCTTACAAAGATTATAATCTTTGTTTTAGTACATTAAAAAAAAGGAAAAAATAAAGATACTAATTTCTTTTTAAAGTTATTATTTCTATGATTTGAAGGAGAAATAAATATTTTTTAAAAACAAGGAATGATAAATTTAAAAGGTCTAATCTGGATATTTTAAAAACGAATACAAAGAATTTTATGTTTACTGCATTTAAATCCGTCTCTAATCAGAGAAAAATGGAAGATTACATAATATCAATCCATTCAAGACAGAAGGGGATGATTTATTCTATGAACCTGTCGGAACATAAATGGTAGATAATGGTCAACTGTGATAAAACACATAAATGAAAGGTTTTTTTTTTTTTTTTAAGATTGGCTAAAGTTATGAATAAGCTCATGCTTGTAAGAATGTTATTTTGGTATCTTATAATGAGCACACTATCCAAAAACCAAATTTTTGTAGACAAAAATGTCAACAAAATTTAACTACAGGAAGAGATTGATCCAGAACTTTATAGTGATCAATTATGAAGCATGTATGATGCTGTGACACAAAATTAGTAAAATTGGGTTTTGTTTCAATAAGATAAAGGCTGAACACACATTTCTCCCTCACCGTGCTTATAGTCCAGACTTCCCACTACTATCTGTCCACTTTCTTCAAGAAAAATCTTTCAATTCTCAAGATGAGATTCAAAATGGAGTTGTTGAATTCCACCATTCAAAACCTGAAGTTAAGGATGGAGAATGAATCCAACTGTTAGCCTCGAGACAGTAATAAACCACAGATTGCAAACACATATTTAGAGTATTAATATAAAATTGTTTTAAAATAAAATTATTTTCAAATTAGCAAGAAAAACAGTCATTTGATTATGACTGATCCCACCAGCTCCTGTATTCTCCAAAATAATTTTATTATACTAAATACCAATTATAACTTTAAGGCCACTTAAGCGATTTTTAAAGAGGTGACTAAAGTTATTTCAATAATTTTACAAAACAGTAACTTAATAAACAACAAAAGTACAACCATGGAGGTCAGTCCCAAAAGGTAGCTCATCTAAAAAAGGTGATTTTCAGGGAATCTCGCTCAATTAGTTATTTGAAAACAAAAACTCATTTTTTTCTTATATTTGTCAGGGTTATTGTATGTTCTGGCTTGAAATATTCTGAGAAAAAAATCACATTTAAAAATATTTTGGAACTGACATACTTAATTATTTTGATATAATAATAATAAAATTTATACTAACAAGAGTGGAAATTTCTTTGTTGAGTATATCTCTAGTAGCATTTAATTCTTCAATATTGTCACTTGCTCTCAATACATCAAGAAAAATTTCTGATGTTACAGGAATATCTTTACACTAAAAGAAAAAAAAAATGGTTAATCACTTGCTGTTGCTGATATCTGAGGTGATTAGTTTCGAAACCGGCTTTGGCTTAATATAATTTATTCATAAAATATTAGTATTTTATTTATTAATAGTTCTCAATCCAATAAGTCACCTTAGCAAAGCCATATTGAACAAAATCATCGCAACAAAATTTGCCTACATCAAATAAAGCACAATTATATGATTTTGGTGTCTGCAATAAAAATTTTGAAAATGGAATGAGCAGATTTGAAACTAATAGCCTCATTTAATCAAAATTAGATGACTAAAAATAGCAATCAATCTTAAAACAAAAAATAAATTAGTTTTAGGTACATCAAATATTGAAAAATTATCAATAATAAAGTTGAGATTTGATGCCAAAACTACCAACAATCGCTGGCTGTTTCATTAAAATTGGGTGAAAGAAATCCATATAGTTTACTTGAAATACATCCTTTGGAGTTTGTCACACTGGCTTAGCGGAAATGGAAACAGAAATAGGGGGTAGGAAGTCTGATCAGAGGAAATCAGTTGCGTTCATTTTATTATGACCATTGTAGTTGCTGCCATGACAACTGGGCATATATGGGCTCTAAAGGATTAATAATTGCCATTCTTCTGCTGAATGTGAGTCCTAGTAAACTGAGGCACCAGAGAATATATTCCTGATGTTCAAAAATTACAAAATTGGAGTGTTGTTTAAATTAATAAAATCAGTTATGAAAAAAATACTAATTTTGTTTTAAACAATAAAGTATCTTGTATCTTAATGATTATTTTTTTTAAATTAAAAGATTAAAAGTGGTTTAAAGTTGTCGGCTATTGGTAGAAAAGTTGTGTGAGGAGACACCAAATTTTCTTTAAACCTTTTATAAAGTTGTTAGAATTGTGTTGATATATAGATATATGACAATGTATAGGATACAGCTAACCTAAATCTTTCAAAGTAATTTGGATAAATTACTGTAATATAAATTACAAAATTTAAGTTGGAAAAATTGTAGCAATCTACTTCCAAATTAAAATAACAATAAAAATAAATTGTTATTTCAATTTGTTATTTTGTATTTAGAAACATATAAATAATGTTTTTAAATGAAAATTAAAATGCTAGTCGCACTACTCATACTTACAAGCCAAATAATAAACTGATTAATATAATCTGGATCAGAGAGCTTTGCTATTAATGGAACTAACACACTATTTACTATCAGTTCCCTAGCTATAAAACGTAATGGTAAGCACCGAAACTCAACTTCAGGACTTAAATTGAACAGAACAACTTCAGACAATTGTTGAAGATAACCTAAAAGAAGAGAAAAATCATCAGTGTACTATATAAAATAAAATGGCAATGTTAGGATAAAGGATTAGGAAAGTCTTAATGGTAGCTTCCTATATGTTTTTTATATTGAAATAATTAATTGATAATAATCTCGACTTTTGCTTATAAAAAAAACAAACAATAATTGAGGTTAATTTAATGAAAATCTAAGAAAACAAATGACCTTTTGATAATTTTTTAATTTAGTATAAAATAGCATGCTTGTAATAAAAAAAAGTTTTTTTACAAAAATATGAAAAATTACAATGAATTGTAAATACAAATTCATTTAGTTCTTAGTTTAATTTTAATATTTATTTGTGCTTTGAAATAGTGTTTTTAAAAAGGGGCACAACATTTTTCATTGAATTTCATTCAGTAGTAATATAGGTAATAGTAAATGGTAAAATATCCAGTTTATTAATTATTTAAAAATTAAAAAGTTAAAATGTTTAGTCTCAGTCAAAAAATGTAAACTTACATCTTTGAGATTTTGGTTGTAGGCTTACATGATCCCTACATATTATATTTTCTTCCATTGCTAACTCTAAATCAAAGAAATGGTCTTCTAGATTTTGTTTACTCCCACTGCTTGATTTAAGCCTAGCTCTTGCTTGCCTATAAAGACGGATGTGAGATGCCGCATCATCAACTAACCTGGTCGTTAAGTAAGGTATCCAGTCTATTTCTTTCACCCTACAATAAATAAATATTTATATAGTCTCACATAGGAAGTATTGATATTAAACAAATCCACAAGATTATGATCAACTTGAGATAAAAATTTTGAATAACCATCTAAAGCCATTTAACAAGAATATAATGGTGAAGGTTAAGTTGAACATAAAACTATTTAAAAATTTTGGTCAGAGGGAGGGAGAGTACTCCAATTTGGAAACAGCTGCGGTGATTAGAGAAGCCTAGAAGATCTCGAATGAGAGCCAAGTCATGGGGAAGTTCCGCTTTGGCTTCTAGAAACCACGTGATTACACTATACTGAGCAGGTCTGCACTAAATCAATGTTCAGTTGTGCTATCACCTGACACACCCTTCCAAGATAATAATGGTAATTTTGTGTCAAATGAAAAAGAAATTCTCAAAGTATGGAAAAAACACTACCACAGTACCTTTTCCTTCCGGGAATACAGACAATATCCTTGATATGATGGCCGTAGAAAACCTAGAATCCGTGACAACCAAATGGAGAGTAGTGAGAATAATGAGAATGATGTTATAGAGGAAGATGAGATTGCATTGGCTTTGGAGAAAATAAAATTAGGCAAAGCAGCAGGCAGGAATAATATTATGCCAGAATTCATAAAATATGGAAGAGAAGAAATGGTCAAGTGACACCAGAATCTCTTTCAAAAGAGGAGCAGGCTAGCTTAAGACCAGGAAGGCAAACCCAGGATCATATTTTCTCATTAAGAATGGATGTTGAGAAAGTATGAGATAGAGGAAGACTATTTTTGGCAGTCCTGGACTTGAAGGTAAGTCTTATTATAAGTTTGATTCAATTCCTAGCCAAGAAATTTGGAATACTCTACAGAAAAAACGGGTGCCATCCAATCATCGGTACAAAGATCCAAGGAATAGTGCGCTAACGGATAATCGAGCCATTAGTATTATAAAGGCATAAAGCAAGGTGATAGCCTAAGCCAACTACTATTCATCACATGCATGGATGAAGTATGGAAGGTTTGTAAGCAAAGGACACCCAGAGCAACAGTGGGGTACTGGAATTTAAAACCTTGTGCAGGCCCAAGCTCTCCTATAGGCAGATGGGGTTGTCCTGATTGCAGACACCCAAGAAAGGCTTCAGATGGCTGTCAATGAATGGTCAGAAGAACTCCAGAGGAAGAGAATGGAAATAAATAAAAAGTAAGTCATTAGAAAAAATAACTATAGTATAAAGTAAGATAACTACCAGTACATGAGAACGAGTTTAAGCAGACATAGAAGGATCGACCAGGAGGTTTTAAATAGAGTCAAGAATGCCAATGGTGTGTTTTACTCTATCTGCACTACAATATTAGGGAAACAGGAGGTAAAGAAGAAAACAAAAATAGCTTTGTTTAAAACAGTATTTCTGCCTGTCCTTTTGTATAGTGCAGAGTTGGATGGTCCTGGACAAACATGCAAGTAAAATAATGTCCATAGAAAAGAGATACCTAAGGAGAGTTCTTGGGAAAACATAAATAGACTGCTGGAGGAAAGAGATGAATTGAATATAAGATCTGTAAAACAAGACATCCAACTGAAGTGGTTTGGTCATGTATTCCAGATAGCTGATAGCCGAAAGGCAAAATAGTTTCTAGAAGCAAAACCAGAGGGAAGGTGACCAAGAGGCAGGCCCAGGCTGCTGTATTGGGGAGACACGGGCGAGCTAGAGGTATATATGAGAAGGAGGGCCAGTGACAGGGATCAGTGGGCGAGATGGCCCGAGGCTCCTCCACACTGATGGCACTAAGGAGGTGGCAAAAGAAGATCGGAGGGAGAGAGGGAAGGTACAGCCAGAAAAAAAAAACTAGTAAGTATAAATTTATTTTAATGTGTCAATGGCTTGGCCTAAGTGGCCTCATATGTTAAAAAAAAAAAAAAAAGAATAGAAACACAAGAAAAAAGGAAAGAGGGGAATGGTAAGAAGAGAGAAAAAGAAAAATTCTGAGATCAAGTGCGAAGAAATCATGCAGTAGGATAGATTCTCTTCTAATTCACGCTTGGGAGGTACTAGAGCATAGAGAAAACATGTTAAAACTAGAGTTTCCGAGAGCAGGCTTGGTGGGAAAGGAGAGAGAGGCCACCGCTTACCAGTATAGGGCATTATTCTAAATGCCCTGAATATCCTTGAAAGGATATTAAAGAAGGATTTGAATTATGCCATTATGCAAAACAAATAAAAGATAAAGCTTAACTTAGAAACAAAAAAATGTTTAATTTTTCACTCACCTGTTAGAAAATGCAACAATTAAATTTTGAGCAACCAGCCTTAACTGATAAGAAAATTCCTCATTATCACTCAACTGATCATACCTAAAGTGGAAACATATTTCATTGAAATAAACACAAAAAATGTAACACAGAAATAAAAATGTAGTCCCAAAGAAACCAACCATGGATGAACATAATCCCTGATGATGAAGTCAAGTATATCTTGAAGTTCTTCATCAATGACTTGCGAACCTGTTAACCTCTTATCTAATTTGCAATCTTTCTTTGGCTTCTTCATTTTCTCAACAACCTAAAAGATTAAAGAACCTAAAATATTTTTAAATGAAAAAAATCAAGAAATATTACATCAAAATGTTACTCTACAAATGTTATAAAAGTAAAAATAATTATTATAAACAACATAACTAAGACAACACTAATATAGATAGTTTACCAAATTGGTTTAATATTTATCATAAAGTAGTTTTTTTAGTAAAACTTTAATTAACCAATAATTAACAAAATTATGACCCATGTTTTCATAAAAACAATACAAATTTCTTTATCAACAATAAATAAACTTTAATTTAGTTTTATCATACATATTTGTAACATTTGGGCCATTTTTAAACATTTCTTTATTTACATCATTACCATCTCTCTAAATTTTTAAAACTATATGTCAATATCTTCTCTAGACAAAAACTTCTTTTTGTTAATCAAATTTTTAATTGGCAGTATTTTTTTTCTTATTATATCTATATGAGTGGCCTCATATCAAAGACAGAACCCTGTCATTTTCAGAAAGTGGAGAAAAAATCAATTTTTGTTTTATAGGTTCAACTCAAACTGTTTCTGACCATAGTATTTAAGTATTTTTATATTGAATCATTAAGAAAAACATTAGAATTAGTTTAAATTGAAGCAATGAGACAAAAATTGGCTTTTCTCAATTTTTTGAAAATGATAAATGTCCATCTCAGATGGCCACTCATATGATGATAAACACTCTCCTTGGATATGCAATTTTTCAAAATTTTTATTACACACCACATTACAAGATAACTCAACAATGTTTCTCAGTTCAGTTTTAACTGATGTCAGGATAAAAGCTGTAATTATGACCTGACAATTGTGACGTTACATGAAGTGAAAGAATTTTCATGAGAAATAGTGACGAGAATAGGGTATCACCAATCAACAGTAATCATAGTTTTGAGGAAAAAAAAAAAAAAAAAGGCATCATGGAGGGAAAGAAAACAACTGGAAGGAGAAAAAACAATTGAACAATTTGCACGCTTAATATGGTGAGATTGTTTTTAGGATATCGTTTCAAAACTGGGAAAGAAATATCTAGAGATCTTGCAAATAGCAATCTGGTAAATAGAATGGAATTTAATAAAAATTTTACTGGGTGATGCAATTTCTATCACCATGACTGTATGTATTTAAAATATGGATATGCACTTTTTTAAAAATGTTTATTAATTATCACATTTCTTATGCATTTTCTATAGTATAAAAATGTTGGGTGTAATGAATAATTTTGAAAAAAGTTCACATCCAAGTTTCTATTTACCAATTTTCATGATAAAATTTTAATAATTTTAACGGCATTTAAATACAATTTTCTAAATACCTACACCTTCTATTGCCGCTCAGCTTTATCTGAGCAAATGGCCAAGATCAAAAGTGCTTTTTGCTCAGTAAGTAAAGTAAATAAAGCTAATAATTCGGTTGTGGGAATGAAACGAGTTTTCAACTTGGTAATGACATTTCCACGTATTTTATTCGGCCAAAACCGCTGTGTAACTAGTATTATAATTTTTTGTGATGAGGAGTTAATTAGGGGGTGCGGTCAAATAAATACTAAATTAAAATATAGTAATTATTTGATTTTTTGCCGACATTTTGACCCACTTTGCAGGCCGTCTTCAGGGCCCTGTTTGTACTTTTTTCTATCCTCCCAAAACCCTTTGATGTTATTCCCCCATTTTCTTCAATGGTTGCAGCAGAATAGAATGAGTATTTCTATCGGAGGCAGTCCCGACTAAAGTCGGGAGGCAGTCCCGCAGTGCTACATCCTACGCCCTGAAGACGACCTGCTAAGTGGGTCGAAACGTCGGCAAAAAATTAAATAATTACTATATTTTAATTTAGTATTTATTTGACCGCACACCCCAATTAACTCCTCTCATATCATATCAACGGTCAACCATCTCTACATTATTATAATTTTTGTTTTTTCTAATTGACTTGCTATATACCATAGTCAAACGTGAATTATAATAAATTAAATAATTTGAACAGGTAGCGAGATAATATACGCAGTGGTAATGACTACAATAAAGGTACATGCTCAACAAATAAGAACCGGATGCGTAGAGTGAGACTCCCCATCTAGTCGGTTTATCTGCTGGTGGCTGTCCTTTAACTCCATGGCTACCACTACACTCTAAACAAATTTTCCCTTTGTTACCTCTTTCCAACACTTAAATAACTGATGTTATGTTTAATTCTTGGTAATGACATCAAAGTGAAGGGGCAATGTTTGAAAATACATAAACATACTTCACTGTTGACAAAAGTTAAAAAAAATAAAAAATTCAAAATGCCGTAACTATTCATTAGGAGTAGAAATAAATTTCACTGTCATTTTACAGAGGTTTCAAAAGAAAAAAAATAATTGTTTACTAGAAAACTGAGAGTGGGATATTTTAGTAGCTTGAGTCATTATAAAATCACACTATTCTTTAATATTTCATTATGAAGAAATACTTCTTCACCATATGGCGGTGGAAAAAAAAAAAATCAAATTAGACTTAACTAATCATGTAAAAGTTGTAATGGACTAAAACTTGCCCCTAAAATGAGAATAATTCATATCCCACAAGTTGGAGGGGAAAGTGGCTAACTACCAACTTTTACTGAGATGATATTTTTTGCTGCATACTAGTTACCAAACCAAATCTGGATCAATAAATGTATATAAAAATAAGTTGGGGGCGGGGTGGCCGAATGGGCTAAAGCGTGTGCACAGCACTGCGAATTGCCTGGCAACCGGATTACATATTTGGGCAGATTTAAAAAGTACGAGTTCGCGTCCCGGTGCCAGAGGGGATTTTAAATTCTCCGCCCTCACCCCCCGGCCCAGGAAAATCCCGTGTAGCCTAAAAGGCGAGGTAGGGAAGAACAAAAAAAAAAAAAAAAATATAGTAAAAAATAATATTTTTTTTTTAGATAATCAAAGATTACTGAGAGTTCTGAAAAATCGGATTAGGAAAAAATGTAGACTTTTAGTTAAGAATTTTTTATTAATGATACAGAGATTATGATTACAAAATAATCACGGTTTCTGATTACATTTGTAATTAGGTAATCATGTCTCATTTTAGATTGATTTATAGTATTACAAGTCTTCTTTTTCCATATAATTAAATCCTTCAAGTCTTCAACATCATAGCATACTTGGATATAAGTTCGAAACTTCTTTGCCAACATCATGAATGATTTATTTCTGGGAATGAAGCTTGAGTTAGAGGAAACTAAATGATTTGTACCTAATTTACCAAGTTAAATTATTTTTGAGATCTCTTTCAGTTTTTTTTTTGTGAAATCTTTTTTTATCTGTTAATGTTCAAATATAAGCCCATAAGTTCACTTATTTATAGACTTTTAACTAAACTTTCAGCTCTGCTTGTATATATGAGTCTTTAGATCATGGTAGACGATTTGACCTATTTCTGTATATAATTGGATATGATGACGACAAAAATATTTATGATTACTTTCAAAGCAATTTTTTTTTCAATGTGGGTAATAATTAAAAACACTTTATTGAAGCGGAAAAATGAATTTATTTTACAAAATTTTCAATATTAAAACAACATTATATTTAAAATAAAAGCTTAGATAAAAACAATGACATAAATTAATTTAATTTGTATAACACATTTAAAAGAAAAAATAATTATTTCAATTACATTACAAAATTGATGTACTGTAAAGGAATAACTGTTAATAAGAATACTGTATTACACATGACGTGCATTTATAATGACTGTCTTTGGTTTAGAAGAACTTACACATTTCTTATTGTGGAGATATGGTAGCAGAGGAGGAGGGGGGTGGGGTCGATGTCATTATTTTGAAATGTCGGCAGATGTTAAAGATAAATATTATTATTTATTTTTGCATTTTTATTTCTGACTGATCACCCCAACCATCCTTCTCTTCGTTTTTATAGCCAGTTTGGGACTGTTATCTGAAGAAATTTCCAAGTTTGACTTATAAATTATTCGTGAATCCACAACAGCATAAATCTTCACTTCATATTTTGAGTTAGTTAGGGATGTAGACACAGAACTAGCAGTGCCCTCGGAATATTTTTAACATCTCGTCAATAGTACAGTATGCATGAATTTGGTAATTATTTTGACAGCGATCCAAAAAGTCAATAAATATTTCTCTTATGGGAGCTAAATTATCAAACTTCTTTTGCTTATTGTGGTCACGAATGTGATCAAACCCCGTAGAAGGAATATGAATCAAAATAATGACATGTAACTCGGAAAAATTCAGGAGTCGTGCCATTATTCATCCATAGCTCTTCCCAATTGAAGTTTGTTTTTTTTCTTCAACCCTGCCATATAAAGCAAACCAAGGACAGCAAACAGTTCTACAAAATTTCTTTCGTTGCAATGTTTTTTTGGTACTTATTTAATAGCAGGTAGCGTCGAAACCTCCCTTCTTATCTAATCTCATTTCACACAACCTCCCTTATCTCATCTAAACTAAGTTATTCCCTTGTTTATTTTTTGTTTCTTGTGTTAGCTGTGAGTTAGTGTTATTTAATTATGGATGTTGTCACATTGTGGGAATTGCTGTCTTCAGAAGAAGAGGCTATAAAATATTTTCAAGGCGCCGGGATATTTGCAAAGGTCAAATATTGTGATGAAGGTCATCAAATGAAGTTCGACGGGAAGATTATATGGAGATGCTTTTGTAGTTGTAACATCGATGAAGTTCAAATGAAGCTTTGTAGTGGCTGGCGCATAGAGAACAGGATCCTTTCCTCGCTATTTTAAATACCATTAAACTATTTTCCCTACCAAAATAAATCAAGTTAAAATAAAATTTTTCATGTTTTGTTTATATCATTTCTTCATAGTGTTTCTTTTATATGTACATATGCTGTTTAAGTGGTTTTTTATTATTTCATCTATTTTTTGCCTATTTTTATTATTTCATTTATTTTGATATATATGTTGCAATGTTTTTTTAATTATATATTTATAATGTTTTGGTCTATTTTAATATACATGTTGTAAAATAAAAGTATTTTTTTTATTATTACATTTGTTTTTGTTCACAATTTCAATAATATCCATACAATACAACAAATATGAATACAAAGATATAATAATATGAATATAATACAAAAAACCTGTACCACTACAACTCATAAAGAGTCTTGGGTTCAGTACTATCCAGAGAAAGCACTGTTTCTAGGTCAACGGTTGTGTAAGGAGGTGATTTGACAGAGATCACGCTCAACCCCCAGGTTGTACCCTTTAATTAATTATTTAATTAAGGGTACCCTGTAGAGATTGGGAGTGCCCCAAGAGGGTCTCCTGACCCAGGGTCGCTTCACGGCCAATGAAACAGATAAATAAATTTTCTGAAATGAGCCGGGGTTCGAACCTGGGACTTTTAGCATTGGAAGCTCAGTACCCTACCACTGAGCTACCCCACTCCCTGAATATAATACAAGAAATATGAATATGAAGAGCTTAAGGTGTGTTAAGGTTATATCAGTGTTAAGGTTATAAACATTGGTAGATAGCAGTCGGACACTACTCGCTATTAAATAAGTACCATTTTTTTTTATCAGGATAGTTCTCCTTTACTTTGTCAATAGAAATATTCACAAGTTTTTCACAATTTTATTGTAAAAAATAAAATAAAAATAACAACTGATTTGACAAGGGAGATAACGGTTTCCATTTCGAGACACAATCAAGGTAGACGATTCTAAAAGCCATGAGTATGAATTTAAAAAAATAATAAAATTGGGTTTAGAATTTCGAAAAAACAAATTGAACTTAGATAAAATGAAAGTAGTTAACTTTAAAATTACATTTAGCTTTTTCATCAGAGGGTGAAAAATCAAGATTTCTTAAAAGATCTAAGATCTTCTTGGCTCGGCACATGATTTAAAAAAAAAAACGCAGGTGTCCAGGCAAGCCACACTCTAATAAGAAAAAAAGATGTCACATTATTAGTGTACTGGTGCGAGAAATACTCATTCTATTCTGCTGCAAAGCAGGATTGAGTTTCGGTGGGAAAGTAAACATTGAAGAAAATGGGGGAAGTAGCATGAACAAGTGGGAAAAAACATCAAAGGGTTTTGGGAGGATAGAAAAAAGTACGAACAAAACAGATCAAATACTAGAAAATAGGACGCTTATTTCCCTAAATGAGAGAAATGTTCATTCTCTGTGGTGTGAATTAAAAATGAGATTAAATAAACAAAAAGATAAATAACTAATAATGTGCATATCAGAGGTCAGAATCATTATATACATTACCTCATATATAAACGTTGGATGGCCTATTTCTTGCTTGGTAAAGTAATTACTAAATGACTTTTCTTGCTTTATATACATGACAGTTAAAATTCTGTAAACACAATAATTATTTAAATGTATATAACATACATTCTATCACATCTATTATCACAAACATTTTATTGAAGTACATACCCAGAAATGAATAAAATTACACATAGTATTGTCACAGCACAAAACGAAAAGCCAAATGTTGAAATACATAAAATTAACACAAGCACAGTCCAGCTGTTAAGTAAAATATTCATCTGTAACCAATTTATGCATACATAAGTCATAACTATAAGTTATCAGCATTTAATGAGAACAATAATTCTTCAACTATAATCAGTGGTTAATACAATATGACATAAATTGACAAGTAAGGTATGTCTAACCTTCAGTAAACATGGATTATGATAAATAATATTACGTAATTCGTCATTGAAAAGTCATATGATACAAAACAAATTCGCCCTTCGAACAAAGAAACAAAAACATAAGGTAACGATTTTAAAACAGCAATAACATAACAGAGCCCGCTACAACTCCCTAACTGACATTTAGAAGTGTGTCTGATACCAATCAGTGTTGTTGATAAGAGAAATAACAAAGAAGTTGTGTTTAATTTTTAAGTTAATTTTCATGAGATTCATGTTTCTTTACTCAACCAAATACAACATTTTTATATTTTAATTATTTTTTATTATAATAATTAGTATATTAGTATAGTAAATAACGTATTACTATAATATTAATTTTAATGGTAATGGAATGTAGATTTGGAAGGACATCAGTGAATTCTAGGGCTAATCGAGTAAATTCGCTAGTTATTAGTGACTTGGTTTTATTGTAGATGAGTACATTTCCTTTCAATAATCTAATCACTTAAGCCTACTACACACGTGCGAACTAACAAGGGGAAGGTATATGATGTGGGTCTCCGATTTCAATCAAATTTTTTGTGATGATACTGCATCGAAAATTATTAGACACATATCCCATCATTCGTTCTATTCCATTGAGCCCTAGGAGCCGAGGAAAATATATATATGTATATTTCTATCAAAATATATGTTATTTATTTTTGCCTTTGCTTTCTCCGGATTTCCGGAAAATCTGGCCAGCTCTAGTGGGGGTCCAGCCGTGGGGTCTGCTTCTTCCCTGGAAGGTGGAAAAAAAAATTGAAAAAGTTGCAAAAAGCAATTATTTAAAGAAAAGAGAAATATAAGGAGAATTCATCCTAGGAGACGAAATTTATATTATGATATAAAAAAATTATTATCGTTACCAGCACTAGCGGATCCAGCCGGGGGTTCCCCACTCCCCCTCTTATTTAATCTCTTTAATCTCTAGCAACTATAGTCTCCTTGATGAATCCGTACAATTCATAAAATTGTACGCAATAATAATTTGTATATTTATCATTAGATATATTTTTTTATAAATGCTCTATGCGTTTTTCTTTTCTTAAAATAGGTGCTGATGGGGACTTTTTCATGAACGAAGGCACTAATTATTTGGTCTCCGATATGATCGGAATCGGAATTTATTCTACTATTTTTTTATCTTAGAGAACTCATTTCCAAGCTACAGCGCTTTTTATAATTTGTAAATATGCAATTTGTCTCAATTTTTGACTTATTTGGTAAAAATCAGCGTTCATTGCCCGTGGTTATCGACCATAAAACTTAACCAAATTATTAAGTTTATATTAAGAAGCACAATTTAACGTTCTTTAATTTCTTAAAGAACGCGTTTTCCACTTCGATGAACACGTTTTAGTAGTAATAGATGAAAAAAAAGATCAGCTAAATCTGGCTTTTTTGGCTGTAAAAAGATTTATCTTAGTAGACCGCATTAGCAATTCTGTTATTTACATTTCTAAATCTATATGTACAAGTTAAAAAAAAACGTTTTCCACATTTTTCCGGATGAATTTTCCGTTTTCATCCTTAAAATGCTGATCTGATATTCTATAATCAAGTAGCATGATCCGACTGGCAGACTCTCGTTTTTAAATATCTTCTTTTTTGCCCATCTGTGACATGGGGGGGACTTGAGCCTGAAGCCCTTCCCTCTCCAAAATGGTAAAATATAACCATGTTTTATGGAACAAATATTAAAAAATTATCTCTTAAAGTATTATTGTTCGTGTAATTACATTTCATTTAATTTTCATTTTCATTTAATTGTTCGTGTAATTTCATTTCATTTAATTACAATTCATTAAGACCATTATAATTACAAAATGTCTATTTAATATATCGACAACAGGGAATAAAAATCTAGTCACTCCATCTGCTTTTATAAACCACACAACTTTCTTTGCTTTTATAAACTTCAGAATGATTAACTCCAATTTCAATATTTTTAAGTGATGTCATTTTAGTGATATTTTTAGTTGAAAAAGTTATCTATGCAGAATATGAGTAAGTTGATTCTGGAGGTGATGATTGCACTGAGAATAAAGGTATAAATTTAGTTACTTATTTCTTATGAAAAATGTTCTTAGGAAAGATACTTTATTAAATATCTGTAGAAAAAAGGTTTTTTTAGTCTCAAAAATTAAAAAAGTATATTTTAAATTTATCTAAATTTTCGCCTTTCATATATGTGGTAAAAAAAAAATCATATATTATTTTTTTCTATCACCCTTCAACTGTACTACAGTTATCCCACTTTTATAAAAAAAACCCTCGTTTAATGAGCTTTAAGTTCATATTAATTACAATTAACTGCTGGAAATCTTTTAATTCTTGTTTTACTGTAATATGGGATGTATTGTAATAAACATAAAATCATTTGCCTAAAAATCATTTTATTTATAAAAATTAAAAATAGTGATTTTTCAAATATTTTTCATGTAAAGTGGTTATAAAATTGTGTTTTTCTCCCAGATCTCTGTCATAGGAATTGATTTGTATTCATCATGACAAACTTAATGTTTCTTACTAAAATTTATATTTAAAATAAAGAAACCTACTGATTGCTTTAATTTTTTTTCATTAAAATGTACATATTAGAGCTTGAAACATTAAGTTTGTCACTTATAAATACACATCATTCCTATGACAGAAATCTGGAAGAAAAACACAATTTTATAACCACCTAACATGAAAAATATTTTTAAAAATTATTATTTTTAACTTTTTATTTAATTAATAAAATTCGTTTTTAGACAATTATATTTATTACAATATATCCCATATCACAGAAAAACAAGAAATAAAAGCTTTCCAACAGCTAATTGTAGTCATTTTTGCTGAAAACACGAACACTGCATAGAAAATCACATCATGAGATGAATCTCAAAATTTTTCCTAATAAATTTCAACTTAATTAATATGAGCTTAAAGCTCATTAAACGATGAAGTTTTTGTAAAAGTGGGGTAACTGTAGCACATTTGAAGGGTGATAAAAACAATCACTAATACTTAATGATTTATTTTTAAAAGGAACTTAGCTGTGTTTGTCCGCTTTAAATAGTTTTAATAATGACAAACTCTACTTTCGTTTGAAGTAAATTTTATCTAGTTTACTATGGAGCAATGTTTAATTACTTAAATCAAAGATTTTTTTAGTTATCGGTTCCTATTTGACAAAAACATGACTTGCTTAAAAAAAAAAAATCTTGATTTTCTTATTTAACTGCTGGAAATTGGACAATTGTTTGTATAAACTTTTTTGTAGATCTTGAAGTCTACTGTCAACCTTTTAAATATTTCCCTCTACTTACAGGACATTCTGTTTTATATATATATATATATATAATATATTATTAGGGAAGAAACATAAAAAAAACTAACTACCTATAAGCAGGGGTTCCCAAAAGGGGGTTTTATGGCGCAAGTTGTGCCATCAATATTTTTGAGGGGAGCATATTTTGAATTTTAAGGAGGGCAAATTTCCACGGGGTTATGAATTTTTGGACTAAGTGACAAGAGGAAAAACATGGAACATACCGCAGCAAGTGTAATTGTATATGATTAAGATTTTACTAATGCTACTTTAGCTTGCTCGGTTCTTAAGATGACTAATAAAATATCTTGAAAGGAGGAGGAGGGGGAATAGGTTCTTGCACCATCCACCTTGGGGGGAATGGGCACCCTTGCCTATAAGATATGATGTTTTAACCTTCTTCTGATTCTTCAAGTAATTTAAAAAAGGTAATAACAGGAACAATAGTACTAATAAAGATATCTTTTTAATATGATATGGTTAGATTTAGTAGCTATATATGGATTATAATTTGAAAAATAGAACAAATTATCACTGTTTAAGAATTTTATCCATTTTGGGAAAAAGGCTTAAGCTGGAAAGCCCTCTCGCGTTGATTCACCTTTGCTGGTTTGTGTAGTATTTCATGTATAGTGTACTTTTGTTAAAACAAGATTATATTTGAGTCTTTCAGTTGACAGAATGACTAACTCCAATTTCAATATTTTTTATTATTAATTTTAGTGATATTTCTTGTGGGGAAATTTAAACCTTTATTACGACGGCAATATTTCCTAGGTGTATTCCTTTTCTGATTCTTTACAATCAAAAAACCTTCTTACCTTCTCAATTTGTTTAGTCCTTGTTCCTCTGTCCATTTGTTTAAAACACAATCCCAGCCCTCAAACCTGTTTATTCATTCTCATAGAATTGTCTCCTTTAAAAAAATCGTTTTCATGTGTGCTATCTTATTTTGGAATTCCCTACCAACCTCCATCATTCTGGACACACCATTTATTTTTCCATTTCAACAATCAATCTCCCAAATATATGTGAAAATAATGTTATCGCTTTTTAGAGTTGTCATAATAATTATATATTATTTTATTTATCATTATATCATATTTCATTATCGCTTATGTGTACAAATATGTGAACTCAATCATATGCATTTATCTATAATTTCATATGTCAGCTAGTGCTTTTTCTTCCATTTTTAGGTTTAGATTTAGATAACTTTGTAATTTAATTTATTCTATAATTGTTTCTAATATCAGATAATTGTAATTCATTGTTCATTGTAGTTATTCTTAGGGAACTTAATATCCCAGATTAAAATTTACTTCCCTTTATTTTGTTTTTTTGTTATGGAGTCTTTTATTTGTTGGTAAACATAAAAATTGAACAACAAATATTCCTTATTTTTAATAAATTATTAACAAAAGGGTAGTTGACATGAATAATACTAATTGTACAAAGCAACATTTGTTTATATTCTGTTTAATGACCAAAAGACATCATATTGAACCAGAAGTTTGTAATATTATTGTGAGAATGAGTTTGTCATGAGAATGAGATGGTTAAGTGCACCGGATAGATGATAACGCTGATGCAGTTGGCATCCTCCTGAGTATGGGAGACCAGGCTTTAGCCAGATTCAAAGAAACCGGAAATACCAATAGAAGACATGTTAGTGGATCTCAGCTGATTATATCAATAGATGACAGAAATATTGTTATTACTGCAAGATGCAACCTTTTAATAATGCCCGACAAAGCTAGAGATGGAAAACTAATTACGAGTTCAAATCTCGGGGCCCGGTGAGACTTTTAACTCGACATAATTCCTCTGCCCTCTCTCTGGCCCCAGAAAAATCCCGTTTAGCCTAAAAGCCAAGGAAGGGGAGAATAAAAAATATGCCCGATAGCCTTAATGAAGTGTCCAATGTTCTGATAAGGCCCATATCAACACAAAACATTAATAGTTGTTGGGAAGTTGGTTAAATACTTAAAAAATACTTTATTTGGTGGTTAATAGTGGGTAGTAACTAAATATATGTATGTATATGTATATATATATATATATATATATATATATATATATATATATATATATATTGTAACGTCCTTTGTCAACATAAATCAAAACAAACGAGTTTCCTTTTTCAATATATTATTTATTTTACACATATAACATTAATCTCAGGTTGGGTTCTGACAACTGAACACTCATTCAACATTTAATAAATACAATGTACACTAATTACTAAATACATATAAAGAAACGAGATACATACATTAAGAAATTATACATTCAAAAACCTTAATTGTCCCAGTCTAAACTTTGTGGCTCTTTCTATTTTCTCAACTTGCTGGCTAGTACCTTCTCTCTTGACAGCTTGTCACATTTTCACTTGGCGGCTCATAATCTTCTCTCTTGGCCGCTAGCACCTTCTCTCTTGGCGGCCCGTCGCAGTCTCTGTCACATGAGCTCGCCTCCCCCACTTCTTCCCTGTAGTTCATGTTCTTGTCACTTTCGCGCCACTATTTATATACCATGTAATGTTGACATTACAATACATATATATATATATATATATATATTTTGTTTTTTCTTTCGGTTGGCGCTATAGACCTTGTAAATCTTTGACCACATCCCGATTCCTGATTTCAGTACACTGGAGTATGATCATCAATCCTATATAGGTCAGTGTGAGTTGCCTCCAGTAGGCTGATGGGGCTCACAAACCGGAAGGGAGGGGGGGGGAGAGTCTTGGGCAGTGTGGCTTTCCCTGGTGGATGGTCACCCAAATCAGGTGGTCACCTACCCAAGTGCTAACCGTGATCAGCATTGCTTAACTTGATTACCTATTGCAAGTGCCTTAACCCGCACGGCTACCCCAGGTCCGTCTTATTATTTATTCTTATTATTTTACACTAAAAATGTTATGAATTTGTATATAATAACCTAAAAGTATATGCTAAAAACAATTTCTTCTTCTTGGCTTATAGGGCCCATTGGAACCAATACCGCATTCTGTTTCCTATATTTTTTCTGACTATTGTTCATGTGACCATCCCATCTTAACTCAAACCTTCTTCTATATTAAGAAAGCTAACATATAATCAGATAAATATATTGTAAAAGCGCAGAAAATCATTAAAAAATTAAAAGTAGACAGAAATATTAGATGACTGAAAAAAAATTACAAAACATAAATGAATTGATAAAAAAGTTTGCATTTTTTACACCATCTACAGATAGTTTTCTTCTTTTTGATGAGTTAACTTTTTGATATTTTTTTGACAATTTTTGAGAAGGGTAGTTAATTTTTCTTCTATTAAGCTGTAACATGATAATTTAGAATGTAAGATTTGAAAATAGAAAACATGAAATTTAACAAATCATTGTTTTTCTCTAGTAAGGATTTAACATATAAAAATCAAATATTAACTGAATCAAGAAATATATGGTTCATACTATTCAAACAATTAACATTTGTTTTAATAAAAACATCATTTAAACAAAAAAATGGCAGTAAAATAACTTAAAATATTGCATGGAGGAAATTTGTAAACTAAATTAGTTTGAGGTGAATATTTTCCTTTGTTCAATCCAAAGTAAAACATCAATAGCTCCAGATGGAATAACCCGCAAAAGAATTATAGGTGGTTTACAGTGAATTATTCATCTATTTGTTCATTGGCTGATGAAATCAAAACAATAAGAAATTGGGAATTTCATAAAATACATCAGTTTCAAAATATAGTTTATTTGAGGAAACAATTTGAAAATACAAGTTTGAAATGGTAACTTTTATCCAAATAAAATATGAAGCCTAAGACAGAAAGGATTTCCTACATATGTATATACAAAGATAAAAGCTCTTAATAATATTACTAATTACAAAGAATACAGAAGATGACAGTTCCACTCAAGTATAGACACAATTTAGTTTACATTTAAATAGATCTTTATACATTAAACAATACTTAACCATAAAACATTAGGAACCAATAAAAATTAAACAATAATGAGATCTTTATAACTCATCAAAATACCTTATATCTTTATAATTGGTATTTCCAGTTGATATCAATACACCATTTTAGGATTGTAAATTAGTTTTTATCAATATTTAAAAAAAATATTACTATTATTATTTTTTTTTAGTTCATTCATTTTGAAAAGGATTATAAAAAGAATATAAAAAGGATTTTTTTTTTATTTACACATAATCTTACCTTACTAAAACAAGAAAACTAGTTAAATTGAAATATTAATATATATCAGAATAATTACAGTTTACTTTGGCAGTATATAAAAATTGAAATTTCTTTATGAATTTTTTTCTCTTTTTTCAGAAAACAAAATGAAACTTATACGCTATATTAATGTTAAAAATATAGTTTTGTAGTGCCATTCAAACTTGTCATTCTTTGTTAAAATGGATCACAATTGAAATTAATGTTGCATTATACAATCTGTTAACTAATTCTAGTTTATAAAAAAAACAAAATAACATATGATTATTATTGATCGAACTTCTTAAGTAACCGATCTGTTTCAAATTCCATCATTGGATACTTAATGCTCATCAAATAAAATTATTTACTATAAAGTAGGACCACAATAATCTGAATACTTAATCATTCAGATGATGCATAAGTCTAAGCAGACTTATATTGACTCTCCTTTCAATCTTTTCTTTTTGACTTGTGTAAAGTTTGTAAATGAAATCTTACTTGTGTTGAACAAAAGTAAAAAAATAAGTAATATAAATATGCCAATATTCAAGTATTTTGTTTAAAAATGATAGTTTAAATCAGGACAGATACAGTAGGTCAAACAACCTCTTTTTAACCATTACCTGGATTAATAAATTCCAACAGTAGCTATGATTTCTAAACTATCTACCCAAAATAAATTCCTATATTTGCAAGACCACATTTCAAAAGCTCCCTCATTACCATATAATCCTCTGAGACATTTGAAAAAGAAGATTGTTTATTGACTTATTGTGGAACATTGGTTGCAATAATAGCAATTTATGGTGTATCCACAAATAATTTATATATTATATTTATTAAATATGACAAAGTTTTGCAAATTTATACATCAATAGGATATGACCAATTTACTATAATAATGACAATAAAAACTCGGCCAGTGGGTCTAGTGTTGCTAGGTGAACCACTGCCAGTCCCAAGCCTGGATAAAGGAGGAGGGTTGAGCATGGGGGATGGGCGACCTCACCTCTATAAAAAAAAGTACAATCCAGAAACTGCCGGAAGGAGGTTTTCTATACAGGAATGGTGAAGGCCAAAAACATAAGTATAATCCCCAGAGGGATCCATTCGGATACGGGGAGGGAAGGAAGGGTCCTTACCTACACCAGATCTTGAAAGATGCTTGAGAAGAAGAAGAGAGAGGGGAAAGTGAAGAACAGTGGATGTGGAATGAGAATCGGTACTTAGAATGTCCAAAGCATACTGCAGCCGGGAGGGAGCAGAGCACTAGAGACAGCACTGGAACAATATAAAGTAGATGTAGTGGCTCTACAGGAAATCCGGTGGGGTGATATTGATATTATATCCCTTAGTAAGTATATGCTAATAAATAGTGGCTCTAAGAGAAATCAAAGAGGCACCGATTTCATGATTAGGAAAAATATCCGACATGAGCTACTTGGGTACAATTGTATTAGTGACAGGATTTGCAGAATCCAAATGAAGGATAGATTCTGCAATACATCACTGATTAGTGTGCATGCCCCTTGTGAAGATACGGAGGAACTGGACAAGGAAACATTCTATACCAGTCTGGCCAAGACATACGAGCAGATACCACAGTATGACACTAAGATTTTGCTCAGAGATTTCAATGCCCAGATAGGCATGAAAGAAATATACAAACACACAATCGGGCAACATAGCAGACATGAAGTAATGAATGATAATGGATTTCGAACAGTAGACATTGCCATGTCTAAAGGAATGATGCTTATGATTACTATGTTCCCCCGAAAAAAGATTCACAAGGAAACATGGATAAGTCCAGGGGACCGAACTAGAAGTCAGATAGACCACATATTGATAGACGCCAGACACTTTTCTCACATCTTGGATGCATGTAGCTACAGGGGAGCACACTGCGACCCTGACGTGGTCGTGGCAAAATATAAACATCTGGCACATGGAAAGAAGACATTTGTGATATCGAAAAGTTGATGGAGGAGCCCACAAGACAACTGTATAAAGAGAAATTTCAGCAACAGTTCCAGGAATGGATTGGAGAAGAGATGAATGCAGAGGAAAGGTGGGGAAAATTAGGAGAGTCTATCAGGAAAATGGCAAGAAAGGTATTGGGAGAAGGAAAAAGACTGAGAAAAGGAATCCTTGGTTTGATAGCGATTTTGAGAAGGCCCTACAAGAAAGAAATGAAGCTCAGATGAAAATGACACAAAGGAAACCATGCAGTACATATGAAGTATACTCGGAAAAAAGAAGAAAGGCTAAAAGAGTTATGTGTGATAAGAAAAAGACATACAAAATGATGAAACTCGAGGAGATGCAAGAAATGTTTCAAGCACAAGAGAGTAGGAAGTTCTATAAGGGCGTTAAATGGCTACAACAGGGCTTAAGCCAACAGACAGAATTCTGTTGGAACCAAAACGGAAATTTTCTCACTGATAATGATGAAATCAAGAGGCGATGGGCCCAATAATTTAAAAAAATGCTAAATGTAGAAACAAATAACATAAACACCACCCAGATGTATGAATCAGGTAATGAGAATATTGATGAGGGTGTATCACCAGAAAAAGAAGATGTTGCTGAAATAATTCTTTCACTAAAAAACAATAAATGTACAGGGTCTGATGGAATACCGTCGGAATTGATAATATACACAGTAGAAGATGCCTGGAACGAGATCCACAAGATGATATGGGACGTATGGTCAGAAGAAAAAATGCCAGATGAATTGGGGGAGGCTATAGTCACTATACATAAAAAGGGAGATAAATTCAAATGTGAGAACTACTAGAGAATAGCACTCCTACCCACAGTCTATAAAATCCTTTCCGTGACAATATGTCGAAGGCTAGTGAAGAGGAGTGAAAGAATACTGGGAGAGTATCAGAGTGGTTTTCGCCCAGGACGATCGACTACTGACTACCTTTTCTCTGTCAGACAAATGCTGGAGAAAGTGTATGAATATAATATAGACCTGCATCAACTATTCATTGACATCCAGCAGGCGTATGCCAGTGTGAACTGGAGTAAGCTATTGGAAGCCTTACAGTCACAGGGGATTTCTAGTAAACTAATAATATTGACCAGAATGACTATAGAAAGGACAAGCTGTATAATCAAAACCAGAGTAGGTATGTCAGATAGTTCTGATGTTAACTATTGGGCGGGGTGGCCGAATGGGCTAACGCTTGTGCACTGCACCGCCGTTGCCCGGCAACCTGACGTATGAATTAATGATATAAAAACAGACACGAGTTCGCGTCCCGGTGCCTAGGGAGTCTTTTAAATCCTCGCTCACACTCCCTGGCCCGGGAAAATCCCGTATAGCCTTAACGGCGAGGAAGGGAAGGACAAAAAAAAAAAAAAAAAAGAAAAAAGTTCCGAGGTTAACAGTGGCTTAATACAGGGGGACCCATTATCTCCTGTACTATTAAATCTCGCGTTAGAGGTTGCAATTTGGAAAAGCAAGACAAACTCTGGTAGTACCATTTATAATAGGCTCACGCAACACATGGCATATGCTGATTATGTTGTTATGTCAGGGAGAACTAAAGCTGCACGAGCCGGCTTCAAGGAGGCAGCTCAAGAGTTAGGACTCATTATAAGCATGGAAAAGAGGAGGTATATGAAAAGTTTCCGACATACCAGAGAGAGAGGAGATACTGTTGAATTGGGAGAAGACACATTTTGCAACCGTGATAAATTTAAGTACTTGGGCGGAATAGTGACAGAAAACAATAATTTGGAAGCGGAAATAAAAGGCAGGATGGTTGCAGGAACTAGATGTTTCTATGCTCGGCAAAAGGCGCTCCGCTACAAAAGTCTGTCCAGAAAAGCAAAACTAGTAATATATAAAACAGTGATTTGACTGGTCATTTTATATGGCAGTGAGATATGGACTATGATCAAGGAAAACAGGAGAGCTTTGCTGGTCTAGGACAGAAGAGTACTAAGGAAAATCTTTGGAGCTATCAGAGAGCAGCATAGATGGAGAATATGAAATGACATAGAGTTAATGGAGTTATATGGTGAGCCAGACATCCTTAGTGTTATTAAGAAGGGCAGACTCAGATGGCTGGATCATGTTGGAAGAATGGATCTCAGTAGACTTCCAAAAATGATGCTAAATGGTACTCCAGAAGGAAAAAGACAAAGAGGTAGATCCAGGCACTGATGGTTGGATGATCTCGAAGAGGAGTTGAGGAGGCTGGAGATCAGAAATAGGAGGAATCTTGCTGTGGGCCATGAGGAGTGGAGGAGAGTGGTGGCAGAGACCCAGGTTCCACAAGGACTGTAGCGCTCATTGAAGAAGAAAAAGAAGAATGACAATAAAATTATGGAATTATGATAAACAAATCATTGTATTCCAGAAAAATAATAGGTAATATTTAAAAAAAATTGTTTCTTAACTTAAAGCCCACTTCCTACAATGATATTAACACAAAAATGAGTAATGGTTTTTTACTCTCTATAGATTCAATAATTAGGAACAACATTAGTGACAAATAAATAATAGATGTTTATCATACTGCTGAATGAAGACTAATAAGTATAGTTCCATTTAATATTGTCTGAACTAATCATAAACAAATATCAGTTTTGGTTTTTCATTTGAAGAAATATTTAAACACATTTGGCTTATGAATAGTAATACTAAGCAATGAAAACACACACACACACACAAAAAACCTGTATTCTAACACAAATAAAAACTTTTTTTTAAGATTTATTTTTTTCACTAGAAATAAAAAGCTTTTAAAATTGTCTAATTTTAATACTTCTTGTGATTTTGTTTAAAACAAAATACTTACTTTTTCAATTGGGCTACTACACAAATAATGGCTGAAATGACTAACTCACAACAACGATATTACAGAATTGAATGTTTTAATAACTATTCCACATGATTACTAGCCATGAAGGGTAATTATATTTTAACCGATCTAGTCGCTTTCTAAATTATGGGTTGCCAACAAACTGAAATCATTTTTAAAATGACCATAGGCTTATAACATATATAATCCTTCAACCATAAATATAAACATCCTTTATAAAATTTTCTGGTCCTTGATCCTGGGTACTCTTGTGTTTCAAGGGACAATATCCTATTACAAATACCTGACATAAATCCAAAAATAAATTCATTTACGTACTTAATTCAATAATGAAACACAACCTCATTAGTCTCTTGATCAATTTATAAGTCAAAATTGAGTTAGATATATTTTGAAGGAAGTTAGTTGACTGTTCTACATATCATGGGTGATTTGTAAGGTTTTTATTAGTGTCTGTAATAAAAACCTTAAAAATGACTGTGTCCTGACTATTTATAATCCATAAGACAAATTTTAAAATAATGCTGACCATTACATGTATGAAAATACATCTGAGAACTAAAATTTGATTTTTTTCTATCATAAGTCATAAGTAAGCAAAGTTAATTACATAATTATAATACCTTATTATATCTGACAATGTTATGCTAGTTATCTAACTGATGCAATCATTTAAGTATAAGCTAATTTAATCAATTGTGTATCCTCAATAGTTTCACATATAAAAATATATAAAGATTATAATAAATAAAATAAAATCACAGAAAATACATATTATTTATACAAAACCCTGCTGTGAACATCTGTTAACATGTATTAATGGCTAATAGTAGTAAATTCTAGTTGCTGAATGAAATCAAATTGTACCAATATATATATATATATATATATATATATATATATATATATATATATATATAATATATATATATATATATATATATATATATATATATATATGATAATTCTAAGATTTATTACTCAATCAATAATTAAAATATTACTTTAGTACAACAAACAGTTCACAAAGCAATTGATAATTTACAATTCGATATGCACTACTTATTTCATAATCTTATTTTTGAGTTTTTCCTCCATCTAAAAAATATGTTATCATTTCTCCCTTTCCTTTGACTTCAATAGATCCTCTACAAGTTAATGGGTATCCTTTGGCACTTAATATTTGGTACATTTCCTGTGTTACCTAATAGAAACATCTTTAATTATAAACTTAAAAAAATGTATATATATATATATATATATATTATTCATTACAATTTTCTAATACATATACTTATATTCATATTGGAAATCTATTTATCTTTTATTATATTAATAAATTAATAATTAAAAAAAAATGTATGTTACAGTATCCAAAAACATTTTAGCTGAATGCCATTGGCAGCCTGTGACCGCATAATTCCATAATTATGTAAATACTATGGTCGGATAGGAAAAATAAAGCTGTTATTTTGGTCTGGGTTCAAGCCCACTATGGGGGCTTGGATAGTTAAAAAGAAAACATAGCAATCTATAAGGCAAGAAAATGAGTTTTCCATAGGAGTAACTTGAACAAAAGATGTAGTATCAGATTGGATTAAAAAAAAAAAAAAAAAAAAAAAAAAGAAATGGGGAAAATGTTAGAAAAGAAAACATTCCAAACTATCACAAATCTAATTAGAGATTAATTTATGGGCAACAAAATATATGAAATCAAGAAGGGAAACGAATTGGCAGACACTGCCAATTTAAACATACCTTTAAAGAGAACTTTTAAGAATCCACAATTCAATAGTATTTGCAGAGTAAGCTGTATACAAATATCGCATTGGTTGTTGATTGATACATAGTAGTTCAACACTAGTTAATTATATTTAAACTGATTGCACTAACGGATCCAGGATTTAATTTTGGGGGGCTTCAGCCCGAAACCTTTTTTTTTCATAAAAATAACGATAATTACTTTGGAAAAACAGGAAGAAACTAACTACCTTTATGAAATGGTGTTTAAGTTATTCCTTAAGTACTTTTAAATGTAATTACACGAACAATAATACTTTAAGAGGTATTTTTAAAAAATTTTTTCCCATAAAACATGGTTATATTTTTCCATTTTGGAGGGAGGGGGCTTCAGCCCGAAAGCCTGATGACAAATGAAATTACTGAATTTATGCGATGAAGACAGTTTTGTAAAGAAATTCCACTTCTGAAAAACTTTATACCAATAATAATGCTAATGAAAGCTTTAATACAACCCTAAGAATAAGAAAGAGAAAAAAAGTAACAGTATTTTAGCCTATAGTTAATAATGAATAAACTTCTTAGTTAAAATTTGTAATTACTTGTATTTTATCAACAATGCCTGTAGAATCCATCCTTGAAGCAACATTTACTGCATTTCCCCAAATATCATACTGAGGTTTTCTGGCCCCGATAACTCCTGCTACTACTGGACCAATATTGATACCTAAAATTAACAAATAATTTTCTTTTTTTATTTTGGTTATTAAGTAGTTTAAAATTGATATATCTATACCTTTGCCATTTAGTAATGGCCTTCCTCACTATTTCACTTTTCCATTCTATTACTGTTTATCTATCCTTCCATAACTTGGCCTTCAGCAACTGGCCAAGCATAACTTTATTTTAAATTAACACAAACATTTTCAATATGTTATTATCTAATGATATTTAATATGGAACCAAAACCCTCAGGCTGGCTCTTGCTCATTATTATTATTTAATCCCAAAGGTTCGTTCAATCTGAAGAAAAATGAATGAGGTATGTGTTCCTATACTTGCTCAAAGCATTGAATTAGTAACGGACATGATAGTGATGGTAATACACCCAAGTTCCAGGTATATTGAAAACATAAGGACAGAAATATTCAATGATTATTCTCTAGATGCTGGTTAAAATCGTTGATGTGGTCTTTTGGTATTGATATGGTATCAAGTCCATGTACAAAAAATATGTGAAACATCAACACCATGTATAAAATGATAGTAGAAATTGGCTTTCATGAATGATGCATGAGATATCAAACAAAAGGAGATTTCATGGAGAAGTGATAGATGCCAATTTCAAACTTAAAACCTTACTACAACTATCATTGTGAAGATTAGGAAGTTTTAAAACTCGATAAGTTGAGACATGATAAATTGGATTTTAGCTCTATGATCTCCTTGGAATCACTTTGGATAATATAGAAAGAAACTTTTTAATATCTTTAATAAAAAAAAAAAAAAATATCCACATATGGATTCTATACTCTCAGTAACAGATCTGTATATTCTTAGTAAGAGAACTACAATTCACAGTTGTGTAATGCTACAATAACTACTATTGTGTGTATAGCTCTTTTGTACCAAACAAATAGCTCTAGAATGAGTACAATAATGAATTAATATAAGTCCAGGGATAGCTGTGTATTTTTGTTTTACTATTAAACTGGAGGGGTATTTTCCAATGGGGCCAGCTATTCACTTATTAAGTTAATTGTCACTGTAAGAGTAGTGGTAAATTATGAATTGAATATATGAATAATCGTGTTCCATTCAGGTCTTTTATATGTTGGATGCTTCGGAAGCTTCTTATGTGAGAGTTTTCACAGGGGTATACTAGTTTGATTTATATTTTTACAAGAGAGATTTTGTTATATTCATAAGTTGATGCAAAGTTTTTTTTTTTCTTTTAACCAAATTTTTTAAAAATAATCTTCAAGTCGTAAACATTTTGGTTATTAATATTAATAACTACCATAGTGAATTATGAATCCTAACTAAATAGGAATAAAATAGTCACATTTTGCATTTTTATCACATGAACACTTGCCATGCAATTTCTGTGATGTTGATTCCATTTTGCAATTAAATATATCTTTTCTCTGTTATGTTCAAGTAAATATATCACATACTGTTACACTTATGATAATAATTATTAATTTTTATGGTCTCACCGATCCTCATCCTAAAGTTATTGAAAGAATGTTGATTTACGTATTCCAGTTGTTCTTTTATCCTCAGGGCATAGTCCGCCATTGCTGTCACATGCTTTAGATCTTTCATGTCACAAGTGGCCTTTGTCAGACCTAAGGCATTTCTTTCGTTAACAGAATAACATAAAATAAAAAAAAATTACAGCTAACATTACTGCATATAACAAATAACCTGAGGCAGCCATGTAGGTAGATCCAGTGGATTTGATCTTCTCTATATAGGAGAATTGTGGTTCTCCTAATATCTCATCAAAGTCTGCTATTATTTCATTTAGCAGTCTCAGACACTCTACACCTTCATTGTTCCCTTCTAATTCAACATAAAACTCGGAGAAGTTTGGAATAGAAGCAAACATGATACAGACTGACTCGCATTGTTCGTGATATAGGTCCTGGAAAAGAAAAATTTATTGTAATTTTTAATTATAAATTATATTATCTACTGAGTATTTATTAGATGTTTGTGATGTGAACATATGGTTTTGTTAACTAATACACATTTATATTATATGAGGGAAAATATGTTTAGAGGTATTTTGTGCGAGTTTCTCGACTGCACCCCCAACCATCTTCTTGATTTCATTTATGTTGAGCTATATATTCACAATATATATTTATAAATCAACTGAGCTAGGAAAAAAAACAAAAAAAAAAAAAATTTCTCTTAAAAATATCATAATACTATTGGAACTGTCAAGATTCGTTACATTAATGAAAATTATATTTCTCATTCAATTTATGCTAAATAAACTACTTTAAGTTTCTCAAAATTTAATAATGATGCAATTAAAATTAAAAAAAAAAATGTCAATGAGAGCAGCAAATGAAGTTCTTTGTTTCATATTGATTCATATTTGATTGATTGATTGAGTTGGTTTTTTTCTTAATTTCATATTCATATTGAATTAAAATAATGAAATTATTTTTATTTTTATTGTCATTAATTAGATTAATTGGAAAATATTAAAAATTATAAGAATTGGTTATTTTATTTGTTATATTTTATAAATGGAAAAATCTGAAAAAACAAACAAAAAAAAGAAGATTGTAATAATTTATATCTCAGCAAGTGTCATAAAATAATATTCACCAAACCTTAATTGTTTTATTTTTTAAAAAAGTCTAATAGGACATACCTCAAAATTTTTGTCACTAGATAGAAAGTGTTCAGCCACATGAACAGGTAATATGTTTGCCAGCAGCTTCCGGTTGTAGGCTTCAAGATGCTCCATATCTTCTTTCTCCTCTGTGTACAATCATATAATGTTTTAGTGTTCAATATTTTTTATACTAACATGGAGAAAAAATGTATATGTTTATGTACAATAAAAACATAGGTTTAGAATGATCTTGTAATTAAAGAAACATAGATGAATCTTGTAATTAAAATATCCTTTTAATTACATAAATATAAACATAAATATTCTGTATATAATTTGCAACCATTGATTTACCAAAATTCCATCCTTGGTGAACACTATTTAGCCTTTATCTACTTATGATTTTATAAACCCATCATACGTTCAACACTTGGAAAAATGAATGGATCATTTTCACCTGAGTGGTATGGATTGAGCTATTTTAAAAATGAATTAAATATACTTTCAATATTAATGGAGTGGCGTTCAAATAAACTTTTGAATACCAAATCGATTGAGATAAAAGAGAACTAGAAATTGGCACAGAGCCTTAACTCTTTCTGAAACTGGTATTGCTCTCTGATTGGAGGTAAACTAATCAGAAATTAGTCATATCCTTTGATGATTCAAAGAAACCAGAAGCATTCATAGGACGCCAACAAGGACTTTCAATTCAACTATTATTGCGGGCCAGGTGATAGGTTTGGAAATGATAGTTCTAGAAGACTATCTTGTATCTAGAAGGTTTCTTGTATTACAATTCGGTTCAATTGGATTAAAAGCTTTTTTTTAGAAATGAAATCTTTCTTACTTTATAAATTACAGTGGTCAGCAAAAGTTTTCATACACACATTGGTTAAAATATAAAAATTCAATAAAAACACTTCTTTCCAACATTATTTTTTCTATTTGATTGTGTTTGACATACGTATAACTTCAATAATACTATTATTAATTTTTTGAACAATATTTACCTAATAATAAATACATATATTTTAAATAAACATTTAAGTATAAAACATAAATTTCGATGCAGCAAAAGTTTTTGTGCATAATCATTTCATGTAATAATTTATTTATTTTAGGCCAAATGTTAAAATTAACATTTTGAATGAAGTCCTTTATTTTTAGTACCATTTTAAGTCAATAAGGCAATGATGGGATCATCTTAAAATTCCATTGGAAGGGCATTTTCCCTCATTCTTCAAAAAATGTAGTTTTCAGATATCCTAGTGATGTTATATTTTCAATCCATAAATGTTCAACGGAATTTAAATCTGGACTCTGAATAGAAGTTTCTTGTTCATTTGAATAATTATATAGCAGCTGTTCTCGTTACTCAAAATTCCGATACTGGAATAATGTAATGTATTCATATGAGCACAAATTTAGTATCAGCAGTGTGAAGGAAAGCTGAATAGGAATTTAAGGAGAAAAAATTATCAGCTACAATGGCAGATGAAGGTGGCATTGCTCTTGTGACAGTATGTTGAGTCAGGAATTTGCTTTTTACCATCGTGTTGATCAAAAGTATATATTTAAAAGGAATGGAAAGGAACTTCGGCAGCTGCTAATGGCAAAAATGGGCATTAAACAATCATTAAAATTTTACCAGAATAACAACCTATAGCTCAAAGCTCTCCGCAAATGGTAACACTGCTATATAACTATTCAAATTTCTGAAACTATTCAGAATCTAGATTTAAATTCCTATGAAAATTTATGGATTGAAAATATGTCACTAACATATCTTAAAACTAGATTTTTGGAAGAATGGGAGAAAATGCACTCCCAATTGAATTCAAATGTCTGTCCATAAACACCCAAAATACATAAATTGGTACTAAAAAACAAAGGAGTATATTAAAAATATTAACTTAAAAATTTGGAATAAAATAAATAAATAAATTATTATCTAATATGAAAACCTTTGTTGCATTGAAATTCTTGTTTTATTCTTAAAAGTTCACTTAAAATATTAATAACAGCTGTATTGAAGTCTAAATAAAAATATATGTGGGAAAAATTGTTTTCATTGATTTTTTAAAAATTTTGTTCGATGCATATATGAAAATTTTTGCTGACCACTGTATTTGGCTTTTGGAAAAAGACAAGGCACTTTTTTTTTTGTGGATATCTATTGTTCTCTTTTTCCAAAGGTATCTACTGTATTTTATCATTTAACTAGCGCAGAAAATGTGAATTTTCAGGAAACTTAAATTTATGGGTAGTAATTTGTACTAGGGTCATCCTATATCAAATCACCCAGTGTAAAATAAATTTTGAACCTGCATCTTTCAGATTTACATGATTTTTTTAAAAATATTAATTGACAATTATTATTTGTAATACTAATTACCAACTAAATAAATTAGGAATATATTTTTTTCCTTATAAGAGTAGTTGGTTGGGGTTTGCAATCATTGGAAGTACACAAAAATAAATTATATTTATTTTCTTTGTGTTGTTATTTTGGCCTAAGCTTCAGGTCTTCATCAGAGCTGCTTGCTCAAAGGTAGCATATTTATTTATACATAAAAGGCCTTCAAGATTTGTGACCAAATCCTATTTGGTCAATATAAATTTTTTTTCTCAATAAAATGAATATTTAATGTCAATTTTAAAAAATGGGAAAATATCTGAATATCACCATGTTTTTATAATATAAATGCTGATAGATTTTCAGCCGAAGGTGCTAAAGAAATGTTTTATAAAATAAAAATAAATCTTGAAACTGAATCAAACTTGAACTTTTGAAGTTCAATAAATCTTTTAAGTATAAAGGCCTATAAATCCCTTGATCCATGTATAAGAACATTAATTATATAATATGAAGCACATTATCTTTCTAAAATGTTATATAATTGACAAATGATGTTTTTTTTTTTTTAAGCGAATTGGCTGTAATTGGAAAAAAAGCGATTTGGCTACAAATCTACAAGCATTTTTGTAATTCAAAACATTTTGAAATGCAGCCATTTCCACAATTTTAAAAAATTAAAAATCCAAAAATATTTAAAAAATAAATAGATTTGTAATTTATTTAGTTGATATAACAAATATATTGAAAAATCGGTATGTTCTGTAATTTGAGGCATATGGGTACACGACTACGCCAACACTATACTATATTCAAATCCCTACGAAACAGCACACAAATATCCTTAAGCTGGACCAAAGTGCAATACTTTAACAATGTACTATCCCAAGCACCTAATCCTAAATCCAAATGGAAAATCATCTGGAAACTCTCTGTCATAAGATCCCAAACCAGCACACTTTATCCAGTAGATCCAAACGAACTAAATTCCTTTGTTTCAAAGCACCCTCCTTCTGTATTAAAATCTGACCTCTTACCTTTTTCCATCACTGAAACCTCCTTTGATCCAGATAACTTTTTTTTTCTTGATATCTCTCCAACTGACATACACTCTACTATCCTTAAATCCCAAACCAACAACTATGGTCCTGACCAAATTCCAATGAAAATCATTTGATTTAAAAAAAAACGTTAAACCATCTCCTGATTTCATATGGAATGACACATTTATAGGTTACCAATCCCTTTAAAACACACCCTTTTCAAATGTAATTTCATCTAAAATGCATCTATTGTGGGGCTTAATAACAATTAGCTACCTCAGCCTGATTTATTAAATAAAAAGTAAATTGGCAATAATGTTACCTGTTGCTTGTAACTTCCAAAGGAAGTCTAGTCTATTGGTTGCCTCAGTTTGTCTTCCATGAATGATTAGGGCAATCAGGAAGCCGACGAGAGAAATCACATTGTAGAATTGGCTGTACATATCCAGGTCACTGAAAATGTGAAATTTTTGTTGAAATTTTTATTGAAAAAATTCTCAATAAAAATGAGTGTTTATATGCCTAAACATTTTTGAGAATCAACTGTTGTGTCTTTGTTAAGATTCAAATTACCATTTCACAAAGTTAATTAATAATTAATTAATAGTTACAATGCTAAAATAAATTCATTCCTCTATTATTTAATTCATAATAATGTTAGTGTTTTATAAGTTTGAGTGTCATAAATTTTAGTGTTTTGAACTTTATAATTTGTAGTGTTTTATAGGTTCAAGCAGATGTAAATTATAAAGAAATCAGTGAGCAGACAGCTCAGTGATTAAGGCACTGTGCTAAAATTATCCTGGACCAGGTTTGAGTCCAGCGGCAGCCATGGATCAATCCTGGGCTCAGAAAATCTCCAGGAAAATCTTACAAAAGATAAAAATGAATTTACTTTGTAAATCAATATATAATAATTTATGGATTTAAAAATGAAATAATAATAAAAAAAAAATATATACCTGGAAATACCTGTAGATAAGAATAGAACCAGATAGATGGAAGCGATTCCCGTTAATATGAACATTTTGACTATACTGGTCAGCACTTGGTAGGCAGCTGTCATTACCATTAGGAGCACTATGATCATGGATGCAAACTGAAATGTATATAAAATATATATATTTTACATTTCATAATGAAATCTCTTTCATATTTATGCTATTCATCATGTCTGTTAACCATTAATAACAATAATGTCATGGATGTATCTAGAGGGAAAAAGTTGAGTTAGCTGCCTTCCTTCTAACATGCAAAAAAAAAAAAATTAAGTAGCAAAAAATATAAAAAATGGACTTCTGAAGAATATATTAACAGTGACAGGTTGATTCTCATTATTTCACATAGTGAAAGAAACTAATTATGATATAAAAGTAATCCCACTAGTCCTATATTAATTGATTCCTTTTTGCTACACTCCTGGATAACACTATTTTGCCACTTTGGTCTCAAACCATTTTCTATATATTCATATATACGAAGCAAACTGTAACTAAGGTTTGCTGCATTCTAATACAATTTTTTTCTTCACCCCCTCCCTTTAAAAACAAATAAATAACTTAATTCTTATCCTATAGATACTACTTTGCATCCCAACATTTTTCAAACTTTAGTATATAGATTATGACAAAAGGTTATTAAATAAATACTCAACATAAATAAATTATTATTATATCAATTTATTTATAAATAATTAATTTATTTTTCCATTTGTTTGAAATGTTTTTCAATATACACATTAATACATAAATTGTGGCCCCCTACAGGACAACTTATGTGTTGCAATAGTTGTATTGAGGTTATTTACACCATTGAAAGGTAACTAATACTTGGCTCAGGATAGGCACTGAGGCACCAGGAGTATAAGCATATTAATTATAAAGCAAAGTTATATATGCTAGTTTTCATCCAGTTTTTTTTCTCGTCTCCCAGGGCGCATTGGCAAGAACCCTCGACATAGGTCTAATATTTTTCGACCTTGTATCACCAAAAAAAGTTTCATTGAAACCGGTGACCCCACGTCCGTAAACTCCCCTTGTTAGTGGATTTCTCAATGCGGCATGCAGAGCTTAATGGAGGTATCATAGTGGCTCACGCTCCAAAACGTTTGGAGAACCCTGGTCTATAGCGATACACGTTTTTCGGCCGCCATTTCGAGAAGAAATGCCGGATGGTAATAAAATGTATATAAAACACTTCTGAATTTGATTTCAACGTTGTGTTAAAATTTCAAAGCAATTGGTTAAGACCTTTCGGAGATAAGGGTTTAGAACAAACTAACATTTAAATTTCTATTTATATCTGTATGCTGTTTCAAAATAGTTTTTGTTGATAACATTAAATCTCGTCAATAGCTACTAAAAAAAAAAGTCCGACAAGTGAAGTCAGTATAGCTTCCTCACCGTTTCCTTGGTTACACAATTATCTATATTTTATCTTTTATATATAATATAATATTATAAGGTCTATCATTTTTCATTTGAGAATAAAATCTTGGACAAAATCGTTTTCGAAATGCAATAATCCCTCAACATTCGTGGGTTTGATAGACATGACTTTTGTTTATCAGGGAATACAAAAATAAACAGTTTTAGATATGCGGATTGTGTATTTGCCTATTCGTGATCACATAAGAAATCACTAACTTAAAACAATTCCTAATACAGTATGTATGTGTGTACATATTCAACATGCATGTGTACTTTATAGATATGTTTCCACTTGTAAAATGGATATAATACAAGTCACTGGAAAAATTTAATTTTTTTTTTCTTCAACGAAATCGATCATCAGTCAGAGTGAAAACACTCCATGTTTACTCTCATAGTAGCTTTTCAGAACAGTAATCTTATAAGATATGAAAATGCTTGAATCCAAACATCTTCATCATATCTAACAGGAATTTTTCTTTCCGCTGTTTGTTTTAACATAGATAGGCTAGTTTTTAATTTAAGAGGCCCTGGTGATTGAACGTTCTAAGGCTCGTCCACTTTAGCATTCTAAATTCAGTAGCAATGCCAATTCGAATCCGGCCTGAGCGAGTTGAAATTCATTTCGTGTTGGACTAACGTACTAAATCTAGACCTTCTCTCTGTAGTTAGAAAGTGTTGATAACCAGCATGATAACCCGTCCTTCCTTCTCTAGCTGAAGAATACAAGGACCCTAAACTCCTGACAAACAAGTCAACAATGATTGAGTCCCAGTCTTTCATTCCCAAAGTATCAATTTCTTGAATGTACACATTAAAGTGAGATCTTGGAATAAAATTAAAGAAATACTAAAGCTGGAATTAGTCATTGTTTCAGAAATACGATACATTTTGGGACGAAACCATTAAATTTGAAAATTTGGAGTAAAAACCATCGGCAATTTCTTTACATAAAGCAAGATGATGTATTAATAGAAATATATTTAAAAAAAAAGACAAACTACTGTGAGGATAAAATATAAAGAGATAGAGAAAAGGAGAATAAGTGTAAACCTCTGTCAAACCGACCCACAGTTTAAAATGTACAAGTTTTCAATCCCGGCTTAAATTCAAGGACTGCTTGCGCAAGGGTATACCACGAGGTTAAATACGCACTATCTTTCCACATGCGGCTCGCTTCAATAAATGGTGGTTGAAGTCAGATACAAATGTTATAACTTCTACTAATGAAACATGAATTAAACGTACTACATATTGATTAACAGGTATCTAAAATATCTGTTTGTTATATATTCCAATTTAGGTCTGATATTAATAATTAACATTTCCTGGACTCTGTCGATGTAAAGATTACCAAAATTAAGGCAAGCACGGTTATTAGCAAACTCCCTTTTGTTTAGTTTTAAATTTCAAGATTCGACATCTATTTCTGGAAACCAAATTATTCTTTGCGTTAAAAAAAAAAATCTGTTCCCTTCTCTCAACAAATTTTGTCATCATATTTTTTTTTCGTACCTCAAATTCCCTTCGCCTCTCAAAAACTGGTGCTTGGGACAAGTGAAAAATTTTCCTCTGTAAATCAGGGACAGTACATAGCAATAGAAATATGTTCTGGATATGGAAGAAAAAAAAAAGCAATCTGTGGCTAAAGAGGAGGTGAACAGGTGCGACTAGGTGTATCAAAGTGTTGTTAATAAAATGCTTATTCCTATCTTTAATTTTAAGCAAAGTTCGTGGTAATAAATTACTTGTGGTTCTGATTTGTGGAGTACCCACAGAAACACGTTCCGACGGCCCAGATGAACTACACAACACTATAATCAAACAGCATTAGATAAGGAACACAAACCCTAAATTAATGCAAGTTGTTAGGTGTCTGGCCGAGATACTGATAACAGCCAACAGCATTAATAGAGTAGATGATCTCACGTCTAACTCAAATAAAGGCCTGGAGAGTTCAATATATTTACAAGTTGATGCTTTGCGTTCTCTAAGCAAATCAAGCGGTTTTTTGATTACAAATAAATTTCTTTATAGGCTTGTATGAAGCCTGAATTAGATAACTTGTTTTCCAAGAAATCCTAAGTAGGATTTAGTTTTTATGTATGACTAAATATTCAGTTGAAATATATATATAGGCAAGAGTTTAACACGATTGATACTGTTTGTTGACATACGGTGTTTATTATTAAAATATTGATGAGTCTAAATTATTTCTAATTTTTTAACTTCAATAAAAAATGTTTACGAATCTCTGAAATTAAAATTTCTCTCCAATTTTCACCTCGCAATCAATGTAAATTTTAATGGATTACTCGGTATTCATAGTCGGAATGCACAAACATTAAAATACGAGTATCTCGTACATGGTGACTGGTAAAGGAAGGAATATTTCACTTCCAGTAATCATTTCTCAAATTCTCTGAGGTCCCGCCGGAAGAACCATGCCATCTTTGATATTTATGGAATACTTCCCTCAAAAATGATGTACAGTGAGGACTAGGATAGAGATTTAATCAAAATATGAAAATGTCAATGTTGAGGGGTAAATAGATGTGGTGGCAACTGAAGGATCTTTCAGCGAGAAATGAAAAATATCAAAAATTCAAAGACTGATTTTTTACAAATAATTTATTTTTACTTTTAGTTAATAGATAAACTCTTGGAGCTAATCTTGTAAATTTTAAGTTTAGCTCTGTATACTATCTGATTAGTTTTTTATTAATTACTGAACATTTTTTGGAAAAGGTGTAGTTTTTGATTGTTTGAAAAACTAATTAAAAGATAAGGGCTTCTATGAGGTCCAGAGCAGTATTTATCTTTATATATTATTTCTCTAAGCTGTTTTTTTTTTGTCTGTGCGCAATATCTTCATTAATTCATCATATAAATAGCAATAAATCTGAAGATTATATTCTCCTTCAGTTACAGACAACAAGTACATCTCTCAGAAAAGCCAGGAAAATAAGTTGATTTATGGGTGATTATTTCATAGATAATTAATTTAAAAGGTTTCCGAATTAGGAAATCATCGAAATAGGACCACTCTTAGCATATATATACATACATTCCCGGTCATAGAAATTGCATCACCTATTTCTTTTGATTCTTATGTTGATAACTTTATTTCTCGCAAAACGAAAAAAATCATTTTTCGTAAAGTCTCAACAATTGGTAAACCCTCTTTTCAACAACTTGTTACCAGCCAAAATTCCAAAACGTTGCCAACAAATGACATAAGAAAGGTGTTTTAATTTGGTTTTAAGCTCTAGACCAGTGGTCGGCAAACTTATTAGCCAAAGAGCAAAATATAAACATTACAACAATTTAAAAAAAAATTGGGAGCCAAATCTGCTTGTTTAGTAAACTTTTATTACACTAACTAAAACTAAATTTCATGCTGAATAAATATTTATTAATGCGAACAATGTGCTTGCAGCTCCTTGGAAAGTTTGAGAAAGTCATGTTTGAATGTTGTTGTTTTCAATTTTAGGCATGATTCCAAGTTCTGATCAATAAGACGACTTCTGAGTTTACTCTTGATAATGTTCATGCTTGAAAAAGATTAGAAGATGTTCTGCATATATGTGTAGAACCGAAAAGGGAAAAAAACATCAAACGCGAGCTTTTTCAGCTGATCGTAAGAGTCAGAAATACGATCCAAAGTGTTAAAAATGATCATGCCTTCCTTCTCCGGGTCATTCAGACCACTTGTGTTGTGATCAAAGATCACACTTTTTTTTCTCCAATATTTCTAGAGTTCGAATTTAGAGCGCCATATCTCCTTGTTTTTTAAATCCAGCAATTGTATTTCAAAGCTACCGATGTCAATTTCAAAAGGATAAAATGTCAACTCGGTTATCGTAGCATTAAGAGGATTTTTGACAAATGCTAAAGTTTATCTGCTAAAGTGGATATTTGTGCCAGAGCCGCACTTAAGGAGCCAAAGAGCCACATGCGGCTCTGGAGCCGCACTTTGCCGACCACTGCTCTAAACTATAAGGGCTACTCAATCATGTGGTGAACCCCATCACCGGTTATATTACAAATATAGAAAAAATACTCAGAAACGAAAAAAAAAAAAAAGAAGCAAAATACACTTTCCAATGCTTTTTAGCAGTGAAAGGACTATGAAGAAGACAACAAAATTCCAATGATTCAAGATAAAGATAAATAAAAAGAGGCTATGAAAAAAAATCTTTATTCAATTGGATGTTTTTCTTTTTCTTTACTTATTAAGGTTACAAGAAAACTTTAACAATTTTTCTCAGTACAGTTTTAACTAATGTCAGGATAAAAGCTGTAATCATGACCTGTATTGCTATAAATTGTCCCCGTTAAGAAACATTAAAATTGTGACGTTACATGAAGTAAAGGAATCTTCACGGGAAGTAGTAACGAGGTTAGGGTGCCACGAATCAACGGTAGCCATAGTTTTGAAAAAAAAGACACCATAGAGCAAAAGAAAAAAACAAGCGGACAATTTGACAGCTTAATGGTGCGATTGTTTTTAGAATATCGTTTCATAACTTGCAACGAAATATTCGAAGATCTTACAGTAGCAATCTGGCAAATAAAATAAAATTTTTACTGCGTGATACGATTTCTATGACCTTATAGAGTGTAGCATGCTTTTGTATATTGTTGGAAATGAATATTATTTCTTACCTCTCATAATACATTACGTTTACTTCCTTACTATAACATAATTCGTTCACTTACCAATATACCATGAGAAGTATTCTCAGGTGATAACTAGTTGTTTTATATTAATGACTACTATTATCTTAACAAATACGTTTTTTTTTTTCCAAATTAGTCAATCTATAATATAATATATGGCATTAATTAAGACAAAATACCATAGACATGGAAGGCCTGTCGGCCAGGAGGTCGCCTGCAGCTGGCTGGGAAGCGTTGTGACCTGTTGAGTTGGTGAGAATGCTCCAGTTGGTTCCCATAGAGACGTTTATCGACTCTTCCAAAGCTCTTGGAACAACTCCCATCTCCGCGGACATTAGTGGGATCTGAAAAGTGTTCCAAGGAAATACAATTTTATTAAATGTTGGAAATAATTTGATCTTTGTTAATAGTGAATTTTAAAGAGAAATATAGATAGATAAATAGATAGATAGATAGACAATAACTTTATTCTGGGACACAGTCCCTTGAGAATAACAAAATAGAACCAAATTAAAAGATTACATCTGGCCAAAATAAAATCGATAGAAAAAAACAAATAATGTAAAGAAAATATAAGGTAAACATTCTATTTACAAAACAAACGAAACTATATAAAAAACAATTAGCACTATGACAAGACATTTAAAGCTATTTGCACTGATAGACCAGTATAAACCTTGAAGAAAACAATACAGAATTAAGAAATAAAAATATATTAAATTCTTAATTAAAATAAGCTATGTGTTTCTGGTGAGAAAACAGAAAGCTGAATCCGACAATATAAAGTGCCTGATTGATATATAAATACCTTATCATTTAAATTTTGATTAATGTATAAATACATTATCGTCATTTCTTAACGTAACAATAGGCAAGAATTTAGTGGTGTATAAAAGATAATAGTTATAAACTACCACTAGATGCGTTTAGTGACATCAAGAGTAGGAAAATCTTTATCCAAAAAGAAAATAAATATCTCTAGCAAAAAATAGCATTGATATTTGATAATGAATGGCATGAAATAAATTTATGTTGTCAAATGGTTAGTAACTATCTGAAAGTTTTTGTGATAGTAGGAGGATTGGAGCAGGAGGATTTCGAAGGTGGATATGGATGGGGAATGTCGAATTTTGATAGGGAGAGAATTCCAGAAATTGACAGAGCGAGCAATAAAGGAGTTTCGGAATGAGGTAGAACTGTGAGAAGGCATGTAAAGGTTAGAAGGTCGAGATCTTGTGGACAGGGGATGGACTGAGGATTTGAGCTGCCGAAGGTTGTAGGCGTAAGAAGGACGATGACTGTTGATGATTTGGTAGAGGGACGTACCTAGAAAACATTGTCTTTGGAAGGAGGGGATAAGCCACCAATATACATTATAGGTCATAGATGATTTCGAAAGTTTTTTAGTAATCAGAATTTTAGCATCAACATTTTTTCTAACTTACATGATATGGGTTTTTTTCCAGTTGAGATATTTAAAGATCTATTCATGGAAAGTTTATCCGATTTTGGCCAAATTAAAGGATTAATTAGAATTATACCATCATTCAATCGCATCATTAATCTGTTCTGAGATATAAACCTATTCAGTTCTTTGCTGAAAGAAGAAATCACAGTGCAGTATAAGAACTAATTGCAAGGTGAAAAAGTGCTAGTTCCGAAATTATTGAAACAAAATTAGAAATAAAGATTCCAGTCATACAGAAACTGATTATTAATCTAAAATTTCATTTCATTCCCCGATGTTTTTTATGTGACTTCAGTTGGAGTCAGAAAAATGCCTTTTGAGGGTTTCTACTTTGTTCTTTCCACACCGCCATTTTTCGTGTAGTATTTTCCAGTTTACAATAATTCCCACAGCTTATAATGATATCTTACAACCACTCCAAACTGAATTAAAAATTTGGAAAATTGTTCATTAAGATAGAGTTAGCAAAGTGCCTTCCGCTTAATCTCCTTTTTTCACCCACTTCATTTCGTATCTAGACTTTAATATACATTTTGAAGAGAGGAGGTCCTTCTTTTGACACTGCTAAGGGTGTCCGTGAAAATTGACGTGGAATCTATTGTAGTGTGCCTGTGTGTGGTTAACTGGTGAATGTTTGTGACACACCGTGGAGGCTTCAGTTGTTGTTCTGAAGGTTTTTGAAAGAAAAGGTTGTTTTCTTCGTAGACGGGTCCTTTTTTTCTGTCCCGTAGCTGGACCTGCGGAGCGAGAGTCAAAATGTCCTTGCAAGCAGGAATGCCCAAAAGGGATTTTGATGGTGCAAGTAGCGCCATCGAATTTTTTGAAGAAGGCACATTTTGAGGGATTTTTTAAATTTTTGTGGGGGTCAATTCCGACGGGGGGTATGAATTTTTGAAATGAAAAGTTTCGAACCCGAAGATAAGAGAAAATCAGAGAAAAGACCACTCAAAATTTAATTGTATATGACGTATGATTTCTAAAACTCTACTTTAGACTAGACTGTTTTTAAGAAGAGGAGAACAATAAAATATCTTGGGAGGAGGGGAAAGATTCATCGGCCATGGAGGGAGGGAGATAGGCACCCCTACTTGTATGTGTTCAGTTTTAGTTTTAGTTTTAATTTTGATCGTCTTGGTAGTGAGTATAATAGTCGTAATCTGTGGTTAACATTTTTTTTTGGTAGATCTTTGTGTCCTATATCAATCAAATGTCAGTACAAAGTATGTACTTTATCAGCTCGAGGAATATACACATTGTTGTGATAAATAGGAAGATAAGTTTCTTGTCGAAGAGTAAAAGTAATGTGTTTGAGTTGAGTCGAATTTTCATGAAAATCAATAAAACAAAACATAAATAAAAAAAAAATCAGCAGTTCAATTGATTTTAAAATTATATTTAAATTCTTCGGGTAAGCTTCAATGAAACGAATTTTTCATCTGTTCTGCAAAAAAAAAAAAAAAAGATAAATACACAATACGTCCTTAGCGACGGTACTTGCCGGTCATTTTTTATTTTCATTATAAGTAATAAAATCTGAAAATTGACGGCCGTGTTTCATCCTCGTTTTACTGTTACCCTCATTAATTGGTTATAGCCGATACTCAAGGTACAACATGTAGCCTTTAACCTCGGAGATAGAGAGAGAAATATTAATACAGGGTCCGGCCGGAGTATTATTACCGCGAGGAGGGGAAGAAGGAGGTAATCGGTTAATGCATTGAGGACACAAAGCCTTTGTTGAGCGTACTCTTTGCTCTGCAGCTCCATTAGCTCGTCCCGCTAATTTAATGGACGTTCGCTGAATCGCTCTCTCCTCTTCCATCTGGGCCTGCCCTATCATTATTACCCAACATATTTCCCGATTCGCCGAAAGGAATAGAGGGGCGGTCGGATATATTTGGTATCCTACAAGCGTTCTTGGAACCTGAGCGGAATGGACTATATTAACAATGTTTCCGCGCCATGTTTCCTCGCCAGAAAACTAACATGTTATATTTTTAAGGTAGTTTCAAATAAAGAGTACGTAGTTGCAACTCTGTTCAAAAATCACATCACGTACAAAAGGAAGTTGCTATGTTTCTCTCCAAAAAAGGGATGAAATTAAAAATTGCTATGTTTTGGGGGGATTAAATTTACTCGGGATGCCACTGGATAATTATTGATGATAATTACCCAGAAATGTTTAGTATAAATTAATTATAAAAAAATAGTAAAATATATTGGGATCTATAATATATTTGGTCCATGATTAATTAATTGGATTTATTTTCTCAAGTTTGTGTTTATCATGCTTTCTAATTACGTACATTACCTGTGATCATCAAGACATGAATGGGTGGCAGAATTAAAATAACTTTTGCTAAAAAACTTAATTTATTTCTATGTTGAATAAAGAATATATAAAAATTATATTTACAAGAAACTAAATGATTTTAATAATTAATTGTGAAGGCATGATTTCAGATGGACTGTTCGAGAATTATTTTGCCATGAAATATTCTAACATTGGTATTTTTATTTTTGAGAAAAAACCTTATATAGGCATATGAAGTGGTGTAGTTGGTAGATGTCATCACCGCATCCGCTAAGTTGAGATTAGTGTTACCCAAAATCGGTCTTGGTCTTGCACTTTTCGAGACCAAGACCAAGGCCGCTTAACTGTTGCAAGACGAAGACCAGCACTGACAAAAAAAATAAATTTTTTAAATAAAAATTAATCCAAAAAAGTTACTAATACTTGACAATCTTAGTTACTGTATGTTAATAATTGATATAACTAATATACTTTTGCATTCAACTCTTCTAGTTTTTCATTCTGGCTTAGTTAGGTTTCCCTATCTAAAAAAATACAAGAATATCTCTATAGTAATAAGCTAATAAGTAACTGCAAGACTGCTGCGAGAGTCTTGCGCAAGACCAAGACCATGATCAAGACTGAGTTTGCAAGACCAAGACTCGTCTCAGTCTCGCATTTGGGCTACACTAGTTGAGATAATCTCGTCATCGTTCAAAGCTCTGCCAGAATCATCATGGTCTATGTAGGGGCAAGGCTTCAGTCTACATGCCGGAAGAAAATATAAGACCCATCCTCAAGCCCGGACATCAACATAAGACCTCTTTCCTCCAGACCGGAGATCGATATAAGCCCTATTTTCTTCCTCCTCGGTAGATTTTATACAAAATATTCAGGGTGGGGAAAGGATGGTTTCCATTGGCTCTTAACTTCACCCTATTACTTCACAATAACTGGTAACACCCTAAAAGGAACCAGTTCCTTAGCCCGCTACTAGTTTTTACTCTGAGCCTTCCTTCGGTCCAGGTACAGGTCGGATCTAATTGCCTTTATCTAATTGCCTTCTACCCTTGACGCCGTTTTTGGTGTCAGAAGTCGGTTTCGTTCAACTTGTCATAATAATCCTTAAAACCTCAATTGCTCAATACATTATGTTCAATACATAGCAAAGTATTGACACCCAACTACAAAGGAACGATCCTTCGATCGGAAACAATTCTTTATATACAGTTTTTTATATTTAAAATTTTTATATAGAGCAGGAGTCTCCAAACTATGGTCCAAGACCTAGCCCGGAAGTGTCTTTGATTACGTGGTAAAATTTTAAAAACATAAAATTTAGTCAATTATTCACACACGAGATTACTTTGCTTGGATTTTTTCCTCTTAGAAACCTCATTTCAGAGCTTAAGTGTTGTTTAGAAAACTTTTTTTTTCATAACAACTCATGGCTGGAGGGACTTAGTTGAAGTCCTAATTTGATCGGTGGGCCAAAAAGATTTGACTCCTTATATAGAGGGTTAACGTAAACAAAACATGAAATCTAATAGATCAAACTCAGAGAACAGCGGAGTTATCAATTTTTGTGTTGAAAACTGATCTCATTATTTTTCATGAAACATAATAGCTACCAGAGCCCCAATGCCTCTAATGGAAAAAAAAAGTAGCTTAATAATAGCGGAAGTAGATAACTTATCCATCGTTATAGTTGCCAACACCGTTATCTCAATTTTACATTGTTATTGGAATGCGCATTGCGGTCGTTAATTTAAAATACCAAAATGTGTTATGGGACAAGTGAGGGAATTTAATTTTGGCGATCTGAATTTCAATTTAAACATGGAAACGAATTGATTCCGAATATGAAATTGATGAACTCCATGTTGAAAGTGCATAGTTCAGAATGGTGCTTTCTATACAAGAAATTTCGCACTGAAGCCACAATCTTCTTGGGACACGATTTTTTAGCAATTGGTGGATTGGCCCATGTGTTTTAAGTGAGTGCTGGAACTTATTGTTTTGAATATTTATTTTTTCAAGAAGTGGGAGTTTGAAACATTTTTGTTTTGAATATTTATTTTTTCAAGAAGTGGGAGTTCGAAACATTTTTGTTTTTACATCGCTCGGAGTTCTGTTACTTCAAGTCTCTATTTACTTCAACTGAACACTTGAAATTAGGTGACTGATATTTCCTTTACTCCTCGCTTTGGGGTAAGCTTTTTATCAAGAATATTCGATACCCCTTTAGAGGCGCCAGAGAGGAGCAAGATTCCTCTGTAATTTTCACACCCGGTTTGATCCCTTTCTTGTGGAGGGGACGGATAATTGCTTTAGTCCAGTCTTCTTCCCTCGTCGTTAAGATCAGATTTTTTTTTAAATTTAAAACCGAATGAAAAAGAAAGGTTAAAAATAGCCATTTAGTTTAACTATGCGAATAGTAACAAACTATTTCAAATTGCATCACGCATATCATGGAATCAGGTACCATGCAATTTGTAATATCCATATAGTATTCATAGAAAACCGAATACATTTCATAAAGTTAGAGAAGTGAAAAAGAATGCAAATGTGTTTTTGCAATTCATAAAAATGAGTACGTCTGGGAAGCAATTGTCCAGTGATAACAAAATAATCAATTTACATCATTCATTAAAATTCAATATATTTTTATGGATATATTTCATCAGCAGGGCTCTAATTTTTAGGATTTATCTTGTTTTTTTGGTTTGTTTTTCTCTGTTTAAGGGGAAGTAGATTTATCAACAGGTCTAGACCGATCTTGGGCCGTAGATTAAAAATACAATATACTATAGGATCTTTTTTTGCGATTTTGCTTTAAAACAAATTTGTTTTGCTATTTCGCTCTGAAAAAGATCTATTCTTGTGTCCTTATTCAGAGCACAGGTGGATCTACGGGCGGGCTTTCGGTCTGAATCCCCTCCTCCCCCAAAATGGTAAAATATAACCATGTTTTACAGAAAAAAAAGATTAAAAACTATATCTTAAAGTATTGTTAATGGTATAATTACATTTAATGGGACTTCAAGAACCACTTTAACACCATTTCATATAGGTAGTTAACTTCTTTCTTTTTTGTTCTAGTTAATTATCGTTATATATATATATATATATATATATATATATATATATATATATATATATATATATGAGAAAAAATCGTTCGGGCTTAAGCCCCCCCAAAATTAAATCATGGATCCACTAGTGATTCAGAGTTTTAATAAATGTATTATATTCGCGAACTATTATGTATACTTTTACGATAAACGAAATCCCTTATAATATTCAGGCATATGTCTAGAAAACATTATTAAGTAAGCCGTCACGACCTTTACGGATTCAATACAATGAAAGGTAGTGCAAGAAGCAAATTTTATTGAGATCACGCTCAATCATCAGGGTTTCCTCTATAATTAATTAATCAAGAGTAACTAATTTAATTATAATAATTAATTAATGATATAGGCTGAGTCTAACCCAGGAGAGTCTCGCGACCCTAAGATCGATCCACGGCCGATGAAACTGAATAAATAATAACCTCTCGTTAAAACCTGAACTAATTGATAAACTAAAGATAACCTGATAAATTAATAAGGAATTCGCGTCCGGTATCGGGGGGAGGATGAGGCTTTAACCCTGGCATTCCCCGCCTTCTCCTCTGGACCGGTAAAAAAACATATAGCCTAAAAGGCGAGGCAGCAGAGGACAAAATATACATGTATATGTTATATTATAATATCTGAAAGAAAAGTTTTTATACTAAATCCGACGGAACAAAAATAGCAGCTAAATCTGACTAAAAATAGCAGTTCAAGACAATTCAAAAAATTGCTCTAACGGAAAAAAGAGTGGACATTATATCAGACAGAGAGGGATAAAGGCAGTGAACGCATGGAATCCATATAAGATTGCGCCGTTGATGTTCTGGAACTGCCCGATTGACCTCCAATATCTGATCTGAAGGCAATAAGCTTAATCCGATGCGGACACCGGTACATGGGCTGGGCGGATCAAAGGCTATCAGATTGCGAGCGCTTCGGCTAGGAATAGCTCACAACTGCCGCCCGGTTCAGGGCCGAATAAAATAGCTTAATCAGGAAAGGGCTTCGATCCTGGCGACAGGAAAAAGGATCAGTTACGGCGCCTTTGAACAAGGAGACCATCGGAACTTGGGTATTTGATCGTGTCCAAGTTTGTCTTTTATTTATTTATAGCTCAATATCTTGGATTTTTTAATGGAGTGTCGCATTATATGGTGATTAAAATATTAGTCTAATAAGACATTTGGCATTTATGTTGCATATATAGCTTTGTAGTAAATATGGCATATATAGTATATGTTGCATTTTGATTTTATTCGAGAATCACCTTTCGTTTATGAGTTTACTTTCACTAAATGTTCAATGTCCAGTAAAATATATGTTCAATTAAATTTTTGCCATGCAATGGGGCAGTTTATAATAGAGCTCTGTACAGTTGAGTTATATTTTTTTTTATAGATGATAATGAAATCTGGCACCCACACACGGGTAATAAGTATTACTAAACGGAAAAAAAGTGTAAACCATTAAAAAACAAAGTAAAATAATTAAATTGAAATAAAAAAAAATATAAATAATAATAACGATAAATGGTAATAAAAAAAGTTTACTTCACAAATAAAAGGATATATATTTAAATGAATTATATTGGTAAAATTAATAGATAACAAAAAAAAAAAAGAAGAAACAAATTTTGTCTTTATTTAATGAAATTTACAACTGTATAAACAATACAACTACTAAATATGCACACATTAGAAATAATAGAACAATAGAGAAATAATAGAAACATGAACAGACTTGAAGAGATACTGCCCAGTGGTAGCACTCCCTATTTAATTCTAGGTGAGAAGATCACTAGGCCATCTTCTTTGCAGACGCCTAGGGGGGTTATCAGGAATCGAGGAAGAAGCAAGGCTGGAAACAAGTGGACTAGGATGGGACTGGAGTTTATCATGAAAGGATAGGTATCTGATTCGGGCTAAATCAGCGGCAAGAAGTAAATTGAAGTTGAATACAAAAAAACTAAGGTGTATGCTTTAGACCACACGTTAGAGGTGAAAAGGCGATATTAAGAATACGAAAGCTAAACTATAAATAATGACATATTATAAAGAGTATGAAATGCTGAACATTTCTCTCGCTTACAGTATGCATGTCCAATTTTTAGTTTCTATGATATTTTAATCCATATGTTCCTTAAAACTCGTTATCATTTGGTTTTCGACACTATTTTTTCCTTTTCACGCGAGTTAAGATACAATTATGTATAACAGCTCATTACAAAGAGGATGAAATGATGAGCATTTCCCTCGCAAACAATATACAGGTCCGATTTTTTAGTTTATGAGATATTTTAATCCATATGCAAAACACTTCAATCGACTTTACCTGGGCGTTACACATCGGAGATCTGATCTCGTTCTAATGCATTCTCAACAATAAAAAAAAAAAATAGACATCTAAATTTCATTCACACTTATATAAACTATTTACATAAGCTCAAAGAACTCCGAACCAAGTCTTCGCATGTGGAAAGGAAAGCAGGACTGCAGAAGATCACTGTACGTCTCTTCCAGCCACGTCATTGATATTGAGAGCCAGTGAAGACAGAGAGGGTGTTGGACCCACAAGACCAGTACATTTAATGGTTCTCGGGATGCAGCTTTTCAAAGAAAGTTTTTTTTTCCAACACAATAAATAAACCGAGTGGAGCTATATCGAGATGACAATGCTGTGGAAATAACAAGGAATGGCAGATCAAAACTTAGATAAGCTGAAGGAGTAGAAGCAGATAGAAGTCCACGATTGGAAAGTGGTGGCACTTCTCAGAGATGAGTTTCCGTTGAAACTTCACGAGTTGTAGAGCCTGGAAGAAGAAGGAGATAAATAAACAGACGTTTCGGCAAAATATTCACCAGTTTTCGACAATAATGCGTTAGCTTTTTATAATAATTTTAAGTTGATTTTTTATTTGTAAATTTATTATTGACAATTATTGTAAAATGTGCTTTGAAATGTCTTCATTAGGAATTGCCATCTTCTTGATGTTTGCCAAAGTAAATTGACAAAATGGTAATTTTTGTATTAAAAAAAATCCGATGCGTTACGCGGACCAGACAACTTTCACATATTTTGAGATCTTCTTAGCAGAAATTTAGACGAAAAAGTTTCTGTAAGATCTCAGATATATAAAAACCTTAAATATGCAATTTCATTTCCTTACGACTTATTGTTTTTGAGCTACTGTTAACACACAGACCACTTTGCGGGACTTGGTTATTTGGACTCAGGGAACCTCAAAACGTGCGTTTCCGTTGAAAACTGATTATAAAAATTTCACAATTGCAATACTTTCCTTTACTATCTATTTCATTAATAGATAAGTGAAAGTAAAAATTTTATCATGGGGATAATGAGAGATATAGAGCTCAGCTCTGGCACCACTTGCGGATCCATGATTTAATTTTGGGAGAGGGCTTCAGCCCGAAAGCTTTTTTAAAAAAAAAAATAACGATAATTACTTTGGAAAAAAAGAAAGAAACTAACTATATATATGAAATGGTGTTTAAGTGATTCCTAAAGTCCTTTTAAATGTAATTACACGAACAATAACACTTGAAGAGATAATTTTTTAATATTTATTCCATGAAACATGGTTATATTTTACCATTTTGGGGGGAAGGGGAGGCTTCAGCCCCAAAGCCTCTCCTCCCCGTAGATCCGCCCGTGTCTGGCACAAAGTTTAACAAATTTACTCATAATTGTTTTGCAAGTTATTGGACAATTAATGGATAACAAAGGAAAATCGTAGGTGTCAATATCCATACATTTTGAAATCAGATGACCCGAAAGGTATTGATATAGGTGCTCTATAAGGCGATAAGGGGAGGAACAGCCTTACCGCAATATGCTATTCCTGACGGAGTGCATCGTGCGATATATCCGAGCCAACGAACCGCGTCAACTCCTCGCTCAGATGCCATTCTCTCATCCCTGACCTTTGCAAATAGCTCCCTCGTCTTACATTCCTCCCGCGCCAAGTTAAGCTTAGTAGTGTGGAAGCTGCTCCTTATAGCATTCTATAAATACACCTACATGTATAACGGATCTAGGATGTCATAGAATACGCATAACCAGAGCGTGGGCGTCATTCTGCCACTGTTATTGGGGCGGGGGAAGGGAATTATATAGTGAAACTCCTTTTAGGAGACATTTCTCTAGAAACAGATAGTTTGGGTAGACTCTATTAACTATAAAATAATTTTATATTAAGTAAGTCTCTCGATACCGGACGTTCTTTATAACATACGCGAACTGGCTTCATGCAAATGTTTTTATTGACAAATTTCTCCATAAAGGAGTGCAGGGAAACTGTGAAACTTATATTCTGAGAACATTAATTTGATTTATTAGTTCAATTATATTTATATTGGGAATACGATTTGGTGGACGGAATTATTGTTAGAATCTTAAATTGTATGTTCTTCAGAATTGATTCAATATGGCAACTCGCGTCCATTTGATTTCAGACTTTAATATAAAGATGTTCCTATGTTTAATAAAAATTAAAATGCAATTTCCTGATCTGAAAGCGGAAGTATTTTTTTTTTTTTTAGTATTAGATAGAATTTTATAAAACTTATGGCGATTTCATTTTACGATTACCAATCACTACACTCCCTCCAAATTTGAGTCGAATCGAACTTAAAACACGTTAGCGCATATATAAGAGAAAGCAACGGACAGAATTCGAACTAAGAGGCAGAATACGGAACTAAGAGAAGAAGAATTCTCTTAATATTATTTATATAATATTTCCTCGGATCTTATCTATTCCAAATGATCAACTCCCGGCATCCTTTCTGCGTCTACAGTTCAAACCCCTTGTCCAGTCCTTCCCGTAAAAATAAAAAAGATCCCGTGTTTCTGAATTTTATACGCCTTCCCATAGAACTAAAATATTCGAACATTTTTTTCTTGCCTGCTCCACTGTCATCTGGAGTTCTCTGCCATCTGATATTTGTCATGCTTCTTCCTTGTCCTCATTCAAATAACTTCTTCACAATTTTCTCAGAAACGGCTCAAACGATTATGATTAAACTCGGTATATCAGTGTATTATTAAGTGGTCATTAAGATCAGCTGGGTCTCATCCACATTAATGTCATCTTACAGGGCTCAAATGCTGAATGTTCAAAATTTATTTCTCTAAAGTACCTTTAATTTGGTTTATTTTAAATGATTAACTATCTCTTATTGTTAGCAGTAATGAAGAAATGCTACATATAACCTTAGAAAGAATTTGGTAATTAAATATAGGAGAAAAAAAAGGAAAGATGTTTGTTTGGGTCGAAAATGAATCTCCGGAAACAATAGTCAAATACGTATACGTAGAATATATCGTTGGAAAGCTGAGAAGTTTAGAAAAAAACAATATTTGGTATAAAAGATAGAAGGTAATGGAAATTGATGAAAACATTATAAATAATGATGCCTGAAAACTAAAATTATTTAACGGAATTCAAATGTTCCCAAAGGAAATCAAATGAAATTTCATAATGAAATGTATATGTTTAAAATTATCTTCAAATTTGAAAAAAATACATAAAATCCATCGAATAAAAGAAATGCCATTGTTAAAAACGTCTGCCAAGTAAGGTCAGTAAGCTTCCTCACTGTTTTCATTGGCTAAAAAATATCTATATTACAAGATCAAAAAGTTTTCGTATGAGAATAAAATCTCTGGAAGAAGGTTTTCGGAAATTCAGTAATCTCTCAACATATACGGGCTTGATATTCACGAATTTTATTTATCAGCAAATACTAAAATGCGAAAGAGTTCCGCATTTGCAGATTGCATATTTGATGATTCGCAATTGTAAAAAAAAAATCCAGTACATACTCAATGTGCATATCGCTACTGTTAGTGTAAAAGGTCGTATATAAAAATTGAGTGTTTCACAGGAGAGCATAAAAACTAATTATTTCTTTATTATTTATTAATATAATTTTATATTTTATTGCCCTCTGCTATTTTCCAAAGCAGTAAATTACCCCCAAGGACGATGGAGCGTCCGCCTCCCCCTGCAAAAATTGCTCCGCTTACATATGTAATTAATATGTATCTATATGAGATGTTATATCAATGTTAGTTTAAACGTTAGTAGATAAAATATTGTTTTGTTTCTCGAGAATATCATAGGCACAATACATTAGGTTAACATGACAATACATGTACAAAAGACAATCACAGTTAGTAAAGGCAATTAGAATCAACAAGTAACATAAGTAATGGTCACATTGGACCCACATTTGAATGACCACCGGACGTAGAAGGCGTACAAGAAGATGAAGGCCGAATAGAGTATAAATACTTTAATCCTTCATATCCGTGTCTACCCGACTACATCCTCGCATCAGATGCTTAATCTCGTTGGACGTGATAGGAAACTTTGATGAGAATTTGGAATTTTTTTATTGATTGCTATTTTTTTATGAATTGTCACGTGCAAAATAAGAAGACAGGTAGGATTCAGAATTGGAATCTATAGGTGAGTAATTTCAGTTTTTATTCGTTGCAGTAATAGTTGCAATCGGCGGGATATTTGGTACGTTGCATAATTATCTGGTTCGGCGTTATAATGAATCAGATCTGCAAGATGTCGAGGTAAAGTATTTTCATCAAGAATTTTGGAGGACTCGATTGGGGAGGAGGCAGTCCAGACAGCTTGTTGGTCAACACTAGTAAAGGATATCTAAGATCGTTTTTGTCGGAAACGAATTGACGGAAGAGGTTCTAGCTATCTAGACTTCTAATGCAAAATAGTGGAAATGGTTAAGGAATGGGAACTAGTAAAACTTGGAGAGTTAGAGGGCTATGATCAGAGCAGAATTCATTTAGATGTGTACCTAAGCGGCTGTTTTAAATCACGGATATCTGGATAAGGTGAGGAAGTTGGTAGGAGAACAAAGGTTGAACGATGGGAATTCAATGTAGACAGCAACCTTTGTCCACGAGAATTCGTGGTTCTGGAACCCCAGTTTTGATGCTTGATATTTAAATCTGCACCTTGGATAACAAAATGTCCTGAGTAATTGAGGAGGAGAGTGAACTATATATTGGGTATGGAGTGGCTAGGAGGGCAATATGTTGAGCAAGTGTGAGTGAATAGCAGGAAGTCTTGATAACTACAGCGGTGGCTTCTAGGAAACCATGAATAGGCTTAGGGAATAGACGATGAGAAAGAGGCTGATGAAAAATTACAGCAGTAGCAGCAATTGTCGGTTTGGTCGGTCGGTTTGGTACGCCAAGTATTGCAGTATTTTGAAAAACTGTTTAGAGGTTAGTCGAGTTCACATATCTTGTCAAGTAGTAACGTTTAGGAAGTTAGTTCGTCAGTATGATTTTTCATACCATTCGCATTTAAAAGGAGAATGGATATTGAATTATTTGAAGTTAAAAGGATTTTTAAAAGAAGGGACGGGGTGGAATACTTAGTTAATAAGAAGGGATATCAGAGAAGTAACAAGGGGTTTTAATTCAGAGAGGAACGATGTTAATGAACTGATATGACCTGTGGTATTTGATGAAGGGAGAATATGAGAATTTGATGTTTAAGTGGAGGATTAGTTATATTTTGAATAATAGGATGTTGAGTTTGAGGCTGAGGAATTTGTGGTATATGTAGCGGCGGTGCCTCGTTTATATTGCTTATGCAGTATTAATCCACCTCTGATTAATTGTGCCCACAACAACGCTGAATCCACGATTTTATAAAATTCTATCCTTAATCAGATCGTTTCAACTTTGCTCCAGAGTATCTGCTGTCTAGATTTGAGATTCTTATAGATTTTGCAACCCTTGTAGCCGGATAGCCCTTCAGGTATAAGACACGAATTGCAATATTTTGTGTTGGTTTGGTTCACTCACTAGGGTTGTGTTATTCGCCGCATTCAAAGGCCGTATGTAAGGCCATTGATGCATTGAAAGATTAGGTTTGTCTGAAAGTATGGTTTGTCTACTTTTAACCTTTTTAGATTCTTTTTATGTCATTTATTTTTAATACTTTTTGATGGTTCTAGACCTACGAAAAATATACGCAATGGGAGTTTGTTTTTTGTATCTGACTCTTCTTTATTTTCTTTTAAAACATTTTTTTTTTTGAAAAGTAGTCTAATGAAATTTTTATAATTTATTTTCGCATATTACATTACAATGTTTTTTTTATAGGATTTGGACTTTTCCATGTTTACATAATTGTAAACATTATTGGAATATACTAATATACTAATGTACTTAAGATGGCTTACATGTTTTTTATCCACATCCTCTGATCAATCCCCCTGTGTTTAACTTCTACAAACCACCATCTGACGTGGGAGACTTACGTACGCGACTTCTGAACTCCGAAAGACCTCGAATATTTCTCAGTTAAAAATAAAATTATTTTTAACAAGCTTTATGTTTATTTATTTCTTATTTATTTATTTACATTACGTAAGTAGAATTTTAACTCTATAGCTCAGGCGGATCTATGGGGAAAGGGGAGAGGGCTTTCGGGCTGAAGCCTCCCTCCAGAATGGTAAAATGGAACCATATTTATGATAAAAAAGTATCTCTTATAGTATTTTGTTCGTGTAATTACATTTAATAGGACTTCAAACACCATTTCATATAGGTAGTTAGTATATTTTTTTTCACAAAGTAACTATCGTTAAATATATGAAAAAAAAAAAGCTTTCGGGCTGAAGCCCTCCAAAATTAAATCCTGGATCCGCTAGTGCTCTATAACAAGTGAGTTGGCCAAGCTTTGTATTATTAAATAAATTCTTTTTTTTTTTACAAAACTATATAAAAATATATCCAAATTAAAATCATTTAATTGTTAGCACGGACTTGCGACGCATCCAGGCAATTATGACTCTTCAGAAAAAAATAAACCGTACAAGATTATTTTGGCTCGTAAGGTGTTTATGAAAAAATATTTTAAACTAAAATTATTTAATTCGTCATAGGTAGTTGTATTTGTTTTAAACATGGATTAGCCATACGATGTGAAATTATTCAGAATTTTTCTTTAAAACTATACAAGGGAAAGAACAAATCTATTTTCACTTGGACATTTTTTTAAAGCTTATCTGGGATTCGCAATGTCGAATTACCGAAATGCCGGATTATTTCAGGTATATAAAAAAATTAATATAATTAAATTAATATAAACCATTCTATCAAAATAAACCATTATTATAATATGAATAAAATAATTTACACAATAAATAAATGTGAAAAGCGCGAAAGAATAAACCACTCCAAATATAAATTAGAAATGTAATCCTATACATCATTTTAATACTTTTTTTTACTATTAAATTAACCCATAACCAATTGAAACATACCGGGATGTGGAATTTTGTTTTCTCGGAAAAGTTTATTATTATTACAATTTATAAATATTTTAATATGAAATACTATATACAAATAGAACAATTTAAAAAAATTAATTTTCTTGAATTTTCGGAAAACATTTTGGATTATATTATGTTTTAGTTTGCTTTCAAATTATTTAGGAAAGGCAACGCCTATTTCATCTAAAATAACTGCAAAAGCGTTGTCAAAAGGAGGTACATTTTTTTTTTTAATACGAATGGGAGGGCAATGAATTTGAGGATTGCGAAATTAGTATTTATTTCCTATTTAGTTTCTTTCAGGATGTTGAAATAATATCAACCGACCTGTCACTGATTATAATATATCATAAGTTTTTGTTTTTTTATTTGTTGCTACTTTATTTTAAATTTGTTTAGTGTTCCATAGCTAAGCTAAAGACAAGCCATTGGTTGTATTTATTATATAGAATGAAGGTAAAATAAAATATTTAAGAAAAAGTATTTTATTTTTTCAACCGCATACCGATATTTTAAGCAAGCGGCGCCCTTTAAGTCAATGCTGAAACTGGAAATACGTTAGACAATACCTGGCTTGGGTTGAGTACTTAAAATAAAGTTATATCTGCCGCTCTTCCAAATATACTCTTAAATATTTTTTTATGTACACGTAAATCTCAGAGTGCCTTTTTTTTCTTCTTTATTTCTTGGTTTAAAAGTTTTCTTAAATTCGGAAACTTAATGCCCCCTCTCCCCAAAAAAAAATCCTGATGGCACAACTTGCGCCATAAAATCCCCCTTTGGGCACCCCTGTTTATCTCAATAGCAGACTACATAATGTCAATAATAGAATAAAAATTGAAAAGTTTTATATACGACCTTTTGCACTGAGAGTAATGATATATACTTAATAGGTATGTTTTCACTCGTAAAGTGGATGGAACAAAAAATTGATTGGAAAAACTAAACTTTTTGTTTGTTTGAACCAATACTTTCCTTCGATCAGAACAAAACTAATTCAGCTGGAATATAAAAATATTTTTATATTTATACTTATGTTTACAACCTTAAATACATTTTCTGTAATATATCCGATATTATATTCAATTAACTAAGAATATATCGTTGTTTTAATCCGAAAAATCAGTATGAATATTACAGAAAATTAAATTTGTAAATAATCTGAATTTTATTTCTGTGGAATCCAACATTATCCAGTTACAATTGGTGTAGCATTTACAATTTTGATCTACCGAAGGTAGACAACGAAAATCTAATAACTCCATTTTAGTAAACTTTACAATGAAAAAATAAGAGTTTCATAACTAATAGTTTGTTTGTTTGTTTTGATGTCTAGCCGCAAAACATCCAGGTCATCAGCGCCCAATCAACTAAATAACTTTTATAATTGGTAAATGGTTGACTGTCGTGGATAATGAAGAGAAAAATAGTTGGGGTGGTCAGTCATAAAAGAAGGCAAAAATAAATGATAATATTTATTTTTACATATGCCGACGTTTCGATCTGAAGTTCAGGCCATCATCAGGGCTAAGAAAAGAACCAGATAACAAGGTATGAGAAATATAAAAATTGCGATGAGTAGAAAGACGGTTGTTATCTGGTCGTTGGCCCCGTGTAGATAGATTCATAATTGGTAAATGGTTGACTGTCGTGGATAATGAAGAGAAGAATAGTTGGGGTGGTCAGTAAAAAACAAGGCAAAAATAAATGATAATATTTATTTTTACATATGCCGTCGTACCATCTTTCTACTCATCGCAATTTTTATATTTCTCATACCTTGTTATCTGGTTCTTTTCTTAGCCCTGATGATGGCCTGAACTTCAGGTCGAAACGTCGGCATATGTAAAAATAAATATTATCTTTTATTTTTGCCTTCTTTTTTGACTGACCACCCCAACTATTCTTCTCTTAAATAACTTTTATACTGTTAGGTGGTTGGTACAAAAAAAAAAAATTAATAGAATGAAATGAATAGATAATGATAATAATAAATACTTGTAGATAATAAGATAATAAATAAATTGCCTTTTAAAATAAAAAAAAATTAATAAATAATATATAAATCTGCAAAGGATCATTAGTTATAAACTTGTCATATATGTTTTATAATTTTTTCATTGTCTGGTTTACGTATATATAACTAATAGTGTTACAGTCCATAATCATGTATTGGTTAAATATACAGACGTACTTTCAAATATCTCTAGACATATATAGCTCAGAAAATGGAGGTTACGTGGTTTGCAAAAACAGATGTAGTTACGAGATTTTCATTTCCTACCGTCGATGTAATAACTAGTGTTTGAGTTATTTTAATGATATTAATGAGTTCTTAGCATTAAGGATTAAGCTTTAGTTATATTAAAAATTCACTTACAATTTGTATGATGGCTCAACATTTACATAAAATAATATCTATTCAAATCTTTTTTAATTACAAACAAACCATCAGTTATTGAATGTTACTTACCATGGGTAGAAGACAGACGAGAAACGTAGTCAATATGACCATGGCGGCTAAGGATTGGGCAACTGCCCTGTTTTCGTGCACCACTGTCGAAAGCCTCTCCAAGTATGGAACTGGACGCTGCGAAAAAATAAAAAATAAATAAAATGAATCTTATAAAATGAGTTTAAAATATCTGAAATGAAAATTTAATAGTTAGATATTAAGGAGAAGTTTTCACCTTAATGAATTAATAATTAACTCTGACGTAAATGCATTTCAAAACTTTATTTATTGCATTATTTAGTAATTGAGTCATTAAGCAGAAATTCGTTTTCTTCGTAACTTATAAACTCTAATTCATGGATAATTAATTTTTAAAAAATACATAATTACACCGAACACCAAAATAAAAACATACGAAAAATATAAGATTATTATGTAATTTATCATATCCAAACATTTTAGTCTACTAAATAGCAATTAATTGATGACCAGTCAACTATTCGCTGATTCAAGTATTATCGTATCTTAAATTACGTTCTCGCAGACTAGAGATAGTACATCCCACTTCATTCTACAGTTGTAGAATACTTGCATTAATAAAGGTACACTTATTTCAGGAATTGTAAAACAAAAACCATTTTCACATCTTTTGTTTCAGGAATTTATTTCCACTTTACAACGCCTCCAAATTTTCTTCAGTACTACATAACGAATCTGTTTAAGCTTCTAGATGTTGTCCATTTATTGTAAAAAGTCAAACATTTCATAAAGTTCAATAACTAAATGATTTGATGTATTTTTTCTGTGATATTAAAACATATTACACTTAGTATAAATATCCATGAATATTTGAAATTAAATATATGCCTTTGGATAGGACTTAAAAGAACTTTTAATTCATTTATGATTAATCTGGCATTAAATTTTTACATTTCAACTATAAGCAATAAAACCTATTTCCGCAGTGCTGTTATTTAATAGAGTTTTTAGCAGAAGTTTTCTGTACCTCTTGCCATGAAAGCTCCTAACTTTTCTCTTCATCTGAAACCGATCTTGATCGCGCCAAAGCTACCAAACAATGCACTTGAAGCCAATCACACACGGAATCCTATCATAAAACCTATTGTCATTCTTTCCCAACAACTTGGTCCAGTTGTTTGATGTCCTTTTGCCGGAAGTGGCACAGCGAATGATCGTTTGGTTTGTAGGTTGAGAACAGCACTTCTGCTAGTTTAGCGGAACCTTCAGGATAGGTATCAGAGGAACAGAATTGGTTAACAACGTTCATAGAACAATCATTCAATGTGGAGGAACGTTTGGAACTTTCATGGTGATCGGTACAGGAATCCGCTGCTAAAAAGTTTATAAAAGAACGGCACTATGGAAATAACAGTCATTGTTAAAAACCCTTTTTATCAAATTATTAACATCCGTCTGAAATTTCTTCAATAGCTTCATCTCATCATAAGATACAACTATTTTATTTAAGAAAACTCTTGAAATTGGGGCGTTTTCAATCTGGAAAAATTTGGCTATTTAATTAGATACTAAGAACTCGTAAATAACCTTCGCCTTCCACTTGGATCGTAAGATAATTTGATCACAAAATCCAGAAAAAAAGTGGCCTTCAAAAATATTGGGCCATTTGGTCTATATAACCTCGTTATTTTGGCATGTTGTGGGTGTAGGTCACGCCAAACAGCTAAATATTTTTGAAGGAGTTTTCTCCATGTTGTGCTCAAATTATCTTACGATTGGAGTTCGAGGCAAATGGATATTTACGAGTTTTTAGTACCTAATTAAATAGACAAAGTTTGCCGATCTCCATTTTGAAAACTTCCGAGAATCGTCGTAAATAAAATAGTTGTAGGTTACGATGAGGTAGTGCTACTTACGAAATTTTAGGCGGATGTTAATAATTTGATAAAAAGGAGTCTGTACCACGGACTATAAGCTTTTATTGGTTATAAGTTAAAATGTAAAAATTATATGCCGAATTAGTCATAAATGAAATAAAACTTCTTTTAGTATATTTTTTATATATAAAAGTGTTCGTCTCATTTTGATGAAATTACTGTATTTTAAGCTTTGATGAATTAGGTTAACAAAAATGTAATTAAATGTTTACCGGCATCAAAAATGTGTTAGTATTAAAATTAAGTTTTGAAATTCAACATTGTGTTTTATTGTCGATGAACATTTTCCTTTGAGTTGATTTTTTAAAAATAAGGTGACTGAAAAAATATAAATTATTGAGTGTCATTACAGATACTCTTAGTCTTTATTTCATAATAATTCCTTGCCACGATTAAACCACCATAAAAAATAGTGATCGGAAAAATTATTCTTCATCTTTGACACATTCTTTCTAGATAAGTTGCAGCGATCGATTGAGAATGTCATGTCTGATACGGTAGTGTTAAAAAAGTTTCCTCCTTCACGGTTCATTCATGTTCTACAATAGTCAGTTTTACTTCCACAACTTTTCTTGTTGTTTTTCTTCCACCGAATCAAGGTTTCTCGCATCTTTGTTTTCATAGTTTGTTTCTACAATTCAAATATCATGATGTAGATCAATCTGCAATGGATATTTTCTTTTGCATGCTTACTTTACTCCATGGAAACTTCTGATTCAAACTTATCCTAGCAACTGAATATTTTCATAGAATAGCCGTTGTATTCTTAAAAGTGATTTTTTTTTCTCTGCTCATTCCAGATCGTTGTAACCTTCTACTTTTCCTATGGGAATGGAATAATAAAATAATCGAAGAGAACATTAAGAAAATGTACATTTATTACAGTGGAACTTATGTTGAAATTACTTACCAATGCCTGGGAAATATGATTTGATTTATGCATGTTACCTAATGTTTCTTATTGTAGTTGTCAACAATATATGTTTTTGTAAATAATTCTCATTAAGTTGAGCTACCTTACACTTCTCTGATAGGACGACCAGGTTGGCTGCGGCAGCCATCACCAAAGTCACCCCAAAACCGATGTACAGCGTCAAAGAGCTGAAAAAAGTATTTATCTATATATATAAACTTAATTAATTTACACATTTTATCATGCATTTTATATAGTGAAAAGTGAATATTTTTATAAATATATAAATATTAATATATATTATATATAAATATATTAGGCAAAAATAACCTGACTTTAGTATTTCATCACGAATCGCGAATAGTTAAGGCATTTTAGAATGTAACAGCAAGAGTTATTTGACCTGAGGGCCATGGGTTAAATATATCAAGAAATAGAAGAATCGAGGAAAGCTGTCTGAGATGGAAAGAACAAGTTAATAATTGGATATTCTTATATTATAGTATTGATATGAGATCCACTAGCGGATCCAGGATTTAATTTTGGGGGGGAGGGGAGAGGGCTTCAGCTTTTTTTTCCATATGTATAATGATAATTAATTTGAAAAAAAAAGACAGAAATTAACTACCTATATGATATGGTGTTTATATGATTCTTGAAGTCCTATTAAATGTAATTACATGAACAATAATATTTTAAGAGATTGTTTTTAATACTTTTTTTCTATAAAACATGGTTATATTTTACCGCTTTGGGAGGGGGGAAGACCCCCCCCGTAGATCCGCCTGTGATGAGGTCTACACGAAAGAGACAGACAGAAAATTGTTATTCCTCCTTAAGTCTTGATAAGGGGTCTATTGTGTCCTGTGAGTGTTTTTAGATGACCAGGCTTTCTGGATTATGGGAATCGTCAATACGCTAATGGTATATTTAATAAGATCGATAATTTAAATTAGGAGAAAATCAATTTTATTATTATCACGTGATACGGATTTAGACCATCGTGGGGCTATCTGATCAAACCGTTAAGATTATAATTAAACCGTTTACAGAATCGGTATTTTATGAAAAATAATTTAATACGAGACATAATTTTCATAGTTATTAGAAAGACATTTAAATGACGTGATTCTATTGGAGTTGGAGAAGTTAATTTAACAGATTTAGTCGGATCCGTTTTCAGAGAGCTGCGCTAAGATTGATTCAAATAATTGGGCTTCGGTTTGCTAGGGATCCGTAGATTCGCTGAGATTAAATTACAGCTCCTACCTGATTAATTAGCTAATCATCCTGATTGAAATGCTTCCTTAGACAAGTTAATCAAATCTTCTTGTATTAATTGAGATATTGGCCATAGGAACTTATTTTTGAAAAATGTTTTAATCTCTTACTTGTCGATTTAAGAAAATTCGCTTGGGTTCATGAAATAGATAAACAAATAGAACTATTTTTTTAAACGTAGTCTTCTAGTCTCTTCTCACAGTTATTAAGAAAAGTTTCTGCCGGCTCCATTTTTATTAGGAATCTATCCTAAAAGTAATTCGGTAGTACAGATTTCTTTTGCGGCTTTTAGGAGCGATGGATGAGGTATCAAACGAAAGGGAATTTTACGGAGAAGCTACGAATTCCAATTTCAATTCATAAAAAACTTTAATAAAAGTCATTTGAAAAAGTTAGGCGTCAAAACATGGTTTCAAAAGTCGAAAATACGAATCGGGGTGAGATAGATTGTATTTTAAAGATTTGTCAAGGATATCAAGACCCGGTATGGTTCCAAAGGGACTATAGGACCCTGCACTTTTATCTCATTTAATGGCGCTACAGCCCTAGCTGGACTTTGGCCGCACTTAAAATTGATAGCCATTCCTGCCTATCTTCAGATTTCCTTCACCATCCTCTTACTCCTATCCATCTCAAATCGTCCTCTAAGTCATCCAACCACCTCAGCCTTGGTCTTATTATCTTTTTTGGTAGCCTCTCATCCGACATCCATTGAATATGGCCCAGCCATCGCAACCTTCTTTTGGACCCTGCACTTTATGCTCCGTTTTCGAGATGAAGTGTAATTCTTTCCGAAAGATAAAGAGAAAAAGACTTGAAAATTATTTTTTTTACCTGCTTACACTATATTAAAAAAAATAATACAATCTGAACTACAGAATACATGTAAATTACAATTACACAATTCGATAAGGAGTAGTAAGTACAATTAAATGAACAGTTGTATAATTTATAAAGTGGGGGTTGGTCCGCCGTTTGGCAGACTGGGGGAACAGGTTTTCATCTTCAATTAATCAAGTATTATAAATTTTTACAAAAAAATAGTCCTTACTTTTGTTTAATTTTTTATGTGAGCAATGAAATAATAAGATATAAAGATAATTTGCTACTTATGCATTTGTTCATCGTAATGAACAGTTCAAAAAATTAGAAGGTGGAAAAACCTCGAGGTATTAAAATGGAATGTTAATATATCGAATGTTATATTTGGAGCACTATTGATGAAATATACCAAGTACAGTTGGCCTTGAACTAGTACTTTCTTACTGCATATAAATTATATGTAATATTAATAATTATTATTGATTTAATATGAGGTTGGCTTGCAATACTGATTGTAGCACATCGCATAGGTTTGTTTCCATTGAGATTTGCCTATACATTTAAATTTTTTATTACTTTGAGAGAGCATTTAATACTTTCACTCTTAAAATAAATCTAGGTACTTTTAGAAAAGTATTTTTTGTTTTATAATGGGGATAAATTTGTTTGCTAAATTATATTTTTCAAAACAACCAAGCAAACAACTGTAATTATGCAGGTTATTAAAGTAATAGGTATTACCTTCAAGGTACCTTGATATTTATATACGGCAAACATACAATATAATAGACATATCTGAGGATGGCATAACGGCCGAATCGTTCCAAATGTAGTAAAAATAATGACATATGGTGAAAATTAAAACAGCTTAAATAGGTTTAGGTAGATAGATATAAAAATGTTATCTTAAATTTAAAATGTAATATAAAAAAAAAAATGTATCCCTATATGTTTGTGTACCTAATTCTTTACTGACTTTCATCAACATTCTTTTAGTTAACTTCATAAAGTAATATATTACATTGTAAGAAATATTTTCTGTAAGAATTATTTTTGTAATTACATATCATAGCAAACAGGAATTATTTTTATTTTTACATAAATATTTTTATTACTTTTTTTCAACAAAAATTGAAATTGTAATTAAATTTGATTTATCATTAACTATCTTGACGCATAAAATTAAATAAAATAAAAAATTTCATTGTGATCTACAACATGCAATTTATGCCGGAAGGATATTAGAGGAAAATGATAAATGTAATTATGAAATATTTTGTCGTGGATCGTGGTATAATAAAAAATTAAAAGATAATAACGGAACTCACTGCGGAAATATGAGAAGCACCACAGCTGCGATGGAAGCTATGATGGATAGCGAGCACAAGAAGTAGATGTGGAGCATCTTGTCTCGTTCTTTGGAGTACTGAAACCAGAGAGGTAGATTTACCTCTTATATTATGTTATATAAGTAATTATGTTATTTATTATTTATTTTATGGATTGTTAAATATAAAATTTTTGATAGTGCGGTAAAGTACAGTAGCATTAGTAATATAATGGTATATGGAAGAAGAAAAAAAAAGCACTATTTAAAAAATTAATTTCTTTCATCTTGGCATATTGTGTAGCTTTTCCAGGATTTTTTTTAATGAGGCTAATAAGGTCCTTTGTAAATTTATTCCCTGAGTCGTACTCAACGGCCAATTTACCTCTTTTAATGTAACGCTTATAATTAATACGAGACTTCCAAGTAAAGCGATGTTTAAATTGTTCGTTTGAAAGTAAGTTTTTGTCCTTAAAGAGAACTTGGGCTGCTTTGTATGAAAACCATAATGATATTTACATAAAATAAAATAAAAAAAACTTTTATAAATTTTGAAGCAGCTGGGGCATATTAATCCTTTAAGTAATATGTGAAAAAATAAATAAATTTTTTTTTTTCGCATCGCTTAAAGTTCCTCATATTAAAATCATAAATAATGGTATGGATATGGTTGACAGTAGATTATAATTTCAGAAGAAGTTAGTCAGGGGTGCGGTAAAAAAATTATGTACTATATAATAGTATATTTATTGCATGATCCAACGTTCCGACCTACATTGTATGTCTTCTTCAGGGTATTCCATCTGACAATGCTGAAGAGATGCAACTGGCAGTCTAATATCGATAAAGTAAAAGATCGGTAAAGTCGGTAAAGGACAATGCAATGAATATAGTATTTTTTGACCGAAATCAAGATTACTTCTTCTAAAATTATAAATATGCGAAAAATATCTGAATCATTTTATTGGATTCACGATTATAGATAAGGATCAAGTAATGTTTTGAAGTATTACTATAAAAATATTGAATTAATATAAATGTTAAAGTATGCTATCGTTTTTGAAAATTTACCACTTTTAAGATTGCACTATCTTGTTCGGATTTATTTTACTTATCCGAGTTTCTTTTTATATGGGAAACCATTATTATATATAATATTGTGGGATGTTATTTACCTTCATAATGTTTTTCTCATTTTTCGTTGCTTGACGTTTAGAATTAAAAAAAAAACCAATATCACAGACTTTCTAATTTTTTTATAATACTTATTTCTTTCACATTGTTTATTTATTTCAACCATATTTTATCATTAAATCTCATTTTTAATTTGTCTTTATAAAAATCACAGTATATTTTGTGTGGTATCGCAATTATAAAATTGTAATATGTCCTAAAACTATGATTTCGATAAGAGCACGCGATTAAAAAATGAATAGTATTTTAAATAAAAAGCCTTTGTTAATATTTGACTCCTATATAAAAATAACAACATTACATTAAGTACAGAGGCGATTGCGCAATCATAAAATCGATAGTGTTTTAAAAAAATGGGCCTCCGATAACAAGAAAATGGACCATAATGTTGAATAAATCCAAAAAGTTTAAATAAATCTATAAGTGATGTTAGAATTGATATTAGTTTCCGAAAATTCGTCTTCAATAATCCTATAGTGAGTGGATTTCAATATGGAGAAAATTGGAAATAAAATAAACCATAATGATGGAGTAGTAGAAATACGAGAATAATACTCAAATGAGTTTGGCTTGGTACTTTTTGTAATCCGGAATATACCACGAGTACTTTTATGACTTATCACTAACAATCATAAAGTATCAAGAACGGGCAGAGTACAGAAAATAATCGGCACTCTTTCCTCATAAAGTTACTCAAATCATGAAAAGTAATCAATTATTGTCCTTTTGAATATTGTTTTCCTCCGTTACCGTTATATTACTGTATTGATTAGTTCGATAGGCCTCTATTAACGGATTTTCAGTTCCTTATCTTCAAAGTTTATGGAAATATAAAGGAATGAAAAATAGCGTACTCTAAAATCGATGAGAATTCTGATAACTAATTTGAAGTAACCAGCGCAATAAATAAATTATTATGAAACTAATTAGGAGAGTAACCTCGTAAATGCATTTGACAAAAAAAAATTAAATTAGATCAAAGAAAATAAATAAATAAATAAAACTAAAGCCTTCTAAAGTTACGGGTTACTTTTACAACTCGTAAGTAGACGTATTATCACAATTATATTGTAGAAATGGCGAAAGGCACTCGGTAAGGACAATTTAATTTTGTTATTGAGATTTTAAAAAAATTAGACTTCTGATATTTTGGAAGTACACTGCCGATATGTAGTAATATTAATTGAAATATTTAACTTTTAATATTGCAGCAGAAAATATATGCTATTTCTCACTGCAAAGAGACTTGAAGTTCTAATCACTCTCTAAAAGAATCAAAATTCTCGTACAAAACTATAGTAAGTGCGAGAAACCAGTGGTTATGTATGGGTGTGAGAATTGGACCTTAACTAGAAACTCAGAACGCACGCTCAACTCCTGGGAGAGGAAAGTACTGAGAAGAATATGGGGCGGAATCTTTGAGAATGGAATTTGGAGAAGAAGAAAGAATGAGCTGCGGGAACTCTACGGTGAACCTGATATTGTAGCATTGATAAAAAGAGCCAGAATCAGATGGTTAGGCCATCTGGAAAGAATGCCAGACCAAAGAATGCCAAAGAAGATACTACATGAGGAGGGGATGGTAAAAGAAGTAGAGGGCGCCCACGAATCAGTTGGCTGGAAGATGTTGAGGACGATCTGAGGCGGCTGGGCGTTCGAAGATGGAGGGAAGTAGCACAAGACCGTGGAGATTGGTTTTGCTGCAGTGGAGGGCTCTTCCAGGACCGTTGCGCCATAATAACAATAATAATAACTTTTAATAAACGATAATCAAGAAATATATTTACTATATGTCGGTCAGGGTAGTGAAAAAAGGACTAGAGGAGTGAGGGAACAGGAAAAGCGAAAAACTACTCAGTGAAGTATTTTGTAAGTAAAACATTTCTTGTTTACTTTTCGTGCCAAGATAACGTTCAGAGTGTTGATTATGGCTTAGCACCCAGAGTCTTAGTCCACAATTCTTTGGCGGTATCGATAAAGCTGTGTTGATTGTGTCACATCTTGTCGCTAAGATCTTCTCTTCTCCGTACCCTCCTCCTTGTACACCCCTTCGTATAAATATGGTGGTTTGTATCAATATGGTTCATAAAGAAGAGAGGTGTGGCAGTAAGTTACTCTTGATAAGTAGTTTTGGTGTAACAAGTACAGTAATTCTTATTTTACGAATAAATATTATTCTTAGCACTACACCGTTAGTCGAATACGTTAAGTCTTTCTTTTTCCTGTTTTTATTGGTTAATTCGGTTAAACAAATAACTTTGGAAGCCTAAAGCGACCGAACACTTTCCAACATTGAAAAGAAGAAAGGCGATGAGACATCTACAGGAAGAGACACGGAGGCCAGGGGAGGGGAGGTGGGATGGTCGGCACACTAATTCAGTTGCGGATAATCCGATTTGGATTCAGTTCTTCTCTATTCTCTCCAGCGTCAGCTGCTTCGTCAGCCAATTGGCTAAATTGGGGTCCTTCATTACGACACAGGGATCTTCCTCCAGAATCGGTAATTTGTGCCCATTAAAGTGATTCAGGATCCCAAGGCTAAGCACTACATGTTCTTTGATATAAAATTACATTATTATGTATCAATTGTATTTAGACAAAGTATGTGAATTTTTATTTATTTATATAATGAAATCCCAGTTTACTCAGCTAAGTCATCCATCTCTATACCGACAATTCAATCATCGAGGGTCCGGTTATTCATATTCAGATAAATCCGGTAAGGGAGAATTGCTTTCACTCTTCAAATAAAATGTGTGGGATAACCCTATTTTTCCTCTGACTTGATTACTTTCATTTCATTTATTTCGATTTTAATTACGAATAAAAAATATAAATACAAATAACCTTATTCCATATTCATTTATAACCAATATAATATTTATTGATTATTTCTAATCTATACTTGGCTCGTTCCAAACTATTGCATGGCTTCAATGCTGACACCAATGTGTCCTTTGTAATCATCATTCACCATTGTTTACTTTGATTATTCATTCGGTTACATAAATTTTATCGAAACGATGGAGGAAAATATTGAACTCCGTTGTCTTCCGAGGTGCTTCTGGGGGAAAATACTAACATGGAGAGATCACATTCAGTGGGTCACCGATTGCTACCAAAGTTTTTTTAGTGATTCTGCATGGAAAAATATTAAACACGTGCCCAAAGATTCGTTCCAATGGGCCTTGGAGACGGAGAAAAAATATTTTATACAACTTCAAAAAAGCTTTATGTTTATGTTTTTGATACCTTTATTTTTCCCGGATTTGAAGGTCTATATATACCAACCGATTATTTTTTTTGTGTGATATAAGAAATAAATTTTGTCAAAAGCATTTAATGAGTTATCATCTTGAGTTATAATTTAAGGATGTCGGTTCTGTGCCATTTCGTGTAGCGGAGAAAAAATAAATTTCTATAATTTCAAAAAAACTTTATGCTATTTTTTTGTCTTTGTTTTTCCCGGATTTGAAGGTTTGTATATATACCAATCTATTTATTTTTTTGTGCAAAATGAGAAATAAATTTTGCTAATAACATCCTACATCCCTGAACAGGTGCGTCCAGAAGGGCGTTGCAAGTCGCGCCATCAAAATTTATGAGGTGGCCAGATTTTGACGGAGTTTTCAATTTTTGAGGGGGGCACATTTCGACAGGGTTATGAATTTTCAGAATGAAAAGTTTCAAATAAAAAGGCAAGTGGAAGCATGGAGCAGAACGCATGATGTGTAATTGTATATAATCTACGAATATTTAAATACTACTTTCGTTTGCCTAGAGCAATAAAATATCTCGGTAGGGGTGGGAGAATGTTTATGCATCATCGGCCTTAGGGGAGAGGGGAAATGGGCCCCTCTTTCTCTGATAATTTTTCTGTGAATCAGTGGGGTCGTCTTATTACAGTTTTCGAAAAGAATTATAAAGGGTTAAACCTAGAAGAACAGTTTTAGTTTTTGATTGCTAAAAAAATTACTATTTATGTGCGAAAAACGAATATCAACTTTGTTTCCTTAAAAAAGAATCTTTTGGAACGAAAGCGAGACATGTATCGAAAGCTTTTTCTTTGTAGAATCACCAAAAAAAAAAAGTTGGTTGGAGGCCATGACCTCCTCTTGTAAGTGTAAAGATATAATCAAATTCGTGCAGAGAATAGTGATAATATAGCCCATATCAAGATGGCATTGCTTTGGTTCAATCGGTTAAGTCTTGGAAACAACAGCCTTGAAGGTGGAATTATGAGGATGTTTTGTGTCTTGAATTAGTTTCATATAACATCGATTCAGCTTTAATTTGGCCAACTTACACCTACATATTTTTTAAGTATATTTTTATTCGCAATTATATAATATATTAAATTCTGATCAGCATTCTTCTTGAAATTTGATTTTGTAAATCTTGTCTTACAATAAAATAAATATAATTTGTATAAATTGTATTTGACATGTAACTGACACGCCAAAGATGCTGTAGACGGGTGTCGAGAATCCACATGTGAGTTGTCTTTAACATTACTCCTAAAGTTGCTAGTTTAATTACAAAGTTTGTTGTTGCCAACTTTAAGGTGATTAAGCTTTGCCATCCAAGCCGGTTATTAATTATTCCTCTTCTTTATTATAAAATAAACCGGTGGTAACAACAATGCTGGTTTCACTGTAATTAATTTAAGCTAACTTAAATAAAATCAGAAATAATAATATACACAAAATTAAAATTTTTAATAAGAATATATGTTTGTGAAATATTTAATTAAATAATTACAACCCTTTGAGTTGTATATTATGTACAAATATATTTAAAAGTTTTATGAATAGTGATTTTATGACTAATGCTGTTTACGTTTTTGAAAAAAAAAAATCTGGAAATATTTTTTTACAGCCGAAGCGTAAATTAGTAATTCTTGTTAAAAATATGTTTTAATTGTAAAATAAAACGCTGCAAATTATTTCACAATGGTTTATTATTTCCAAACAACTATACATCTAAAGTAATATTACCTTCCTAGTTACAATGAAAAGTAAATAAAAGGTGATTCCAATTATTGGACTAAACTTTTTTTTAATCATTAGTAATATGCTAAAACAAAATAGCATTACTTCAGTAACACATTCAAAATTTAAAAACCAAACAATGGATATAATATTTGGAGTGGATTACATAAAAAACCCTGGAGACCATATCATTGATGCTAATTGTCCAGTTTTAACGATTTGTTTTTTGTTTTTTAGGAAATTCCGGAAACTTTTAAAAAACCATCAAGAAAATGACTTTAGCCAAGTTTCATTGAAATCGGTACATTCGTTTAGGAGCTACAGTCTACAGCAACGAAGGTTTTTCGGCCGCCATTTTGAAAGTAAAAGGCGGATAGTAATGTCGATGAAGGAGGATCATCCTCGGGTGACCTCTGATTTTATATCCGAATTTGAAAAATATCGGTCCAGTAGTTTCGGAGAAAAAGCGCGTACGGTGTACGGCGTACGGCGGGCGGTGGATGAAAAAAAAAATTTGTATTTGTTTTTCGAATTCTACGCATCCTGAAATGTGAAACCTCAAATTTTGAGAGGGGGTTAAGTTTTTGAATTTTTCGGTCGATCACAGTGGTTCATTATTGAAAATAATAAACCAAAATGCATGCGATTAATTTTTTTTTTGTATAAAATTAATCCTTCACCGTCTACCGGGGTTACTTTGGGACTATATGGTTACTATGTACCAGAGTATTTTGAATATTAAATCGCCTGGCTGACTGGAAATATGTCATATCTAGAGTGAACGAAATTTATCTCAATATAAAAATGTTTAACTAGCCAGATAATTTCACATTAAAAATAAACTGTAGCGCATATTCCAAGACCAAGACCTCCTAACCAAGACCAAGACTGGTAAAAGAAAATCGTTTTTGTGAATAATAATTAAGACAAAATAGTTGCTAATACTTGACAATTTTAGTTACTATATGTAAAGAATTGGAATAACCAATATACTTTTGCATTTAACTCTTCTAAATTTTCATTCGGGCTTAGTTAGGTTTCCTCTATCTGAAAAATTACAGTAATATCTATATAGTAATAAGCTAATGGGTAACTGCAAGACTGTTGCGAGACTATTGATCAAGACCAAGAGCAAGACTAGGAATGAGTTTGCAAGACCAAGACTCGTCTTGGTCTCGCGTTTGAGCAAAGCTAATAGTACCCTCTGATCCCAAAGTAATCCCGGTTTACAGCATTGATTAAATATATAAAAATCTCACAAAAATGAATGATCTAACTATGGTTTTTTAATAATAATTACTATTAATAGTTTATCTAATATTATTTTATATACGATACTATTGGACTCTTATAACATTCCTCCGTGGAGGATTCCTTTCCATTGGCGCCCTTATCACTTCCACTCCCTCCAGCCAAGCGTATCACCCGCCTCCGTTGTGAATAGACACCCAATGTATATTTTTGTCCACCACCCATTGGCAAGAGATAAATATTCTCTATGAAAATGCTCAGTGATGCGATTAAATGTCTTTTCGTATTTCATCATCCTATTCACAATTTATTTTTATGTTACTGTATCGTTGTCTTGAAGTGGGATAAAAGTCGCATGAAACATGAAAACGACTTTGAGTTTTGTATAACATTTAGAACAAAGAAGTCAAATTTGTAATTTTTAAAATCAAGAAAGCATTTGTACAATATACGGGGTGTTTCAGGGTTAAGTGGCAAAACTGAAAATATGAATTAAAGACTTCAAAACAAGAAAAAAAATTCTTATGAAGGTATGTCCGCAAACGCTTTGTTTAGGAGATATACACACCTAAAGATTTTCTTTGTTATGAATTATTTACGTTATTTAAGTAAATAAAACTTTATTTATTTGTTCCAACTACTTTAGTAATTAAACGTGAACATTAAATTCAAATTAAATGTTGTTCAAAGTGAGTTCCTTGAGCATTAAGACAGGCTCGGCATCTTTCGTCAACAGCACCACTGGCAGAACTTTTAATCCTTCTTCATAAGGAATTAAGGTAATTCACCGCACTTGCATAGACTTTTGTTTGATGTCATCCCCAAACAAAAAAAATACATTGGTGTCAGGTCTGGTGAGCATGAAGGCCAAGCCGTTCTTTACTCATATTCATACCTTAATTTATAACATTGTTTTAATTATTGATTTTATTAATCTGAAAGGATTACAATGCTATGAGACAACATTAACATGGATAATATAAATAAACGAAAACTATCCTGAAAGGAATAATTAAATTACAATTGTTGCTTACAAAAGTAACAAACATGCCAGTGGTATAACATCCTGTTCAATATATAACTTATCTCCAATGTAGAAGCTAAGACTTTTTTAAAAATGTTTATTCTACAAGTTTACACGTAAATAAAACAAAAAAAGTGTAAATAACAACATCAGAAAGAGGAGTGGCGTGGAGACGGGCTCTAGATGGACTGAGAACAAATTAAAATATATTTTTTAAGGATAAATAATATAATAATATTTGGGTTTTTATCTCGACAAAAGACTAACTTGCAGGACACACATTAGACAAAAACGTATGGAATTAAACAGACGATACGGTCTTTTATCTAGGTTACTTGACAGACGCTCAAAATTAGCTTTGACTATCCAACTAACACTCTATAAAGTTTTACTAAAACCAATTTGGACTTATGTCATAGAACTGTGGGGTTCTGCTAAAACTTCTAATATTAAAAAAAATCCAGTCTTTCCAATCCAAAATTTTACGAAGAATAGTTGACGCACCATTTTATGTCACAAACGATAGATTAAATACGGACTTAAACATCGCAACAATTTCAGACACTGCAAAAATAAACTACAACAACTTTCACCAAAGACTAACTTACAACACAAATCCTCTGACAGAAAACCTTAAAAGCACTAGAAACCCGTACAGCCCACCTCGACGATTACGTAGGCGGTGACCAAGAGACCTGCTGAACTGAACTATTTCCTGGACGCTGTGAAGCTGCCAAACAATTTGCTCATTGCAAAGAAATTTTCAGATCGCAAATTTAATTTTTGTATGTCCAATTTTATGTTTTTTATTAATAATAAATAATAAAGGATAAATAGGAAAGAGGGTTCTGTTTCTATGAAAGTAGATGCAAGGGTTAACAGTTTACAGGCTTGTCTAATGTTCCCACGCGTTAATACTTAAAACTAACAGTGAGAAAGTTTTATAATTTTATATGAAATAAGACAAAATATAACATATAAGTTTTATATATATATATATATATATATATATATATATATATATATATATATATTGGTTAACCCATACCTTAGCCTCTATGTGGGGCTGCTTGAAGTGGAGGAGAAAGGGCCTGCAGTGTTCGGATCTCAGTTGGTCCACGCTTCGGGCATCGATGGCCCTCATCAGGTAGTCGTTCACCTCGTCCTCTGGGTTCTTGTTCTCCTCCTTCTCCGCTAGGCCCAACCTGTCGACCAAAGGTTGGGCGGTTAGATATTTAGTACTGGTACTGGTAGTTGGACAATAGTAGTGCAAGAGGGACGGACCAAGGGACGATTCTTCCGGCCGATAGATAATTTAAGGGGCGATAAGTTTTAAGCAAATTTTTATTTTTAGATTAAATAAAATACGTTTGTTTTTGTTTTGCTTTGAAAAACAAAGTCAATGTAATGAGATGATATTTAATTCGAAATATATTTAAAAAAAATATCGTTACGAAATTGTTGAGGACTATTGGGGAACGAGGGTTGAAAGAAGGAGCGGAAAAATTAATCTTGGATCTCCCGGCTAATATTCTAGTTCTTTAAAAAAAATGTGCAACAAGAACTACAAATTTAATCGGTTCCGGATGTTTTATTGTAAACCAATGATGATAATTTAAAAACGATACGGAATACAACTATTAAAAATGACTGAACAGAGTGGTACAATTAGAATTTCCTTCGAAATAATTTTAAGCCAAGGTATTTTTATTTATTTATTTTTTTCAGAAGAGGCTTTATTATGTCATTCTGTTTTATATTTGGAAGCAACCAACCAACTGAATAATGAAAAAATAAAGTTAAAATAAACTTCATAACAATAAAAAGTCGCATGGGTTTTATATTACTGGATAATATCAGATTTCCTGTCTTGGAAGCTCCTACACCCTTACTGTAGAAAATAGACACAGTTTTTTAATGAGTTCGTTGATTGCTTATACTCCTAGCTCACGGTGTAGTTGATTATCTCTTGTAATCTCAAAGAGGAATCTTCTGCAATTTTGCGGGTGTTTTCTTTTGCTTTTCAGAATATAACAAGAGCTTGAAAGTGGCTCAAAAAGATATTTACCTACACGACAGTGAAAATATTACAATGATAAATGATTCAGAATATTATAATTAACGTGCCCATGAATTTTCTTCAAGGAAATATACTTTCACCAGAATTCTGAAAAGAAGTAATATAAAGAATATTAATATGTAATAATAATATAATAAGAAGGTTTGATGCCGATACTGCCTATCGCTGTTGACACACCACCGTCCATCATCTATCATCTAAGCCTGTTATTTTGTGTACCTCTCCTCCCTTTATTAATATAGTATAATTTCTATTATATGTTAATTCTTTAAGATGTCAAAACATGGTTTAAAAGAGTTTTCGCACAGAATAGCAGAGAGGGGAAGGCTTTTAAAAATTATTATGTTTAACTTCAGACTGAGTTCGGGTACTTGATGGCCAAGTTTGAAACATTACTTTTGGTAATTAACTACTGCAGTAAGTATTAAATTTGAGACTTTGAGTCAAGTTTGATACTGAGGTAATAGGTTTGAATCGCCGAATGTTTTGTACTCATACTTTTTTTCTTTAATTAATAAAAAGTAATTCCAAAAGTTCCATATTCGATCTACATATACTTATTCCTTATTGATATTGGTTTATCGATTACGAATTTCTTCACTTAAATTTTGATTATTACATTTTAATTAATCTAATATTTTTCATAAAGTGTTAATGATTTTATCAAGATCGTGATGCATTTAAACAATAAAAACATTTTTTTTGCTGTTGGCATTATAGGCTTTATAGATCTTTTGCCGCCTTAACAAGCCTGCTCCATCTCTTCCTGTCTTGGGCTATTTCTTTCCACTTATCTGCACGCATCTTTATCGAGTCTTTGTTGATTCCATCTATCCATCTCATTTTTGACCTTCCACGTGGTCTTTTGCCTTCTATTGAGGCATTAATTGTTCGGGTCTCACAGCCATATATTAGAACTGGCTTTATCATAGCATTATACACCCTTAATTTGAGATTTCTTGAGATTTTTCGGGATTTAAATACCTTTGAAATCTCTGTTTGCGCTAGTTATGCGCTGGTATATTTCTGACCGTTGGTCATTCGTGGAGGTTATTGTGGAGCCGAGGTATTTGAATTTTTCTATAACTTATTAATGATTTTTCTCCTGCGCAGATCCAGCTATAAGGGTGAAATTTTCGGCTTATTATCATATGTTTTGTCTTGTCTTCATTTACTTGTTGGCCGATCTGCTCTCTTATCAGAGTCGTAGCTAGTTTCTCAATGTCCTCTTGATTACTTCCAAGGACAGCTATGTCATCTGCGTATCCAATGATTTTATGATTTCACTCCATCCAGAACAGATTATCGATATTTTATATTGTCTGATATATACATGTAAGTCCTTATTTCTACTTGCGGTTAAATCCCATTGAACACTTGTTATTTCTAAAAAAAATATTAGTGAAAGATAACAGCATTTTGGAAGGTTTTAATTTTTAATTCTCTATCTCTTGATGTATAACTAACGTTTTTGAAGAATCGTTTTATGTCAATATAAAGTAAATACAATGGATTATCAAACTAATACTGATATTATATGCGGTAACTGCATTTCTAAAATTACTTTTGGAAAATATAGACTGAACTATCAACTGTCGGAGATTTATTTATTTTTTTATATTAGTGTTTCAACTGCCTCCCGCAGTGCTGCATCCTACGCCCTGATGAAGACCAACAAAGTAGACGGTCGAAACGTCGTCAAAAATTAAATAATTACTATTTGTTCAATTTAGTATTTATTTGATCGCACCCCCCGATCAACTCCTTCTCATTTATTTTTTTAAATTATGGTATTATTAAAACTTAAGCTCACATATTTAAGAAATGTAATGATCATCTTCAACGAAACACCATGTAATAGCGCACTGAACCCAAAAATAGAAAAGAAAAAAATGTTCTTTTTAATATTTTATTATGAAATTAGCTCCCAATGTTTTACCCTGTATTTCAATGCTGAGAATGGGAGAGAAAATAATTAAAGGCTCAATATAATTAAATAATTATAATAATTAAAAATAATTAAAGGCCAATTATAATTAATAAATGGTAAATCATATAAAAGATGGAGTTCGTACCAAGAAAAGAAAATATTTTATATTTGAATTTTTTTTTTTTTTTAAATTTCTTTATTGAGTATTATAACAATCTGTCTGTTGGACATTGGTTATAGTGAGGTAGGATGACATTCACACCATATGTACAAAAAAAATAAAATAAATAGAACAAAATAATAATCAAAAGTATATACAATAGACAATAAAATAAAATAACCAAAAAAATAAGAAAATTAAAACTAAGTAAAAAAAAAAAAAAAAAACACATGCATACCTATATACAATCAGGCGAGGGAACTCCAGGAGAACCCTGCGCTACTCTCCCAACCGCGTCACTGGTACTAAAGCCAGCGGAGATTGGTCGAGAGCACTTTAGCCACATACACACATGTCTTGAGTGAAGAATCAGGCCATTGCCAGAACTCCAATTTATATAATCTACAAAAGGTCGCGAGGCCACTGCCGTTTCAACCTTCTTGGAGGATTATAGGGATGGGAGATGCTTGATAGGGATTGTGCAAGAGGATTTGGGTGGTAAGTAAGGTTCTGGTGAAATTTGGAGAATTTTTCTGGGATAAGGTCTAGGACAAATGGGATGTTAAGGTCATGATGTAGGGTTTTGTTGGATACATAGAAAGGAGCATCGACTATTGTTCGAAGGACTTTAGACTGGAAGGATTGGATGCGCTTGATGTTAGAAAATTTTGCTGATCCCCACAGTTCTAGTCCGTAAGTCCAAATAGGTTTCAGTATTGTCTTGTAGATCAGTAGCTTGTTTTCAATGGAAAGTTTAGATTTTCTGCTTAGTAGTCGGTATAGTTGGCCGTATCGTCGGTTGAGTTCTTGTCTTTTGAGTCTAGTATGCGGGTTCCAAGTTAGTCTTCGGTCTAAATGAAAGCCAAGATACCGGACTGTGTCTGAATAAGGAAGCTGGATGGAATTAAAGAGTACTGGTGGACAGGAATTGCGTCGGAGTGTAAAGGTAATATGTTGGCATTTAGATTCATTAACTTTAATGCGCCAGTTATTACACCAGTGCTCAATCAAGGTGAGGTGACTTTGGAGATTTAAGGATGCTATTTCGGGATCGGAGTTGGATGATAAGATTGCGGTGTCGTCAGCGAATGTTGCAAGAAAAGTATCGGGATGAACAGGGATGTCAGCAGTAAAGAGGATGTAAAGCACGGGACCCAAGACGCTGCCTTGGGGAACACCGGCTTTAACGGAGTAGATATTGGAAAATTCTGTTCCACAGCGAACTCGAAAGGAGCGGTCAGAGAGGTAGGATCGGAGGACTAGGTACAAGGACTGAGGTAAATGGATTTTAAGCTTGGAGAGCAGTCCGGAGTGCCATACCCGGTCAAATGCCTGTGCAATGTCCAGAAAGGCACCCGAACAGTATTCCTTGTTTTCTAGGGCTGAGGAAATATGATCAACAACTCGGAGTCCTTGTTGAACAGTAGAATGTTGAGAGCGAAAACCAAACTGATGGGAAGGGATATTTTGGGATTCTATAATGGGTAGGATTCGTTTCAAAAGGATCTTTTCAAAAATTTTTGAAAGGATTGGGAGTAGGCTGATTGGTCTATAGGATGTTGAGCTATTGAGAGGTTTTCCTGGTTTTGGGAAAAGGATAATAGTGGAGTGTTTCCATAACAGAGGGAAGTGGGTGGTACGCAGGATACAATTGTAGATATATGTAAGGAATATGACTGCTTTGGATGGAAGTTGTCGAAGGATTTGAGGTGTAAGGAGATCATGTCCAGGAGCTTTACGGAGGATTAGTTTTTTTAATTGAAATTTTACTTCGGAAGGATGAATAGCTTTTGGGGGCAAGGAAAGTGGGATTGGTGATGTAAGGAGTTCTTCTACTGTTACGGTGTGGGCAGGATGGGATTCCGGATGTGAAATAAATGTATTGGATAGGTGAATGGCGAACTCCTCAGCTTTATCTTCGTCAGATGCTGCCCAGGAGCCATCACCTCGTCGGAGAGGATGGGAAATGCGGTGAGGATTTAGGATTTTTGTTGTGGTTTTCCAAAGGGAATTGTCGCGAGAAGAGAGGGAGGATAGGTAGGAGTTGAAGGATTGTGATCTGACGGTGGCTAATTCCAGTTTTAATTGTTTGCAGTAGTAATTATAGGAGCAGCGGTCGGTAGGATGTCGGGTACGTTGCCATAATAATCTGGCACGGCGTTTGGTGCGGATTAGGTTAAGGATGTGTTGGGGTAGAATGGTCTTTATAGGAATTCTGGAGGAGTCTTTTGGGAAGGAGGCAGTCCAGGCGGCTTGTTGGATTGTGGTAGTAAAGGAATTTACGGCACTATCAAGGTCATCGGGAGTTTTGAGGGATATGTTGAGATCAATATTATCGGAGATTATTTGGCGGAAAAGGTCCCAGTTTACTGGGCCCCTAATGAATGACGGTGGAGAAGGTTTGGGAACAGGTTCAAGTGAAACATTAAGGATTAGAGGACTATGGTCAGAGGAAAGTTCATTTAGACGTGTAATGGAACAATTGAGGGGACTTAAGCCGCTGTGGATAAAGAAATCAAGAAGATCAGGATTACGGTTGGGATCTGTGGGCCAGTAGGTAGGAGAGCTGGGGGAAAGGAGGTGAAAACGTTGGGAATTGAGTGCAGACAGCAGGGTTCGGCCACGAGAATTCGTGGTTCTGGAACCCCATTGTTGGTGCTTGGCATTTAGGTCTGCACCCAAGATGAAGTGATGTCCTAAGGAGTCGAGGAGAGAACTGAATTGGGCATTGGATATGGATCGGTTAGGAGGGCAATACGCTGATGCAAGAGTGATCGGAAAGGAGAAGGTTTTTATCACGATAGCGGTGGACTGTAGGAAATCATGTATTGGTAATGGGAGTACGTGATGGGAGAGGGATTGGTGTACAATTACAGCAGTACCGGCATGTGCTTTTCCGTCAGGGTGGTCAGTACGATATGTCAGGTATTGTGGTATATTGAAGTGCTGTTTAGTGGTTAGTCGAGTTTCAGTAATTAGTGCCACATCAATGTTCTTGTCAAGTAGTAAAGTAGATAGTTCGTCTGTATGATTTCTAATACCATTCGCATTCCAAAGGAGAATGGATATGGGTTTAGGGATGTGAGTCATTTAAGGATTTTTCAAAGGAGGGATGAGGTGAGATACGAGATTCGTGAGGAGTGATATGAGTGGAGTAACAAGGGATTTGAAATCGGTAAGGAAAGATGCTAACAAACTTGTGAGATCTGTTGCATTTGAAGGAGGAGGAATATGAGGAATTTGTTGTTGGTGGTTAGGTATATTAGGATGAAGAGGATTTTGAGGTTGGGTTTGAGGTTGTTGTTGTGGCAGGGCTTGACATTTATCGGTTAAAGTCTTACCTCTAAGTAGTTGGGAGAATGATACATCATTGTTTACAATTCTGGAAGGCTCTCTCTCTCTTCTTGTTCTTAGTGCTTCATCTTGAATCCGGTTTTTCTGGTGTCTGGTTTTGAGATTCTTGTAAATTTGGCAGCCTTTGTAGTTGGCCGGGTGTCCCTCCAAGCATAGGGCACATACTGCTGGATCTTGTATAGGTTTGGTGCACTCTACAGATTTGTGCTGTTCACCGCACTTCACGCAACGCGGCAGATGGTGGCAATATGTCTTCGTGTGGCCATAGGTCTGACAATTATGGCACTGCACGATGTCTCTCTTGGGATATGGCTTCTCAACTTTCACCATTGTGTAGTATATTCTTGTGATATCATATATTTTTTCGATACCTGGTGATGGCTCCAAATCCACGAAAAACAATGGTAGTGGGATCCTATTTCGTAATCCTGGCTGCTCCCTGTCCTCCTTCAAAACGTTTGTTACCTGGCGTACATTGAAACCAAGCGTCGTTAGTTCTTCTTTAATAACTTCAGTGGGGGTTGAGGAATGTAAATTTCTTATCACTACTCGTAAAGCTCTTTCCTGCCTCAGCTGGTAAGTGTGAAAATTCGCATTTGTTTCTGATAAGTACTTCACTATTTTTCGGTAGGCTTCTGCAGAATCAGGTGTTATTTTGGTGTCATTGGTCCTGTTAAGGCATGAATAACTGCCAGAGCAGATTTTATTTAGTTGGGTGCAGAACATCTGGAAATTTTTTATATTTTTCACAAATATCGGAGGAGGCTTTGGTTCTCTGGATATTGCTGCAGACTCCATTACTTCTCTGTCATTTTGAAGCACTTGGTAGGGGTTTGGAGTAAAGAAAGGTGATTCTTCAATCGTTTCTTGTGCAGACGTACCTGGTTGGGGCTGAGGTTCTGGTTCTGAAGTGTTCATTTTGGTCACTGGAGGTATTTCTCGTAGGCAGCGACGAGTCCTTTGTTTGGCTGGTGAGCTAACTCCGTCTGACCGAGACCTCTTGGGCACCTTACTGGCCATCACTTGCTGATCATACCGCATATCATAAGAGAAAAATAAATAAATAAATAAATAAAAAAAAAAAAAAAATTTTTTTTTTTTTTTCTTAAAATAACAAAAAAAAAAAGATGTCAACAGTAAATATCAACTGCTCTGATATACACTTTAACTGTATCACGTGAATAATCAGAGAGATTCCGCTATAAAATTGGTAAAAACTGAGAGAGGAGTTGAGGAGGTATATTTGAATTAAATGAGAGAATTTAAATTAACTTACTTGGAATACTTGCTGCCTTTGGTGGAGTGGCCCATCACTCTCAACTCTTTAGCAACGTTCCCGTTCATAAAGCCAACAGGTTTCTTGATCGTGGGATGTGGCTAAAAAATAAACAGCTAGTTAGTAGATATACTTCGGTAGTAAATTTAAGGAATTCTATTCGCATAATAATAATGACAGTTTACTAACAATAATAGTTGATCCGTGCGAAAAAATCGCAGTAAATTTTGTTTAGTGAAGAAATAGCAAAACAATATGGAAATATGTAGTTATTATGTATTATTAGGAATTAATATTTTTTCCTTAGTCGATTACAATATTCCATTAAACATGATAGACCAAAAGATGTATACAAATTGCTTTGCTAGGATCTATTTTTAAACGCTGATTGGAAAGATAATACAAGTAATAAAGACAAAATAATACCCCGATCATAGGATATTTTAAATTATTAAAAAAAAAAAAATTAAGAACAATCAAATGTCTTTAAGAAATAATGTCACATTTATTTGTTGTATTTCCCATGTAATACAGTAGTAAATTTCATTAAAATAAAAAAAAAAAAGAAATAATAAAGTTACTATAAAGGCCAGGAAAAAAGTGTAGACTATACTATTCCTAAATGGAATATCTTTAAACAGGAAGACATTATTAAGTATACCAAAACTTTTTTGTTTTGTAATTTAGTGATCATTCTAATTACCATGGGTACAATATATTTTATAACAAGTTCTAAATTATTTAGGAAGGTACAGTTTGTGTCATTTCGTGTAGTTTATTTTATTTTATTTTATTTCTTTATTGAGTATTATAACAATCTGTCTCTTGGACATTGGTTATAGTGAGGTAGTGGACATTCACACTATATGTACAAAAAATAAAATAAATAGAACAAAATAATAATCAAAAGTATATACAATAAATAGATAATAAAATAAAATAACCTAAAAAAATAAGAAAATTAAAACTAATAAAAAAAACAAAACATGCATACCTATAGTGTAGTTTATTAGACCCTATATCCCTGCAAAATTTTGTGTGAATATGTGGAAGGATATTGAAGTTATAATCAATATAACTTCAGGATATTTTCGCAGGTGAAGGAGAAGAATATCTTCAAAATGAGTGGTCAATCATTGGATTTGATGAGGAATTGACGAAGTTATGGTGTACAGACAAAAAAACACCTTTTAGAAATAATATATACGATGGTTGTTTTATAATTCATTATAAACACAATGGTAATATATAAATTGTAGACCTATTGTACTTGGAGAATGATATTTTTTATAGAGCAAATAGCCAATCAATTAATATTTCATTTTATAAAAATATATACCTAATGTTTTATTAGATTTACCATAATTCATATCAGCAAAAAAAAAAAAAAAAAAAAAAAATGGCCGTTATTGAGCGGAGTATTATTGAGAAGTTTTGGTAATTTCACGATGAAAGCCCTACCAACAATGGGGGGGGGATTTATCTTTTATGATAAGAACTAAAGTACTTTGTTTCAGTTTAAGTGCACCGTTCTTTCAATACCGTTCCAAGTGTTTTCCCAATGCTTTTATTCAACCTTTAAGGGATGAAAATACAAAAGCCTTAACATAAGTAATAAAAGCGGTTCCTCTTCTGAGCTGAATTAAGTTCTAGTATTCTCGGAATATAGATGTGTTTTTGTTCTGTTTTTCACGATGTTCCTTTTACACCATTCTTTTATATATGTTTTTATTGTCGTTGTTTGATGTCATTGTTTCACAAAATACCTTCTGCCGTATGTTCAGTACTAAGTTTTATTCCTTTCCCATACTGCCTAGAAGAAAAATAAAATGTTTACCTTTTGAAAACAAATTAAATCAATTAAAATATAAATGAATAATAAGAGCGAAGCTGCATATTTATTTATCAATTACTTGAGCATTGAATAAAGTCTAAATAATTGTTTTATTACAAGAGTCCTTGTCTTGTATGAAAGTACATGACTTAATCAGAGTAGGGAAAAGGTATGACTGGCAAACTCCGATCAGAAAGACAAATATTTAATCTCCTTAAGATAAATCCAAAAATTAAGTACAATAAACTATGGTGCAGACGTAAATGACATTTCGATTTACAATGAAGCTTGTGGAACCATATTAGAAAGTTTGTAGAAAATTAAAAAGTGTCAGCATCCCTGCAAAAAGAAGATGGCGCTTCGACCGTGTTGGATAAGGAAACGCATGAATTTTTCGCTAATCACCTTTGTTCATTATTTAAATCATTTCTTGTATTAGGTCTACCACATAATATTGGGTAAGCATGTTTATCAGTTCTACCCTATCTTATGATATTTTATCATTCGCTCTACCACTTCCTTAATTTTATTTAGCTGGAGTATTGTCCTTATATATCAATTGATATTCTTGTTACATACTTTATAAAATGCTTCAGTTCCAGTTTAGTGGTAAATTTAATATCTGAGGGAAAATTATTCCCGGAGGCTCGGTAACATTATCTCAACGGCCCTGGAGACTTCTACCTCTAGGAAGTGAGAAGTTTACACCTGACCGGATCTAGTTCTTTTTTTAAAATTATTATTATTTTTTATTCTCCCCTATCTTGCCTATTAGGCTACATGGGAGTTTTCTCTGGCCGGGGCAGAGGGGAGGGTAATTTTGCAGAGTCAAAAGTCCCATGGGGCAACGGGATTTGAATTTTTTTTTTCCACTGCTAACTTCGGTTATCAGATTGCTGGTTAGCCCGCTCGGCCACCTAACCCCCTTACTCACTCGATCTGTGGGTACTACTGTTGGCTTGATGACAGCTATGTTTTTCCGCCACCAGCCCGGAGAATGTGTCCTGCGGCGAACACACTCCATCCTGAATGATCTTGTTGCTACTTGCGGAAGAGCAGTGTTCCCAGAATCGCGATCTCTCGAAGGTTCACCGTCCCAGCCCTCCCCAGGATTTGACCACCATCAACTCGTACTGAATTTGCTCAGCTAAGAAGGAAACACCAACGGGCAGACTAGAATCGACTTGGAAAGGGTAAGTTCGTGAGACCACTCGTGGCTGTATATTGCCTAACTTTATAACAATTAAATAAAATACATCACATTTCAAATTATGGAAAATTCGATTACATTATGAAAAATTTTGAACACATAACTTTTATTCTTCAAAGAAATACCTGCCCAACGGTTTCTATGGCAAAGAACTAAATACCTAGGCCATACATAGTGTACTATGTCTAAAATAGTGTACTTACCTATTCCAAACGATCAACACCCATCACCCTTCCTACATCTACAGTCTCCAACAGTTTAAACCCGTGGTCCACTCTCAGAAAACAAGATCCCGTGTTTCCGACCTTTATATTCCTTCCCATAGAACTAAGACGTTTAAATATTCCTTTATTGCCCGATCCACTGCCTTCTGGAATTCCTTGCCTTCTGAAATCTACCATGCCTCTTCCTTGTCCTCATTTAAATATCATCTTTACCAATTCCTTCTCACATCCCAAAATGACGTTATACAATGAAATAAATATTGCGAAATAGATTTTGACTGAGGTGAATGATTGTTAAAATTGATAGAGTTTTAATTTTAAAATTCAACCCATGTTTATTTTATTTTGTTCTCTTTTCATTTAAATTATGGTTTTTTTTTCTTTTCAAAATGGTGTTATTTTTACTTGTTTTAATTTAATTTTACTGAAGATACTATATATTCTTTAATATTGACTAATGTAATTTTTGGCCAGATGTAGTTTTTATTTTTTCTTCATATCTGTTATTCATAAGGGACCTCGTTCCAGAATAAAGTTTACTTTCTATCTATCTATCTATCTATTACTATAAAAAAGTATCGAAGTAACTGCTACTATACTAGCAGTTACTCGAATACTTTTGAGCATTGAGGAAGGAAGTTTTAATTGTTAGTTAAATATTATTTATTTATTTGTTTTTTTTTCTTGATACCTCTAGCCAATAGGGTCGTTGGCAACACCTTTGATTTAAAAATTCTATTATACAGATTCTTTTATGTCGTTTTCCACATTTTCCTCTATCGCAGTAGAATTAGATGGTAAGAAAAAGTCAATTCGTATCGAAAATTCATTTAATTGAACAAAGACCTTCTTTATTCTGCAATTTACACTCACCAGATAAAATATAAACTGGAAGATTTGAAGGATCGGTGCCTTAGAACGGAACAGACAAGTTAGAAGAATACGGCGATTGGTTTCCAGCTCGGGAGTCCTCTTGATAAAGTGGGGAACTTTGGAAGGAGAGTTTAGAAGTTGATTGGTTGTTAATTGGCTCCGGCCAAGTTCGCTCCTTCTTTATCGGTGACTACAATAATGACCTTTCTCCAATATCCGGAAGCATGACTTAGAAAGTTCTGTAGGAATGCTATCAAAACCTTCCCCAGGGGAAGTATAATTTAAGGCCATATTTAACGATGGCTTGTTGGATCTGGTTGAATCCAAATAATTATAGTTATTATTGAAAAAGAGGAGTATTGTATTTAATATTAATAATTTGGTGAAACAGTGCAAAAATAATTGTTTATATACAACATTCCAATAATAAAGTTTTAAGTTTCTCATTTATATGAAATGTGGATAACTAACCATTAATAAAGGAAATACAAAATAATAGCTCGTTATAACTTCCTTACATCTGTCATTAATGAGGATTTATTTCCATTTTTTAAATCCAATGTATATTAAAAAAATACTAATAAAATTGAAATAATTAATCGTGCTAAAAATTGACAATCAGTGAAATTTAAAAGTGAAAATATAATGTTGTATTATTCATTCAATAATATTCTAATGATTTAGTTATATTTGAGATTTATCTGAAAATTGTCATCAAATTCAGTTTAGTTATAAACGGCGCACGCACCACACAACTCTATTTTACTACCTTACTAATAATCCTTTCTCATTTGATTTATTATTCACTATGTTAATACTTCCTCTAACTAAATGTTTTCTTAAACCTATAGGTATAAGTGAAAGTAATATGACATCATATATCTCGGATAATTTTCTCTCAATCTTCTTAAGTCAATTATAAAATATTAAAAATTGTAAAATTCTTTCAGAGAAATCTTCCTAAGGATCTGACTATGAGCTGAAAAGAAACAGATCCAAACCGAAGATTATAGCCTCTTGGCTTTAGAGATTTATTACCTTTATAAGCGGTGTTTTTAATTTTTATTTTTTAGTATTACCGTACGATGGGGTAACTTTGGGACAGGGGGTAAAATTTAGTTTGTGGTGATTCCGTGGTGAATACACTGTGTCGGCTCAGTCTGCAAAAACGTGTTTTATGCAGGCATATACTTCGCTACTACCTTGCAGCAGTTTGAGAACCCTACTCCATTACACTTGATGTGCAGTTAGGTTTTATTTATTTCCATTGCTTTTTCTCAAAATTCTTGTTTTCATGAATCTCAAGAGTATTGTGCCGCAAGGTTGTAGCGCAGTACATGCGCTGTCCATGCTCAATGAACCAATACCACAGTATTTCCACCAAAAACTAAATTTATCAACTGTACCAAAGTTATCCACCCAGTCCCAAATTTACCCCATCTTACGGTAATAATACAATCTGCTACACAATCAAGGATGTTAATTATTAATGCTCTATGTGCATATATCATATGACATATTTAAAAGCTAAAATATAAACTGAAAAAAAATAAGATAAAATAAATAGTATATAATAAATAAATAATATTAAATAAAATAAATAGTAATAATATTAAAAAGAAAAAAATACTCTATACAAATACTAAAAGGAAAAATATTTATTAAAAAAAAGAAGAAAGAAAAATATGCGTAGTAAGTAATCATTTTAAAACATTATTTATATTTATGTTTATTAACTTTTTAAAAATTATTTGTCGTACTATCGGAAAATCGTCATTGGTGGGAGTCGTTTGAATCAGTTTTTAAAAATCCTCTTAAAATATGAATTTTTTTGTTCGGATTATTTATATTTTTAGTCAAATACAATGTTAAAAATAAATATTCATAAGTAAGTACGAAATAATTTTCACAACAGGACAATAGTGAAAGAAACGCAATATGAATTTATGTCGTCAGAACTCTTTATTCTTGAATTACTATTTTTCATTTCCTTTCGCTCATATAAAGTGGATTAACATTCTCTAAAGTTGATGCTTGAAATCCTTTTAGGATGCTTCTAGGATGTGTTCTCATGAAAAGTGGCCCACCTCGAAGATTAATTCAAATTGATACAAAGCCAAAATCATTACGTATTCCTTGTAAGCTAATAATACCCCAGCTTCTAAATTAATCCAGTTAGGGGAGATATGTTTTAATATTTTATGATATAATGCCCCTCGGCAAGTTCCTCAGGGAAATCTCAAACTTTGCCGCAAACTGTAGCCGTAGTATCCTAGATCAAGGATAAATTTATTTATATCCCACAACTTTAGCGACTCCTCCGAACCGGGGATAAAATTTCCGAATCCAATTCTATCGGACTTGTGCTCAATGACTCGGGACTAAAGCAAATCCAATGAACAAAGCTCTCTCTTACCAACTCTCCCTTAGTTTATTGTCTCTAACCGCAGCAATTCCAGACGATATTTCTGCAATATCATCACCATTACTGAATGTCTATTAAACTCCGAGGGAGATATCGTCTGTTTTTTATAGAGGCAATGAAAAATCATTGCTCCTTCAAGAACTAAGTTCTTATCTGTTCGTTATCTCAGCAACTTGGGAGTTTTATTAGAAAGTGTAGTTGTGAGGAAGGGTTTGTTATCTTCTTATCTTTGTTTATTATCCTGTAACAATTGTTGTGTGATGATGGAGAATTATTTCGAGGATAATATTGTCTTCACCTACCAGACTCGAACCAGTAATTACTGCGTCATAATTTTGGCAATTCGTACTATTTTGCTAATGCATTATTATTATTATGGTTGATTGTATTTATTAATAGAGTGTATTAAAAAAAATTACCGTTTTATTAAATTCAAGATTCTATTTAATACTTAATAATCCCTTTAGAGCATTTTCTAAGCTTGTTTAATCTCATTCGACTTCTTCAAAAAAAGCCTCAGTTTCAAAAAAGAAACATGACAGTGTCTCACGAAACTATCTTAATTTTAAGGCATTACTGGGAAAAAAAAATTACAGCCGCTGAAGCAACTCTATTACTAAATATGAAGGGGATGGTGTCCTTGACCAGAGCACTGCGCGGCGTTGGCTTGAAAAAATTAGCAGTCGAGATATGACGTTGGAAAGAAGATGATGACCATTAATGGATATTGATGAGGTTCTGCAGGAAGCTGTTGAGTCAAATACGTCCACAAGTACTCGCGAACTTGGCAGGGAGTGCGTTGTGTCGAAAGATACTGTTAGTTGCCATCTACTCACCATGGGGAAGGTGAAAAAGAGAAGTAGGCTGGTTCCTCACGAACTTTCTCCTCAGCAATCAGCTAAGAGGTTAGAAATTTGTGAAAATTTATTGAAAACTCTTCTGGTATGAAATTTTACTGGAAGATTGTCACCTGTGATGAAAAGTGGGTTTATGGTGAAATTCGAATACCCGTGAGCAATGGCTAGATCGCGGTATAACTGCTTTTCCGGTTGTAAGGGGGAAATTTGAAAAATAGCAGTTTTTGGAATTTTGAAGGTTTTATTCATTAAGAATTGGTTCCTGATGAATGCTCTATGAATTCTGAACTCCACTGCAAACAACTGGAAAGATTGTACGCGAAGTTGTCAGAGCATCATCCTGCTTTGATCAACCGAAAAGGAATTTTATTCCAAGATAATGCTCGTCACACTTCCCGTCGAACCGAAGAAAAGTTTAAAGGAATTCATGGGTTCAAACTCCTGTCTCATCCACCATATAGTCCAGACCTCGCACCTTCGGATTACTATTTATTTAGATCCAAAGTCATTTTCTGTAAGAGAAAAATAATTTTTCGGAAGTTGAAATTGCGGTCCAAGAGTTCTTTAACAGCCATTCCAAAGAATGGTATCAGTGTAGGATCGAGAAATTGGCTAAAAGATGGCTAATGACGGTAGATAACAATGGACTATACTTTGAGTATCAATTGTATTTTATATCAAAGAAATAATAATACAATTATTTGGTTGAAAAATGACCATTTATTTTATACATCTTATGATTACCAGAACAGAATGATTTAATGGATGAAGTACTATTATTTTAAATATGGGGCACTGAGTTCGAATTAGGTTATAATTTATAATTTTTGTTTGCTTTATAAAATATTTATGTAATAATTACTCCTGAGGAACTTCTGTGTCAAGAGTGGTCTAATGATCTTGAAGGATTGAAGAATATGATATTAGGTGGGTGTATCGTCTTAAGTTTGAAGAGAAGCTATTAATTCAGAAATTGTGGGAATTTCAATATTAAGAAACGTGAATTTAATGAAAACTAAGGTTAAAAATTTTTTTGAATAGATATTCGTTTATATTTAAAGTGCTATAGACGTTATTATGTCCTGTGCATGACATTTTATGATAGTGCTATTAAGTAGCTTTCTCTTCGTTTATTTAACTACTACACTAGTACTTTTGAAGGGAACTCGATGTTCTAATATGGTGCCTTCAAGGAATATATAAGCCCTTATAATTTCATTTTTTTAAATTCTACTTCCAACGACGTTTCGAGCTGATTAGCTCATTATCAAGTCATCTACAAATAACAATTAACAAAAATAATTTACAACAATGATCGCTCATGGTCTTGTCATATAAAAAGCGATAACTTACCAAAAAAAATGTTATCTACTAAAATGTATTTCTATATTATAATTTCATTGAACAACTATTTGTAGTACACCAAATACCAAAAATAACCATATTCCTCGTCTCCTTGTTTGTACATTTATTGATGCTTGTCATTCTACAATAAAAATTTGTGTATGCAATTATTTCAGAGCTTATAAAATTTCTATTATTGATTTCTAGTTTGTTTTCTTTAAAATGTATGCTCACCCCGTACGGTACTACCTCCTTCCTCTATTGTTTAACATTGATTGCACATTTAAGCTCTTTAGAGATGTATGTATCTGTAGGAATTAATTAAATAAGTGGATGGGATATAGCTCTGTTTATCTTCGTTGTTTCGTAACGTTTATTATTATACGGATTTGTTGATCTTAAATGGGTACTTGTCGGATAAGAGGCCTGGACGAAACCTCCCTTGTTATCTAATGTTACATCACATAACCTCCCTTGTTATCTCTTGAAAGCTTTGAGTTATTCCATTGTTTATTTTTGTTCCATTTGTGTTATTTTCGTCAAATTATGGATGTTATTACATTCTGGGAATTACCGTCTTCAGAAGAAGAGGCTATTGAATATTTTCAAAACGCTGGGATAATTCCAAACGTGAAATTGTGTGAAGAAGGTCATCAAATGAAGTTAGACAGGAAGGCGAAATGGAGATGATTTCGTACCACTTGTAACAAAAAGGAACGTGAATATATAAGGAAAGGAACGTGGTTAGATGGGTCGAGGATTTCGTTTTTAACGGCTTGAAAATTTATTTATGGGTGGTCCCATAATTAAACAACGATAAAGTGGGGCAAAGATATACTACTAAAGAACTATCCAAGGAAACTATGGTAAGGTGGAACAAATGTTTAAGAGAGGTTTATGCACATAACATGTTATACAGGTCAAGTAAAAAAATTGGAATGCCTGGCAAAGTCGTTGAAGAAGACGAGAGTCTTTTCTCTAAAAAAAAAAATATTATTATTACATTTATTTTTGTCTATTTCATATATGTGTTATAAAATTAAAGTGTTTTCTCATTGTTGTGGGAATTATTACACTCTCTTTGTCTATTGGTTTATTATTTTCAATAATCAACCATTGTGATCGACCAAAAAATTCAAAAACTTAACCTCCTCTCAAAATTTGACGTTTCACGTTTCAGGACACGTAGAATTCGAAAAACGAATAAAATTTTTTTTGTCCGTCCGCCGTCCGCGAACCGCGCATTTTCTCCGAAACTATTGGACGGATTTTTTTTTTTCAAATTTTGATATAAAATTAGAGATCACCCGAAGATGATCCTCCTTCATCGACATTACTATCCGCCTTTCACTTTCAAAATGGCGGCCGGAAAACCTGCGTTGCTATAGGCTGTAGCTCCTAAACGAATGTACAGATTTCAATGAAACTTCGCTAAAGTCATTTTCTCGACGCCCTTTAAATTTATCTATATAACATACTTCAACGAAAAGAAGCTGGAAAAAAAGTTACGAGGGATAGTAAAATTAAATTCCGAATAACTCGAAAAGTTTATACTTTTTTTTTGATATTGTGATAAGATGTTTCAAAGGTATTTAAATTTTCTTTCAACGAAATCATTCATAGTTTTTTTAAAGTTTACGAAATTTCCTAAAAAAAAAAAAAAATCGTTAAAATCTGACAATTAGGAGCAAAGATATGGTCTCCGTTTTTTTAATATGTTCTACTCTAAATGTTATATCCTTGGTTTGGTTTTTAAATTTTGAATGTGTTACTGAACTAATGCTATTTTTTTTAGCATATTACTAATGACTAAAAAAAAAGTTTAGTCCAATAATTGGAATCACCTTTTGTTTATGTTTCTTAGTAACTCGGAAGGTAATGTTACTTTAGATGTATAATTGTTTGGAAATAATAAAACCGTTGTGAAATAATTTTTTTTATTTCAAACCAAACTGTTTTGTTATTATTACATTTATTTTCGTCTATTTGATACATATGTTGTAAAATAAAAGTTTTTTTTTAATTATTACATTTGTTTTTGTTTTTTTACGATTTAAATAATATGAATATAATACAATAAATATGAATATGAAGATAGGAATTATGAGAAGCCTTATCAGAATTATCAGAGTTCAGGTTATAAACATTGGCAGACAGCAGTCGGTCCTGTCCGGCTAACCGACAAGTACCCTTAAATGTTTATTGATCTTACTGGAAACTTTAGTGAGACCAGCTGTGATGCGCCGAAACGTTGACAAAAATAATTTTTTTTTTCACATTGTATTTTCGACTGTTCACTCCAACCAACTTCTCTTCAATCATTCACTACAGTCAACCATCAATCCAATATTGTCTATAGTTATAATTTGTGAGTGTATACTACAAGAGACCCTTACCGGCCTGTAGTTCTCCCACGGGACGATGAGGTAGGTCTGGATGTTGTGATCCCTGAGGTAGTGGTGCCGTTCGCCTCCTTTGCCCGGTTCCACTTTGTAGTCACCGCCCAGGCATTTAAGGGTCTCTTCTGTGATGTGCACCCTTCTGTAACAAGTTGAAGGCAATTATATTAAAGGAACATTTGTATCTTTCTCGAACCATTTAACCAACGGGTGTCAAATAATTATTTATTGAAATAAAATAATATTGTTCTTGGCAATTTCCTTCCCTTTCATAAAAAAAAAAAAAACTACAGAGATTTAAGGATTTTTAAATGTTTTGAGGGTGGCATGGATATACCTGAATATCTTATGTCGATCCGGACCATCCCATAAGTTTTCTGTGCAGTCTGGGCATGTAATAAAATTTATTTCTTTTCTATTAATTGAATTTTAAAAAATATTTATAAAAAAACTAAGATGTCAGCTTTAGACCACGCGATAGAAGTGAAAATAGCAACCCGAGATTAATAATATGAAATAATAATAATAATAATAATGATAAAAGGCTTAGCGAAACCGAAGGTTCGATGCCGACACCACCAATCGCATATTACACACCTCTCTCCACCGTCCAAACCCACACCCTTCAGATCGACTTTAATGCAATTTTCCCACCTCCGGTCTATCCCTCGGACGTTTACCATTTCGTACAGCAAATATTAACCTTTTAGGAATTCTTTCGTTACCAAGCTCAACAATTTTGCAAGCCCATTTGCTTCGCCGAGATGAAATCACCTCAACTATATTAACCGAGTACAGTTCACACAATTCGGCGTAGTCTAACCGCCTGAACTCTCCGATTAGCTCATCCTTCTTCGGTCCGAATATTCTACACAATACTTTATTTTCATAATAACATGAAACATAAGTTATAAATAATTCCCCTTCACAAAGAGAATGAAATACTGAAGATTTGCCTCGATTACAGTATCCAGGTTAGATTTTTAGTTTCTAAGATATTTTCATCCATATCTCAAATAAAATTTGTCAGCATTTAGTTTTCGACACTGTTTTTTCCCCTTTCTACTCTCTAACACGGCATCGCGTTAAGAGACAATTTTCAATAAGAGCTCATTACAAAAATGATAAATTGATGAATATTTCCTTCGCTAACAATATGCAGGTCCGATTTTTAGTTTTTTGAACTATTTAATTCATATGCAAAAACACTTCTTAATCGACTCCAGCCGACTTTACCCGAGCGTTACACATCGTAGATCTGACGGATAAATCTAATTCACTCTCCACAAATAAAAGTGCAAAACGCGTCTAAGGAAGTTTTCACTTCAAAAACGTAATGTATGCCTGTATTCTGTAATATTGAATTTTTTTTATTACTTTTGAGTAACTGTCAATTATTGATTAGGACAGTAGAAGAAAATATCAATTTTAATTAATTTTTTTATTGTCTTCTCAGTCTTGTCCCCCCCCCAAAAAAAGGACGGACAAAATATTTTTATTCGTTTTTGGAATTCCACGTATCCTGAAACGTAAAACCTCAAATTTTGAGAGGAGGTTGAGGTTTTAAATGTTTTGTTCGATCACAATGGTTCATTATTGAAAATAATAAACCTAAAATTTACTAACAAAAAGAGACGCCAGTAAAATAAATTTATGGGTGGGTTCTACGAATGCGAGAGTAGTTGGAGCCATAGGGGTGGTTAATGGGCTTTTAATGAAAAAATGAGAGAAAATTTTACTAACCAAACAAAATATCCCTTTCAAAAAAAAATAAACCTCTAGTAATATTGCTTTTAAGACAATAAAACCATAATTGCATTTGAGAGACTTGAACATGTGAAATAATATCCTTCTATTCCACGGAATGAGCGAAAGATATCGAACCCCCGTAAAATTGCAGTAAACAGCCTTGTAATTAAACAATGCGATTGCTTTTAACGCCTAAGCCATTATGTACCGCCATCAATTAATGACATAACTCCAGGTCTGGTTATAACGCGGCGTTTAGTACTCATTTACGATCTAACTAGACTTCTAGAAAAGCGTAATTTAAAAATTAACCGTTTCACAATATAAAATCACCGGTTACTTATTTAATAACTAATAACACCTGTAATAAATTATAATTGTTATTTTATGAGTGATGTAATTCATATCGGACAATGTGATGAAGGATCTCTCAGCAGTTACGGGTTTGCATTTTTTATGTATAATTACTGAAAATACATAACTTATAATTACATATGCTACTACTATGTTAGTGCAACTATATGAACTATATGAAACTATGTTAGTGCAAAAGGTTGTATATCGAAATTAATTTTTTTTGTTTACAGAAGAGCAGTCAAAACCGATTAGGATAAGGACACCATCGAAGGACATAGCTAAGGAAATCTTTGTCTTTTTTGGCTAATGCCGCCGTAATCATTATAGTTGTAAACTTCTTCGTTTCATTTTTAGAATATCTAGAGACTTCATTTTTTATTTGAAACTTTAAAACTGAAAACATGTTCAGTTATGCAGGTATAATCTCCATTTAGAAAAAAAAAACATCTTTTTGTACTATTGATGGAAATCCCGAAATTCATACCACAGAAACATTCTAAAATATATGTTTAACGATGAAGATAAGATGAGATAGATGCTCAACTTACTCTTAACAAAACTGTTAGTAGGAAGATATGAAACATACTGATCTCAAGAGCACTAAAGAAAGTACAATGATAGGCATTTTAATTTTTTTTTAGGGAACTTTATTCATACAGATTTCAATATAAGGCATTGCTCTTCAATCTAGAAAAAAAACTGGAACCTTTAAATCAACAAGAAAGCTTATTATTTACATTTCAAGTCCAACCTGCCCATCATTGGGCCCCTGTCCATAATTGGTGCGTTGACCATATTTCTTTATGATTTATTAGTATAATTTCATATTTTATTTCTATTTTCCTATTTAGCAGACTATTTATAGCTGTTATTTATAGACTAGTGGAGGTGAAGAACTCAAGAAAGCTCTGCATGATTTAATGCTGACCATCTGGGAGAGGGAAGCTATGCCTACGGAATGGGCAACAGCCATTATCTGCCCAATACATAAGAAAGGAGATCAAACAGAATGCGCTAACTATCGAGGAATCTCACTCCTTTAGTGTGCTTATAAGCTGCTCTCTAACATTCTTTTTGAGAGGATTCTCCCGTATTCTGAAAAGGAACTGGGGAAATATCAGGCTGGATTTCGAAGAGGACGCTCAACGACTGATCAACTGTTCTCTCTGAGGATGATCCTAGAAAAGACTATGGAGCGTAAGGTAGTCACCCACCATTTATTCCTAGACTTTAAAGCAGCATACGATAGCGTTGATAGAACGCAACTATACTGTGCCTTAGAGGAGCTAAGCATCCCTCAGAAGCTCGTACGCCTAATCAAGATGACCATGGACAGCTCGAGATGTAGAATACGCGTCGGTTCTGACGACTCCGAAGAGTTTAAAGTGAGCAGTGGGGTTAGGCAAGGGGATCCCCTCGCCTGTCTATTGTTCAACTTGGCAGAGGAGAAAGCTGTAAGAGACTCCGGTATTCAGACTAACGATATAATCTTCAATCGCCTGACACAGCTTCTTGGTTTTGCTGATGATATTGACATAATAGGTAGGTCTGAACGGGCTCTCAGAGAAGCGTTTATAGGCCTTGAAGCAGCTGCAAGACCACTTGGTCTAGAAGTCAACGAGAGGAAAACTAAGTATATGAGAGTTGGTGGTGAGGTGAATCTGAACTCTCCATTTGAGGTAGGTTCTTTTAAGTTTGAAAGGGTGAAAAGTTTTATATACCTTGAGTCTGAAATTAATAGCAAAAATGACATGGCTCAAGAAATACAAAGAAGGATCACGGCTGCCAATAGATGTGTCTTTGGACTTGGCCGACACTTAAGAAGTAGGTACCTCTCAAAGAAGACCAAGCTGATCATATACAAGACCCTTGTTCGGCCTGTTTTAACATATGGCTCAGAGGCTTGGACGATGACTAAAAACGATGAGATGAAGCTGAGTGTGTTTGAGCGAGGAGTCTTCAGAAGGATTTATGGTCCAGTAAAGGAGGGTGATGTCTGGAGGAAAAGAAAAAATAGGGAGCTCAGTTCTCTCTATACAGACATCGACGTAGTCACGTATATTAAACAGGCCAGACTAAGGTGGGCAGGGCATGTGGCCAGAATGAGCACCATTGAAATACCCAAGAAAATAATGATGGAGGAGCTGCATCTCGTAAGACGGGTAGGAAGGCCGAGGATGAGATGGTTGGACAACGTGGCCTATGATGCGAGAACCCTGCTTGGTGTACGGAACTGGAGAGCTGCAGCAGAAGACAGAGTCAACTGGCGGAGGCTCTTGGAGGAGGCCCAGTCTCGGTAACGGGATGTCGTGCCACATATGATGATGATGATGATTTATAGACTACAAAATGTCACCTTTAGCGAAAATAGAATAAAAATATAAATTGTTACATACGACCTTTTGCTAGCAATGTAACTAAGAAACGTGTGGCTTGGAAGATAAGATTATAATTATTTTTTTTGGCCATATTATTTGAATAAACGTTGAGTAATATACTTTATTACAATGAGTTATAAAATTTGCAAAACTTCGAATATAAAGGTTGACCACTATCGACAACATTGAACATAATGCTTTCTGAATTTTTCGAAATAAAATTTGAAATTGTTACGGTATTAATTTAGTGTGCCAATAAATCCGTCTATATCCCTATAATTTATTTAGAAAAAAAAATATCTTCAATATTTTGCTATAACAATTGTATTATTATTGGTCTATTATCTTCATTCTTACTCAGACATGGTTTAATCCAGAGGAACATTAATTAGTTAATTATTAAATGTTAGTTTTTTGTATCGTTAAGATGATCTGGTAAACATAACATGATAAACTGGTAAAAGCTATGATCTGTTAAACATAGATTTGCCGATATTCGCCATAAAAGAGTAGTATAATACAATTGAAAATTAATACTCAAAATTACATTATATGTAACTATAGAGCTAAAGATCACAGTAAGAAATATATTCAATACTTATAGCAAATTTTCATTTATTATTTAATTTAATTTTCACTCCTAACATGCTTTTCCCTCCACTTAGGGACAAGTCAGGCACGGAGTTCTCTTGCCTGATTGTAAATAGTGTATATAGGTATGTATGTGTTTTTTTTTATTAATTTATTTTTAGGTTATTTTATAATTATTTATTGTATATATATATATATATATATATATATATATATATATATATATAGATATATATTATTATTGTACATAATAATAATGTGATCTCTGAACACTATTATAAATATCCTTTGGGACAGACTGTAATATATTCAATAAACAAAATTAAAAAAAAATTAAAAATTTCCACTCCGCCTTCTTTTTATTTTTCTACATTTTTTACCTATTTCTAAGCGATTCGTTCTTCACTAAGTTCGATAACTCGAGTTACTTAATGTTTACCTGTGGTGCTGTAGTCGATCAATACAGTGTTGTAAGATCATCTAAAGTTTCTAGCCGATTCATCTTTTTCATGTTCAACTTACTTTGTTTAAAAAAAAAAAAAACCTTAAGCTTTATCTTTTTTTAATGTTGTAGACTCGCTTCTGACATTGATAAACAACTGTAGGAGGATTATAAAATTCCTAAATTTAGCGCTGAAGATCAAGGAAGTTGGTGAAAATTATTATAAGAAAAAAACGTTCATGACTTTTATTCATTACTAATAAATATTACGAATCTTCTAAGATTTTACTTATATAACATATAACCGATCCCTGATGGTTAATGAAATTATGAGGAATTTAATTATTTTTTTTTAAACAGCTATTCTTAAAGACCAAAGTAGAAAGATGAGCTCAGATTATGATGAAGGAATACGCGATAGTTGAGATGAAACAACTGTCACAATGATGTTTTTTACGAAAGGATCTATGCCAGTAGTACCAATATTTTATTTTGTTCTAAAAAAAGTTAAAAACACGTTTAAAGGTATATATTTTACAGAGCTAAAGAAAATCCGCGAACACTGACATCCGACATTGCTGCCAACTTTACCAATTAAAAGTTATTCACAATTCAACCATTAAAGGTCCTAAAATGGACTCTTCTTTAACCTCAAAAGAAGATTATTAAAGGAGTTGTTGAGATACGGTAATTTCTTTCAATATATAATTTTTTTTTATAGCTGGAACGTTGCCCTCTTACTTAACTTTCCTTCTAGAGTTTAATTAATTAAACTATTTGATGAGACAAGTTCATCAGGAGGGATGGGGTCGCCGGAAAGAACAAACAGAATGCTAGGGAAAGGGCAAGGGGCCCAGCTTTACAGATTACAACACACTGAGATTTAACTCGGATTAGGGAGTCACTAAATTCAAATTTAGCAAAGCCTTGAGAAAGCATCTTTGTCCTGAGTAACATCTCTCTCTCTCTCTCTCGTCTCATTTGTCTACTCACAGCATGCTTCCGATTGAGTCACCAACCTATTCTTTTTAGAGTGAGCTAGATAATTTAGCAGTTGTACTTCAAGAGAAAAAAGAATTTATTTTATTTAAATTAAAATGTAAGTAACTCGGTCCAAATAAATTAATTATAATATAATTTATTTATCTCTCCATCAGTAAATAATCAATAAATGTTATTTTGGTTATACATGAATATGAAATAAGGTTATTTTTATTTTATTTTACACATCACAGATATTCGGATCAGCTAAAAAGACTCACATAAAAAAACTTTAAATCTTGCAATCAAAAACATTCAGGGCAATTACAAAAGCACCTTGGTATGTTAGCAACATAACTTTACATACTGTTAACGAACACATACGAACTCACAAATTATAAACGATTCCATGAAACTTACAAGGACATCCTTATACACTCATAAATGACATGGCTTCAAGGAATATGGCAATTAACGTCTGTAGGAGACTGAAGAAGAACTGGCTGAGGGACCTCCTCGCCTAATATAGGATAGGGCCTCCTTTTCCTCATGCCTTTCATGACATTATATTTTGCAATCGATCATCTCATTCACTGGATGTCATTACCAATATGTTATGACAGGTGTGAATAAAAAAATTAAAGATAAAAAAAATTATTTCTTAAATTATATCATATTGTGATATGTTTATAATTATTATGAAATAGAAAATGAAACAGAATATAGAAAACTAGCGGTGCCGAGAAGGAGGTTACATGGTGCAAATTTAGCCATAAATATTTTTGATGGGGCACATTTTGACGTGGTTTTGTATTTTTGAGGGAGCTCATTTCGACGGGGTTATGAATTTTCGGAATGAAAAGTTTCAATGTATAATATAGATTCTTAAAGAACTGTGGTTTCGTTCAGTTTATTTTATGTTATTATGTTGATAAAAAATAATACAAAGTTCCTTTTTTGTTCCTTTCTTCACAAAGTCGGCCAATGACTCCCACTGAAGTCCTATACTGCCCCTATTGATATATTAAAATATAATGAAGATATAGATGTTCTTTATTATTATTTATTTATTTTTAAAAATCTATTTTGGATTCTTCAATAAATTTGCACAATGCCTTAATGTAAATTAAAGTCATACAAACTGAAAACAAAAATACAATTTAAGCAACGAGTAGTAGAATTAAATGAACAGTTGTAAAATTTGTAATATAGGCGACAGTGGGTACCCCCAAATAAATTATACAATAAAGAATTTCAGGAATTATAGAATGAATCTAAAATATTTTTATCTATAATTTGTATTTAGAACTTGTTTATTGAGAAATAATACAATCTGTCTCAAAGGACATTTATAATAGTGTTCAGAGATCACATTCACACTCTATGTACAATAAATAAAAATAATATATACAGAAAAATAATATATATACAATAAATAAATAAAAGTGACCAAAAAGTTTAAATACCTACGTGAGATAATATGTAGTAAAGGAACGGATAAGCATCAATCGAAGGAAGAATCATCAAACTGGAATGACTGAACTTCGCCACCAGGAATGTTTACAACAAGAAAAATTTGTCCTCAAATGCAAAAATAAGGCATTACTGTACAGTAGCAAGACCTGTAATATTATATGGTATGGAAACAGTCCGCCTTCCGAGCCTAGAGAAAATCCTGAAGATTGAGAGGAAGATTCTGAGGAGGATTCACGGACCCAAGGTAACGCAAGAGGGATACAGGCTAAAATCCAATAAAGAAATATACAAAAATTTGGAAGATTTGGAAATAGTCGTCAGGATCAGAATACTGAGGTTCTACGGGCACATGGTCAGGATGAATAGTGAAATACTGAACAAGAAAATTTTTGATAAAGTGTGCAGCTATAAAAGTATAGGGAGATATATAAAACAAATAAAAGAGGAACTAGACAGGCTAAAAATCACGGATTGCTTGGATAGAGAGGTTTTTCAGGAAAAACTGAAAGGGACTGAGGTTCTTGTATGTGCGAGGGAGAGACGAGGGAAAAAATGGACTAAGGAAGAGTTAGAGGAACAGTGGTTCTTGCTGGCTAATAATAAAAAAAATAAAAGAAGAACACATGCATGCGTATATACACTATTTATAATGAGAATGAAACTCCGAGCCAGACTTATCCCTCCAACTGTGGAGGGAAAAGCATTAGTCCAGGAGATCCCTGAACTACTCTCTCAACCGTGTCGCTGGGGCTAAACCCACTGAAGATTGAGCGAGAGCGCTATCGACAATAAATCTAAAAAAAAGAAGAAAAAAGAATATAGATAAATTTTCTTTCTGGTTTACTTCTATTCTTTTCATTATGTTTTTTTTTTAAATTAAAATATTTTATTGAATTTTTCTATTTCCAGTTTTCTATTTCTATTTTCAACAAATAGATTTTTGTTTTTTTAAATTGATATAAATAAATGGTTATTTTTTTAATATGAAATATATGAATAATTCTTTATTAGGATTAAAGCTATTAAAAATCCAAGACTTTGACTCATATTTAATCATGTACTCCTTTTTTAATTACTAAAAATATCGAGGAAATAGGATATTTTTTTTCCGACGAGATATATCGATATTTTTTAAAAAAAATATATTTTTTCTAAGTATCAATCATGAGTCAATAGCAAATGTTCAATTTCAAATTATTACTATGACGCTTTAAATAATTACTGAAAAATAAATATTCAGAGGCGAACTGAAACATTGTGGCGTTGATTCGATAAACCCTTAGTAAATTTGGCTCCCCTAGAGTGTGAAAATACATGAGAGGCTTACCCAGGTATCCCGCCTGACTCCATGTAGTTGGCCAAGGTGACGTCGTTGGACCATACATCAAACTGCCACTTCCGCAGGCCGAGGACGCCGCAGTGCACCCGTCCGGTGTGGATCCCAACTCGCATGTCCACGTTCACTCCCATCACCTCCCTCACCAGCCTGTTGCCAAATAGAATACATTTATATAAATCTATGAGAGAAGAACGATATTGCTAAAAAAAAAAGCAAACAAGTAGGTATTCTACTCAAATAATGAACAATTAGATGAATAAGACAATGATAACATAACATAATCATAAGAATACTGAAGAATAAGAGGAACGAAAACTGCATTCAAACCTTTCGACTTTCATCAGTTTTTTTTTTTTGGATGGTTTAGATTATATTGTTTATGTTTTAAATTTAATTATCTTCCTACTTAATCCTTTATCTTGTTTTTGGTTCAATATTTCATTTCCTCGCTTTGCTTTGTTCTTCTCTCTCTCTCTTTACCCCCTTACTGCCTCTCCCCTTAGGTACCATCCTCCCACTCTCTCTACTCCCCTCTCAACAACCTCAGGAGGGGGGTGAGGAGAGCAGCAAAGTTTGATTGTTGTAAGTTGATTAATGTTTTTATTTATTTAATGAAATTTACAACTGTATAAACAATACAACTAATAAAAATGCACACATTGGAAATCATGACATGAACAGACTTGAAGAGATACAGCCCAGTGGTAGCACTCCCTAATTTAATTCTAGGTGACAAGATCAGGAGGCCTTCTTCTTTTCAGATGCCTAGGAGGAATATCAGGAATCGAGGAAGAAGCAAGGCTGGAAACAAGTGGATTCGGATGGGACTGGAGTTTATCATGAAAGGATAGGTATCTGGCTCGGGCTAAATCAGCGGAATATGGGACATTAAGGTCTTTATGAATAGTTTTATTTGTGACAAAATATGGGGCATTAAGAATTTTATAAACGATTTTGGATTGTAAGGATTGGATACGATAGGAATTTGATGGTTTGGTAAAGCTCCAAAGCTCAACTACGTATGTCCATATAGGTCTTATTATGGTTAAGTAGATGAGACTTTTGTAATTAATTGAAAGTTTAGAGTGTTTGTCTAGTAAGTATTGGAGCAGTCGGAAAGTTGATTAATGTTGATTTGAGAAACAGAAGATTGATTATTTGACCTTATTGCATACTAAAGTGCCATTCAATTAATTAATAAATTAGATTTTGATATGAGTTTTGATTGACGACAATTGTGAGATAAAGTTTTACTTTTTTTAAATAACTTAAAATAAGTTACTTTCTATTGTACTAGTTATACACCATATGGGAAACCTTTTTATCATTAGAGGCCTTAATAGCTCTTTATATTTTACCATTGCTATATTTATTTATCACTAAATACCCACACACACACACATACATACATTCAACTTAATTCTCTTAATTTCTAAATTTTTGTTAATTAAATAAGTAAATATTAATTAATTCTAACACTAGGTTAATAAATATGGCTAAAACACGTTTGTAGGCCGCATGTCACCTTGATGGCGGGAGCTACGTCACAGAGGCCAAATGCGAATTAACGAACTCTTACAACAGTAAAGGCTTTGAAATTTACTTTTATTGTAAAATATAAAGTTACATAGACATAAGATTATTTATACTTCTTACAAACTAGCCTTGTGAGGCCTAAACTAATGTTGCATGTCTGACTTCTAAACTTGGAATTGTCTGTAGGATATTTTGGAACTCAATATATAGGGAATGATAAAGGAGGGGATGGCTATTATTTAATTATTCCCATGGGAAAGTTGGTTTCTTGTTAAAAGTTACAATGCTCCAGCATGTGTTAACTTCTGGGACAAATGAGGCTCAATACATAAAAGAAGGTATCTTTTATGGGACACTAAGGGCAATAATGTTGTAGCTATAGATTGTAGGAGGACTGACAACATCTCCTGGAGAATGACAGCATAAATCTATCAATGGTTAAAGCAGGTAAATTCTAACCCTTTAGGGCACTAACTTAAGCAATAACTCTTTGAGACAAAGGAATTAACAATATTAGTAATAATAAATAAATGAATAATAGTAATAATGACTATAGCTATTTAACTTGCGCTCTCCAAGACAGCAGTTCCCCAACTATGTTATGTTCCATTTGTGAGTTTGATAAATTGAAAAAAAAAAAATCGGCAAACTATTAAGACTTAGTTTACTTTTTCTTTGAACAGTTTAGTCCTTTTATGTAATATTTTTTAACTTGAGTCAGAATTGTTGAAAACGCAACTGAACTCCGTAACATAACACTATTCTTATTCAAACCCCCTCATATCATTTCAATACATCTAATTTACCTCCTGTATTGGAAAGTTCATTTTAATTTCTAATTTATTTAGGGTAATGATTCGCTACACCGGATTCCAGATGGAGGCACTTATCCCGAAGATGGTTTAATGTACTGTTATTTGTTGAAAAAGTAAACTAAACTTTGAAATTATTCAGAAATGAGCTGTTTATAAATTTTCTAGAACCCACCTAATTTACATCAATTCAATACTTTATTATTGTATCTCAAAAAGTTTAAAAGTAGAAGCTTTATCTACCCTTACTTATTTCGTTGAAAGTTTAATAAGGAATAACGTTTGGAAATGGAAATATTAATAATGATGTGTATTTTGAAAATTCTGACTGATACCAGAAAGTGATAATGTTATCCATTAATTATTAATATCTGCTTCGTTATTTATGTGTAACGGTTATACAATATTCATTAAGTTATACATCATTAAAATAACGCAGTTGGAAATATATCTACTAATTAGTACCACTACTCGTGAATAATTGATCATTCATTTGGTAGAGGAAAATAAAAAATATTGTCTCGCATCAATGAAATCAATTAATTATAGACGGTAATTATAAGATAATCGATTTTAAATCATTCGAGATACGAAATCGTTAGATAATCTTTTAGTTAAAGCATCTTCCTCATAATAAGGTAATCTTTTTTTCCTATTATATGGCGATCCCGAAAATTTCCTGCCTAAAAACTGTCCTTGGAATCGCCTCTGAATGAGCCCCATACACTAAATCGAACTAAGAGTAGAACAGACTCAATAGGAAGCCATAATTAGAACTTCATAGAACAGTAGGACAGATTTTGGCGAAAGGATCTTTAATTACTATCTATTATAAATTAGGGATTTTCAATTATTAGCCTGTATTGCTATTTATAATTTTCTTATTAATCTTCTTGAAATATTTTTGGCTTAGATTTATAATAAAAAAATGTTCATTTAATTTTTTTATATAAAAGTAATATAAAATTAATATATGAATTAATATATGAGTCATACAATAGTTATTAGGTACTTTTCTGTACCAATTCTTAACACCCCTTCAAAAAACAATAATCTTTTGAAGATGCTCCTATTTTAAATGGTAAGTAGGATAAAATAGATCATTAATTGTGGATTGATGGTTGACCAGTTGTGATTGAGGGGTGATCAGTAAAAAAAAATGTTAAAATAAATAAGTATATTTATTTTTGCCGACGTTTCGGCCCAAAGTTCAGGCCTTCATCAGGACTCAAAAAAAAAAAAAAAGAAAAGAGAATAGGCATGAGAAACTATAAACATTAAATAATAAAAAATTAATACGTAGGAGAAATGTAAAGTCTGAAAAATGTAGGTAGGATAAACTTAAAGTAAAATAAAGTAGGTTAAAAAGGTAAAATATACTTATTTATTTTTACTTTTTTTGAACCTATCACCCCAACCATTCTTCTCTTCAAAATTTATTATGCTATGACTAATTACTTGTAATAATAATAATACTTACGCTATAGCGTCTATCATATCCAGTGCCATTTCGACACAGCAATGAGCGTGATCGGGCCTCGGTTCGGGCAGCCCGGACACGCAATAATAGCAGTCCCCCAGCAGCTTTATCCTCAGGCAATGGTGTTCTTGGGCGAGTCTGTCGAACCTGAAATAGCAATCCAGATTTATTGTCTTATCTGGAGATTTAGTCGTTGATATAAGGTTATAAAATATATTTAGTGTTGATAAAATAATAAGAAAATTTAGAATTCTAAATATAACACCGATTGAGAGCTACGATTACAAAAATATTGAAAATAAATAAAATTGAAGTAAAAACTTCTTTAGGCGTCTTTTGCGCTTTTATTTTTGTGTAGTGTGAATTAGATTGAGCCGTCAGATTTCCGATGTTTAACGATCGGCTAAAGTCGGCTAGAGTCGATCAATTGAAATGCATATATATTAAAATAATTCAAAAACTAAAAATCGGACAAATATATTATAAGCATGGGAAATTTTCATCATTTCATCCTCTCTATGATGGGTGTATATATAGTGTGTTTTATTGGAGATATAGATTAAAATATTCCAGAAACTAAAAATTGGACTTGCATTCTTTAAGTGAGGGAAATGTTCAGCATTTCATCCTCTTTATAATGAGGTATTATTTATAAATTATATTTCATATTATTAATCTCGCCTTGTTAATGTTTTCACTTCTACCATGTGGTCTAAAGCACACATTTAATTGTTTTTATTTGGAGTTTAATATACTGCGACATTATTGGGTTATATTTTGCGCCGTCCTATACTAGATTTAAAAAGGCCAATGACCTTTGTGGACTTACACGTCCTACTGAGATTAATTAATTCGCTGATCTTGGGATCAATAATACAGTCACTGCATAAATAATACAAATATAGGATCCCAGCTAAAACACCAAATGTACATTATGTGGTAGGCGGTTTCATCATCTTTACCTCCCAACCTGCAGATCAGTGCCTCATTTGATAACAGGATAAAGAGGTGTTTATTCAGTAAAAATTGATCCATATGAAGTTCTGTCACGCATGTTAAAGTGTTCCTTTCCATGAGTACGACGCATCGCACTTCTGTTCTTCCAATGGAACTTCGTCTTATTCCCTACAGCTAAGTAGTACGTATTTTGGCACAAGATAAGCTGATATTACATATGGGTTCTGGTGTTTCTTCCGACCCCATTGTTGGTCCCACTTGGGGGACCAACAGTAGTGTTACCCAAATGCAAGGCGTGACCGAGTCAGTCTTGATCTTGGTTTTGCAACAGCAAACCTTCGTTTTGGTCTTGGTCTTGCACCTATTAGCTTATTTCTGTTTATGAAACATGTTGATTTAGATCTTAGAAAAACGCTAAATAATAGGTACATTTAGATGTTTTATTGACATAAACATAGTAAAGTCCAACCAAATTAATAAAATTTACTTGAATACATTAAAAGCATTGTCAAGAAAGATAGTTGTAATATAATAATAATAAAATTTATTTTGGTTTGAAATTGGAGTGTTAGCCAACAAGAGACGGTCGATGCTGTCAACTATTGGCGGTTTGGATGTTTCATAATTTAATAAAGATTCATACTATGTTTCTGATCTGGATTTATGCTACTTTGTTGGAATCGGTTAAGATTATGTGGTTAATATTTTTAGTTATTAGAAACAGTAACAAAAAAAACGATATGATTCCATTGATGGGGTTTCTCCGCATTGACATTGGATTAAAGCTCGATACCTTGGAAGAAAAGATTAATAATTAAAGTTCTTTTATCAAATATTATCGAATATTCAGTGCTGACAGATAATAATGGTTGGCTTCAGGCTTCTCTCCACTGAACCCTTTCAAGCCCTTAAGATAAGGAGTACAACCCTCCCACCTATGTTTTGTTCTATTCCTTAGATGTTGGCTGGTCAGTTCATTAATTATTACCTTCTACGATTTCGCTCATCATCAATCCTAAAAGCATTATAGACTAGTTTTAGCTGTAATTGTTATTAATTTTATTACGAGGTGTATGCATTGCAATATTATAGAAAATAATAATAAAAAATGTATTTATTCCTCTAACCGGCATTTTTTTTTACGTTTTCACTAATTTCTAAAATGTTATGACCAAGAATGCTTTTTAGTGAGCTCAATACTGATATAAATAGTCTAAACTTGGTGTTGAACTTGTAGCTGGTGGCAATTCATTTTATTGTAAGAAGAGTATTATTGATCCTCTGCTGGTCGCTGGTAGAGGTGTGACCCAACTTGGATCAAAAGCAGAGCCTGACTTAAAGAAGCAATTTGAGAGGGAAAGACCAGCTTCCTATTTAAGGGCTTTCATTCATAAAAGACATTCCATTCATTCGTTCCTCATTTTTAACGAAGTTACCGAACTTCTTTGACGGAAGCCATTTTAAGTCCGACTTTAGGGCCGACTATAATCAAAAGAGCAAATTTTGTTGCGTCGTACTGAAATAGATGATACTATTTTATTAAAAAAAGCTACATAATATATACACATAACAAATATAATTTTATTATTTAGTTTAAACTTTCCTAGGGATTACTTCTAATAAGGTCCACTATATCTTGTGCTTTTCCTCACAAGTCTTGGCTAAAGTTGATCTTAGTTGTTGCTCCTATAAGTTATCAGGGAAGTTAATTCTTCCCCGCAGCTTCCAAGCTAATCCCAGAGATTTTCTATTGGATTTAGCGCAAAGATAGGAGCTATTCATTTTAAACTCTAAATTTATTTACCATTGAAATATTGTAGAATGCTGCAATTCGACACAGTTTTCACTATATGTACCATCGGAGACACAAATAACACTTTCTAATTGATATATACCAAATACGAATGTAAATGTAGAGGATGTATATTAAAGATGCTCGAGCTCTGCCTTACAAAAGGGGTGTATCTGTCACCGATTGCGATAAAAAAATGTTATATATATTTATTTTTTAAGTTGACGACAAATAAATCGGTGTTCTGTTATTTTGTTCAATAGGTTTGGAAAAAAATATTTTACATTTCGAGTATGAACATTTTTAATTAATTACTTCTTTCCCCATATCATTTTTTGTTTTTTTAGGACCGTTTAATTTAAAATCATCAGAGGTCCTTGACTTCTGCGCTCTCCAATTTAAAGACATTTTGATATATTATTTTATATAACAAATTATTTAGTTTGAAATAAATTTAATTTTTTTCTGGTGTAGTTTTTTAACAGAAATTAAAAAAAAATAAGCCAAATGCTAAATTTCCCCAAGTTTATTCGATCACAAAAATACAAATTGATTGGCAACCGATTTTGAAGATATTTTTCTTATTTATTTTCTATTTCTAAGTTATAATTTAGAAAATCTCAAAAAATAAATTTGTTTTTAAGAAAAATACATTTGATTAAATAGGAAAATTTTATGAATTAGTAACACCATAGCAAACATTTTGTTAGGTCAATCTAAACTGCTAATTCAACTGTTTTTGAGATCGAAAAAACTTAGGCAAATTTGGCTGTCGGCGCAATTTTTTAAAATTTCTATTAAAAACTACTACAGGAAAAAATTAATTTTATTTTAAACTAAATTATTTGTTATAACTAATATATCAACATTTATTTAAATTTGAGAGCGCAGAAGTTAAGGGCCTCTGATGGTTTTTAATGAAATGATCCTTAAAAAAAATTATATGGTGAAAGAACTAATTAATAAAACATTTTCAAACCCGAAATGTAAAATATTTATTTTTTTTAATATGTGGTTTAACATGGAATAAATTATGAAGTGAATTAAACGGAATATATGAATATTATTATTTATACTTATTGGTCATATAAGTTTTTAAAAAGTTTAAATTATTATGTAAAATACCTTCATATGATATTTTAGAATGAGGTAATCATGTATTATAATTCAACTCACCACAAAACCTTCATGTTTAAAATATCTAAAGCAGAAAACCATTTTTTTTTCTGTTCCAGAACGATCCAAAATAATTGAATCAAGCCAGAGAAGAGTTATTGCTGGCTAAGTTTTTCCCGTCTCCTGTTTAATTATCATTATTTTACATATGTATTTATGTAATTGATTAAATAAACTCTCGACAAATGCGTACTAATATATTGAAAAAAAGTTTATGGACTTTATCATTATTATTATTTATTTTCCGATTTCGGGTAATTGAATTGATCAATACTGCCTTACTGAGAAAATTTGGGATATACTGCACCGCAAACTATTAAATTAGTAGTTTATATAGACCAAAAAAAAAAAACTCGTTATTTTACTGACGTGAATTACTGCTTCATTATATTTTCCCCAATACTGAGAGGACGGGAAGAAAAATAACTGATGATCCTTTTACAGAGGGGAAGCAGGCATAACGATTGGTAATCAGAATGACACATAATCCGGACCGATTTGCTTCGGTACCCTGTAACATTCGTCCATCCTCTATCTCTGTTCAACTTTTTTTTTTTTTTGCTTTTTAATACAACAGTGACGTAATCGCCATTAGGCCATTTTGCTTTGTGATGGAAAGCTACTGTTTATCTGAAATATTGCTTTTCATATACGTAATTTTACATAATATTTACAGCACATTTGGAGAGAAAAATCAACTGTTTTAAATAATAATAATAACGTAGTATATTCTTCCAAGAAAAATTTTCTGATAGGAATGTTGAATTTTTCTATAAACATCATCCAACTGGAACTAATACCTGGCTGAGTGAGATAGCGGGTTATGAAGTGTGTGAGTCGCCAGTTTAATAATTTACCTTCCGTAACTATTCTTCTCTCTTATTTTTATCGATATATAGGTTATTATAATTATAATATTTTTATAGAATATTTGAATAAATGTCTGTACTTGGGCCTCCCTTTTGAAAACATTTCATGTGATCAAATATTTTGGAATTATTTCGTAATTAGAAGCAATAGGGACAGCTCTATTTCTTCACATCATGACATAATCATTGCTTCTTTAATTCACGGCCATCTGCATCATTACACCATTTGGTAATAAAGCGCCAACTTTAGTTCACCATGATCTCCTTATTTACATCTGCTGGAGAATAATAACCACATTCGTCAAATAGTACAACATATCCTTAGATTTAAGGATAGATATCCTATGTAAATTATTTTACGAAGGAATAATCAAATATCTAATGAATAAAAATGAAAGCAGTGATATTACACAATATCTAGTCCTATCACAAATATTGTTGCAAGGAAATATATACGGATTTCAACGAAAAAATTGATTTTTTTCAAAAACTTTATTAGAAAATAAAATGTATATCTATAGAGCGTAAAACAAAAAAGAAATTAGTTTCACTTTTGCTTTGACACAGACATTTTATCTCCGTGGCCAGTCATCAACAGCAGCACGCAGCACATCTTGAGGAAAGCGCTCAACTGCTCGGACCAAAGATTGTTTGAGGCTTTCCAAGGTAAGATATGCTCTGTGGCATGCCATCCTTTCCAGTTCGGACCAAAGACCATTCGATATCCACCTTAACTTTTTTTTAGTGAAGTAATTAGCCTATGTCCTGTCATTGATCTGACAGAGATTTTCATTTCCCGAGACATGATTTGTTGTTTTCGAATGGGATTTCTTCTGATTCGAGCAACCACATCTCTCACTGCATTTGACGGCCCGGTCGAGGTCTGTTACATACAGATAGGGTCTCATTTTATCTATTTATAGGTTCATTTATAGGTTAACACAAAGGTTTCAAAGTGTTAAAAATTTCTGACCTTCATATGCCAAGTTTGTGTAAGGCGATCACAGCTATTCGGTTTTCTTTACCATCCCACTCCATGTTAACTTTGCGAATGAAAAAGGCAAGCTAATTGGGATTGTTATCCTGACATGTAATGAAAATAACCTGATAGAGGTAAGGATTATCTAAATAATATCCAAGGATGTAAACAAAATTCAACTTTTGTAACAGTATTTGTGGCAGAACTATCTACTATCTGACTACAGAACAGAAGAGAATAACCAGATTCTCCTCTCAACACATGAGTGTATGTGTATGTGGCTGATATAGCGAAATGCTCTCAATCTCCACTGGCTTTAGCACCAGAGGGGGTATCTCATGGTGTCCTGCTTTTCCCTCTATAGTTGGAGAGACAAGCCTGGCTTGGAGTTCCCATGCCTGATTGTAAATAGTTTATGAAGGTATGTCTGTGCTTTTTTTTTCAATTTAATTATCTTTAACTAATTATTGATTATTATTTAATTAATATTTTGCATTCTCTCTCTCTCTCTCTCTCTCTCTCTCTCTCTCTCTTTATATATATATATATATATATATATATATATATATATATATATATATAATATATATATATATATATATATATATATATATATATATATATATATATATATATATATATATATTATGAATGTAATCTTACCTTTCTATACCCACTATTAATGTGACAAATTGTTATATTACTCAATATATTAAAAACAATTTCTTATATTACAATTTTAATAATATTAATATTGATATAATTTATAGCAGTAATATTGGCTTTGAGTTAAGGCCCGCCGTTCCGTTTGTCCTGCAAGACCGTTTAGTCATGCTGGTTTTGCCGTACTGAGCTATGACAGGGGTATAGTTTAAGATTACATATATCAGAGCTATTTAATATTAATTTCCGAAAGATATTTTTAAAATCCTTGAAATATTAATTTTTCTTTTTAAGTCTTTTAACCAAAATTGTCCATTAAAAAAAGTATAGTTTTAAAAAAATGAAATAATTTACTAATCATATTTATATTTGTTAAATAACATTATCTTACATTTTTTTATGTTCAAATTATTTTAAGAATAATGAATTTATATTAATTATTTATTAATTATCTACAACTTACCTGGCAAATAATTCATTGAGTAATCGTACAAGTTCCTGTGCGGTGCACTGATCCGACAGACTGGTAAAGCCGCATATGTCCGCGAACAAGATACTGTAACAATATACAAATTTATTGTATCATATAAAAATATCTATATTTATGTTTTACATTTAAAGTATATAACCTCTCAACATTTCCGATTACTTCAGCACTTACTAGACAAACGCTCTAAACTTCCAATTAATTTCAAAAGACTCATATACATGACTATAATAAGGCCTTTTTGGACTTACGGAGTTGAGCTATGGGACGCCACTAAACCATTGAATTCCTCTCGTATCCAATCCTTATAATCCAAAATCCTCGATGCTCCCTACTTTGTTACAAATAAAACCATCCATAATGACCTAATGTTTCTCTTGTTTCAGATCTGGCCCAATCCAGATGCCTATCCTTCCATAATAAACTTCAGAATCATCCCAACCCTCTCGTTTCTAACCTTGCTTCCTCTTCAATTCCTGATAACCCTCCAAGGGGTCTGAAAAGAAGATGGTCCCGTGATCTCCTTATGTAGACATATCCATCTGTTCAAATTTACTAGATGTATTTATTTAATACAGTTGTAAATATCATTAAGAAATAATAAAAAAAAAACAAAAAATAAAAAACATTTAAAGTAAAATAAAACTCTTCGTAATCTATGTCCCTTTAGTATGAAGGAGGTATGATGAAATACCTTAGAAATTCAATGGCAAATGTATATAAATGTCTTCATAAAATTCACAACTTAATTCTAAAATATATATCTTAAATAGTTTGAGAAAATTCATATTAGTCAACTTAGCGAAACATACGCAAAACAAAAAAAAATATATATAGAAATACGACTTTATATTTTTAACCAATATAACATACTGGTAAATATATCCATTGTGATTAAGGAGCATAAAGGATAGAAAATAATAAAAAAATATATTTTTCTCATTATTAATTTTTTTTAATGATTCAAAAATGGCTACAGGTTTTAACATTTTTTCCTTTCAGGATGTAAATCAATATACCTTAATCAACTCCATCGCTAACTATAGATGTAAAGAAGTAGATTTAGAACGGGAAGGACATCAATAATAATTGAACAAGGCTCTTCGGGTTCAATAGTAAAAGGCGCGTTTGAAAATACCTTTAGAAAAAATTAATTGAAATTTTAATCACGGACTAAACCCGTTTTATAATAAAGATTGCAGTTGCCTTCATAAAAGGCCCAACATTTTTAATAAATAAATTCATTTAGAATCTATCTGGATGATCTGTAAGAGATCTGAAAAATATGAGAGGAAAGTACATCTCTGAGCGATATATATATACATGACAATTAACTATTCTATATCAAAATAAGTTATTTTGTTTTAGAAACGGCATTTGAAACTTCAAGTTCGGGATAAGGTAATTTTTTTTGTCTATAAAAAATGTATTTGCGCCTGTCAACTTATTGTTGACAATCAGCAAATGTGATGGCGATACATGAAATAATGACATGACAGGCATGGGGAAGGAAAGTACTCAGCAGTACCTCTTCCCTAACTTGTTCCAATTACTTAGGTTGTTTAAGGAAGGAGATCCCTCATCCAACGCCTTTTTAGTCTCCTCCTCATGTTCTGAGGTATGTCAGCTGTGGCCATGTCTCTTATAAGTCTGTTATTATGTACATTTAAATTTGTGTAAAATCGTTGATAAAGGGTCGTTATATGTTGGTCAACTGTTGGAAAGTGGAGGTCAGTATGTAGAGTTTTGTTAGTCACGTACCAAGGTGCTTTTGTTATGAGTCGCAATAATTTTGATTGGAACGTTTGAAGTTTTTGTAGGTGTGTCTTTTTAGCGATGCCGTATATTTGTGATGAGTATGTCCATATGGGCTTAAGTAAGTATGTATATGTATTCAGTTTCTGTTTTAGTTTTGAAGATTTAGATAAAAGAGAGTAAAGTAGTTTGAGTCGTTTGTTAAGTGTCTTACGTTCTGTCGAAGATGATCCAAGGTAAAGTACCGTGTCCGTTCGAGAAATTTGATTGTTGTCAATGTAAACTGGAGGGCAGGTGTTTTTTTGAAGAGTAAATGTATGTTTGCCATTGTGATGATTAAGGTAATTAAATTTTTTTTAATGAAAATCTTTATGTTGTGCATATATAAATGACGTATTATTATCAATTATTTACCAGCATTATAGGAAATACCTTTTAGTGTGCATGTTCTTGACATTAATATTTTGTCACTGAAATCACAATAAACTTACGGATAAGTGTAAGTGATAAAAAAAAAAATTGTATAAATAAATAAAAAACTGAAATGGCTCGCTTATCTCCATTTTGAATCCCCTTTTCCTGGAACTAATTCATTTATATTGTACCTCGGGTGAGAGGGAGGAATGAAAACGGCGACTTATGTTTAGATTGGAATTTTAAGCTTTGGATCTTTCCTATACACACATATATATGTCTTGCAAAAGTTAGGCGGCACATATAGGTCTTGCAACAGTTAGGCGGCCTTGGTCTTGGTCTTGCAAAGTGCAAGACCAACACCAATCTGGAAGACTCTACATAACAATTAATGCCTCAATGGAAGGCAAAATACCATACGAAAGGCAAAAAACCAGATGGATAGATGGAATCAACAAAGATGCTATAGAGGTGCATGAAGATAACTGGAAAGAAATAGCCCAAGACAGGCAGAGATGGAGCAGGCTTGTTAAGGTGGCAAAAAATAACAAGGTCTGTAAAGCTAACAAAAAGTATATATTATTATTATATTTTATCAGTAGATCTTAAAGATAATGATATGAAGAGCATCGACTATATTTATCAATACGTTTGGTTGGAATGACTGGATGTAAGCTAATATAGAGATAAACTAAATGGTTTCTTTGCTTTTAAATGTTTTTTGATACATACCTAACATTCTCGTGTCGCTGAATGTATATCTTGTGAAACATGGTATCCTGCGGCTTTCCAGCGATATCTGCCTTCATCTCCATGGCGACGTGTCGCGGTAGGACAGACAACAGCAATCGTTCCTAGGCACAGAAATAACACCTTTAATATATTTGATATGGAAGTTATCTTCCAAAAACTTGTGTTAGATTTGTAATGACTGTCCTTCAAAACATTGCTATTTCATACATTAACAAAAAGGAAAAGGAAAAAATAAAAATTGGTTAAGAAATTTAAAGGAATGAGTATTTATGAAGTAAGGTTGTGATAATTTGATTAAATCATGTAGATTTACCAAGTACGTAACCTTCCCTTCTTGGTACGTTAACAATTACAGATCATCACATACATCATATTTACTCCCAATTTCATATTAAACTACACGGACACAATAGTAGACTTATAAATGACATGGACACAACTGACATCCTCCAAAGGAAGCTACTGAAAAGGAGATCTCCTTTCCTATATTGCGGAACTAAATAAAGACCAGGAAAAGATGCTGCTGGTTATTTTCCTCATTCCCAAAATTCCATTTTCCAAATGCACAATATCACGTCTGCTTAATGTAAAATTCATGTATATACTTTTTTTTTTTTTAAGTGAAAACTACTTTATTCGCGTTTTGCACTTTTTTGTGGAGAATGAATTAGATCGATCTGTCAGATTTCAACGCTCGGATATGGTCAACTAATTGAAATGTTTTTACATACGGTTTAAAATATCTCAGAAACTAAAAATCGGGCCTCCATATGCGAGGAAATTGTTCAACATTTCATCCTCTCTCTAATAAGCTATTATTCAAAATTGTATCTTAACGCGACGCCGTGTTATGGAATCGAAAAGGAAAAAAATAGTATCGAAAACTAAACGATAACGAGGTTAGTTGAATATATGAATTGAAATATTTCAGATACAAATCGGATCTGTATACTGTAAGAGAGGGAAATGTTCATCGTTTTGTCTTCTTTGTAAAGGGTATTATTCAAAATGCTAATATCATTACAACATTGAAATTTTATTTTGACAACATTATTAGTAATATATAAAAAATAAGAAGAGAAATAATATAAATGATAGTGATAGCAGAAATTTTTAGACATAATGGAAAATATATAATAATATAATGTTACATAACCTTCTAATTGGAGATTTCAACATAAATATTATACAGTGGTTGGATACATCATAACAAGTAAATATCACTAATTTAAATAATTAAATTGTAAATCATTAAGGATATTTTTAGATTGACCTTGCTTTGATGTCTATATTTTATGCAATAGAACTTTATTATTAACTTTAAAAATTTCTCATTAAACGAAATTAAACTAATTAATCATAACTACAATACATCTAGAATACATTGTAAACTATATGCCACGACATAAATTAAGAGGGGAAAAGATATACATAGTGAAGAATGTAACAAATAAAATACAATTCAAGTAAATACAATCTTGTAAATAGAAAAAAAAAATGGATAAAAACAAACAATTCTCTTTTCAGAATCTCTGTTACAAGGCTGCCCGAATTTCCGGCATTTCTCTATTTATTTTATTGAAGTAGAATCCGGGAATTTCAATTATGGTGTTATTTGACATGTTGCCTCGTGAGAATGTAGCAACCGATTCCTCTTGGATACGTTTTAGGTTTCCTTCTGGTCGGGCAGTCACGGCATCGGAAACATTCTGGGATATCCAATACGAGGAACGGGAATAAATAATAAATGTCAACTGCCCCGGAAAGAAAACGATTGTTGTGTGAGAGAGTGTAATTGGTTCGGTATAGAAAATTGATAACAGCGTTCCAAATTTCAAAACTGTTGGAAAGGAATATTTTAATTATTTTTTGATTGGATTAATTAATTTTATATTGTTATAAAATTTGGATGCTGTACTAATTTTTCGTAGTTATTATTATTATTTTAAAGTAATTAAATTATTATGATGTCTTGACTACTGGATATAATTATTTATATTACAATAATTGTAATTGAATTAATCTTTCAACATTAGACCAAAGATTTTATACAAATTTAATAGAAGATAATAAAAGATTAATAAGAGACATGCCCGCAGTCAACATACCCGTGAAGATGAGGAGGGGACTAAAAACGCGCTGAATGAGAGATCTCCTTTCTAAATCAACTTAAATAATTTAATCCAGTAAGAGTAAATGTGCTACTGAACACTGTCATTCCCCATACCAGCCAGCCATATCATTATTTTATAAGCAAATTAATTTTTAAAGACAAAAAAAATTCGCATTCAGTTTTAAAATTATAATGGAAAACACGATACACAGGAGTATCTCATATCACAGTAAAATTGAAATCTTACAGTGATTCATTAGATATACTAAAGAATAACATATCTTAGGGATATGGCTTCTACACAGAAAGTAGTTCAACTTATAGGATGCTGCAATAACGAGTTAAGTTTTTTATGCTATAATTACACAACATCCCTTCAAAAAATTCTATTCATTTTATACCAAATCCTATTTATAGAGTAGGCACTCTTATTGTTACACTCGAAAAACGTATATTCAAAGTAAGTTAGTACAACTCAAGTTATTTATTTATTTTTTTAAAACTTTATTTTTAAACTCACAACTGTTGGGAATACGAACAACCAGCGAGTGTACTGTCGAGAAGAATAGTGTAGATTAAGACGTTGGTAGGCGTGAGGGAAAGGAGTGCCCCACGGTGTCCCTTCCTTATTTGATTTTATGTTTATAGTCAGTGGAGATTCCTCATCCATATTCTTTTGAGCTTCTTACCCTTCGGGGATATAGGTTATGGCCATGCCTCGAATCAGTGAATTGGTCTCTCCGTGTAAGTTATTGTAAAATCTTTTGTAGTATGTGGTCGTTAACTGTTGGCATCTGCAGGCCTTTATGTAAAGCAATGTTACTGACGTACCAGGGAGCCTTGGAGACAGTCCTGAAAATTTTTTATTTAAAAGTCTGTGAGTCTTTTTGGCTGTCCCATATATCTGTGAAGAATAGGTCCAAATGGGCTGGGGAAGGTTATGCGAGGTCTATAGTGTAATTGCCTATAGCTTTTGATTACTTATTTTCTAATTATTTATAGTGTTTTTTGTGTTAATTGTTCTATTTCATAATAAGTTTCTGTTAGTTTGTTCATTAATTATGTTATTTTGTCGTTACTGTTCCTGTTAATTTCGTTTTATTGGTGTATATAGTTTTGGACTGTTAGGTTAAGTGTTTCTTTTAAGTGTTATTTCTGTAGTACGTTTTGTAAAGTTCTTCAGTAGTGAAATATGGGCTTCGACATTGTCGTAACATTTTTCCATAAAATAGTTTTAAAGTGTGTTAAGGAAAACTATTCGACCCCTTGGTAGCTAAAACTACCTTAAGCTTCCCTAGGAAGCCGAAAGACTCTTTAGGAAAGATAAGTAAGTTTTCTTTTATTTAAAGGTTACGTCACTTTTAATTTACTATGTTGAATGATAATATAGTTGAAGGAGTGGAACCTCGTAAAGAACGAAAACGTACGATAAAGAGGGCCAGGAAGGGTTCCCCTGTTGCTAAAAAGAAATTGGAAGAGGGCTCTAATCTATTTATTGAAGCCAAGCGAATACAGGAGAATCTCCGTTTATACATGGTCAAACATGAAAACAAGCCCGTAAGTAGTGTTAGGGACCATATTAGCAACAAGATTCAATGTCTTGTTAAGATGATTGAGACCTCAGAAGACGAAGATACTCAAGATAGTTATGACAGTGTACTTACCCTTGTCCAAAGAGCAATAAATGAAACATTGTCATCGGAAAAGGTGCATGACATGTTAACCAAAGTTATCGTTGAGACTTCTATGCCAAAGGTTTTGGAGGCTCTTTCAAGTTCAGCACCTCAACATTTACAGCCTAAGGCAGGACCCTCTGGAGAACAGCACCAACTTGCTAATCAAGATATGGATCATTGTCCGGAGTTAACAGAGAGATTCGAAACCGTCAAGAGTAAGAGAAGGAGGAAAAAAACTAAAGCTACTAATAAAGCACTTACTTCGTCAAACAGAGTGATCTCAATAGAACCGAAAGCTCTAGAACAACGGCAAGAGAAACCAATAACCATTGCGGATATTGTGAAATCTTTGCCTACAAAGCCAACTCAAACTGAGAGATCGACTTATATCACTATAAGCGGAACTGGCAAGAGACCAGCAGATATAATCAATGGGTTGCCTTCACCAAGCGAAATTGGAGTAAAGGCCTCCATTGTCCGTACGACCAAGACTGGCTCCGTGTGGGTCCGCATGGATAATAGTAGTGATGCCACGAAGGTGATTGGATGGCAAGGGCTAAGAGACAGTGGCCTTCAAGCCAAACTTGCCTTGAGGAAGAAACCTAGATTGGAGGTTCAGGGCGTCCCCCTCTCATGGGATTCAGCGGAGTTGGTGAGATTTTTATGGGAAAGAATACCCGAGAAGTCGGTCCCCACTCCGCTGGTCGTTGATGATATCCGGCCACTTTTTTCCTCAATGGCAAGAAATGGCTTTACAAAGAATTGGGTGATAGAAGTGCACCCTACAGTTCGATTCCTGCTGTTGGAAATAGGAAGCTTAGATGGAGGATGGTGGAGTATTACAATCAAAGACTACCTCGACGCTCCTCGATGCAGTAAATGTCAGGGATATGGTCACACTAAGGCCACTTGCATATCAAATGCCGTAGTCTGCATTTGGTGCGCTTCCACTGGCCATGTTATAAAAGATTGCCCTAAGAAAAAAGAACTGGCTAGCCCATCGTGCATCAACTGCGAGCGGGTAAATGCGCCTGCTAGTCAAAGGAAGCACAAGGCGGGAAGTCGGGCTAAAGAGGTAGCGAAGAGGACCTTTTATGAGTGAGCTTACCATCCTCCAGCTCAACATGGGGCGCCGGCATATAGTGGTAGATGAACTCCGGGCTCTCTATCCGAGCTACGATGTTATGGCGGTTCAAGAACCGACCTGCCGTGGAACCTAGTAACGGGGTTTGGCCTCACATCGAGAGTTATAGCTTTGGGCAGTAGAGAGAGGAGGCCCAGGGCTGCTATTGTGATTAATAATCCTAACCTCGATGTGATGGATCTGAGGCAGTATACCACGGCGGATTGTGTCGCATGTCATATCAAGTGGCGTAATATTTCCTTTACGCTAGTTTCATCATACATGCCTGATGGAAATGACATAGAAAGGGACATAACCGCCGTGGAGATGATCACGGCTTGCACTCGGAACGTGATCATCTGCTCAGATACCAACTCTTGGAACACGGTCTGGGGGTCCAATCGAACCAATAGAAGAGGCGTCCAGCTTGGTGAATTTATAGCAAGGAGCCAGCTACTAGTCATAAACGATTCCTTCGCTATTCCAACGTTCTCCAGTGCAAGAGGCCACAGCTGGATCGATGTGACTTTGGCATCACCGCATCATTGATTGGACCCTTCGATCTGAGACGAGTTCCGACCATCAGGCGTTATCTTTTAGGCTGGTGGAAAGTTCATTTAGTTCCCACGGCACAGACAAGGGTTACATAACCCGAAGAAAAGATTGGAGCGCCTTCCGGTCGACTCTGGAGGGGAAATGGGTTGATGAGGAATGGGATGAGGCTGACATGGATCAGACTCATGATCTGGATTACAGAGTATCCAGGATCACAACTGTCATCCGTGATGCTGCTGAAGAATCCCTCCAGCATAGGAAGGCGAGAGTTCGACCTGTCCCATGGTGGACGCCAGCCTTGACTATGATGAAGAGAGAGCTCTACAAGGCCCGGCGGTCGTACCAGAGGTGTATTTGTGACGAGAGGCGCATTACACTTCGTGACGAGTACAAGTCTAAAGCCAGGGCATATCGAAATGAGGTGCGCTTACAAAAGCGGAAGTTTTGGGACGAGTTCATTGTTGAGGAGTCATCAAAGAATCCTTGGGGTATTCCTTACAGAGTGGCTCTGGGTAAGCTGACACCACAACAAGTGATTGCTGCGCTCAAGTGCGGAGCTACCCATGCAACCACTCTGGAAGAGACATCGAAGATGTTTATAGCAGAAATCTACCCCAGAGATGATCCGTCCCAAGATAATGAAGAAGAGGAATTCATAAGGCGCACTACGGTATGTCCACCTGGTACGGACTTGTGCCCACCATGGGACATATGGGATCTCCGTGCTGCTGTGGACAGGCAAAGGACTGGTCGTGCTCCCGGTTTAGACGCAATCGATGCGGCTATGCTAAAGAATAATATCCCCTATATCGAAGATACATTGTTGGAGTTATTCAATGATTGCCTTGATAGGGGATACTTTCCACGAAATTGGAAAATTGCCGACATAAGGCTCCTTTACAAGGGAGGAGACAAGAACAAGCAATTAGCCAAGTCTTATAGGCCTATATGTCTCCTCTCTGTTATGAGCAAAGTGCTAGAGAACCTACTCCTGGTGAGTCTACGACCAGTCTTCTCAAGAGCGAGCCATCCACGGCAGTACGGATCCACTAAGGGTAGGGGAACCGTGGATGCCCTGCTGAGAGTGCGCAATGACGTCGAAGAGAAGGCGGAGAAGTATGTTATGCTCCTCCTGTTTGATATCTCCTCCGCCTTCGATAGTGTTCGGTGGCCTTGCGTACTCCAGCAGTTGCAGAAGTATGAAGCTCCCAGCAACTTGTACGAGCTATTACGGAGCTATCTTCAGGACCGAACTTTAAGAATACGGGGTAACTTCTTCGAAGTTGAAGACTCCATGGAAAGAGGTTGTCCCCAGGGTTCTGTTCTAGGTCCTGCCCTATGGAATTTAGTCTTCAATGAGTTGTTGGGAGTACTACAAGAGGAGCGGTTCCCCGCTACGGCTTATGTAGATGATCTGGCCGTTGTGGTAGCCTCGAACAGCAGAACCCGACTGAAATAAGAAGCTGAAAGGTGCGCCAACTTAGTAGAAGAGTGGTGCGAGAAGAAGAAATTCAGGATGGCCGCCGCTAAGACTCAGGCCATCCTCTTGAAAGGCACGACTGATAGGGCTCACCCTATAACAATGGTTATATAAGCATCAAGAATACGTCCAAGTGAGGTTGTCACCTATCTTGGGATTAGGATAGGAAGAAAGTTCAACGTGACACCTCACTTGGACTACTTGAGAAGTAGAGTAGCCCTAACCCTTAACGGACTCAGTCGTATTGGGGGCGCATTTTGGGGACTCAGGTACCCAGCAACTATGACCATTTATAAAGGTGTTATTGTGAGTATCTTGAGGTATGCGTCCCCTGCCTGGAGCCAACGACAGAAATGTAGGTTGGCCACGATTCAGCGGATGGCTCTGCTTCGAGTATCCAGATCATTCAGGACGGTGTCTCATGAGGCTGTGCAGGTCTTGGCAGGAGGAATACCTCTCGACCTCCTGCTGAGAGAAGACTACTACCGTTATAAGATTAGGAGAGAATGCTTAGCGGCTCTACCGGATTACCTCCGAGTGAGAATAAGAGATGATCCAAGAAACTGGAAGAAGATTCTCCGGGAGGATACAGTAGAGGACTGGAACCGACGGTGGTTGACGACTCCCAAAGGAGCTACTCTAAGGAAGTACTTCCCCACCGTCAGTTCGCGACTAGAAGCGACTTGGGTCCTCCCGGACTACTGGATTTCACAGATTCTCACGGGGCATGGGGGTTTCCGAGCAAAGCTCGTTCAGTATGGTATAAATATCGATCCCCTATGCCCAAGTTGTGGGGTACCGGAGACCGCTGAACATGTTGTGCTTACCTGTACGGTCTATGAGTCACTGAGGGCGAAACTGTTGAGAGAAACAGGTCTCTTTGTCCTAACAGAGAGAGATCTTCCTCAACTTATGGACAAAGAAAGATACGATCATTTTAAAAGTTTTATATACGGATGGAAAGAAGTTGTTCTACCAACCCACTTCTCTTTGGGAAGAAGAAGAGAAGCTGCACCGGGGAAACCGCCAGAATAAGAAGAAAAGTATACCAGATGCAAGTGAAGAGAAGAGCAAGCTGTGTGCACAGCTCAGAAAAATAATGTAATAGTCAAAAATGCAGCAGTGGGTTGTTATGTAACAGTAACATCCCACTGCTGCAAATACCTGTATTGCCTTCAGGCAGGGGAGGGTTGAAAATAAAAATAAAAATAGGTCCAAATGGGCTTATGTAAGTAAGTATATGTATTCAATTTTTGGCTAAGTTTTAATTTCTAATGTCTTGAAAGGAGTGAGTACAATAGTCGTAGTCTTAGGTTTAGGGTTTTTGTTTTGTTTTTGATATGTGGGTCCCATGTCATTCTTTTATCGAATGTTAGTCCAAGGTATTGAATTTTAACTGTCTGAAGAATTTGGACATTGTCGAGGTAAATATGAGGATAAGTTTTACGGCGAAGAGTAAAAGTAATATGTTGTGATTTTTCTTGGTTGAGTTTAATTTTCAGTATAATTGAGTTCACACCCGTCATGAAATTTAATTAGGTGATATTGTAGAGTCTGTGAGGTGTGTACTGAATTTTGATGTCTTATTAAGATTGCCGTATCTTCTGCGTAAGTCACGGTCAGAGTTTCAAAACTGTGTGGAATATCATGCAGTGCTTAAATGATATATAGCAGCGGAGCGATTACTGAACCTTGAGGTACTCCTGGTGAGGCTGGATAAGTTAACATAGTTTTTGAACTATTTATTTTAATATTTTTTGTTTTGATAGGTTTCGTTTAATAAATGCGTTAATTAATGAATATATCAGATTTGAAGTTATCATGTTAACGAGTTAAAGTAGACGTCGATAAATACCATTATTCGAACCTAAAAATGGGACTTATTAAGAAGTTATTCTCCTTTTTCCTCCAGAAACGATCACTCAGACATATTTCTCATAGTTAAGGAAATTAGTTCGGTAGTAAATTTGGAAAACAATAAAAAAGTTAAAAAAAGGTAATAGTAAAGTTTTATAAAAATGGAGCTTTAATTATTACTTTTTTGAATTAATTACAGCGAAGTCTTCTGTACATTTAGGAAATTTAATTATTTTTTCCCCACATTTTGTCATTATTTAATACGTTGTTAGAACATCGGCTGGATATCAATGTCTGCTGACAAGCGCAAATTTACATCTTTGGCACTTGTGCATAGTGCATTAATTGCAAAAATTATATTTATGGAAATACGCAATTGAAAGTTTGGAATTTTCACAGGTGGGAGTTCAGTTTTCGAATTTCAACCCATGATTCACAAAGGAATGTTCATACTCTAATAGCCTTATGAATTAATCTATTAGACAAAATGAAAGAGAGAAAAAATGGATAAAATAAAAATTTAAAACATTGCACTTGAAACAATTTTACTGGTGCCACAGATATATGAATTAAATAACTTTTTGGATACAACACGTTTTAGAAATAATGAAGAGAAGAATAGTTGGGATGGTCAGTCATAAAGGAAGGCAAAAATAAATGATAATATTTATTTATACATATGCCGACGTTTCGACCTGAAGTTCAGGCCTTCATCAGGGCTGTCTCCTTAAGTGTTGTAGGGAGAATAATAGTTTAATAGAATAATAATAGTTTTAGAAATAAATTTTTCTGATTGACGTTAAATAACGATGTTATCAGATAAACAACTTTAGTCACAAGAATATTTTAATTGGTCGTAAAACTGTTTCAATAATTTGATTGCACACTCCTTGTGGAAAATAGAGATAAGAGAATAAAGATGAGGATATAAATAGAGATAAGAGAAATAAAGGGAGGACTGGAGGTAGAAGTTTAAAGAAAATTGAAGAAAACTAGAAAAGGGAGAGAGGAAAGGAGACTAGAAGAAAATTGTGCAATCTAAAGAGCTGGACAGGTCTAATAGGGCTGACCCTCCTTAGGTAAGGATGGTCGTCAAATCCAGGACGAAGATTTGTGAGACGAAAAATAGTATAGGGTTCATTTATTCCATGATAAATAGAAATCTCAGTTTGTACAAGGATAATATTGATAAACTGTTATTTAAATAGATATTATCCACTCGTCTGGTTTTGCTTGGTGAAGATTGTTGTAGACCTAAATGCCTTAAAAAAAATAATTTCTATTCCTCTCGGTATAAGGCTTGCTCATCACTCATTTATCTTATTTCCATTTATTTAATTCACAATATAATTTGTTATCAAACACCCACAGTTATCTTTAACAATCTTTCATGAGACATTTTTTTAACAATTTAAAACTTGAGAAGATGTTTCTTCTGGTTCTTTTTTAATTACCGACAGTTACTTCCCTCCCCTCCCCCACTTATTTAGAACTGTTACATATTTGTCAAATTCACATGATTTAATAAATGATTACGGCTGTACTAATGAGGTTATGATCTGAATTATAAACGTGTTACTCTATTGAGAGTGTGACATTTTAAAAAATTCACTTCTTATAATTATGTAAAATTCATGACAAATAAAGTTCATCAAAATGATGAAGAAGAAAGGAATAACGCAGAAAAAGAAAATATTCCTGAAGAAAATATTAATTTTTAATTCAAAATATTTATTCCCTATATGACAAGATTTTAAAGCAATAGCTGTTATTGTTTAAAAATGTTATTACTAAAAGCAACTGTTACTAAAAGCGACTGGCGATACTTAAGGAAAAAAAGACCTTTCCTTTTTATTTCTATTTGTCCTCCGATTATTTTATAAGGAATTTTTTTCCTGTGTTATTTCTCACCACCCACCTTTAAGTATAAATCAATAACCTATACTAAGAAAAATGATTAAAATAAACTATGAGAGAACCTCAAATGACTAAACCAAAGTGCAGATGTCATGGTCGATCGAGAAGTTTTGGATGAACGTTAGTGGTGGGGACTTGAAACTAGCTAAGCGTTATTTTATTTAATAATGATCATTGCAATATTACAGTTTCCATTACAGCCTTCGCATTGTCTTCACTTACAGACTCTATTTTATGAATGAAAATAGAGTTGCATTTGATAAAACTTATAACATGAAGTAATTGTAAATTATTATTTTCGCATAATATTTTTAATTATAATTAAAGAATATGAATTGATTTTATCAATTTAATTCTCTAGAAGAATATGAAAATATATGAATATAAAAATTTCATTGACTTAAAGCAACAATTCTGTATAAATTAAATAGAAAATGTATCAGAAAAACGTCTGCCAAATGAAGCCAGTATAGCTTCCTCACCGTTTTCACTGGTTCCAGACCTACTTTTGTCTCAAAGTCAATAATTTTTCTTCGGTTCCATATATTTGCGGGTTCGATATCCCGTGATCATCTTCGAATACAAAAATGCATAAGAGTTCCACATATGATAATTGCGTATATATATAACTCTTTATGATAATACAAAAAATTGTACTTCATCTCTATGTTTTCAATCGTAAAATGTATGCAAAAATATCCGCTGAAAAACATTCAATTTTTTGTTGTTCGGTGGAAACAAAACTGACATTTTCTATTAGTCAGAATGAAACTAATTTAAGATTAAATATGAGTGATATTTCGAAATTAGTTGAAAAGAAGGCCTATACATACTTATTTATTGACATGCTCGTCTTAAACTTTGACTATAATCACTTAAAATAGCTGACCCCTTACTAATTAACAATTTAGGAGTGAAATTGAGACTATAAACACCTGATTGAAATTACTTATAGTCAGCCATATTTTACAGGAATGTCATATTTACGTATCGGGTCTAACTAGTTCAGGACTCACACATCCAATAGCAAAAATTTTGGTGGACGGCAAAGAAATTATAAAATTAGTGTCAGATTTCTTGAAATCAAACGGTTTGGTTAAAAAAAAATAAAATATCTTAAAACTTTGATCCAGAGATAAAGAAAATTAATTTGCATGCCCCTGATGTTTCAAGCCTTAAAACCCTATAAACAAACAAAAAATCCTACTTTAAATCCATCAGCAACAAACAAGAAATAGACAATACAATACAATTTAGATTAATTTTTTGAATGAAGTATAAAGTCGTCATGAAAATATAGTACAAATTTATTCTTTTCGTATGTTCAATGCCTTCTACATTTCACAGCCATTATATTTTAAACAATTATGTATATTAATTTTTATTGTTAAATAGAATTTAATGCAATTATTACAAGGAAATTCATAAACCATTCTCCAGATTTCCTCCAAGCCTTTTCCAAGCTATGGGTGAATCAAACGACATGTTTACAGATCCAAAAGAGAAAGTATTTTTTGAAAGCATTGAAACCAAACGAAACGAGCCGTTTCTGAAATATTGGTATACATAAAAAAATACATTTTCTCGCGCGCAAGAGGACATACTATATGGAATTTAATAAAATTAATGTGGGACTATCTAGACACTTACCTGCGCATTCCTTGCAAAGTTTATAAATATTGGATAAGCGCTAATAGGCGATATGCTCATTACATCGATTTGACTACAGTCTGACAGCTAAATTTGATCGTTAATGTCTGAAATATAAAACGCAAATTTCGGACACAAACATTTTTTTAATCTCCTACACGAATAAAACTTACCTACCTTCGGTAATGAGGAAGCAATAAAAGGAGCAGTATAATTAGATAATGGACAGTTGGTTATTTGGAATATCTTCCTAAAATAACGCCGTTATAATGATGTTACCTGATTGACTAACTAGTAACCCGTTAATCAGAACTGTCATTAGATTTAACTGTTACAGTTACCTGATTTATAGTTGGAATAACTGACGAAGTGAAGACTTCTGGTTTGTTGGAAAATTATTCCACCAGAACGAAGTTAAGTTTTCTTCAGACTTCTTCCACGGCGGAGGATGGTAAAAAATTGAGGGAAAAGAGAGCCGTTAAAGGGAGTATCTGGTATGGTAGAGGAGAGGGGGGACTATCAATCACTTGTCCACTCTGCAAAAAGGATAATCGTTCTTCCAGGATAGTCTACAATGACTGCTCGGCCTTTCTCGCTGCGTGTTATATGGATCGCCTTATCCATTCAACTGCACTTTAACAGCTTAGCGCTGCCTTAAAGGACTTACTGTTTTTTTTTTTCAGGATTTAATTCTTAGAAGCATATAATTACACGTTGTGACGTAGTTAGAGACGTATCCAATCGAACATTCTTCATAAAAAGTTAAAAAAATGAAAGTCGAAAATGTTATCGTACCTCCTATCTAAGACCGAACTGAAGAACATTAAAGGATTAAATATACCTAATATTATATTTATATGAAGTATGGTTATTAAATAAGGAGACTGATGCTGTAAAATAATTTGTTTTGATTTCATACATATTTACTTATTATTACTTTCAGTATAAACCCTTTCTCTAACCTCTAAATGCTCCTTGACAATCGTCCATTGTATTTATCTTTGATTTACAGTCTTTTTCCTACTTTGTTTTATAAAAACTACGAAACATTTCAGCGTTTAAAATTCCAGGACTTAATGGTTAGTTTCAAGTTATAAAGTGTATTATTGATCTTCGAAAATTAAATAGAAATAAATGTCGATATAGCTATGGTACAATTTGCTGTGTTAAAAAAATGATATTGTGATATGATAACCTACAACAGATTCTAAGCTTATTTAAACATTAAAATTTTCGCCTCATAATAAAAATAAATTTTATATCCATTTTATTTAAATAATCTTCGATAGGTGTCTACGCAACTATTAATATTAAATATCCATGATTGATAGATAATTGATTTTTTTTCTACGTTATATTTTCTTCACCAATATATTTTCTTTGCTATAAATTATTCTGTAATTTAATATTTCTACGAAATGCTGTGATTTTAGTAAGATTATAATAGCAATGATAGTGTAGTCGTCTTCTTTCTTAGGTAATATTCACTACAGTTTTTCACTGTAAAGAATTTACTCCGATTAGAAAAAAACTCATCTTCGATTTTTCAATTTCCTACAGGTTATGAAGTGTGTTAAAAATCTCCGAAAATAAAAGTATAAATAATCGTCGAAAAAGTTATAGTATAATAGCTTCGTTTAAAAAAAAAAGTAAAATGCTTATTATTTATCTTCGATTTTATTTCTATTTCCTACTTTGTTTTATAAAAACTAAGAAATATATAAACGTCAAAAAATCAACGACTTAATAAATACAAGTTATAAAGTGTGTTGCTCAAATAAAATAGAAATGAACGTCGATATACCTATGGTACAATTTGCTTCGTTAAAAAAATTATATTATAATGTGATAACCTACAACATATTCTGAGTTAGTTAAAACATTTAACATCTTCGACTGATTATAATAATGAATTTTTTTTTATTACTTATACATCTACGCATGATCAAGAATCAGTTTTATTTTTTACTTCGTAATATGGTCAGGTGTAGCTTCGCTCTGTAATAGCAATTTAATTTATGAACAAAATGTTTCTAAAGTTATGTATACCTAAAATATTTTCCTTATTCTCGAATTATTTCTCTAATCCATGAATTCTTAGATAAATTCTTCTTCTGTTAGCTCCTTTAGGCTACTTGCCGTTTTTTAATCGAGGAATAAAGTGAATGAAGTAATGTTGATCAATAGTTTAACATTTAGGAACCTCAAGAAGATTTACAATCCCATGAATATAAAAAAATTATTTCTTATTTGGACTTTTTTTGCCATCTGTAAAGTTGGGCTCTTCCAGTGCGTCTAGTGATGTTTCGATTCAGAATCAAAAGAAAAAAAAAAAAAAACAAGATCCGTTAATTTTTAGTAAAAGAAATAAGATTGGTGATTTGCAGAACTGTTTCAGACAATGGAAGATTCGCATGGAGCATAGTAGGAATAGAGCAAGGGTATGTATTGAATCTGATAATAAGTAAAAATGTATGAAATCAAAAATAAATGTTTCACAGTATCAGCAACCGTTATTCAATAGCCATATCTTGTAGGATACATATACAGAGTATCCCGTAAGTAGAGCAAAATGCTGATAATAAACGTAAAGATCTAAAAAAATCATATAAGTAATTGTCTAATTCCAGTAGTAAAGTAGGAAATTTAAGATTTGTGTGTTTTTAACCGAGTCACGTTTTTTGTTGTACAGGAAGCTATAACTTTCACATAAATATAATTTTTAAATTTTATAAAAATAAAATATGTCGTGCTCTTTAGAATCGTGGCCCCTCACCACAAAACACAAAAGCCATATAAAAGTCACGGAAATGAGGTATTTGCGTAAAAATCGAACGAAAGACACGGAGAGATAAGACACGGAACACCAACATGCGGGCTAATCTCAACGTCAAACCGACGGAGGCCATTCTGGAGGAGCACAAGCTAAGGTGGTTTGGACATCTTCTTAGGATGTATCCAGATAGAAGGGCCAGGAAGACTTACGAGACCCACGCGGAAGGAAAAAGACCCAGAGGAAGGCCTCGCATCTCCTGGGAGGGCAGTGTAAAGGAGGCATTCAAGAAAGTGAAATGGATTAGAATAGGAGAATAGAGTTGGTGCAGGAGAGAGGCAGCTGGGCCAGACTCTATAAGCAGGAACCTCAAACCGAACGGTGGTAGAAGAGGAAATGATGATAATAAATAAAATGTATTTTTATGCAATTAAGTTTATTACAATACGGAAAAACAAGAAATAAAAGCTTTTCAACAGTTAATCGTAGACATTTTTGCTGAAAACATGGGTACTTTTAGGCGACTAGATAGAAAATCTCATCATTTCTTTACACAATTTGAGGTGAATCTCAACATTTTTCCTGATAAAGCTAAACTTAATTATTATTGACTTAAGGCTTAGTAAACCTGGAACATTTTCTAAAGGTGGGGTTATTGTGATACAGTTGCAGTACTAACACATGGAAAAGAAAGATTGATAAATAGTTGCTTACAGAAACTGGTCAATCAATATCGCATCATATAAAGGCAATGATATTAAGATGAACGGAGCTTGTAGCTCGGACCAATCCATCTGGAAGCCTCAACGGAACAATGAATGCCTCAGTCATTTTCGACGGCACAAGACTCCCACATAAATCCTATACTGCCCCTATTGTTATATTAAATTATAATGGAGATATAGATGTGCATTATTATTATTTATTTTAAAAAATCGAATTTGGATTCTTCAATAAATTTGCACAATGACTTAATGGTACCCCTATATAGGTCAGCCAGCCCTTCCAGAAAAGTGCTATGGTTTTGGATTAGGGAGTATTTCTTTCGGTATTTATCATATCTGTTGTATTTTAGAATAATCTGCAATGGGTCCTCGATGGAGTTACATGTTGAACATTTACATTTTTTTTCAACTTTAATTAATGTCAAGCCGCGATTTGTTCGACCATAGTTACTTTATAATCTTGTAAGTAAGACTATTTCTTTTCTGTTTAACTTGACACAAGTGTTAGAGAACCATTGGCGTAGAGAGACGTTAGGCTGGATAGTGAAATAATCTTTACTTTTTGAATTTGACTCCCAGTCATACCTATCCTGCATAGTTTATATATATATATATATATTACTGTATAGTGTTACAGTCTTATGGAACACTTATTTATAGTTGGAATAACTGACGAAGTGAAGACTTCTGGTTTATTAGAAAATTATTCCATTAGAACGAAGTTAAGTTTTCTTCTTCCACTGCGGAGGATGGTAAAAATTAAAAAAAAAAAAAGGGAAAAGAGAGCTGTTAAAGGGAGTATTTGGTATGGTAGAGAGGAGGGGGCATTAGATTTCATAAACCCACCGTTATAGTTGTCATTTCTGAAACCTTATGAATCAATATATATATTGTTATGGATTGTAGCCCTAATCTACTTCTTCGCCAATAGACTGTCTGATTCCGTCCGTTACTGAGCACAGTGCTGGTAACTTCTACACTGCCCTTAAAACTTTGGTATTCTTTTTTTATTATATGGTATAACACTCAACACTCAATGGGCTGATATAAATACATTATTTTTATTCTATGTTTCAGAACTGTTTTAATTTTAATTTTTTTTATTCATCTTTGTTTTTATTTATAAGGAGTTTTTTTCTTATTTTGTATCAATTTTTATTTTATTCAGAAAAGTGTAAAGTTGATTATTTTTTTTTCTCTTTCACTATGTATAAATATGGGAAAATAAATGTTTAATCCAAGTACCGTTACAGTTCACTTTTTATTACTATTTATTTTATTCAAATATCGTCGTTTAGCTTCATTCAAAGTTTACTTTAAACCCAGAGGGAGGTTAACACTACCTTATAGACTGAAATATACATATGACTTAATGACCTCATTGATTTAACAGTATATCCGTAATCTCGTTTCATAAACCCACCTCCGCGACTAGCCAAAGGCATATCATTATTATTTTTTTTTCAAAACCAGATAAGTTAGTGTTTTTCATCGCAAAGTTATCTTATAAACTCTTATTATGAAATTCTTTCTTCTTTCGCCTCATACTAAAATAAATTACTAGAGTTCATAACATTAAAAGATAATTTTAACTTATATAACAAGTTCACTTTAATGAAATATATTATGTCCTAGATTATAAAAAATATATTATTTTCTTTCATAAAGAAATACAAAATTTCCTTAAATTTCAGCAAAAACTAAACCAAAATAAAATTGTTTCAAATACCCACTCTTGCTTAGTGTTATATAGATACACAGGTATCTATATCTTTATAGATACAAAGATATCTCGTGTTGCCAAATGGCTTAAACTGTAGTCTATGGTAAAAAGTTCGCTGTATCAACCCGTCCAAAGATACATGCAGAAAACAAAGTTGGAGAGTGAAGTTATAGATTGTTAAGACACAAACGGGTGATAAATCTATACTGTACAGGGTATTCCTTAAGCAGAGGGGACTATTTAAAGACGTGACAGTAAACATCAAGTGCAACAAAAAACTTTTTGGCAGAACAGTAAGAAATTTAAGTTTTGTATTTCTTTATTTTTTAGTTTTTTTTTTTTTTTAGTAAATCACATTTTTTTTTGTTAAATAGAAAGCGATAACTAACAAAAATAATACGTAATTTAAGTAATTACTGATTGCTTCTCAGTATTGTTGCCCAAATGCGAGACTGTGACGAATCTTGGTCTTGCAAACTCAGTCTTAGTCTTGGTCTTGGTCTTGCGCATGAGTGTCGCAACAGCCTTGCTGTTACCTATTAGCTGATTACTATAGAGACACTGCTGTAATTTTTTATATAGGAAAAACCTAACTAAGCCCGAATAAAAATTTAGAAGAGTTAAATGCAAAAGTATACTGGTTATACCAATTCTTTACATATATTAACTAAAATTATTAATTATTAGTAACTATCTTGGTTTGATTTTTATTCAAAAAATCGTTTTTTTTTACCAGACTTGGTCTTGTAAACAGTTAGGCGGCACTTTGCAAGACCAAGACCGATTTTGGGCAACACTACTCCTCAGAAAACTAGACATATTTTACTCCAAATAAAAATAGAGTTTTTGATTGTTTTAAGAGGTCTTTTAAATTATGATAATCCTATTATGATTTTTCTAATATTTATCATATAAAATGATGATGAATCTATGTTATCACCAAGATCTCTTATTATAGAAAGTTTAGAACGTATAAAATAACGGTAGAAACTCAAGAACTTACAAAATGTCACTGTTCCAATATTTGTTAATTTTATGCATGTACACACACTCATATCTCATATAGATAGATATATTCAACTTGATTCCATATTTTTTTTAATTTTCGTAACCTAAATAATTGAATATTATTAGTTGAATGAATGAAAACGTGTTTATTATACTTGAAAAAAATATATATATATGTGTTGGGGCCAGGGGTACTTCAAATCCGAAGTACAAATCTTTCCCCGGTTCGTTTCCTCAATGGTGGGGAAAATTCGAGTGAAATTAAATTTTGTTGGGAAAGAAGGAGAAAAAAAAAATTAGTGAATAATGAGACCTGTAAAACATTAAATAAAAAAACAAATGCATGCACAAAAGAATATTAAAATGAAATATTTCAATCAATTAAAAGCGTTAAGATAAACAAACAAAAAAGCCCCTTTTGAATGTTTACAATTTATTGAGAAAGAAGAGAGATAAAATTTATATAAAAGTTGAGATAAACAATACTTAAAAGCTACGAGAAAAATAAAACATAAATACAACATCCAGAGAAAATAAAAAGAAATTAACCATTATCAATAAAGAAAAAAATCAATTTCTAAAATTGTAAATAAAACAAGAGAATTTTCCCAAAGAATAAAACAAATTTAGGGAAGAAAACAGTTAATTAATATTAAGGTATAATTGCCGACAGTATTATGGCATTATTTGTGTCTTAATCCCTAAGACTGGGTATTACTGCCGGGCTGGTGTGTATACAAATGAGCGATAATACATCGCAAACGAAGGCAGATATACAAACACAAATATATTTCTGAGACAATTGTCCCTCAATTTTTACAAAAAAAAATAAATAAACATTTTCTTCATTAACATTTAAAAGGGAAATATGATGATAGAAAAAAATATAGATCTGCAAGTATGCGGCGTTAACAATATGAATATCAAAATATCAATATATATATATATATATATATATATATATATATATATATATATATATATATATATATATATATAATATATATATATATATATATATATATATATATATATATATATCAGTGGGAAATTCTCGCATGTCGAGATCTGTTTGTAATTAGTAATAAATATTCATTACATTTACAACTAATATAAAAGATTAATAATATATCTTCAGTATTACTATATATTTATACATCCATTCTAGCAATTTCTTTTCTATGTTTTCAAAAACAAACATTAATACCTCATAAATAAAATAAATAAGAAATTTAATTTCAACAATAATAATATTAAGAATCAATTACAATATAAGAATAAAACAAAGATTTTACACGAAACATCTGAAATATTATTTTATAAGCTTTGGATGAGGATTCTGAAAGAACATTAACTTTTATAATTTTCTTAATGTTTATTATCGTTACGACGAGGTGTGAAAATAACTACCTTTCTAACTTCGTGACCTGACTGTAATGGAACTGTCCATCATTGGTGAAGGCCCGCCTGTCACCTAGAACCGCGTTAGGTTGACCTAGGACGTCACGTGGGAGGTGGGGGGGGGCTTTATAATTATAATATTCATATCACTTTGTCTAAAATTAGTAAGCGATTCACGTCATTATTAAAGCTTCATAATTGCACATCTATTTTCCCGAATCAAGAACACGCTTTGAGAGGAAGTAACTTTACCATGATACAACTGTGTCCTAATCTATGTTAATTTGAAACAGATGAAAACAAAGTTATGTACGGCGAAGCATACTTCAACCTGCTACAGGAATTCATTATATTATGAATCAAAGCTTGAAATTAGCTAATGGTTATTGTATTAGAACGAAGTTGTTCCATATTAACATCCCGACGAGAAGGCGTAACTTGAAAGAATTTCGAGAAAGAGATGTTTAAGGTCAAGAGCACAATTAAATTCTTCATATGTTTAGCTTAGGATTGGTAGAACTAAAATGGAATGCACATTTATCTTAAAATGTGTGATAATATAGATTACATGATTCAATAAATAACTCCCTAATTTTGAGTTGTTTATTTCAAATGACCCCTATTTCTTTTAAAATTTCTTTATTTTTTCAATGAAATTACAGAGGCTAAACATTAACCTGATTTTTTTTTTTGGAATATTAATATAATTTGGAAGATTGCTATTTGCCCATGACATATAAATAAGCCGGTTATTTTGTAAAGTGGCTAATCAGTTGTGAATAATTATTGATTTTTTTTTCTTATCGGGACTACTGTACACACTACGTAAATTTCTACAACCTATATACTTCCTCATTATCCGTTCGTACCTTATTGATCGATACTTCAAAGTAAATCATAATAATGCATTTTCATCCCACTCTTTTCCCAGTCTGCTGGTTTTCCTCAAGGGAGCATCCTCGGTCCTATCATTTATACAGTTTATAAAGGGTTTACCAAACCCCCCAATCACATATAACAAACCTTGAATAATAGCATTTTAGCTGAAGAATAAAAATAAATTCCATCAAATTACCTTTACCCTTAAGTTCTTGTCCTTGTTCATGTCATTATTTCTAATGGGTGTATTTTTACTAGTTGTAAATTTCATTAGATAAATAATAAATAACAAATAACAGTTTTTTTCTCATAATCGAATCGAGAGGAAAAATAATTAGGGTTGTGAAATGATTGCATCCTCCAAAGGAAATCCGCTTATGCGCAAGGCCGATGCCCTTATATTAATAAGCTATTAAATAATATAATGCAGCAAGATTCGGTGTGTTACCTGAACAAGTAATACTAACTAAAAAAATATTTATATCACAAATTATTTTTAAATAAACTAAAATATTTTTTAAATATATTTTCGTACTGTTCGAGAATATATATTGTCTTTCTACGAATAAAACATTCATAAATCGGCGTTTTTGAGTTGTTATTCATTTACTTTAGATTGAGCCAATGTGATTTTCCTAGAATAAAAATGTATTTTATTTAATTATTATGACTAAATATTTTTATATGGATATATTTCTGGGAAAAATCTAAAACAATATGCAATCAATATGGAATGGAAACGTGATGATGGAGGATTTCTCTGAAACCTCGGTTTGTGATTATATTATTAATAAACAAAGGTTATAGTGGAAGTATTTCTTCAGTAAATAATACATAAATATTCCTAGTTTCCTCTCTCATCTTTCCCCACTTTGACCACAGCTATGTGGTGTACGATGGCCTCTCGGTGGAACTCCGTGATAGACTCAAAAGACTTATGAATAGCTTCGTAAGATTTGTAATTGGGACCCCGAGACGCTCCCGTGTCTCCCACCACTACACTGAGTTAGGGTGGCTCTTTCCCTCCTTAAGAAGACAATATTTCCTAGGCACTTTCCTTTATCAAATCATTACCGATCATCGTCCTTCTTATGCCTACAACCTTCTCCAATTTAAGTCCTCAATCCATTCCCTCACTACAAGATCCCGACCCTCTGACCTATACATCCCTTCTCATAGATCTGCCTCATTCCAAAATTCCTTTATAGCCCGCTCTGTCAACTTTTGGAATTCCCTCCCGATCAAAATTCGACATGCCCCTTCCCTATACACATTCAAAAACCTCCTATTCCAATTCCTGTTCCAAAAACAGTCAGATACCAGCTAACTATTAATATTATATATGTATTGTGTAGCAATCATATAATCATAATACTTGGTAAGAGATCAGTCACGATCATAAATCATAATACTATCGACGTAGGAATTTCAATACATGCATTTTTTTTTATTCAATTATAATTAACTGTTTATTTTTATATATATATATATATATTCAAGTAAAGTTTTATTTTTTTTTTATTTTATGAAATGAACTCATTGTATCTCTTTTTCGTTCTTCATTTCTCAAAGTGTATGTTTATGTTGTTCAAACCTTATATATAATTTTGTTCATAGTTCAAGTGATTCGTCCATAGTTTTAATTGTTTTGTTCATAATTTTAAATGCTCTGTACATAGTTTTATCTGTATTGTATATAGCTTGTGCACCTAAGATTTTCTTTACTTTTTATTTTATTTTATCAATTTTATTTATTGTTTCAAACGTTTATATTATTATTTATAGTAATATTCTATTATTTTGTACATTATTGTTATTCTGAAGGGACTTAGTCCAAGAATAAAGTTTTTTTTCTATCTATCTATCTATATGTTATAGAATATATAAGATATTCTGTTTTTTATAATCTTTTTTTAGGAACTCCTACTTTTGCAATTTCCCATTCGGGGTCAGTCGAAATATTTTTTTATACAGTTGAAATTCAATATAATAAGTCTTCGGCATAATTGTAAAAGTGATACTTTGTCATGGACCCCGTATTTTTTTTTTTTGTATATTGAGTATGGCAATATATTCTTATTACTATCTTATAGTAATAAGTATAATTTGATATAAGTTTTTACAATTCTGAATTCTTTTTTATCTTATTATATGTTTTTGGTTTTATGTTAAACTACCTTCAAGGTCATGTTTTATGGTGTTAGGTGGTTTTGCTTCCTCACTACCAAAGGCATGGAAGATTTGTACAAGAGGTTAAAACAAAATTTGTACTCAGAATCGAAAATTTTCAATAGCGTTTTACGTTTTAGACATCAAGGATCACATTTAGTTCGGAGTTTTTCTGTTTGTCTGTAGTAAAATCGATGTAACGGACATATAGCCTACTAACGTTCATCCGATTTTCATAATTTTTTTAGCGATTGTGCAGGTTGGGACCTAAATGGTTCCATATCAATTTTATCAAATTCTAGCCACTACTTCCGCTTGTGCACAAATAAATTTATTTCTTAGATGTACCCATATTTCAGAAACGGCTTGGTCAATTTGGTGGAAAGTTGGGTGTAGAATAGTGGGTTTTGGTAAAATGATGATTTTGTGTCGGTTTTATTGAATTCCGTTCTTTACTTATATATACGAAAACGTGTTTTCCTTGATACGCATATTTCTAATAAACCACATGTTCGAATTGGCCCAAATTTGGAGGGAAGTTGCGGATTGGTTAGCAAATAATTAAGTAAGCCTTAGTTTCTTTAAATACTAAAAAAAAAAAATATTTCCACATTCAGATCAGTAAACTTATTATTTGACACGGCCATAGTTTGACAACAGCTCATTGATTTGACCCAAACTTGGAGGAAATATGGAGAATGGTTAAAAAATTTCCTAATATAAATTTCATTGAATTCCATTTAATAATTAAAATTAATATAAATAACTATTTATAACAATATTTTATGGGTTTATAAAATTTTAGGTTTTATTCAAAAACTTAATTTGTACTGTGTTGTTTGGCTGATTCCAAACGTTATTGGCATGGCACTTACTGCCGTTACTTAGATTTCTTGAACTTTTCAGTAAATTAAAATTAATTTTTACTCTGAGTTTGTAAAAAAAAGTCTTATTTGTGATTGTGTGTATTTATATTAAAGTCAACCAGCTCGTCGTGGTCACGATTTCCTCCTTAAATATCAAAGTTGTGTGAACCTCACGCATATTTTTATATTCCAGCATAATTAGGTTTGTTCTGACTGGAGAAAATATTGATTTCGTTAACTCTGAACGAACAAAAAGTTGCAATTTTTTCTATGGATTGTTTGTTCCATCCATTTTACGAGTAAAACATATCTATTTAAATATATATCACTACGGTTATTGCAGAAGTTCGTATGTAAAAATTTTCAATTTTATTCTTTTTTTGACATTTAATAGTCTGCAGCTGATATAAGTAGTCTGCTACTATAGAAAATAGCAGAGGGCAATATAAAATGTTTTTTTTTTAATCACGATTCATCAAATATGCAATCTGCAAATGCGGAACTATTTCGCATTTTAGTATTAGCTTATGAAAACTCGTGGATATCAAGCCCGTGTATGTTGAGGTATCACTGGTTTTCCGAATACAGGTTCTCCCAGAGATTTTATTCTCATACGCAAAATTTAAAACCTTGTAATATGGATATTTTGTAGCCGATGAAAACGGTGAGGAAGCTATACTGACCTTACTTGGCAGATGTTTTTGTTATATATTCCTCATGATCTCACTTATCGTGGCATTTTTGAACTTAATTGTTCTCCGAGATGTCCCTATCTGGGCTTGGGTGTTGCAGTGTTTATGCTACAAGTTAATCTGAGTGTTCATTCATTGAAAATGTTGTTGGTATTCTATGACTTTAGTTAAACTTCATTACTGGAAGGTGGGTACTTCATTAATTATTCAACATGAACCGTTTAATATGGCATGGAAGTTGGATGAATGTTTAGCTTGAAATTTGTTCATGGATATATAACCCCCTGCTAAAATGAAATACTACATGTCTCACTAAACAAACCCCTGCAGTAAATCTTGCAAGAGACAGATGGTTATTATAAGACATACACGGGCAAGCGGTATAAGATCCAAAGAACAAGCTAACAAGATAAGAGTCTCATTCCGATCTAGAAGAAGTTTGCCATCAATCTTTTCTCTGGTAGAAGCCAATTACAACTTTTGGCGGAGTAGAGGTTTTGCATTAATGGGAGGCGGGTAAAGTTACCAGCCTACGTCATGTCACCTGTCACTCCGCCAGATCTCTTTTTCAACTGACCCCTTAACAATTTTTTACTTCCCTTTAAAAGATTTAATCTGCTCTGCAAGGACTGTTTTTAATTTTCTAACTGGCGAAAAGTCTCATATTTTCTGTTATGTTTTCAACAAACACATTTCTTGAAGTACATTTACTTTATTCATAACAATAATAAATCGAAAAAGAAAATTTATCCAACTCATAATAATAACACATGATATTGTATAACCTTCTCTCCCGAATTATTACTTGCAAGTGGAATGTTTAATCTATGTTTTAAGTAAGAATCTCAGTCAATTTATGAACAAATTAAGCCAGTTTTATATATAGTATTCGATGGTAACGATAAGTTAGCATAATATAAGATATTTTTGTGTGTTTTAAGGTATATTGACACGTGACCGATTATTAATATTTTGATAAGCTTAACCTGAAATAAAGCGATAAAAGTTGATTGTTTAACATTGATTTTCTCTTTCTTATATTACTAATCATAACTGGTGCCGAAACTAGGAAAATTGCTTCAACAATACTTAAGCAGTTGGCTGGTACGAAATTTGAAACTATGAGTACCAATTTCATAAGAATTATTAGTGAAAGTGCATAAATATGAGAGAAACAGAGCATATAAAACATCGGTTGGCTCAGCAGTCTTCTAACTATCGAAGCTAGATGCGGAATTATCTGTCGCGGCAGATACGATGCAATTAGAATTGCTAAAGATTAGAACGCAAAATTCTATCACACATGAAGTAATCGGTCCGTTGGAACCATTTACTGAAACAGTAGCGGGTCTTGAACATTTTGTTAAGGGAGTAGGGCAAATTAAAGTCATGATAGTGTCATGGCATGAAGCTGGCACATTAATAGAGTCTGATGTGAAATTACTCGAAGCATCCTTAGTCGGGCGTATCTCGAGACGAGTTTTAAAAACCATCCAAGGCGATCTAACATGTTCCTAGGACTCCTTGAAAGTGAGACTAAAGAAACTATACGCTGGAGGAAGATGGACCCCAGAAGAAGACATGTTTTATCTATTTAAGGAGCGACAGAACAAGGGCCAATCAGAAGGTTTTTTTTCTCAGAAAAGCTCATAATCCAATACAATAAATTGACAGAGAAAACTGTAAAAATCTACGGCCAAGCGGAGGGAGAACAGAAAACTAGAATTCTTGAAAGAAGTTTTGAAGGTTCAACTGAATTATTCTGTGGATCGTCCCGGTTCACTACCAAGATATCGAGATTTTATTGAATGTGCGCATGACCTCATAGATTCTAAGGAACGAGAAGAAACGCCCTTCGAAAAACAGGTCAATAAAAACGGAAAATTTAAGAGACGGCCGAGTAGGTTTCCCGATGAGAGAAGGCGTAAACCAGAACAACGTTGTTACGAATGCAACCCAGTGCATAGCAGCCCAGTGCAACCTTACGAGATGTTTCGAATGCGGCAAGCGAGAGCATCTAGCCAGAGAGTCCAAAGAGAAACTCTCTACAATGGAAGGTAATCGAGGATAATAACCAGGACTACAGCAACCGGAGGACTGGTAGGAATAGGTGATAATCTGTCTCCCAGTCTTAAAGCTGTTTTAAATTGCCCTCCGAATGTAATTTTCATGTAAGTTTTAGTTAAAATTAGTTTAATTATATTTATAGTTTTCTGATCTACTACGTATTCCCTTAGTCTCCGAACAAGCGCTTCTCAATCCACCGAATCGTAGACTTTCTGGAAATCCACAAAGGAGACATAATAAAAAAAAGAACGACTACAGAAATCGAGATATCCTATCCTAAGGGAATGTCCTTCCATATATTCTCATATCCATAAAAGTCAATTTTCCAAACAATCTACTAAGGTGTTTCAATAGATATGTAAGGATTAGAATGGTCCAGATTAGGATGATTGGGATTAACCGATTTATCTTTTTATTTTTTAAATCAAATATTTATTTTATTTTAAACGGATTAGTTTTTCAAGGATTAACAATTTATATTGAAACACCCATATGACCAATACTCACGATATGAAACCAATACAAATTTGAAAATTATTGAAAATATGATAAAATATTTATTTTTTTTAGTATTTTGAGCTCAAATTGTTTTAAATCAATCGAAATATCTCACTGAGTCCTTTGAATAATTTAATTTAAAAATTAGGCATGTTGTTCGCTGAATAAATCGTTGCATAACTTTTAACGGCCACATTCAATACATTTTATTTAATAACGTTTCAATGTGTTTGGCTCAAAGTGTTTTAAAAACTTAAAGAATTTTACCGAATAATTTGAGCCATCAAAATTTAAAATTGATATAGACGTTCGCTCAAAAAATCGTTATACCTTTTAGCGTACAACCCAAATACTTACACGAAGGGTTAAGATCCTTCATGTGGGTTCGCTATAGTCAGGTAAAAATTGTTAGCATTTTTGCCACATTTCTCCAAATACGATACCAACTTCCCCTATAATTTTTTCTACCGCACAAATGGACAAATTATGGTAATCAGATATATCTGGTTCTCACTTACAACGAGTCAAAAAAATCTACCAATGGTCACAAGTGAAGGGAGGTAGTGGTGGAGATTACAAGCGATTGATTGGCATAAGTGTCTTAAAGCTCCTTGGAATAGGCGTTAAACCTCATCGACCGAGTGATGGTTCCGTCAATGGATTGGTTAAACCGTTGAATTACGATCCAATCGTGTGCGGCTGGAGGCAATGGGCCAATTATCATTTGATGGATGGTCATTCGCGTTAAACAGATTGGAGCAGACGCGTGGAGGGGCTCGGCTTAAGTGTAAAAGTTGAGGATTTACATGTAATCCAAATGTAAAGTATTTATCTTTTATCTATAGTTTTTCTGAGAAATTTCGATATTTTAAGAAGTAAAAAAAAGTATCAGAAAATCAAATGAAGTTTTGAAAAATAAACTGATTAAGTATAGAAGAAAATCCTGAGTTTTCGGAACTTATTGGAAAGGACCAATAAAAACTGCTTACATAATCTATTCAATCAATATCTCTTGATATAAAAACAAGGAGGTTAAGATAGGTGGGACATGTAGCATCTTAGAGAAAACTGTTAAGGAGTCTGTAGACAGCAATCGACTTTATTAAATTAACAATATTTACTTATTTATTTTTGCTTTTATGCTGTCTCAAGCCTGTAGCGTCATTGGCAACACCTTCTCTTTACACTCTGTTTTAGAGTTTTATATTTTTTAAAACTTCTAAGGTTTTTTCTTTGTCGATCACGTTTCCTTTTCGGCTTCGTGCCATATGCAATTTCTTTTTTTTTTTATATTTTAGAGCAGTTTTTGATGGCGTGTTGTACTGTTCTTTGAACCCTACATCTCTCGTACGTTGGTGGGTCTAGTTATCTTAGTAGGTAGTAATGTGAAAACTCACAATGCCCAATCCTTAATCTATAGAAGTACTCTCTCTCTCCTTTCGTAGAGAGTCGGTAAGAAGTTTTCCATTATGAACAGTGGCCTTTTATTTCTTTTAATTTAGGTACCTTTTGTTGCCATATTTTATGCCACATGTTTTACAATTCCTTCCTAATATGTTGCAAAAAATCTCCAGGGATTTTGTTAATTATAATAACGGAGTTCTTCCTCACATCCTCGCCATATTGTATGCTTTAACTGCCCTAACGTAAGTGTTTGTTCATTCCCGACAATTCCACAGCATGAAGGGACCCAGAAAACGACATTTTTGTTTTCGTTCTCTTTTCAATTAGTTTCTTATGCAGTTCGTTACCACGGCCCGATTGTAACTCTCAGCTGTCTCAATGTAATCTTATTGCAATCATCTCTCTACTAAATACAGAAGAGATCTCCGAAAGTTTAAAGAACTTTTGAATTCGGGAATTCACCGTAGCGCATCCTACTTCATTGTTTAATTTTGAATCATCTGTATATATATATATATTATATATATATATATATATATATATATATATATATATATATATATATATATATATATACATGTATGTATAATAATTTTTTTTGTAAATTAAGAATAGTAATTTACTGTGAAAATGAACATTTTACTATTGAAACACTAATAGTTGCCAACTGATGGATGTTTGTATTAAAATATATATATTACAACTTGCTCAGGTTATATTTGTTAGTAAAGGACATTTAATGCATTTTTCAAAACAAATTGCATATTAATTCGAATTAGTTCGTGCGAATTAAAACATCATAACCTTTTAACGAGCTTGCGGGAATTTCAGTTAAAAGCTTTTCATATTCCTATTAAAAGTCTAAATCCGATTATATTTCCTGAAAAAGAATTTCTCAGTTTTTTCCTCGCCTCTAAATTATGTTGTAAAGTCCTCGGAAAAAGTTAAAGGATCAGATCGTATTTAAAACAATAAAAACAAGTTTTCCTGTAAATATCTAACTCTCTGGAGTGGTTTAATATTTTTTAAAAAAGGAAAGGTTTTCCAAATGAACCATTTACGTACTTGGAAACAGAAAAGGAAGGATGTAGAACTTGTTTGTAATTTATTTTACCAAGTTTCACTTTAAATAACTATTAAGGTCAGTATAAAAATATGCCTAACAATCGAAAAAAATTAAGGCTTGCTCTATCATACGTTATGCCTAATGATAATGTCAACTGGTAGGACATTATCAACGGTTTCTCCTAAAATATATAATGATATCTTTTTATCCCTAAAATAAAATATTCTAGTGAATTTCAAAATGTATTACGATGTCTCTATATGGATCATCCTTTTGGTATGTATCAACCGATACAGTTTTAAAATTAATCGTATTAAAATTCTAAATAAAACCACGGTTCAACCTTCCCAATTAGATTATGGTTGTTAGTCGTACGAGAACATGCTAATTTAATAGGGAAAAAAAATTAATACGTATAAGCTTTACTCACGGTTGAAGTAAAACTTTTTGATCTCATGGTGGATTTTACGATTAAATTAAAGATAAATCAGTCATGTTATAATTTGAAGAAATATTTAAATTATAAACAATTATACAGTTTAATTAAATTTTAAATAAGAAGTAACATTTAAGTTAATTAGCTTCATTATTCTTCATGCACGAACTCACAACGTAAATTAGAAATAACCAATGCAGCTGTAACAACGCGTTCTTTAAACAAACATCCACATCTAAAAAACGTCTGCCAAGTAAGGTCAGTATAGCTTCATCACCATTTTCATTTGCTAAAAAATATCTATATTAAAAGGTCTAAAAAATTTCTTACGAGAATAAAATCTCTGGATGAAGCCGATTTTGGAAATTCAATAATCTTGATATCCACGGGTTTTGTTTATCAGCAAATACTAAAAAGCGAAAAAGTTCCGCATTTGCAGATTGTATATTTCATAATTCGTAATTTAAAAAAATACAACACGATCCCTACAGACATATTGAAATGTAATTCAATAATCAATAAGGTGCCACTAACTTATACTGTTGCACACGGCACCTAAAGTATAATCAAATAAATAAATAAGATAATGAAATATTTTTATCAGTGTTTGTCTCCGTAATGTGATTTCACCAAGTCATCAAGCGCGAATGAAGAGGCCCGACTTCAATTAAAAGTAATTAAAAAAAACATTTCACTGATATATTATATGATGTATAAGGAGGCAACACTCACATTAGGAAGAAAAAAATATTGAAAAATTAGTACATTCATCCTATAATAAAATACCTCCGGAAAAATAAAAAGGAATTCACACATGTAATTTGAATCCTAATAGCAATCAATTCAATTTTCGGAGTAGAATAAAAATGATAACTTTATTGAGATGGAAAGAATGAAATGTTATATGATATTTAACGAGCAATATCCTGCAATAAACTGGTCGTAGATTGAAATATTGGCTATAACACTGAATAGAAATATGTATACCTTGAAGTAGAAACTCGGTAAAGGAATGACAAATATTAAGTCTTTATTTTATTTATTTTTACGGATTCCTTTTGTATTTTTTAAACAAAAGATATAATGATGTATTGATATGATATGATTGATGTATGATATGATGTATTTTAACAAAAGACTTAGCGAACCTGAAGGTCGGATGCCGACACCACCAATCTCTGTCCAAATTTAAATATATTTATCCAATACGAAATTATTGACGAAGAATGGCAACGTTAAAGGAATTTATAATAACGTTTGACAATTTCTAGGATAATGGCCTACATATCTATGTTCTCATAAACTATTTATTTATATATTCCAACCTCCCATACTACTATGGTAATACGGGTGTTTGCAATAGAGTGTTATTAGACATTAATGCTTAATAGAACACTACTACTAGTTAACATGAGCATGGATGTGCACACAGCTGGCAGTTTTTCTGTTTTATCTTATTCCTCCTTGTTTATCGGTTTCGGCCTACCTTCCAGAATCTTGAGGTCTTTCTTGTCCTCTTCTTTTGGGGGTACCAATACGGATGTGAGCGAGGCCCACCACCGTCTTCCATCCATTTATGGATTCCTTAAACCGCGGGTAATTTTCCTCACTGACTAACTAAGGAAACTCATTTTCAGTGTGCACATAGATTCTCGCGGCTCATTTCATAGTTGATCTTAACGTTTCAAATGCGGTACAGGTCGATGATGATGTCATAAATTCAAATAGGTTTCATTAATTAAGTGTATCAGTTCAATGTGGATCTTCAGTTACTTTCTTCTGGTCTACCGCTAATATACAACTGCCGCTAATATCCTCTCGTAACGACGACAACCAAAAACGTGAACAATTATCCATGCAATTTGTCTGCCTCATTCCTATACAAAAATAATTTCATTTTAATTTCATATCCTAGTCTTTTCTAAGCTTTCTGATTGGTATACGTTCTGTAGTACGAGAGGCAGGTAGAACTTATGTAAACAGGATTCATGACTATAGAAATATTTGAGCGTCGATCCCTAGCAGATTGGAACAGCTCAACCAAAACCCGTCCCAACTTGACCTGTTATATTCTGTGTTTATAATTTTTAAATATACCACTACTGATTCTGTTTATTGTTATTTTATGGAATTTATACAAAGTTCATGAAATATAATGTAATGAAATTCTATTTACACATCAGCATCCACGTTACATAAAACAATTAAATTGTACTGTGTCTCATATGTTTTATGGGAGACATCTAAAATTCATATACTAGATTTCTAGTGTTTGTTGAAAGCGATATGCAAAGTCAGATGGATCGGGGCTAAACGAATGATATTCTGAAGTCTTAAGCGTATTTTTTCTAAATTTCGTTAGAGTTATTTAATTATTGTTTTGTTGCTTTTACCCTGTAGGGTCATTGGCAACACCTTCATGTTAAACACTGTTAGAATCTTAATGTTTCCTTTGCTGTCTTGTATATTTACTTTTAGACTTTGTGCCAAGTCCATTATTTCCTAACAGTTTCAAATATAGAACAGTATTGTATTATATGATTTACTGTCCTTTGGACATTACAGCTCTCGCAGGTCGGAGAACCAAGTCCTCTTAAATTTCTAGTTATTTATTCAAACTATTAATTAATGTCGATTGAAGATAAAGTTTGATAGTTTACTAGGATGTTTATTTTGAAAACTAAGTTATTGACTGATATTAAATGGTAATGCCCAACTGGTAGCGTGTTGCACTTTCGGGATGAATAGCCGACATATAAAAAGATGTATGAGAGATGCTATTCCACCAAAAGTATGACTACCTGTTGCTGGTTCTGGCGCTGGGTGGTAAGGCGGGCCTCGACGCACTGTCTGGTCTCGAGGAAGGCCTGCCTCTTGGCCAGCTCACTCGGGTAGTGGGTCAGCGCTCCGGCCAGGTTCGTCACGAGGAGGAGGATCACCTTCGCTGCCACCTGTAACAACAAAACGGTTCAGGTATTAGTTATAAATTAAATAATATTAGTTGATTAATTATTGGGTATTATCAGAAATTTATTTATTATTTTTATTATAGAAATTTACAACTGTATTAAATGGCAAGTACAAGAAGCAAATATGAACAAGCAACATGACATGTACAACATAAAGAGAAACCATTAGTAGCACTCCAATTATATTTCTATATTAGAAGGTCTCGAGGCCATCTTCTTTTCAGACGCCTCGGAGGTTTATCAGGAATAGAACAGGAAGCAAGGTTGGAAACAAGAGGGTTCGGATGGTTCAGGAGTTTATTATGAAAGGACAGGTATCTGGATTGAGCTAAATCGGAAACATTAAGGTCTTTTTATTTGTGACAAAGGAGGGAACATTAAGGATTTTACGAAGGATTTGGATTGAAGGATTGAAGGGATTGGATACGAGAGGAATTCGGTGGTTTAGTAGAGCTCCAAAGCTCGATCCCGTAAGTCCAAATAGGCCTTACGGGCTATATATCTAGTAATATATATGAGTCTTTTGTAAATAGTTGGAAGTTTAGAGCGTTTTTCTAGTAAGTGCTGGAGTAGTCGGAAACGTCGGGCGGTTTCAAGTCGTTTCAGTCTGGTATGGGGGCTCTAAGTGAGTCGTTTGTCCAGGTGGAATCCTAAGTATCGGATTCGTTCAACAGGGATAAGTGGGGTATTGTTGAAGGATACTGTAGAACAGGAAGTCATAGGTTTATGACGAAGAGTAAAGGTAATTTGATGAAATTTATTTTAATCCTCCAGTTTTGACACCACTTTTCAAGATTTGTGATGTGTGATTGAAGAGTTTGTGATGCAATAGATGGATCGTTATTAATTGATAGGATACACGTATCATCGGCGTAGGTGGTGATGACTATTGGAATGGGTTGGGATGTCAGCTATATAAACTGTATAAAGGATAGTACCTTGAGGAGCATCAGCAAACTGAGAAAACAGAGATGAACAAGCATCGTTATGATTTACTTTGAAGAATTTGTCAGTAAGGTAGAAACGGACAATGAGGAAGTATGTAGTTGGTAGGAATTTACATAGGTTGTACATCAGTCCCGGATGCCAGACTCTATCAAACGCCTTTTCAACATCGAGAAAGACTCCCGTGAAGTACATTCCGCGTTCCTATGCAGAGGAGACCATATTAAAAAATTAAAAACAAAAACCTCAAGTATCTCAAACACCTAACCAGTCAAAGTTGAGACAAACAAGTACAGAACATATCTCGAAAAATACTCCAAAAAAAGAAACAATAACTCAGGAGTGTACAGTGTTATGTCAGGGGTTCCCAACCCAGAGCTCGAAGGCACCACTGTAACCGCGTTACCATAACCTTCATCGGCGATCACCTTACCAACAGACAAACGAATTTTCAACTCAAACGTTTCACTATTCGTTTCTTAAATATATGTATATTGAAAAAATAACAAGATTTTATAAATATCAAATTTAGAAGTAAAAATGAATTATTTGAAAATAATAATTCATTTATGGAAATATTATTATCACAATTGTTTTGATTAATCCCTTTCTTTTGTATTAAAAAAATATGAATGGCACCATTGCTAGCACTGCATTAAACTTTTTCATAACTAATTATAACCAATCGCTTTTAATTAATTTTTAATTCTATATTTAAAACGTCTAAATAAAAAAAATATATATTAATAACATTGATTACGCTTGGTGTTTACTCATTTTCTGTAGAAATAAGTATCATTTGTATTAGAGATAATGAAAAAGTATGCTACTACATGTATATATTTCTTTTTATTGACACCCTCTACATTTTATTTTAAAAAATTATAAACAGTAATCCCCATGCAATTTACATTGAATAAAAACACGTGCCTCTCCACCTAACACATAATTTTTATAAATTTTTTATAAGAATAAATTTATATGTGTTCACAGGTGAAAATAGGTAGAGAACGCCTGAGTTAGGTTGTAACTAGGCTGCTGAAAATGCTATATGCTATTCGGTTACAATCTTCCTAACCTGAGTGTCTTTTGTTTATTTTTGAAAGATGTATTGTATCGTGTTGGCATATCTGATTATTTTGATTTCTGTCCTGATGTTACCTGAATTGGGGAATGTTTAGACAGTTTTACCTACATTTCAGAGACTCGAATATATATAATGTTTCGGTACCTTTAATTATAATTATTATTATGTAACATGGTACTCTGGTTGTTTCAGCTAATCATTATCATTGTGTATTTAAGCAGATAGCAGTATTAATTGGGCTTTAATACTGCTTAATTTAATATGAGGCTTTGCTCGTTGTTATTCGAGTCACTAGAATAATTAATTTATAAATGAAAATTATATATGACATAATTTAATATGATGAATACGACAATATTCAATATGATGAATCCGCCATTACTTAATGTGATGGATTAATAGATAAAAATTGATTAAAAATGGTTTAATGTAAATTAAATATTATTTCATTATTCATTTTTATTTTGTTTTTCTTTGTCCTTATGATAGCAAACTGCTTAGGTCCACTCTTCAGTATACATTTAACATCGTTTTTTATTACTTTATATTAGGGCTGTCCAACCTTTGGCAGGTGTTTCTCGGGTTCGAATTTCACACGCGGTCTAGTACATTGTTAAATTTATTATTATTATTTTTATTATAAATATAAAAACAAATCAAGTTTCTTTCTGATCCGAAAGGGTATTTTAGACTCGGTAGTTTTGATAAAAGTAACGGAATCACTAATGCCCAACCAAACATTCCTTCAAACCTAAGGCGACACTCCCTTGTACATATTATCTTATTCTTAAATATTTTTTTCTGACATATTTTCCATCATTAGACGAGCCTTAGCAGGAGTACCTCAGGGATCAGTACTCGCTCCATTTATGTATATAATATATAAATATGAAATTATACGAAATTCTGACCGGTCTTATGCAGATGAACAATCCTAACTATACACCAAACTCCAACACACACGTCACGTTACTCTATATTACCTAAAAAACTACGTAACTTATAAAACTTACGGAAGTTTGACTCAACCAACACGATTACGCAGTATCTTCACTCTTCTTCTTAAGACTTCCTCTTTATCAATATTTAGGACTAACATTTGTAAGAAGAATGTGGCTCACATGTTAAAATAAAAAAGAAAAACTACTATACTCACTTGTTGTAAGACTTTCTAAATTAAACCAGACGGGACTTTATCTCTTAAGCTTACTTAATTAAGCTAATTTGAATCAACATAAACTATAAACTATACAGTTAGAAACTTTCAAGACTGCAACCTTTACATGCCAATAGTTAGCGACCACAGACTACAAAAAAAAATCACCATAACTTATATGGACATACTAACACCATTCATTCAAGTTCACCACTGAACACTAAAGTAGAAGGCACAAAGCATGTTGGATGAAAGGTCTGTTGGGATAACCTAAAATAATTTAACTCAGGATAGAATAAGATTCCAAAGGTTGTTTTCTACTTCACCTCTATCATTGACATAATATTCAGTGCAATGTCAGGAACTTCTCCAGTTAGCAGTTTTTTGACTGGCGTGTGTTTGAAAAATAGATATTAAAAATAATTTCATACATCAGTTGATAAAATAATATTTACCACCTGTTGTGTAAGTATATCTTAAAAATTTACAATAAGGAATATAGATTTTTAAAAACAAACGCCTACAAAATAGACCAGTTATTTTGAAAGTGGCAGAGTAAAGAAGAGATATACAGGTGTGGCACGCCTGAATATGGCGAAGCCTCGGTTGCGGAATGATGTCTACTTTATTTAATTTTTTTTAAATCGTGTCTTCTTAGGTATGATTTCTAATCTTCGTATACTTGACGCTTATTAGACACTTTTTTTTTTTTTAGTTTCCTCACCAGATCTATACTCGTCGGTCTCAGGGAAACCTTTGGAGATTTTCGGAAAAATACTCGGTAAATGATGCTTGACATTCAAGGCTGAAGGAATAAAGTTGAGACCGGTCTCTGTAAGGAAATTTCCAACAAGGAGAGAGTGTCTTTTTTTTTTATCAACCTGAAAGGAGATTGTTTTCCCTCCAGCTTTTTCAACGTTGCCGTATTAAATTTTCACAACATTCCCTTTTAAATCTAGTCTACCGTAAAATTGACTTTTCTAGTTCAAGTTATTATAAAAATAATTATTTCTTAGAAACTTTAAAAGTCGGTATCTTGACCTTTGAACGTGAACTTAAGTTTTCTAATTTATATTAAAGTATAAGACACAGGTGAGTTCGTTGGACAAACGGATAGACTGGTTCAAGGAACAATCTATTTAATTCACATAACTAGTTGACTAGTACTAAACTGGTCAACCAATATCCCGTGATATGAAGGCACGGAGATTAAGATGGGCGTAGCATGTTGCTCGTAGCAACCCATCTGGAAACCTCTACGTAACAATGAATGCCTCAGTAGATGGCAAAAGACCACGGAATCCCAAAAAGCAGATGGATAGATAAAATCAACAAAGATGCAACAGAGCTACGTACGAATAAATGGAACGAAATAGCCCAAGACAGACAGCGATGGAGCGGGATTGTTAAGGCGGCAAAAGATCTACATAGTCTGTAACAGAAAAAAAAAAAAAACTAGTTGACTATAATACGTTAGTTATTTCATGTTATACTGAGCAGCAAAAATCAAATTTTTGAATGTTTTCAGCACTTCATGAATCAATTCTTACCGATTTTGTGTTGAGAAAAACGAATATGATAACAAATTTTTCTTAGCTCTAGTTTCTGTGATATAAACTAGGTGGAAATATTTCATATTAACGTTGTCCAGTGTTATTATTCATTTCGAGGTTGTATATTTTTATTTAAAAAGTGGTAACATGTCTGTTTTTCAGTTCTGATTAACAAAATACATTGTTTGTTCATAAAATGAAAATGAATTCGTTTTGTTTATTTCCTTCCACAATGTTACACATGTGTTTATATTTTTTATACTATTTCTCTCAAAACGCCCTGACCCACTCGTGTTATCCCTTTCATACTTCTAGTTACTAACGACCTGAATTAAGGTTGAGAAAATAATGTCTCACTATGAGACTATAATAATATCTCACTAAATTTTTGTTGCATATATCCATAAAGTCTTCAGTATTTAAGTGTATGTATTTAGTCTTATTTTTTTTTATTCTGCTGGGTATAGTATTTTGAGTCGCTTGTCCAAAGTATTTCGTTTTATTTTAATAACGCGATTTTCAGATGTTCCTGATACATAAGAAATTATATACTAATGTGGGTCTAAAGTTTTCGAAATGTACTTTTCTCGGCCTGGTCTCCGTTTCTTGGCCAAGACTGTACGAAACAAGGATTTTCAAGCTTGTGCCCGTAGGCGCACAGGAGTCCTCGTGATTATTACATGCGCTCGAAGTACAGTTTTAATAAAAAAAAAATCAATTTTAAAATTAATAAAAGTTGGTTTAGTTTTTTTAAATATTGCTAGAGAGATATTCGAAAACTCTAATACACAGATTAGTATTTTTAATTTATTACTAGTTAGTTATTAGTTGTCACCACTGTTGTAAACTTGTCACCGCACCCCAGAATATATCAGCATCCTTGGGAAATCAAGAAGAAATCGTTCCATACAAAGTCATCAAGTTCCTGGATAGTGAAAGACTTAAAAAACACATTTGACAGGCTTTTTTTTATCTATTTTTTTATTTATTAATTTTTTTTAATCTATTTATTTTTATTCTATTTTCTCTTATTATTATTATTATTTTTATTTATTTTTTTCACTTGATTTTATTTCATTTTAAATTCATTTGTTTATTAATCTCAATTCATTTATTGATTCTACTGCTATTTTTTAAAGTTTATTTATTTATACATTTTTTATACATCTTATTACCTATAAATGTCTATTATTATCCTTATTTATTTATTTTATTCTATCAATCCATTTCTTTATTTCTTTTATTTTTTTTTATTTATTTGTTTTTCTACCAATCATCTAAATAGTATTAAATGATGTTATTTAGTTGATCGGGCGCTTATGACCTGGATGTTTTGCGCCTAGACCTCTGAACAAACAAAACAATCTTGTCATCGCTATAAGATTTTTGAAATATTATATTTTTTCAAGTTACAGTTAGGATTTATTTTATATAAACGTCAGTATATCTAGTAAAATATCGAAATAATTATGATTTGATAATGTAGTTATGATTCATGTAACCTTATTTATTTTTTAATGTTTAAGTTTAGTTGGACTGGCATGATAAATACATGGTATGGGACAGTAATTATATTTTATAAGATGAAAAAAAAGGAAAATTAAATTAAAAAATACATCAATAAAAATGTTCCATTCCAGTTGTTATTGATACCATCATTTCATCAATAGCCCTGGGCTACTAAAGATCTTCGGAGTGAAACTTTGAGTTCAAGTTTGGAGCCTAGGGCAGTAACCGTTCTAAGCCAACAAGCTTTGAGCAACTATTGGCTAATTTTACATCATCTAAACCATTCATAAAGTCTTAAGATAGAATAAGTAATGAAAAAAAATTGTATAAATAAATTTAAAAGCGACAACGGGCTCATTCTCATACTTGATAGAATAATTAAAATCATAAGGAAAAAGTCATTTTCTTCAATATAGGAACTAGAAATAAATTAGTCGGAAAAACACACCGAAAAGCATAAGAACTGAGGAAAATGTATAAATATACGTGAAATCGTTAATAATCCACAAAAAATGTGTTTAACGGCTCCTTGGAACTTTGTAGTTTCAATATCGATTCTCGGTCACTTTAACTTGTTTCTCTGGAAAATTCTCTTCATACCTCGAATAATCTTTTATGATTTTTATTTTATGAACGTTGGATATTCTGCAATAGTGGTTTGCGGTATTCATCTTCAAACTAGCCTTCTCTTCCACTAATAGTGAGTTTCCTTAACCTAAACCTTGGATAGTTTCTTTCCATAATATCGTATCAAAGGTCCATTCTTCCCGTAAACCATGAGCCATCATGGATTCCTCCACTTCCTTATCCCAGGTCTTTCTTGGTCTTCCTCATCTTCTTCATTTCCTTGTTTTCCATAAGTGTACTTCTTTTGGTAGTCTTCCTTCAGACATTCTTTTCAAATTTCCATACCAGCTCAGGCGTTTTATCTCAATCTCTTCCAGAATAGCTCTTTTAGCCATCTTTTCTCTGATGGTCGAATTTTTGAGTTTATCCATTATTATTTGAGATTATCCGCCGCTCGTCTCCAGTAGTACATTTCGGTGGCCGGAAGTTTCTTCACATATAATAAGTGCCTTCACATATATTAACATTTTTTTTATGGCGCTATGATTTTAAACAAAATCCTATTTTGCTTTAATAGCGTATCGCTGTATCCTCTATCACCCTCTTGATTCCATTCCAGCCCCTCTCAATCCTTTCCAAGATACCTTTAATTATCCGGTTAGGTTTACTTAATTCTTTCTTTATTTTTTACTACAGATATTTTTAAAACTATACTTTAAATTTCCTTAGATGAAAATTTCTTTCGTCCAATTCTTCTTTAATTTTACATATTCACTAGTAAGTTATCAGTACGTATTACAAGATAAAATTATAATATATGACCCTTTCAGTTGACAGAATGGCTAACTCCAATTTCAACATTTTATATTATTAACTTTAATGATAGAGTAGAAAAATGTATACCTTTATTCACATTTCTGTATTCCAACACTGCTATCACCTACTCCGGAATCAACTTCAATATATGACTGGATAATCTATACTTTCTGTATAGATTTTATAAATTTTTCTACTAAAAATGTCACTAAAATATCTTTACTAAAAAATGATGAAATTGTTATTCATCCTGTCAACTGAAAGGCTCATATATACATTTTTTTTATCTGTGGCAATATTCGGCTATTTATTTTCATTTATATGCATTTACAGCTTTATTGAATACTATACTTTTTAGTGAAATATTATTCAAAAATCTTTTTATTTATTTGTATTGCGCGTGACTTGTGTTAAAATTCTTGAATACGAATGTTGATCATAACGTAGTAAGCACACATTAAATACATTTTTATTTTTTTATGTTCCACCTCTCTTCGACAGTTAGCAATCTTTACAGAAATTTTAAACAAAATCAGATTTATCTCTCAAAATAAGTTTACGGGGCTTCTGTTGTAAATTATTTCCTTTTATGAGCAATCATATATCGCCAACAAATGATGCATCAACGATCATGTCAAAGTACAAATAAACAGATACAATAGTTTTTTTAACCCTTTGTATGGACGGAAAGAGCACAAAGCTACTTTGATTCCCCTCTCCCACTCCATAATGATGGAACGCCCACGCAGTGTTTTCTGAGCGCTGACCGCATTTATCTGCCCAACTAAATCCGATTCAATAACCGTAGATGTCATTCAGTGCACCGTATTCATTCTATGCAGGTCTAATTAATTACGCGAGCCTTGCAAGAAAATAACGTCGATGGTTTCCATATTATAATCAGTTAAAGTTTCGTTATTTTGATAATTTAAAAAAAAAGAAGTTGTTATTATGTAAAAAGCCTTAAACTACTTTATCGTTCTTCCAATTAAATAGTCATTTCTGATTATCTCTGATACCACAGCGGGCAGAAATCCATTGAAAAACTGATTTTTTTCTAATGCGGATTAGCTACTCCGATCGTGATGGCTATTTGTAACACCATTTGTCCCAATTTCTTTTTAAGGCACATAGAGAACTGATACCTGAAGATGAGTTAAATAGAGAAATACTATTTTCGCCATCTTCTGATTTGGGAATATCTGCACAGTGCCCAAAATATGGAAGGCTATTGCGATGCTCAGTTCAATAATTAGTTGAGATGTGGCCAGCACGGGTTGACTTTTCGATGGTACTTCTATAGGGGAATTCGACTTATATTTACCAGCGCCACCATCCTTTCATGATCCTGTGGCCATCCGTATAAATTCGGGTCCAATCGTGGGTAGTTCGCATTTCGGAGGTAAAGGCTGATGGTTCTCACCTCAGGGTCAGCATACTATCCTTACTGATTATTCTGGGAATATAATTGACAATACTAAGACTTGGGTATTTTCACCAAGAGGAACAAAAAATTTCTAGAGTCAACGTTTTCCAAAGTAGATTCTACTTCAAAAGTAGAAACGTCGGCACAAATAAAAATAATTTTACAATGACTGCGTCCTGAATATTTATCACCCTTACTTCAAAAGTAGATTCTACGATTCCCATTCAACGGTAGGTTCTTAGTTATGTGGATAGCTTATCTCTTCAATTGTGAGGGATAAGTAGCATTGCTTGGCTATTTCTCTAGAAAGTTGATCTTTCATAAACATAGCTTTCGAATTTCAGTTTTGAAAAATTCAATTCTCTATTGTCTTCTATGGTTTGTAATCCAGTGATGGCTTATCAAGTCAACCCTTATGAACACGATGGAAACATTATCTTGATCCCAAGTTAAGTTTAAACTTCGATTCAAAATTATTAAAAGAAGCCAACATAATTTTCAAAATAAAACTAACTATTATGAGGATGAAAAGTGATATAAAAATCTTTAAAAACATTTTTATATCACGTTTTAGTATAAAAGTAAAGGAAATAAATATTTAATTATATTTCCCCCTCCCTGCCTGTCCTTTATTCACATCTGTCATTAATGTGAGCAGATGTATTCTTGTTAAATTTTATATTTGCGTTATATGCATTCATCATATAATGTGCCAAATATGATGTGGACAAAGTATCTATCTAAACGTACATGTAATAAAGAAAACTACAAACGTTTTTGTTCTAAATATAAAAAATAAAAATTCTTTCTCCTTACATTCATCATACGATTTGTCATGATAATCAAATTTATTGTACAATATTCAGTTGCATTTATCCAGAAGCTACTATAATGAAATAATGACGAAAAGTTTCAAATTCCTTAATCTGTCAATAGATAATAGCTGTGGCTGATGATTCCGACTGTTATATAGTCTGCAATCAACGTGAGTACTATATAGTGTAACACAACACCGGAAGCAATCATGAAAAGCTCTTTTTTATTTATCTTCAACTGGGTTTATCTTTAGTTTTATGAAACAGGTTTACGTCCTTTGGCAATACAATGTAATGTATTTTTTAAAAATTAAACAAAATACGTAAAATACAATGGGAATCTGCAGCTGAGTTACTACAAAGAAAAAAAAAATATTTATATATATATATATATAAAGGAAAAAACACTAATACTGAATTAAACACTACCAATCATTTTTATTTTTAAAGGTAACTTAATTAGGTATTAGTTAGTTGATATCAAATATAAAGAATGAAAATATATAGGAAGATAAAAATTACTTTTGTTTCTATTTCTTCAAATAAAATTTAAATAAACATTTTTGCTAGAATTAAATAGTCTAAAAATCAATACTTTATGTTTCTAACTTTTTTTAGGTTTGGATTTTTCTTTTTTTCATGTTTTACAGTTATATTTATTCTTGAAATTTCATTTTTAGTTGTTTACATACTTTTTTCGAAGTAACTGTATATATTGTTAGAGTGTTCGTTTCCTTTTGGCAGCATATGTGTTTTCTTTAGTTAGTACTAAATTGTTATTATTAGGTGATTTCAAAGGTGCCCAGTAGGTCGCACAATTTGCCTAATCAAAGTTTTGGGAAGGATGTATGTTGCATACTTGACCGGAGCCCATTTCATCGGGGTTATGAATTTTCCAAATGAAAAGTTTCAAAACATGGAACAAGAGGAAAGCATAGAATAGACCTGTTTAATTGTATATATTCTATTTTTAAAATGCTACTTTAGCTTGTACTGTTATTAAGAACAGGAGAGCAATAAAATATTCCGGGAGGTTCATGCGCCATCGACCTTAAGGGGAGATGCACCTCTGAAGGACCTTGCCCTAGATTATTTTAAAACTTATTTATTGAAAAATATTACAGTCTGTCTCAAGGAGACGCCCCAGATTAAATTTCACTTTTTATCTATGTAGGGTCGTTTCTGTTTGTTTCGCCTAAAAAAGATTTCTCCACAAGTAGAGGGTTGCGGCGCGGCGGCTGAGCATTTTGGTCGAAGGAGAAGAGCTGAGGAGACAGAAATACTTGGAGATAGGAACTGGGGAAGATACATCACAAGGCGTTACCTGTCACCTTCTTCATTCAATCCAACTTGATCTCAACCGATTAGAGATAAGAGTTAGGATAAGTTACTTCGTTAGAATAAAAAATAATTTAAATAAGAAGTAGTGATGACTTTAATAATACAAATTATGCTCTAGTAATCGATTAATTTAGAAGCCGAATAATTATGATTATCTTTCATTCCAATGATTCCTACCTTCAATATAACCAACTGAATATATAATTGGAATTATAAACTGAGACTACATAATACGTCTGGAGGAGAAGATCTGTTATATTTGAGAGAGGAGATAACTCAAAGTGAAGGTTTAGATTGAAGTAAAAAAAAAAAAAAAAAAAAAAAAGAAATATAAATATCATTTATAATTCAAGGCATCCCTTAATTTTATTCCATGAAAACATGAGAATTCTTTACCAAGGATTGAGGGAGTCTACAGCGGATATACCTATGAATATGAGGAGGAGACTAAAAAGGTGTTGGATGATATATCTTCATCATTCATTCATTCATTCATAATAGTAACCGAATTGTGCCCTGGATATGCTACTGTTGGGTACCATCCTTAATCATGCCTCATATCATTTGCTACATTGCTTTCATTCCAATGATTCCTACCTTCAATATAACCAACTGAATATATAATTGGAATTATAAACTGACACTACATAATACGTCTGGAGGAGAAGATCTATTGTATTCGAGAGAGGAAATAACTCAAAGTGAAGGTGTAGATTGAAGTAAAAAAAAAAAAAAAAAAAAAATGAAATATAAATATCATTTATAACTCAAGGCATCCCTTAATTTTATTCCATGAAAACATGAGAATTCTTTACCAAGGATTGTAGGAGTCTACAGCGGATATAATGATATTCATGCCTCATATCATTTGCCACATTGTCAGACCGTTCGCTGATTGTCAAAAAACCATTAAAAAAAAAGAACAAACCGTTTCATGAACTTCAAAATTGCTTTTACAAAATACACGGCAGTTTGGGAAAGTAAATCGAAATGGCCGTGGCGAGTGGTAATGAAGGGGAGGACTCCCTGGGTAGCAGTTATACCCCCGAGAGAGCGCCGAGTGGAAGTGCTACATTTAATTAACTTCAGTTCGATCGTATTGCAACGTGCTCCCCCCCCCCCGGTCCGCCCCCCTCCCCAAACCTTCTATCATCTCTTATAATTGTCCTTTTTGATTGACTAAGTGCTCATCATGGGCCACACCTATTCCCTCACTCCTTCATTCATGTCCCCATAAATGTTTAAGTTCTTATCTTAGATCACTCCATGTTTAATAAATCTCCCGATCCCTCAATATACATGTACGGTTTAGTTGAACAAAATCACAAGATCCTTATTTCCCAAAATTAAATCACTAGGAACTATTATGAATTTCCTCATTGTAATATCAGAATATTTTGCGCTCGTTGTAACTAGATTCGATACATAAACGGATTTATGTCATTTTGGTTCACTTAACTTTGTTTTTGTATCGACATATAAGGTCGAAATTCACTAAAATATAATTATAATTTTAGTTCCTTCAAAATTGTACTCACAATTAGTTTATTTTTACTTATATAAGTGACTGGGACTGTAACATACCGCGTACAAAAATTTGTGTGGTTTAATATAAGAAACCACACCTCTTGAACTGATGCTATAAAATGTTTTATTTTGGTTTCAAACTTATTTATCATTTTATCATGTTCAATATGAACCCTTCCTCTGTCTCTATAACGCTTCATGCGAATACTTCATTGTCTAGAAAAATGCTAGGAGGCTTCTTTTATCAGCTGCTTCAGAACCCGTACTCCTTTCTCTTTTAAATTTCAACAGTCTCAAATCTTGTTCCTTTTAATATTGATTGTCAAATCGTGCTTTTTGATTTATGATCCTAAAACGAAGCGTCAGTCCATGTACCGGAAGAAACCAAATTTATCAAGAGTTTTTTTTTTTATTTCTTAAAGACATTTACAACTGTATTAAATAAATACATTTAGTAAATTAGAGCATAATGTATATAATGACATGAAAAACACTTGCTGAGTAACTACCCAATGGTAGCACTCTAATGATATGTTTACATTAGGAGATCACGGGGCCATCTTCTTTTCAGACGCCTCGGAGGGTTATCAGGAATTGAAGAGGAAGCAAGGTTAGAAACGAGAGGGTTGGGATGATTCTGAAGTTTATTATGGAAGGATAGGTATCTGGATTGGGCCAGATCTGAAACAAAAGGAACATTAAGGTCATTATGGATGGTTTTATTTGTAACAAAGTAGGGAGCATTGAGGATTTTACGAAGGATTTTGGATTGTAAGGATTGGATACGAGAGGAATTCGATGGTTTAGTGGAGCCCCATAGCTCAACTCCGTAAGTACAAATAGGCCTTATTATAGTCAAGTATATGAGTCTTTTGTAATTAATTGGAAGATTAGAACGTTTGTCTAGTAAGTGCTGAAGTAATCGGAAACGTCGAGCGGTTTCTTGTCGTTTCAGTCTAGTATGAGGATTCCAAGTTAGTCGTTTGTCCAGGTGGAGTCCTAGGTATCGGATTTGCTCAACAGGGATGAGTGGGGTATTGTTAAAGGAAACTGTAGGACAGGTTATCAAGAGGAAAAAAAAAAAAAAAAAGCTCGTAGGAGTAAATCAAAGTTCAAAGCAACGATGACCGATTTTTTTTTTGGATCTCGATTAGATTTTGCATGATCACTGGATTTCTGAAGAGCCCACTATCCAAATATAATGCTACATTTACGTTCTTGTTGTTAGAGAAAACGAGGCGCGTCCTGAAGGAGATGACAGAAGAAATCTTCCAGTATTGTTTCAAAATGACAAGGGTGTGTGTGTTTATTGAAGTTGACAATAAGTAAATATTTACGGAATAAAAATAAAATATGTAACAGCAGCAGTCTCATTATTCAATAGGCACACTTCATATACACATTAGAAACACTCATATAAATCTAATATTATGTATATTTAATACTTTAATTTCCTCCAGTTCGGTCTTGGAGAGGAAGACCGAACATAACATTTTTATGATATTTTTTTTTTATTTTACATGATTTTCTTATTACGTACGTCTTTAACCGCAGCTTATAATAATATAGTTCTACGGAATACATCCTGAAAAAAGTACAGTAAGTTAGTCATTTCAGTTGAATGGATAAGACGATTCATATAACACATTTTTTATGCACGGGATGTTCGAGTTCTAGTCACATACGTTAGTAAAAAGTAATTAATTGTATGTAAATTTTTGAAGGAGCTGAACTTTCAAATATTATTAAAAGTTAAAAAAAAGAAACCTCTACCACTACAAACAATGGGTTGTGACCGTTAAACAATCTTAAAAACAAAGGTCTTGGGTTTAGTACTAAGTAGAGAAGGTACTATTTCTTGGTTAACGGGTGTGAAAGGAGGTGGTTTGACGATGATCACGCTCAACCGCTAGATTTTCTCCCTTAATCAATTATTTAATTAAGGGTACCCAGTTTATAGAGACTGAGTGTGCCCAAGGAAGGTCTCCTGAACCTATGGTCGATCCACAGCCGATGAAACAGAATAAATAATTTATCTGGCTTCAGACGAGATTCGAACCTGAGACCTTGAGAATTAGAACTCTCAGCGTTTGTGTAAGTTAAGTGCTTCTTAATGACATAAATCATTTTATGTATGTAATTATCATCATTTCATGAATCTAGTATCACCATTTTATGAATCTAGTTATAACAAGCGAAAAATGTTCTGTAAAATAAGGGATTAACCCTTAATTACTTTATTTCAGTTAAATAATTTCAGTCACAAAGAAAGGAATAAATATATAATTATTTTCTTCTCGAATTAGCTCGATCAGTTGAAGACATTTGATGGCAGCACAATTTTTTGTATTTATCAATTTGCTCGTTCTTCCATTTAAAAAAATCCTAACTTTTGCAGATTCTTCGGAAACCGGTTTTAAACTTTTTTTTTATCAAAGAGATCCCACAAGTATTCAACAAAGTTGTAATCAGGACAGGACTTTTCAAAGATCGTTTGAAGAAAGTTTTGTACTTTTTCTCGTTGTTCGGTGAATCAAGTACTATACTGAAAGAACACCTTAGATCACAGTTTCGTTGATTTTTAAGAAATATTCCTCAGACCACAAAAGTACAAATAAGAAGAACCCTCACGATGAAGAATATTTCAGGGAAAACATAATTTGTATTACTTTTTAAATAGTTATTCATTCCCTTGGATTCATGAAGTACAAAGCTTTTTTTTTTTTAATATTCAAACAGTAAATATATTTAATAAAATATGAAATTGCTCAGCTGGAATTTAGTCCAGGAAAACTGAAAAAAATAAAAAGGCGAAAAATTTAATTAAAAACAAAAATAAATGTTACATTTGGGGGATTTACAATCGATCGTATTAATTTATTTCCTACTTTTTATTTTTTGTAAATCAGACTTATGTTTTTTAAAAACAACTTTCGATTTGCGTATTTTTATTTTTAACCCTAATAATTCTTAACCTCAAAGTCAAAAAGTGGGACTTTGCCAAGTCTAGTGTGAATGCACCATTTTTAGAATTTTTAATTTACCCTTTAACCTACACAATATTTTTGTATGTAACCCTATGATAAAAATAAGCAGATGTTGGATGCATTGCTAAAAATGGACTTAAACATCTAAAAATATATCCCTTCTTCGCTTTAAAGAGCCGGTCTTGAATACAAGATTTTCTCATCAAAAGAGGTTTTGGAATACGAGAGGCGTTATGATTTCCATACACCGTAAGGATATTCTTAGAAATAACAACCTGATCACGTAGCTATGCAAATTGCTACCATCCATTACAAAGTCACTCCTTGAATTTATCATCATCCTGTTTCTTATTTTATAATTTTTGTTTTATTACGCATTTGATGTCAGTCATAAATTTATTAAGAATTCCACTACTCGATATATTTTTCTTTTTTATAATATTAAATGTACATTTATTAACGTAACATTGTTAAATATTAATACAGGAAAAACAATAGTAAAAATATTAAATACGAAATAATATGTGAGGCGAAAACTTAAATGTTACTAATTTCGCTCACAAGAGTAGCCTACGGACTTGGATTCACCGATTTCAATCAATTTTTATATTAGATGCTGCATATAAATACTGAACACCTGGTAGAAGGTCCTTGTAAATGGCCACTAGTAGCTGAGAAAAGTATGTGTCGTGTGATTACAAATTTTTTAAATATTATTTTTTCTGTATCGATTTCAATGGTATTATTTACCGTAGATAAATATCATATTTTTGACAGTTATGGGTTTAGTAATAAAAATATATATGAAAAACATAATTGGTTCATTAATAATTGGTGATTCCACATCTGCAGTCAATTTTTTTCCATTTAAATACAGACCTTTTAGTCTTTTCCAGCCTTAACAATGCATCCTGCTTGGTTTGTTCTATTTATCCACTTGCATTATATTCTTCCACGTGGTCTTTTACATTCTATTGAGGAATTCTTTGTTATGTAGATTCTTCCAGATGGATATTGATTGGTCTTTCATCCCCAGATAGTGAGTGCTCTGATCCTAGATCGATTTGGTTATCGTGCGGAGGATTTTTCTCTTAAATCCTTCAATACTCAATTCAATACTTATAGGACACTTTCTAGTATCCAGGTTTTTAAAAAATCTGAATGGCTTTTCCCATTTTAGTCAAAAAGTAGAAAGTTGTATATATTGTTTGAATGAGAACTCTTAGCCCTAATACTTATAGCCCTCCAGCGTTGACTGATTGTATTATTATTCAATAAATAGACCAAAAAAAAAATATAGGATCGTATGTAATTAATAGAAATGAATAATATTATATTACTTGTGGATTTAAAGTTTTCATGCAAAATCTTATAATGCTAGTGAAAATTCTGGCATGAAATTGTAAATTATTTTATTTTCCAGTGGAAAAGAAACCACTAAGGTGTTGACATTATTTTCGTAAAACAACTGTTTTATTTAAACCACATTGATTTTGATATAGTCAATAAGTTATAATATTGCCAAATTCTAAAATTAAAAATGCTCCAGATTCATGGTAGTATAATAAAATCAAAATAAATGGGGCACAACATGGGGCTTTTATTACAAAAAGGAGGATAATGAGGTATTTTTATGCACAATGTTCTTCCTGAAACCGGATGTCTTCATCCTTTCAGTACAAGTTTGTGTCACGCAATTACGCTCTATTGTCTACTTATTTATACAGCAGACTTTCTTATAGTTTTTAATTATCCTATTTTTTATCATTGACATTAAAAATAGATATGAAACAATTGGATACTGAAGCTACTGATTAATTAAACGTCCATAATCAACACAAATTAATGAAGGAACACTGACTTATTTAAAGTAATGCCAACAAAAATATGAAAATCTACCTCATCACTACTGTAATTAAAAATTTACTCTGCTTGTATAAATACTACTTTATAAACTTAAAAGATCATAATTTTTAGTTTAGCTAATATGGTTTTCAACCAATTTATTTAATCTTCGTAGATGAAACTTCTTAAACTTGGTTTCCATATTATACATCGAAATTTGAATACCGTTTTTGTTATTCGATTGACAATATTATTGGTTTACCAAACTATGGGAATCTTACATATAAGAAAATAAACTTAATGAGTGTTGTGTTTTTTTAAAGTACGAGTGAAATTATTTTATTATTACTTACTTAAAAAAAAAAACATCTGTACGATATATATATATATATATATATATATATATATATATATATATATATATATATATATATATATATATATATATATACGAGCGACAGCCTTCTGTACTTTCTATAAAACATTAAACACATATTAAGATGAATACTAATTTTTAAAAAAATTCTATATCATAAAAATTTAAGTTTTGTGTGCTAAAATGTAGTTCGTTAAAAGTAATTAAAATTTTAGAATATATATTTAAAAAACGAAAACTAAAAGTAAGAAATAAAATAGTGATATGATATGAGAAGGAGTCGATCGTGGGTGCGGTCAAATAAATACTAAATTATACAAATAGTATTATTTAACTTTTTGCCGACGTTTCGACCCAATTCTCAGGTTTTCATCAGAGGGCTACAATAGATGAAAAACAAGAGAAAATGAAATAAATGAATATAAGTAGATATAATAAAATAAGAAGAAGTTGTCTGAGAAATAAATAAAAATTTGATATCAGAGATATAGTGGGTGACAATGTAGTTAAATATCAAGTATTATATATATATATATATATAAGAATGCAGTTATAACAATCTTCTATACATATAATACTTGATATTTAACTACATTGTCACCCAGTATATCTCTGATATCATCTTTTTATTTCTTAATAATAATAGAGATTAGGGTTGTTTCTGATGATAACCTACACGAGGTAGTAGCGGAAAAAAAAGAGAAAGTACGTAGAATTAACCTGAAGAGATAAAACAATTGTATCATTTAAAGGAAACCCTAATTCTGCCAATTTTGATCTCATGCAAAGGGCTGATACCGGAGGAAGCTCTATCTACTCTGCGACCACTAGACCTACCATCTCAGACGATCGAAAGAATGCAACAAGCGGTGTAGTTGGGAACAGGAAGTTAAGAATATAAAAGAATTCTGAAAATATATAAATGTAATTTTTGGCTGATCGAATAGGTCTCCAACTATTACATATAATAAACATCTAAAAAAAAAATAAATATTAATATGAAGGTGACTGGACTTCTGCTCTTCCACCTCAGAAACTCAACCCGCAAAACGAGAATAAAAAATAGAAATAATAATAACAAAAATAATATAATAAAATACTGAACAAAAAGTTTCTTCTTATGAAATATATATAACGAAAATAATGAATCCTCCAGTCCCTCACATACTGGAAGTAATTATTTTATATAAAATAAGTTATATAAAAAGCGATGAAAGATAGAAAAATCAGATCATAATAACACACTCTAAATATTTTTTAACGTTTAAAACTATATAAAATTCTCCATTATTTTTTTATGATCACCGATTATTCAATTACTTATCGATTGTAGAATTATTTTAATTGTTAATCATGCCGCCAACTTGAAAGGAAGTGAAGTAAACTCCTTTCAACTCTTAGGCGGTAAGCTTATGCCACTACAATATAAATATAACCAACTTGTACAGATAAACCTTAAAAGCTCCTGTACACAGAAAGCGATTTGTCCCGATTCTTTCTGTATCACGCTCTATGGAATTGATATTGGAATAATATATAACACCACCATGTCGCCGCGGACAGCATAATCGTATCGAATGGACACATGAGCCTTATGGGTTCTCAATCTAGTTAATCTTTTAGCGATAGTTGAAACCTGCTAGGTGTAAATAGTTAACACTGACAGTAGGGAGATAGGTGGATTTAGAGGTGGTATTTAACTCCCCACCCTCACTCCAGTAAATAAGCATCTCTGTTTATCCGGATATTGCCTTGGGCCATTGGGCTTCCAGCTTGGTCAATCGGCTGGATTGTCGGACGTCCATTCCAGATAGGGTCCCTCGGTTTAATCTCGAACTAATGAACCACATTGGGAGGAACCTAATCCTTTTGAGGGATCTGACCAAGGATTAACGAGATATCGACTTTTCCTTTTTACGTTCTAATTTTTTTTTCTGTTGTGGAGAAACAGTTAGATTAAATTCGATAATTTTATTAGGCTATAATCGAAATTACAATTTTTAAACTTTAGTTTAGTTTATCATACCGATCAACATGATTAATCACTATGATTAAGGCTAGTAACAGGAGCTCCCTGGTACGTAAACAAGAAAATTGTATTTACTGACTTACAACTACCAACTATCAACCAACAAATACGTACTCTCTAATTACGATTTCATATTAAACTACGGACTTGTTAACGACTTGGTCACGGCTGACATGCCATCAGGAGGCGATTGAAGAGGAGCTGGATGCGAGATCTCCTTTTCTAATTTAAGGAAGAAAACCTAGACCAAGGACTGCTGCAGGGTACTATTTTCTCTCATGCATAGAGTCATTTTCCTTAGCAATAACTACACATCTACTAATTGTCAAGCTTATTTTTTTAACTCACACCTGTTGGGAATACTAACCACCAGCGTGTGTGCTGTCGGAAAGAAGAATGTAGATTAAGACGATTGTAGGCGTAAAGGAAAGGAGTGCCCCATTGTACCATCCTATTATATTTTATTATAATATTATATCCTATAATTTTATTTTTATAGTTAGTGGAGGAGATCCCTCATCCAGCTTCTTTTGTGCCTCCTGCGAGTGCCACCGGTAATGTTGGTTGTGGCCATGCCTTGAATCAGTGAGTTCGTATATCCATGTAAGTTATCGTGAAATATTTTGTAGTATGTTCGTATGTGGTCAACTATTAGCATCTGTAGATTTTTATTTAAAGTACTGTTACTTTAACCAGGGAGCCTTGGTGATAGTCCTGAAAGTTCTTGATTGAAAAGTCTGTAGTATATGTCTTTTTGTCTGTCGCGTATTTCTGTGAAGCGTAGGTCCAAGTGGGATTAAGCTTATAATTAGTTAAATTGTTTTTATTACTAAATATTTTTTTCTGCTGGTCTTGACTGGTGAGATGACTGTTTCAGGAAATGACAAGTCATGCCTTAGTAAGGAAAGTTCTAAGCAACATCCTATTTCTGATTCAGCTTTTTAGTAAGGGTGACCTCTCATCTAGAGTCTCTTATTAAATATCCGGTACGTCCGTTTAAATTTCTATGAAATCGTTAGCAATGAGCCGTCATGGGTTTGTCAAATGTTGGCTGGTGGAGCTCAGGGAGAGAATACCATCGCCATGTAATCCTTGCACATGCACAGTTTCGCCAAAAAGAACAACCTCAAAAACTTTGAACTTTCCATAAAAAAATTATTACGAATTATAACTATGTTTAAATAAATTATCAAATCTGATCCTTTGTAGAAATAGATGCAAGATATGTTATTGAATACAAGATATTATAGGCAGATTGGGAAGCAAATTTTTATATTGGGATTAAGAGCGTGTGTACTAATGAATAATTAAATATAATAGTCTAAATGATGATAACACTTTAAAATATCAGGAAAGGAGTGATGTACATAATCGTTCCTTTAACTCCAACTGAACGTTCCGTCTAAAAGGAATACTTTTATGAAACTCAATGAAAAAGAATTCCTTTCAGCCAATTGGATGTTCTTTCTTCTCTTAAATATTGCCGGAAAACGCACTGAAGTCGATACTTTGCGATCGATGTTGACCATCGAGTAAGTAAAGGAGGTAATGGAATTTTTCAATTTACAATAACGTTGTTGTTTTATACAAACGTCTCTGCAATCAAGTTGGTTGAAAGTAGTGCCTTTTTCATTGAGTTTTATAAAAATATTCCTTTTTGAAGTTCAAGTGGAGTTGGAGGAACGGCTATACAGGCCACTTCAAGTATCTCGACCTTGATTTAATGGCTCCTAAGTCTAAAACGTGATGACCACCAAAAATGACCTATTTAGAATAAGCAGTCTCTTTAGATAAAAAGTTTCATAAAGTTGTAAAATCAAGAATATGCAAAACAAAAAAGAAATGTCGGGTAGATAATTTATCAAAAACAGCCAAGATATGAAGTTTAAAATAACTACAGATACATATGATCATTAATTCACCTTAAAAGCAGTCTTATATTCACACGTAAATCATGGATAGGTTTGTGACCAATAATTATCGAAATAATTTAGATTTGGATTAAAAAAAACTTACAATGGTTCTTACGATATAAACTAAGGCAGAACAATGATAATGATTTGGGAAAGGCACCGAGAGAAAAAAATATAAGATTTGCTTCAGAACAGAAATCGACAGCTCTCAGGCAGAAATGATGAACTGAAAGGAGTGGCCTTTACCTTCAGAAAAACTGCGTGCCAATGAGGAAATGTTAACTTAAATAGTAACAGGGTAGTTAAGATTATTGTGATGATCATAACACGCACAAACACAGAAACAAGTATATTGTAATATTGCCTTATACCAATTTTGATGTTTATTCTATATGTTGAAATTGAGTTAAAAAAAGGTGCGTTTTTATAACATTCTAAAAAACATTAAAAAATCCTAATAAAAGGTAAATTGAACAATATAAATATTAAGCTGGTTAGCGATTCCTTACGAAATATCTTAAAAAAATCAACAGTATATAATAAAAACAGTTCCAACAGAATTTTTTTTTTATTTGAAACACTTTATTGAGAAATATTACAGTTTATCACAGTTAAGGACACTTACAATAGAGTTCAGAGAGTACATTCATACCGTATATACAAAAATATAAATAAATAAAGTAATAACAAAAGAATAAGAAAAAAGAACAAAAGAGAAAAGAAAAAAAAATATATATACACATAAGTAAGTAAAAATAGAAATAAAAGTAAAACAAACATCCTAGATAAAACATACCTATATTTAGGAAAAAGGGAGGCTTAGGAGATCCCTACGCTTCTCCCTCAGCCACTTCACTGGTATTTAAAACCAGCGGAGGATGAGTAAGAGCGCTACAGCCACAGACACTCATGACTTGAGTGGAGAATCTGGCCATTGCTAGAACTCCAAAATATCCATATTTACAAAAGGTCTCGTGGCCACTGCCGCTTCAACCTACGAAGGGGATTGTAGGGATGGGTGGTACTTGATAGGGATTGTACAACGGGATTTGGGTGATGAGAAAGATTCTGGTGAAATTTGGAAAATTTGGCTGGGATAAGATCAAGAATAAATAGGATATTAAGCCAACAGAATAACGAAATAAAAACAGAGCCCGTGACTAACCATACACTCTTGGTGGCTCTTGATTCTGAGTATCGCATCTTTAGTCTGACTTTTATCGAACCCTTAATCCTAAAGGACAATCTTGGTATATTAAGTCACTTCAAGAAACGTTTTCTGTAAAAGCACATGCCAATTCAAAGCATTCTTTCGGAACTATTAAGGCACCCACTCAAAAGCCAGAATCTTTCAAACTTTGCGGAGCTGGAACTTTTAAGGGTCTTGTTTGGTCCTTGAAGAGGCCAGTGTGAAGGGTCTTGTTTGGACCTCGGCGGGGCCAATATGAAGAGTCTTATTCCGGACTACTGTTCAATATAAATTTTAAATATGTTCGGTTTCGCTATCAATAAGAAAGGATGAAAAGAAGAATAAGTTTTCTTTATTTATTAATAATTTTGAAGCGTTAATGTATGGATTATATTAAAGGGTGACTTATTGAAAATTGTTAAAATGTTGTAAATTTCTAATGAAATATATGTACTCTGAATAAGATAAGAGACTCGTAATGTTTATCTTGGTTAGCCTAGATTGGAGTAGCCTTCATTAGGATACAACTCACGTTTACGAACATCAATTAGTAACGAGGCAATCTGCTTCTCCAAATCATCTTATAAATTTTATTTCTTCTCTTGCTGGTAGTTAATTTAAAAATTACATTTTTATTTATATTATACAACATTTAGTAAATAAATTATTACAGTGAAAGATGGTTTCTGAGGATCATAACGGATAGGACAAATACATATATAGTTTTCATTTTTGATTATTTGGGAAGTCTAAGAAGAATTTCTTTACAGGTAGCAAAATAAGACCTTATACACATTTTAATTATTAGTTGACGTTTGTATTCATATTCATATTCATATAAAAAATATATATATTTTATAAATATATATATATATATATATATATATATATATATATATATATATATATATAAGTTAAGCGTCTCCGGGCTTTAAAAATAAAAAAAAAGAAGGAAAGAGGAACGAGAAACAATACTCACGGCTTCTGAATAAACACTGCTTTATTCGTCCAATAATCTGCCTTATATACAATTGCTATGTTTATTTACATTACAAGATGGTATTAAGGCTGATATCGCCAGTCTCCGGTCTTTATCTCCCCCCCACCAGTTTACGAATAGGATTTTCGGAAACTTATAAATTCCCAGATCGGAGCCACCGGTATCAGCCTTAACCCTTTACAATTATTTGTACCAGTATAAACTTAAAGTACACCAAACCTCACTTCCACTCCGCTGGAACGAGAAATAAATAAAAAGAAATAAACCACAGAAAGTAAACACACAACGTCTTATTAACAATGGAACAGAGCTCTTAATCCTATAAAACTTACAATCACCTCTATTATGCTGCCATATCTTTATTTACAAGAACAACAAAAATAATAAAAAAAAATGACATCATCAACAGTAATAATAATAAAAAAAACATATTTTTTTATAATACGCGATAAGGGTACTACGAATCAATTGGTTTTTGTACCGGTTCTAACATTGGGAGCTTCAATTGTTCATTGGTCGTTGTTTCCCCCCAATCTCTCCTTGGCCTGCGCATCCCGAATAGTATTTCCACAGGTGAAAACCCCGTTACGGAGTGGATCGAATGGTTGTAAGCTGTTACGGCTTTCTTCATCGCAACATCCGGCTCCAACCCTTTTTCTCCCTGATATACACGGATGTGGTCACTCAACGTGCTGTGCAAGCGTTCGATTCCTCCTCTACTCTTAGGGTGTCCCGGTGTGTTATAATGCCACACAACCTCTAACCTTTTCACCTCCTCCCTAATCGCGGTATTGTCGAATTCTCTACCACCGTCTGATGTGATCCTCTCGGGAACTCCGTAAAACTGTATCCAGATTTGTAGGGCTTCCGCAACTGCATTGGCAGACTTGTCCATGACCTGATGTGCCCTAGCTACTTTACTAAAGGTGTCGATGACCGTGACCCACTTGAACCCTTTCCAGGTGAATGTATCGATCTGGAGGTCTTGTAGCGGCATATTCCCTGTAGGTGTCTCTTCCTGAACTCCTCTGGGGGGGTGTCGATCATACTTTGTGCGCATACATACCTCGCATTTCCCGATGATTCCTTGGATAGATTTTTTCATTCCCCACCAGAAATACTTTCGCCGTAATGCCTGCAACGTCTCGTTGACGCCTCGGTGGTTGGTCTTCCCCTGGTGGTATGCCAATGTAATTGCTTGTTGCTGCTCCTCATCCTGTACGGTTTCCACTGCATACTTGCACCGGATGATCGTTCTATCCATGCCTATCCGCTCGGATCTCCACATCCGCTTTATTTTCTCCCATACCGTGTTGTTCCCAACATAGAGATGGTGTGTCTTTCCCGGCTCCGTGGCGTCCTTCAGTGCCGTACGGATTTGCTCCTCGCTCACCCCGGGTTGCGACCAAATGACGCGAATCCTACTTTTCCCGTATCTTCGGTAATCTATTTTCATGATCCCTGTTGTCCTGGTTTTCCAGATTACCTGTCTATGCTTGTCGTTGATGATTTCGTCTATTTCCTCCATCGCCTCTGGTCTTTCCTCCGCTGAGCTATCTTCTTCCGGGGACCCCTCCCTGTCCTCTATACTGACGGTATCATCTGCCCCTTCACCCTCAGGAGTCCATTCCCTCAAGAATTGGCGCACGTCCCGCGATGGACCTCCTCCGTCCTCTTCTACCGCGTTGATCATGATGGCCCTAGAGAGCCAGTCTGCCACCACGTTTTCCTTTCCCGGCTTATACACCACCTCCATGTTGTACTGACTAAGGAATTCTTTCCATCTCGTGACCCTCGCAGAGGTTTCCTTAAGTTTTCCTACCCACTGAAGGGGTTTGTGATCGGTGTGGACTCGAAACTTCCTCCCAAATATATACGGCCTGAAATGGTCGATGGCCCACACTATCGCGAGTAGCTCCCTCTCTAACGCGCTGTACCGTGATTCCGCGCTCGTAAGTCGTCGGCTCGCGTATGCTATCGGACGTTCACCCTCACTTCTGCCCTGAGATAAAACGGCCCCCAACGCGTATTCGCTCGCATCGGTGGTGACGTTGAACTGCTTCTCAAAATCCGGGAACGCCAATACGGGTTCTGCCTGCAACCTATCCATGCATTTCCGAATATTATTTTCCATTTCCGGTGTCACCACGATCCTCGCGCCTTTCTTCAGCAAGTTATTGATAGGTACCAAGTATTCTGCCATCTCAGGTACGAATCTCCTATAATAATTCAGCGTCCCGAGAAGCCTACGAATCCCTTTAACGTCCCGTGGCACCGCCATTCGTGTGATAGCCTCCACCTTTGCCGCATCCGGTCTGACCCCCTCGCTAGAAATAGTGTGGCCTAAAAAATTGATTCGCGTTTGTCCCAACAGGGACTTCTCACTTGACAGTTTCAGCCCGAATTGTCGCAGCCTTTCGAATACCGACCTCAAATGCCCCACGTGTTCGGCTTCCGTTCTGCTAAAAATCAACAGGTCGTCCATGTATACTTGACATACGGAGTCGTCGATCCCCCTCAGAAATTCGTCCATCAGGCGTTGAAACGTTATGGGCGCATTCTTCAGACCAAACGGCATTCTGGTGAATTCGTAATGCCCCCTTTCGAATGTAAACGCCGTCTTATGTTGGTCCTTCGGGTGCATCCGTATTTGGTGGTATCCCGCCTTGAGGTCCAACGTGCTAAACACCACGGCCCCACTCAACCTATCAAGTATATCTTCGAATCTAGGGATCGGGTACTTTTCGTCTACCGTGTTGTCGTTCAACCTACGATAGTCCACTACCACTCTGTATTTTTCCTTATTATCCCCCGGCGCTGCCTTCTTTTTCACTGCCCACAGGGGACTATTAAATGGCGAGGTGCTATCGACTATGATCCCTTGCTCTTTCAGGCTTTCCAATTCCTCCCGAATATGCTGCCTCATCGCCTGCGGGTATCTCCTTTCCTTTACGTAGGTCACCCTATCTTGCTTCAGTGGAACTTCGTGTACCGTCTTCCCTGTTACCCCCAATACCTCGCCCTCCCTGAAGAAAATATCTACGAACTCCGCTTGTAACGCCTTTCTCCAGTCCTCCACCCTGTTCACCGCTCCCATCCGCACCCTTCTTTCTCTCGCGACCCCTATACATCCAAATTTCCTCTTTCCCAGCCTGATACTCCAAGCTCCTCTACGGTTTCTAATGCTTACCCCTACCTGTCCTAACAGATCACACCCTATTATGACTTGGTACTCCCGCGCCATGCTCTCTACCACATGCACCCTTAGCTCCCCCTTTTTCCCTGTCCACCGGTCAAGCGTAATTGACGCTTCCCCTTCTACTTTACAGGGACCACCCAGAGTGATTAGCTGGCAGCCACAGTTTTGTATCCGGAGTACCCTCTCGCTCCCGCACACTCTCCCCAACGCCCCCCGAGTCAAGATAGTACTCGAGCTCCCTGTGTCCACGAGACACTTCACTCCCCGATCTACTTCAATAATCGGCAACCAGCATGGCTTACCTCTAATATTGTTGCAGGTTGCTGTGCGGTCGCCTCTCTGCTGACACCCTTCTCAGATGCCACCTCGCTTCCTCCTTACCGCCGTCGCTCGTCGTTGCTCGCTCCGTTGGCTGCTCCTGCCTCCTTCGCCTCCACTGCTGGCTGGCTCGTCAGTCTCCGTTCCCGACGTCCCCGACTCCTCGGTTGCCTCTTCCGAAGATCCGTCTCTCTGCTGCATCCTAGCTCGTTTTTTTAACTTTTGAGCGTTCACCTCCATTGGCTCGTCTAGAGGTCTCTCCCTCCTGCGAAACATGTACGGGCACTGTCTGGCAATATGCCCTTCAGTCCCGCACTCGAAACATCTAGTGCGCGGACATTGTGCTACAAAATGTCCCGGTTTCCCGCACCCGTGACATTTTCGGTCTTCCCTCCGGGGTCCATTCCTAGGCCTGGACTGTCCGGATCTTCTCTCGCCCGTCGTGGCTTTTTCTCCGTTCGGGTGTTTCATTTCCCTCTTCCTCCACCCTATCTGGGCTGTCCGGGGTCGTCTGTCACTCACTCGGGTCCACCCTGGTTCTTCTACTTCCATCCGCGTCTCTTCCTCTCTTGCACTCAGATCTATCATTTCTTGGGCACACTCGAGGAACGATCGCTCTCTAGGCAGTCCGTCCCTTCTCCCAGTCTCCTTAGCTAACTGAACCTTGAGTATTGTCGAAAGGAATTCCATCCTAGCCTCGACCTCTCCCACACTCATGGTTTCACGCATTTTCTCAGTTATGCGGTTGTACTTCGCCACTAGTACCCCCGCATACTGTCCTCTTGTTTGGCGTTGGGACCGACACTCCCTAAACATTTGGAAGATATCTTCTTCCGGCGTCCATCGGCCTCCTCCGAAAGCCTTCTTCAAACGCTCCTTAATCACTGGCCATGGTGTCTCCTCGTCCGCTTGGATTTGGTTGAGGATGTTCCTCCTCACTCGGCACACGAGAGCTGCCTTCAGTGCTTCTGCGTCTCCCAGGTTCACGAGGTCCTCCGCCACCTTTGCTTCGATTCTTGATATGAGGCGGTCTCCGCCTTTCAGGAAGTGATTAAGTTCACCTATCTCGCCCCCGAATCGCTCCAGGTCTGCGATTGCTCTCCGTAGATCCTGCGTGGTTGCTGCCCTTATCTTCATCCACTCCAATGCATTGGCATGCGCCTCTGCCAATGTGTCCCTAGGTAAGGGAGGGATCTCTTGTATCTGCGGTACTTGAGGTATCTGAGGTATCTGCGGAATCTGCGGAACCTGAGGGGCGATCTGAGGAATCTGCGCTATCGGCATTTCCTGAGGTTGCGGCATTTCAGGTGCGTTCAACACTCCTGGTCGAATTATGCCCTCTGTCGGCATCTCGTCTTTTCCTTATGACTAGGAGAAGAGAGAAAAAAAAATTAAAATAAAGACAGAAAAAAAAATTTTACTTCCGTGTTCTCCTGACGTTCTCCCGGGTTTCGGCACCAGTTAAGCGTCTCCGGGCTTTAAAAATAAAAAAAAAGAAGGAAAGAGGAACGAGAAACAATACTCACGGCTTCTGAATAAACACTGCTTTATTCGTCCAATAATCTGCCTTATATACAATTGCTATGTTTATTTACATTACAAGATGGTATTAAGGCTGATATCGCCAGTCTCCGGTCTTTATCTTATATATATTTATATATCGGTTAATGTCATAATTTTTTAATACAATACATTTTAATACAATTTTATTTATTAAGAAATATAATATTCACTTATTTCAATGAAACTTCTTGCCAATGCTCCCTAAGAACCGAAAAAAATTATATAATGTCGTAAAAAATTTATATTATTAATGTTTGTCTTTCTTTTACCCTAATTTTGAGTTTATTAAATAACAATAGATTTATTTTTTGAATAGGATAAGGAAACAATATTGATTATGGTATTAAATGAGAAAAAAATTATCTTAAATATCAAAAGACAAAAGGAATTTCCAGTAAAGACGCTCATATGAATTTTTGTCGAGAAAAAGAAAGTTAGATACCTTTTTAGTGTTCTTCAAAATTCATTAATACAAATATCAAAAATTGAAAATTTCTTTCTAGGAGGATTGTGTTTCCGCGTTTTCACGAAAGCATTTATCATAAGATTTTCAATTTCGATATTAGCACTACCTTTGGAAAGCCAAATCACTGTTATTCCAAATCACACCGATAAATATTGCATTTAATTAATTCTTAACATAAATTGTATTGTATTTATGAATAAAGATATCAGATTTCTCAAATATTAATTATCATGCTCTCGATTTCTTGATATAATTAACCGAAATGCCAATTGTTCAATTAAGTCAATGGAAACGATCGTTGCATTCAATACGTGGAGGTTAAAAAGATGTTGGGCGAGAGATCGCCGTGAGTTTCCTAGTGTTTATGGAACAATTTTAGTAGAATAATGGTCTTCATAATTTTCTTATTAAAAATACCACATTCATATAAAAAACATTAGTTTGATAAAGAAAGAAAACAGAAAAAAATAAACCATCGAAAGCAGGTTGATCTTTCTAATTCATGAGTTATTAAAATACAGATTTTTTATATTTTTAAATGATAAAAAAACGAAATATAAATTAAACAACGCCTTATTATTATTTTTTTTTCTCTTCATATTTTTATCCATAGTTATTCATACCTGTCATAGTTTTGACAATATGCAGATGTGATGTTAAAGTTTGCATTTATAAAAAGGAAAAAATTATAGTCTATTTAAAGAATTCACAGGTTTTTTCATTAAACAATAAATAACACTGCTCTAAATATACATAGACATTGTATCTCACTTGAAAACAGCCTCACTCCATGTTTTTTGGTGTGAGAAATCCACACCAATTTCCACATAAAAACCACCAGTTAGCTCTAGTTTCAAAGATATAGTGACTTTTTGCGTAATATGGAGAAATGTCCAGCTCCTGGGTTGGTAGGATTGATTTCTGTCTGTGAATCGCGGGAAACTATGAATCACAGAACCATTTTGCTGACAGTTGTATGCAGTATTTACATTTCAAGTTACTCTTAACGAGTTTTTCTTGCATCAAGCATTCTTTCAACGATTTTTTTGTAATAACCCAGTAACTTTAGTGAAGTTACAATGCCCAGGAAGTGTGTAAATGTTCCTGACAACTTTTTTTACATTTGTGAGGAAGTAGCCTTTTCATGTCAAAAACATCCTATCAAACAGATGATCAAGACAGCATACCACAAGTATTTTGGGGCGAAGGCTGGAGGCCAAGATAAACCGTGGGTCTCATACATCTGCTGCATCACATGGAGGGTAACCTTAAGAGATCGGTTGAACAAGAAAGGTCGTTCGGGGGGCGGGGTGGCCGAATGGGCTAAAGCGTATGCACAGCACCGCGAGTTGTCTGGCAACCGGAGAACAAGATTTGAGATGATTTAAAAAGTACGAGTTCGCGTCCCGGTGCCGGAGAGGATTTTAAATTCCCCGCCCTCAATCTCCGGCCCGAGAAAATCCCGTATAGCGTAAAAGGCGAGGTAGGGATGTGGAGTCTAATCATACTGACAACTGCTACTTTTATATGATCCCTAATCTTCACCATGGGATGTCTCGAAAAAAGAAATCTGAAGCGAATTGCCTATTCCAATGCCTCCTGAACACTATGACTTGAATGAGAACGAGGATAACGACGAGGGAAATCCTCTAGGAGGAACCCATCAGATGATTCTGATTTTTCTTTCGAACAAGAAGAAGGAAAACTCCACTTGCTTACTCAAGCTGAACTAAGACTTGATTCGGGACCTGGATCTGTCTATAGAGAAAGCAGAACTTTTGGGTTCAAGGTTGGAGCAATGGAACTTCTTACAACCTGATGTAAAGATTGCAATGTACAGACATCGTCAGGAAGACTTGATCCCTTTTTTTCAGAAAGTATAAGAACCTTGTTGCCTGTTGTTATGTCCCAGGTCTGATGACAGGATTAAATCTCAATCACAACTCTCCTGAATGGAGACTGTTCGTAGATTCATCAAACCTATCCCTCAAGACAGTTCTGTCGCACAATGGCAATTTATTTTCCTCTATCACTATTGACCATGCTCTCTACATAAAGGAAAGTTACCAAAATCATTCTAAAATCCATCATATATCAGGAATACCAATGGCAAATCTGTGGAGACCTGAAAGTGGGGGTAATTTTTCTAGGCATGCAACAGAGGTATACTAAGTAGTGCCGTTTCTTATGTGAGTGGGACAGTTGGGACAGAGCTTCTCATTACATCTGGAAAGAATGTCCTCAAAGATAAGTCCTGACCCATGGACAAAAAAATGTTCTCTACAACCCTCTTGCGGTCCCTGAAAATATCATTTTGTCTCCGCTACATATAAAGTTAGTTTTCACGAAACATTTTGTCAAAGAAATGGACAAATGGAGAGGTTTTGGAGTACTTGAGAGGAAAATGTATTCACTTAAGTGGTTAAAGATGTTGTATTTGTTGGTCCTCAAATCCGTGAGCTTTTTAATGACGGTGAATTGTTTAATATTCTTCTGGGGAAAGAATGAGCAGCGTGGGAAGCATTCACTGCTTTAGTTAATGATTTCTTGGGTAACAAAAGAGAGGAAAATTATGCTGTCTTAGTCCGAACCCTCCTTTAGAAGTACAGAGATCTGGGTTGTAACATGTCACTCAAGATTCATTCTCTGCACTCTCGTTCTTTCCCGAACATTGTGGATCTGTAAGTGACGAACATGGTGAACGATATTACCAAGATATATCCTGCACGGAAGGAAGATATCAAGGTCAGTGGGATACTTCAATGCTCGCAGGCTACTGTTGGAATGTAGTGAGTTATTTGCCAGAAAATCAGTACAATCGTCATGAAAAGAAGAAACGTTATAATTAAATGTACAAAAGCGCTGTTTTTGAAGAGAGAAGTTGTAATTTAATGTTTTGTGGGTTGTAAAAGTATTTCACAAATAATAAAGAACTTTTAAATCCTAAAAAAATGATCGTGTGACTTCCGATTACTTATTGTTTTGTATTATATACTGGGTATACGTATCTGCAGAACGGTAGCTAATATTCTAACAGAAAAATCACACCAAAATTAGTCAGGAGAAGCAGTTTTCATCGAAGATACACGCAAGAAAAGTTTTTTGTGTAGGGCAGTTCAATCGAAAGTCAGTAGTGCCAGCATTTGAATTTGAATAATTATAGTAAAAAAAGAATTGAAATCGAAGCATAACTTTTTTTTTAATAATTATTATATTTTAATGAATCGTCAGACACTTCGAGGAGAGATCCCATTATTTTTAAAAGGGGAGAATCAGCCGAAAGAAGATACTTTCTTGCTTTTGTAACTGAATACATTTCTTCTTAAAATGCCTAAAGAAAAATAAAAAAACAAGTAACTTCAAAGGTTATTGCATGGTAGGGTGAATATTGTGTATAATCTTCTCCATAAATGATACGATACTTCGCTTATAAATGGAGGATGTAGAAAGAAAAATACACATCCTCATTAGAAGAATTAAACGAAAAAAAATCTTTATTTAAAGAATACAACATATCATAAACTATTATTCAAACTGATAATATGTGATATTTGTTGTGGTTTTTTTTTCAAGATAGTTGTTGTATTTTTGTGATACATAAAATTTAGCAAAAAAAAAATAATCTCGTTAAAATCTTAATTTTGAATATAATAATAATCTAGTGTTTGTTGTAGTTTTTTTCTTTATCGCTATGATAAACTACAGAAAACGTATTTTGACCTTGAAGATATTCTTCTATGATAACGGTGTTCAACTTTGCTTTTGTAAGCATTACAGTGAATATTGTTATCGATATCTTCTATCTACTAGCAAATTAATAAACAACGTTTTTAATGAGAAATATAGAAATATATATATATATATATATATATATATATATATATATATATATATATATATATATATATATATATATATATATAAATAGAAGTAGAAAAATCATCTTTATTCTGAGACTAGGTCCCTTTAGAATAACAGTATTGTTCATATATATTAACTACAAATCTGGTCAAAAGACTTATTACAATGAATAATGACATGTAATACATTAAGTATTAATTAAGCTCTTAGGATAAATTAACGAGGACAGTTTGGTAATAGGGGTTCAGTACTACAATATTGGAGCTAAAATAATTGCATAATAAGAATGAAATTATAAAAGAAAGTAAAATCTATTTTATAGGTAAAGCATTGTAGTGATGGAATATAAAAATTAAAAAAAATAATAATAACTGTTAATATGTAGGGAAAGAAATTGTAAAAACTAAAACAAAAAAATATATAAAAAAACAAATAATGATATACATATGTTTCCCAAGATATCTAAGCGATTATGCGTAAAGATTAGGAGAAGAGAAAATAAAATAAAGTATATATATACACATAGCGAGAAGTATGTTGAAGATAATTAGAAATAAAATACATTTCACTGAAATACATTCCATGAATAATAAATTAGAACTTAAGGAAACCAAATTTTATCTACTCACAATGCTTAGTGAGTGGTGATGAAAATTCACGTTCAACACAGAATAAAACAATAAAAAATAAGAGAAAAAAATAATGTCTAAAGAAAATTAAATCCTTATAACATAGTATGTATTTAACCAGCGTCTGATTGGATTGTGAAGAGGAATTGGAATAAGAGGGTTTTAAAGGTGGATAAGGATGATGCATGGCGGATTTTTATTGGGATGGAATTCCAGAATGCGGTGGAACGGACAACGAAGGAATGTTTAAATGATGCAGGTCTGTGGAAAGGAGTGTAAAGGTCAGAAGGCCGAGATCTTGTGGAGAGGGTGTGGATAGATGATTTGAATTGTAGGAGATTGTATGCGTAGGACGGACGATGACTATTGATTATTTGGTAAAGGAATGTGCCTAGGAAATATTGTCTTCGGAAGGAAGGGAAGAGCCATCCTAATTCAGCATAGTGGTGCGAAACACGGGAATACCTCAGAGCCCCTGTGACAAATCTTATGAAGGCATTCATAAATATAAATATATATATATATATATATATATATATATATATATATATATATATATATATCAAGCAGGCCGTCTCTATGAATTCCATCGATAGAATTAGGATTGGATTTAGAAACTAGTCTATGATGCTTAATTTTTTATTTATTTTATTCTTTACCCACATATGCCAAAACATTTTTTTTCTATCCTTCCTCACGTTTTAGTCTATACGAGGTTTTCCCTAGCCAGGAATGAGGATGGAGGATTAATACTAGAGTCAAAAGCTCCCTTGTACAGGGATTTGAACTAGTGGACTTCAGTTTCACACCAGGTTTCTCCGGGCAATGCGTTTTGCACACGTATTAGCCGGCTCTCTGCTCTTTAACACACCTTTCAAAAATGTTTGCAATCAGTGAGTATGCTTTCGGGAAGTATCGTAGTAATAGAATTACTTACTAGATTAGCGTGAAAGAGAGGATTGCCGGGCGGCATCCCTCCTTATCTTAGTTTTAATATGAATGTTTAAGCGAAAAGGTCTCTCATCCAGCTTCTTTTCAGCCTTCTTAGCCTCCTATCGAGCATGACAAATGTCGCCATACCTCGTTTTGGGGTATTAGTATGGTTGTCTATGCTTACTTAAATTGGATTGTGAAATTAATAATTTTAATTGATTTTTCTTAATAAAAAAACTTAAAATAAATATAATACTATTTTTTTCTGTGTCTCATGAGAATGCTGTAATATATTATTATTGGACTTGGTTCACAATCTACTTTAATCTATGTAGATGCTTTAATCTACAAAATTATAATTATTTAAAGAAACTAAAGAACACATGTTGAAATTTGTGTCTCAAAATATAGAAATTGAAAAGAAACTCTGATATCAGTTTTAATTTACCGAATAGTCACTTATTTATCAAAAATATTTCCTTTTTCTTGACAATCCACTACTTAATTGATAAATCCTTTTTGGATTAATGGAACATTGTTAAATAGGACAAAGTCCTGGATTTAAAGTTGAGCTTAGAGAAGTCATTAAATTTTCTTCATTGCTTTTTATGTAATATAAAGGCAATAAAGGGGTGGAGAAAAAGGGGTTGATGACAAGGAAGGGAGGGCAGAAGAAGGCAATTATCTTGTCGTTGTCACTGCCCTGAATACCTTCCCTCCTACTCTCTCCCCCTCCTCCCTTCTCCCTCATAACATATACGGAACTGTTCCCCACAAAAAAAAAAAAAAACCCTATTCTTTATTTCTCTTGTATGTTGTTTGTTGTAAGAAAGAAAGATTCTGGAGTCTTTAGCCTCCTAAGAATAAGCAATTCGTCTGGTATTAAAAGGCAATCAGGAAATAATTATATTGTTAAGTTACGTAACCTTAATATTAAAATATAGAATACGAACAAGCAAGCCGATGAAATTATGGGAAAATATATATGAGTATGCATATTTGCATTGATAACCAATATAAATAACAGAAAAATAAGTGTAAAATGAGAATACCTACACTAAAATACGAAAAGTTTATCCTGACATCGAAAGATTAATTGCAGAGTAAAGTTGTTTAAATGAAGTTAAGGATAAGGGTTTGTATTGTATTGGAATTAAGTTGTATGTCCGAATTTAGTAACAAATGTGGCCGATTATCTTCTTGATTGAAACCGTCATGTATATTGATCTACCACTCAATATTATTTATGGTTTTCTTCATTGACTATCATGTTTTAAGCGTAATTTTATTTTTAATGATTGGTTTCATTTAAGTAATTAAAAATACAAAAAAAATCTCAATTCCTTCATGAATAATTATTTTTTATTAAATAAATTTCAACATTTTCTGAAACATACTACATCACATATTTCGTTTTGTAACGAATTCGTATTCGGTAAAAAATGGATGAGATTTTGATTTCTCACGGTCGTGAGCTTTTCTCCTTCTGACTCAATATTCCTCCACGTATAATACGTTTCTTTTGGACAAGGTTTTGTTTGCTTTATCAATTTCTTCGTTTAGAATCTTGTATTTTTTTAATGCTTTATTTCAACTGCTTCAATGAATTTCACTCGGAATTCTTCATCCTTAACCTTAAAGGTATCGAATCTATATCTGAGGTGAAACCTCAGTATGTATCAAATACTTAAAAGAGAAAAGGGTATACCTGCCAAACACCAGAAAAACGGCTCTATAGTCAACGTAACCCACGTCAACTTCTAGTTGACAGCTCATACAAACAGAGCTTTTAGAGACTGAGACTTCTGATGCTATTCCTGGCTACTTCTTGAGACGTAGGAAACGGCCTTCTTTGGACTTGGGACAAGGCGCTCTTGGATACTTTGGCTTCGATAGGAGGAGAATACGCTGGAGACCAGAAGATGGAGATTGAAGGATGCAACCCAACTGGACTCTCGCAGGTAAGCAACCCCAGCTCACCATATCAGAGTATTTATGATCTATGTTATATCTTAAACAATTAAACAATGGCTTTCTATCAGGAAATATTAAATTAATGCTTCAATAAAGTTCAAAAATTATTTTTAGAAACTTTGGAAAAATATAAGGAGTGTCACATCTTGTATACGGATGCCTCAAAAGTTGATAAGGAAGTAGGGTGTTCCGTTATGAATTTTAATACTCAAAAACTTTTCAAAATTCCGGAGGCTTGTTCAGTATTTACTGGTGAAATGCTAGCAATTAGAGAAGCTCTTAAACCTATAGAGACAAGTGAAACTACCAATTGGGCAGTGGTGACAGACTCTATGAGTTCATTACTAGCTATTGAACATAACAGTCCAAAAACCTCTCTCGCAAAAGATGTAAGAAACGTTTGGTGGCTACTAAGGGAGAAGGGCAAAGAAGTAGTGTTCATTTGGGTCCCTTCGCATTGCGGGATCATCGGTAATGAACAAGCTGATCAAGCAGCCAACATGGCAAGAAAGCCAGATACAACATCCGTTGAATCAATTAATGAAATCTCTCTAGAGGATTACGTTATAAAAATTAAGGAGAATGTGTGGAATATGTGGCAAAACAAGTGGGAACAAGGAGAATCGAAATTAAAAGAAATTAAACCCCACTGTTTAAAATGGGAAACCTCGCACCGACCATCTAGAAAAGAGGAGACAGCCCTTTGCAGACTGCGAATTGGACATTGTGAGTTCTCGCACTCCTACCTACTAAGAGGACTTGATCCTCCGACCTGCGAGAACTGCAATGTCCAAAGGACAGTAAAGCACATTATTCAAGGATGCCCTACATTTAATCCTACAAGGAAAAAGTTAGACATGGCACAGAGTCTAAAAGAAAATCTACAAGACCATGAAAGTGCAGTTAAAAAAACTTTAAGGTTCTTAAAAGTAATAAAATTCTACAACAGAGTGTAATTCAAAGGTGTTGCCAATGACCCTACAGGGTAGAGGCAACAAAAAAAATCAAATAAATAAATAAATTAATGCTCAAATATTTTATGGCAATACTCTGAAATCACTACAGCTAAATCATACATTTATTTAGAGAATTGTTGTAACCTAAATTTATATATTTGGGTTTTTTACTTAAGTATCGCCAGTCACTTTTAGTATCAATTAAGGTATTATGTAGCATTATATGTCATAAAAGAATAAATGTTTTAGTGTAAACAAATATTAAACAATAGATAAACACAAAATAACTTTGAGAATATTTAACAATATTAATGTTCAGAAGGCTATGAGTTTTTCATTGCCTAAATGAAACTAAACTTTCAAATCTCCTTCTCTAAACAAATTAACATATGAGTCAAGCATACTTTTTCTTTTATATTAACAATCAATAAGTTATTTACGCCTGTCAACTTTTTGTTAACAATCAGCAAATGTGCTGAAAATACAGGATATAAATGACATGTCAGGAAAGGGGAAGGAAAGTACTCAGCATACCTTGGAAAGTACATCTTCCCTGACTTGTTTCAATTAATTAGGTTGTTTAAGAAAGGTCTTAAGTCTCCTCCAACTACTTTTAAGTCTTCTTCTCATGTTCTGGGGTATGTCAGCTGTGGCCACGTTTCTTATTAATCTTTTGTGATGTCCGTTTAAATTAGTATCGAATCTTTGGCGAAGGGTCGTTCTGTAAAGTCACGTTATTAGTCACGTACCATGGTGCTTTTGTTACGGGCCTCAATAATTTGGATTGGAAGGTTAAAAGTTTTTGTAAGTGGGTCTTTTTAGCGATACCGTATATTTGTTATGAGCATGTTCATATAGGTTTACGTAATAATCTGTATGTATTAAGTTTCTGCCTCAGTTTCAGTTTTGAAAAATTAGCATAAAGACGATAACGTATTTCAAGTCGTACATTGAGTGTTTACGTTTCATTTTTACATGTGTTCCCTTGTTATCCTTCTGTCGAAGGTGAGTATAAGATAAAGTACCGTGCCCGTTTGAGGAATTTGATTGTTGTCAATATAAACTTGAGGGCAGGTGTGCTTTCTAACAGCAAATTTTATAAGTTTGAATTTGTCCTGATTAAGTTGAATTTCCCATAGTTTGGACCAATCTTGTAATTTAAGTAAGTGATGCTGTAGAATTAGTATGGCTTGTGTAGGGTCTTGGTGTTTTGTGTAAGGATTGTTGTGTCGTCTGCATAAATATAGCTGTCAATGTCTCATCGTTAATAGGTATATCGTAAGTGTATGCAGTGTAAACTAGAGGGGCCAGTATTGAACCTTGAAGAACTCAACTGCCAAGATCGGACGAACTGAAGATATTTGGGAGCTCTGTTGTAGAGAAAAGATTGAATGACAAGATAGCACATGTATGGATGGCATTATAGTCTTAAGTTTAAAGAAAAATCCCGGGTGCCAGACTCTATCAAACGCCTAAGCAACATGTGTTTAATTTCGTATTGTTAATTTCGCTTTGTTGATGTTTTCATTTCTACCTTGTGGTTTTAAGCTGATACTGAAATTTTTGGTACTTCTTGTATAGTTTCCAAAACATAAATCCGAAATTCCCTTTCAGCAAACTGTCACAGGATTACAAATGGAACTCCCTTTGGAGGTCACACGGTGAAACGATCCACGTATGCACAAATAAACATAGAGCCTACGTCACGAGACTAAATCCATGACTTAGTCCACGCTTGTCACCGCAATTTCAAATGTACAAGCAAAGGCTAAAGGGTTTCGGCATCAAAACGTTGGCCCCTTTTGAAATGGAACCTTATCTTTTCATTATATAACTCATTACGGAAGATTCAAATAGCATATCATTCTGCTCATACGGTTCCTTTGCTGTAATAATCATACTTAACATCATGCTGTCCCGTCCTGAGGTAATTATTATACCTGATGCCGTAGTATATTACCAGCCTTTCTTAACGATCAAAGAAAAAAGTCATTTTTGAACTAATTAATAATGTAATTAAGATGTTTGTTATTATATTGTGAATATAAAGTTTATAATTGTTTTTTTAAGAATTAAAGCGATTCCCTGGCTCACAATATTAAAGAACTATGGTCAAACTCTATTAAACTATAATTTATCCATTCTACAATAGAATAACATTAGGAGTCATGCAAACAGAATATTACTTGACAGTTCTAAAGCACGTCAAGTATATGTAAAATTGGATGTATGACATTTCGTGAGAAAATTTGGACAAAATAGTAGTGCAAGTGATTGATTTTAGTAAATTTCTTTAAATTGTACATTGGTTATTCTCATTTTCTAACAGTTATAACCGAACGTAAAAATACGGAAATTTTAATTAATGAGCAGAAAAATGCTGAAAATAATAAAAAATCAAAATTTCCCTTTATATTTTACAAGCATACGGTATGAACAATAAATTTGTCTAGACCTAACTCAACTTCCTACCTTCATTTGTTATGCTTTTGTAACTCTAATTTATTTTCCTTCTTCTGTAGCCGCATTGCAGTGTAAGGACTTTCTGAGGTATGGCTTAACTTATGGCGAAGTTACTGGTATAAATCATATCTTCTACAGTTCATTGTAATGGCAATAAGCCGAAAAAAAGTATTTGATATTTCCTTTAATAGACTGTTATAAACATCCACTGAATACAATTTTTTTTAACTGATAATTTTTTTAACAAAACTTGGCGAACAAAGTATCTCTTACTAATTAAAAAAAAAAAAAACTTAAAGAACCGATTTCTATTTAGTTTCGTTCAGAAATATTTTATTTCAAAAGAGAATGATGTTATGACAAGTTCATAAAATAAATATGTTTTTTTTTCTCCTTTTTTTCCTTTTTGTCCTCCCCCTTCTCGCCGTTAAGGCTATGCGGGGTTTTCCCGGGACAGGGGGTGTGGGCGGGGATTCAAAAGACTCCCCCGGCACCGGGACGCGAACTCGTGACTATTTTTATATCATTGAGTCATATATCAGGTTGCCGGGCAAAGGCGGTGCAGTGCACACGCATTAACCCATTCAGCCACCCCGCCGACTAACAAATAAATATGTATACAAATAGATGTTTTACGAAACACAGTATTATTATTTTTTCTCTAGAACCTCAGTCATCATCCAAATCCTGTAACACAATCCCTATCTAGCTCTAGGAATCCCTACAATCCTCTCCGGAGGTTAAGACGGCAATGACCTCGCGATCTTCTGTAAATATATATTTATTAGAATAATGGCAAAAGGTAGATTCTTCACTCAGGTCTTGAGCGTTTGTTGCTCCGTCAATTTCCACTGGTTTCCAATACCAGTGACTCGGCTGGGAGAGAAGCACTGGGATCTCCTGGAGTCCTGCCTTGGCTTCCAGATTTAGGGGACAAAACGTGACTCAGAGTCCCCGGGGAGAATGTAAATAGCTGTGATATATTGGTGTGAATTGGTTTTATTTACTTTAATTTTATTTAGCTTCTATCTACTATTTAAATTTTTTACACAGGCATATTAATTTACTTATTTTATTTTTCTATATTTATTTTGCTTTACTATCTCTATCTTAGTTATTTTTTGTATGCACATATCGTGTTAATGATTAATGAAGCCATAATATTCATGTTCTTCAATGTGGCAGTTATGTATTAATATTAATACATAATAATAATAAAAAAATGTAATAATAAATGTATATAATGGCTGATTCACATCACTACTTTATTCTATCGACATTGGCATTCAGGAATTCCTGGAAACAACTACTTGGTATATCTTGAAATTAATATAATAGTTCTAAAAATTATTTATGGAACTTAATTAATCTAAAAACGACTAATAACATCAGATAATGTTGGATTCTCCTCAAATAGAAATTATTTATTAATCAGATAAATTATCGTTGGATACAGCCAATTTAATAAATACATAAAAAATTATGCGTATAAATTAAATCGTTATGAAGGCTGGGTGTGCCTGAGGAAGTCTTCCGACCCGGGGTCGATCTACGGCAGATGTAACAGATAAATAATTTTCTGCCAAAGTGGGATTCGAATCTGTTAAATAACGATGTTTTATTTAATGAACTGCCCCGATCTTATTTTACAAAGGTACTCATACTAAAAAATAATCTCGATAATTATTTCCTCTCCATTATTATACTCTTAGGATTCTTGAATAATTATTACCTTCCAGTTAGGTATTTCAGTTGGATTAGCTTTCCAAATTCTTCATACAGTTATTTGTTGAATAGTAATAATTGCTGTGTTGTCGAGTTACTGGAAGGTCTTCAAATTAGCAGGTTAGCAGGATACCTCGAATCCTCAATCACACTTGATGTAATTACATATTTGACTAAATGCGGATAGGGGAGCCAAATTAAGCCATGAGTGAAATGGCCATAATGATTGAAATGCGGGAAAGCATTTCCAGGGAAGTGGCTACCGAGCAAATAACTATTCTTCCCAGTAATGGTCTACCTCTGCGGCCATTAGGATATATTAATAAGAAAGGCTCATTCAAATGGAATACCTCTCATACTTATCCAACTTTCAATATGCATTTTCTATCCTTTTGCTTACTTGAACATTTCAAAATCAATCACGAAGTGGTGCTTTCAATTTATCTCTGAATACGACAAATCTATCATTAAATAAGCGAAAGAGGAGATTTTATTTTTAAAGAATAGAACAGCAACCATACAATTAATAGATAATAAATTGTGTAATCGATATATTATCCATTGACTCAATTATGTTATCCTATTTTTTTAAGTAAAAATGTATTAACTTTTATCAATTAAATAATTTGAATGGTCGTAAAATTTAATTCGAAGTAATAGGGAATGAAATAAATTAATTAATAAAGTTATATAAATTTAACTTCATTATTTATTATTTTACATATCGCCCGTTACAAAAAAGTCATTAAGTTACAATTCGTAATCACAAGTAATTAAATACTTCGAATAATTGTTCACTGTATGATATCACAAAATTGTGCGCTTGTTGTAATTATGTTTAATGCTTTAAATTTAAACGCTTACAGTGTTTTTATATAGATAAATAAAGTCAAAATACACACAAAAATACTTGGAAGTTAAGGTTTAACGAAAGTGCATTTAGTTTGAAAAAAAAAACCTACAACTGCCATCCACATTCACCTCTGCAAGATCGACCTCAACGCTATCCTCCACATTTTTTTTACTTATAGAGATTTTTTCTTACTTAGTCTAACAATTACACAGTTTCAACAAGGCAATGTAATAACTTCAGTTATATTTACCGGATACATTTCGGCAATTCGGCTTTGTGTAACTGCTTGAATACTCCGAATGACCCATCCTTCTTCGGTATAAATATCCTACGCTATACTTTATTTTCAAAAAACTTAAGGTGTTGATGATCCCTTAATTTAAGCGCCCGTATTCAGTATCTCAAAAGAATTTTCAAGATTGATAACGATTTTGTAATTTCTATTTTTTTTTCTTTATTCAGGAAAGGAGGCGAACATTAAGTAGTTTTTGAACCGAAAAATGACAAGAATTTTCCTCTTTAAAACTAGCCTTAATCTCCTCTTTAAATTCGTTTTTTTTTTCAGTTATTGCGGAACCTAAATAGGTAATCATACTATTTGTTCGAACGTGTTCCCTTCTTTAATTGTATCACTGAAATCGTAACCATTTTTGCAGCTGACTATATAATTTGTCTCGTTCGTGTTCATTTTGAGCCCCATTTCTCTTAAATGAATTATTTTATTATGTAGTTGAGATATTAGAAGTACGATGCTTCGAGTATCTACTAGTTAATAAATAACTTTTTTTGGACAGATGGTGTGAGATGTAACGAGTTTGACCTGATTATTAACAGTTATACAATTTTTTTTTTCCAGTTATCGTGATTTTCAAGACTGGTATGAATATATATATATATATATATATATATATATATATATATATATATATTTAATAAAATCTTGAAACACATTTTTAAAATAACACTACTTTTTTCAAGATATATTTAGAATTTCTAAACCAGAAATACTTCTTGGAATTTAGGAATTTCTAAATTTTTAGAAACCTTGAAAGTTGAAAGCCTCCTCGAGGATTAGAACTTTGCGGAGAAGATTGAGTTTCAGCGAGTAATTTGGTAAGAAAATGCTTAATAAACTTGGTTAAAAAGCCCGGATAAGAAGTGTTCTGGCAACATCAATTTTATTCTAACAATCTAAATTGTTGATAATTTTTCTTGAGTGTTTTGAAAGCTGTTTAAATGGGTATGTTTGTTTACTTTGTCACCCAATAGGATGTCTTTGTTCGTATATTTGTTAAACTAATTACACAACAATTACTGTTTAATTTTTCTCTTTAAACCATTGTCTACACATGTCATGAAAGTTACAATCAGTAGTTTTAAATGACTTTTAATTATAATTATTAATTTAATTTTAATCAAGTATTAAACTGGTTTTATTAAAAGATATATTGGTTAGGGAATTTTTATATTATATGTACTTTTACCCATCATGGGCAAAATCCTAGAAAAACTCATCTTAAAACGCCTATATCCTATCCTAAATTCTAAACACATAATCCCAGATCACCAATTTGGTTTCCGAACTTCCCATTCCACTATACAGCAATGTCATCGTGTGGTAGACGTAGTCTCCTCTGCATTGGAGCGCGGAATGTACTGTACGGGAGCCTTTCTCGACGTTGAACAGGCGTTTGATAGAGTTTGGCACCCGGGACTGCTGTACAAACTCCGAAAATTCCTACCACCTACATACTTCCTCATTATCCGTTCCTACCTTACTGATAGATACTTTAAAGTAAATCACAATAACGCCTGTTCATCCCTTTTTTCCCAGTCTGCTGGTGTTCCTCAAGGTAGTATCCTAGGTCCTATCCTCTATACAGTTTATACAGCTGACATCCCTACCTGTCCCAACACTGTCATCACCACATATGCCGATGACACATGTATCCTATCAGTAAACAATGACCCAGCAATTGCATCCCAAATGCTTCAATCACACATCATAAATCTAGAAGAATGGTGTCAAAACTGGAGAATTAAAATAAACTCCAATAAATCCCACCAAATTACCTTTACCCTTCGTCGTAAACCAACGACTTCCTGTCCTACAGTTTCCTTTAACAATACTCCACTTATCCCTGTTGAGCAAATCCGATACCTAGGACTCCACCTGGACAAACGACTAACTTGGAATCCTCATACTAGACTGAAACGACAAGAAACCGCTCGACGTTTCCGATTACTTCAGCACTTATTAGACAAACGCTCTAAACTTCCCATTAATTACAAAAGACTCATATACTTGACTATAATAAGACCTATTTGGACTTACGGAGTTGAGCTATGGGGCTCCACTAAACCATCGAATTCCTCTCGCATCCAATCCTTACAATCCAAAATCCTTCGTAAAATCCTCAATTCTCCTTACTTTGTCACTAATAAAATTATCCATAAAGATCTTAATGTCCCTTATGTTTCAGATCTGGCCCAATCCAGATACCTATCCTTCCATAATAAACTTCAGAATCATCCCAACCCTCTCGTTTCTAACCTTGCTTCCTCTTCAATTCCTGATCACCCTCCGAGGCGTCTGAAAAGAAGATGGCCCCGTGATCTCCTAATATAGTCATATCATTAGAGTGCTACCATTGGGTAGTTACTCAGCAAGTGTATTCATGTCATTATATCAATTATGTCCAAATTTACTTGATGTATTTATGTAATACAGTTGTAAATGTCATAAAGAAATAAAAAAAAAAAAATTAAAATAAGTTTGCTTACAATTATATATAATATATATATTAAAGAATAAAATACGAGCAATTCAATAATAAGATAAAGATCGGTAAATATAAATAAAAATAGCAAATAAATTAGATATATGTACAGAAATATTTAACATAAAATAAAACTGAATACTGGGAAATAATGCTGAAAAAAAAAAAATAAAAAGAAAAAAAGAAAAAAAAAACATATTTACAAATAAATATTTTGCAAACGTAGCGATATATAAAGTTGAACTAATAAAACTATACATAAACGTTAATCAGGAAAATAAAAATACAAGATATATGTGTAACATTTAACAAAACATATAATTTCAGTCAGGTCTATTATTCGGGTTTGGATTTAATTTCAGGTCTATTATGGAAATAAAGTTTTTTAACAGCTTATTTTTATATTCTGATGATATTTTGTACGCTGAAAATGGCCATGTTCGTCCTTGCGTTACACAGATTTTTATCAAGTCGTATCTTGCGTGCTCATATAATTTGCAATTGTAGAGTATGTGTTTGAATGTCTCTGTAGATTGTCCGTCAGTAACATGAATCTGTGTTTGTCAGATGAAATCTGTTAAAGTGATTCTTAGAAGGTTCCTGCTCTGTCAGAAAAATGAAGTGGTTTGTAAATATTGTATAAAATTATGCCTGTATTTATGTTGTTATTTCGTTTTGCTATTCTGTTGTTTCGTTTAATTTATTTTCATTTATTGTACTCAAAGTGTAAATGAGCTACTCTATAATTATTAATAATACCCTTAATTGTGATAAAATATAATATTAATCAATATTACAAAATGTTTAAAAAAAAGAAAATATTTTTGAAAATAACAAAAAAAAAAATCGAATACTGAAAAGTGACAATATACAGCCAACTGAAAAAATCTAGATCATGATTCTCTAAACGTTTTCTTTTTTAGTGCACATTTGTAGGTAATAGTCAATCATTTATTTTATAGAAAAAAAAACAACTTTAAAAAGCAACATTGCTGAATGACATTATCGGCTGCTATTGCTAACAGGGTTACAGGTTGTGATTTGCGACAAAATGTGGCGTCACATAGGCAAACGGTTTTTGTTACCAAACAATTAAAAATCTAAGGAAAACACAAATAAATTGATGTTCACCAATTGGCTATTACCTATAAATGTGTCCTCGAAAAGAAAACGTTTAGAGAATCATGATCTAGATGTTCTTAGTTGACTGTTTATTATCACTTTTCAGTATTAGATTCTTTTTTTTTAGTTATTCTCAATAATATTTTATTATATTTTTTTTTAGAAGCAACATTTTTTTTATTAAGTAATATTACATTTTATCACAATTAATAAAATATGACCTTAGTAATATTGAGAGAGTAGCTCATTAACACTCTAAGCACAATAAATAAAGAGATAAATTAAACATAACAAAAAATAATAATAATATTAGAAATAAATATATAATATATAATAATTTATAATTTATATATATATATATATATATATATATATATATATAAAGAGAAATATTATATATATATAATTATATATATATATATATATATATATATATATATATATATATATATATATATATATATATATATATATTTATATATATATATATAAAGAGAAATTGTATAAATATATATACAATTTCTCTACTTACGGGACATCCTGTATATTATACAGTATATGTATATTATGTATGTAATTTTTTTAAGAATAATACAAGTGAACTCAAGTGCTACAAAAAAGCATATATAAACAATGGGCCTATTTTAATCAGGAAAATAGGAAATTCAAGTTTTGTGAGAAATTCGAGTTTTTTTTAGTATTCCATGTTTTTGTTGAATAGTTAAAGCAATTTTGAATTTATGTAATAAACAAATACTTCACAGTATACTAGACATAATTTTCTTCAAATGATAAGAGTTTGTTATTGTTAAAACCATTCAAAGAATACTTTTGAACATCTAAACTAAGCAAAGTTCTGTTTCAAGATATAAATACTTTTGAAAAACTAATTATAGTCATGTTTGCTGAGAGCAGGGATGCTTTTAGTTGACAGGATAAAAGATTCAATAATCTTTTTACACAACTTGAGGTAATTCTAAAGTTTTTGCCGGATAAACTTCAACTAAATTTTATGTGGAATTGAGGCTTATTAAGCGAGGAAGTTTTAATTGGGGTATACCTAGTATAGTTGGATGATGGTAAAAAAAAGATATCCCGAATAATTTATGATTTAAAAAAAAAATGAACTTAGTTTAGCTCCTCAGAAGTCTTTAAATGACAAAGTCTATTCTCTCTTGAAGAAAATCTAGTTTACTGTGCAGAAATCGTGAATTACATAAATTAATTATTTGTTTAGTTACCGCTTCCTATTCAACTATGACTTACTTAAAAAAATACAAAACTTGGAGCTTTTTTCCGCTGAAAATAGGCCAGCTGTTTATATGAACTTTTTTGTAGCTCTTGAGTTCAGCTATCAAACCTAAAAAAAAAACCCTATACTTACTGGGCACTCTATATATAAACAAAAATAAACAACAAATAAAATACAAAATAAACAAATAAATACACACATGCTTATATACAATATTTACAAACCATTTCTTAAAAAAAAAATCGGGGAAAAACGAGCCGAGCCTTTGTCCCCATACGTGGGAATAAAAGTGGAATTCTAGGAGATCTCAGCGCCTCTATCAGCCGTGTCATCGATATTAAAGACCAGTATTTCCATTAATATAAAACTGTATATTAAAAAATAAAGTACATGGGGTCCTTGATTATTCATGGCCACCAGGCGCTTGATATATACTAAACCGCATGGTATTCTTGTTTTGCGGTATAGTAGATACATAACGCCGTACATTGGAATGTACAGGCAAATCTCTGGACGTAGATTAAAATTAAGTCCATTATATTCCCATTTAAAGTGATTTAAAAGAGTTTCAATGGTAAGATTTTTATTAAAAAATTATATGGTGCAAAATTAGATGTTTATAAAATATTTTGCTACTCAATTATGATGCTGTTTATCTTATCTTTTAAATATTTTATAATAATGAATTAATGCATGGTATTTAGAAGGTATTAAAGCATAAATGAAAGAACTCCGGATAACCAGTCTCCTTAACTAATTTATTTTTGGATGTAAAATAATTTTCTTCTTGATAAATTTTTATATATATATTTTTTTTTTCCATAGCCCCTTTCTACTTATTTTTGTCTTTAATCCTTGGATTGTCATAATAATACTCCTTTTATTTCGTTCTTCATCTGTAATATAAAGGTGATGGGGCTCACCTCAGGCTTAAGTTGACCTTATCCTCTAGAGCTTACAACTAAATTAATAAAATTATCGATCTCATGTGATTTGTTGCCAACGTTTTGGAATTTTGTCTGGTAACAAATTGTTAAAATGAGGGTTTGCCAATTGTTGGGATTTTTCGAAAGATGATTTTTTTCGTTTTGCGAAAAATTCTTTTATTCTTCTTAAGTGTTGCTTGTATATCCACTGTCTTCTTTCTCTGCAGCGTGGCTCCTCTTACAATTTTTGTAATTATTTCATTTTGGAAAAATTGTAATCTTTTCCCATTTTTTTTTGCTGATATGTTCGAGCAGAGCTGGCCGTATTATACTTGTATAGATTAGAAGCTTTAGACGTTTTGTAGTCTGTATGTCTTAGATCTTACTGTTTTAATTTGTTTTTCAAAATGTCTAGTAAATTTTAAATGTCTGTCGTAGTGAATACCAAGATATGTTAAGTCAGTCGATAATTTAATACTGGTGTTGTTAATTTTGAATTCATTTGGCATTTTCTTTTTTCCTTTTTGGTATGAAAATATAATTCCTTTCGTCTTTTCCGGATTGACATCTATTTTTAGGATTTTTAGCCGTTCTGCAATTTTTTCACAAGCTATTTCCGCCTGCTGTATAGCTTTTTTGGCATTCATAATGCTACTTGAGACAGCTATGTCATCAGCAAATGCTGTCACAGAAGCATTTTAGTGTTTAGCTCCCACTATTTCCGCTGTATATAATAGGAAAAGAACGGGAGATAAAACAGCTCCTTGGGGTACCCCACAAGTGAGATCGAAAGTGTTTGATTTCTCATTGCCAACTTTTACTGATAAGGTACGACGGCTTAGAAATGATTTTAACAATGAGTAAAATTGTTCAGGACAATCTAAATTTATAAGACGTTGACAGAGCTGATTATAGCAAACCGAATCAAATGCCTTAGAGCAGTCCATTGATATTAAAGCAGTGGCCTTATTTCGATTTAAGTTTTTTGTTACCTCCGTCTGTAGTTTTACTAGAGAATTTTCAGTGCACATTTGGGCTTGAGAACCACTTTGTTCTGGTGGGATCAAATTATTCTGAGTGCAGAACCTTCTTAAGTAGTTCAAAATGATTTTTTCAAATACTTTAGCAATGTGAGGTAACAAACTTACCGGCTGGTAATGAGCTGGGTTATTACCATTTTTCACTGGTTTTAGCAGTGGAAATAAAACAGCATGTTTCCATGAATCCGGGAAGTAGCGAAGCCGTAGAGAAGAGTTTGAAAAGTTCACCAGGTACATTATACCTATCCTTGGTAACTGTTTGAGTACTATACTCTGAATTCCATCAACGCCTGGTGCCCGGTTTCCTTTAGTCCTGCGGAGAATTGTTTTTAATTGTTTAAAGGAAACAAACATGTAATTATTTTCCTTCTCTAAAATTGGAAACGAAATCAAGTTTCCTGTTCTCTTTTTGATTTCTTCACTGTAGTATTGTGTTAACATTACAGCTTGTTCTTGGGGTTTAATAACCTGTAATTCTGAAGGAGTTTGATGATTTTAGACTCCCTATTAACATGTTTTACTATTTTCCAAAACTTTCTATAATCGGCGTGTGTCGCACCTATTTTTTCTTGCCAAATACTTGTTTTCCAATTTTTTATCAAATTACGAATTTGATTAGTAAAGGAATTCATAACCAATTTAGCCTTTTGATCCCTCGTGACCCTGTTGATCCCTCGTACCATTTATTTTTCCACGTATTTCTTAGTGAAATAAGTTGCAGAACGTGGGGATGTGGTACGCGAAGAGAAGGTGGAAGAGGAGCGAATTTAGGTATTGCGATGTTCGCTGCATCTAATATGGTGTTGCATAAAGAGGCTATATGATTGTCAATGTCATCCTTTGTACGAAGATTTGGCACCGATTGTAATTGCAGTTTTATTTGACTGCGGTATAAATTCGAATCACCATTTTTATAATCATATCGTGTGGGAACAGCTTTCTGCGTTTCACCCATTATGGTATATAGGACTGGCCTGTGGTCCGATGTTACAAAGTCAAGGGCTGAACATTCTGTGATCTTGTGTTCTTGCCTGGTCAGAAGAAGGTCAATGGTGGAGGTGTTCGATGAACTTCCTGTATGCCTAAATGTGTGAGTATTAGGGTGGATGACCGTGAATGGTGTTTTAACTAGGTATAGTCCCGCTTTGTTACTCCTCAAATTGTGCCAAAGTGTATGCCGGGCGTTTAGGTCACCAATAACCCAGTGATTTCTTTGCTTAGAGCATTCCAATAGTAGTTTGTGGAACTCTTGCAAGGAACCACACGGTCGTCTGTAAAGCTCTGTTATCCGTGTAGGTTGATGCAATTGAACTTGGATAGTAATCGAATGGATTCTCGTGCAAGTGATATCCACAGGTGAAGGCAATCTTGCCATGTGCCATCTTGCTGGCAATAATATACCATTTTGGATGGCTAAAAGAATACCTCCGTATGAATCCTTTGAATTTTCTTGGACAATTGAGTAGCCACTAAGTACTAGATTGTGATGCTTTGTCCTCGCGTCTGTCATAATCACAATACTGGGTTTAACTAGGGCAAGAAGACTTTCAACTTCTCCAATTTTGTTGTAAAGACCATCAGCGTTGAAATTCAGGATCTTTAAATTGCTGATCATTTTGCATGAATGAGGTTTATTACTGTTTGCATTAGTTGCGTGATTTGATTCATAAACCCTACCATCATGTCAGTGAATTTTCCATCCATGGGGGTGGGTCTTGATTTTTATTATTTATTGTGTTCGCATAAGTTCTTTGATTGGGACGAACATTCTTCGGAACATGAGGAATCTCTTGTGGGATTGTGGTTGTACCTGATTGTGTCCTTCTCTGTTTATACTTGGTTTCTAGGTCTAACCTTTTCTTGCACAATCTATACGATGGTACATGAGGTCCGTTACAATTGTTGCATTTCGGACTTTCTTGTCTCGGGCACTGAGATATTTCATGTGGGCCTGAGCAGCGAACGCACACAAATTTTTTGCCACAGTGATTTTTTGTGTGTCCAAATTCTTGGCACCGGTAGCACTGAGGAATACCTCTTTTCTCCTTATACTCTACAGCCGTATATATAACTCTATTTATTGCACGGACTCTTTTGATGTCTTCAATTGTGGTTTCTGATGTTGTGTGACAAGGATTGGGGATATGTCCTTTTTTGATCCATCTGGTGAAGATTTTTTTAGGCGTCACATATCCAAAATACCACTCTCTTCCCTAAAAGCATGTTGGATATTTTTCATGCTCTCTGTCAAATCAATGTTCAGTAGTAAATATTTGTTGGTATTGCGAACGCTCCCTTTTGGAGCAAAAGTGTGAAAAGAAAAATTACTATTTTTAAACAATGTTACAATTTTCGTATGATCCGATAGGTTTTCTGTATAAATCCTGAGACCGTCAGAACAGCGTTTTAAGTATATATTATTTATAGAGTTTTTCCTAAACTCTTGAATTATTTCGTTGGGCGAGTAATCGCTGCTAATAACTTTGGGTGGAGGTCTAGGAATAGGCACTTGAGAACTGTTAGCGGAATGAATATTACTGTTAGTTTGACTATCAGCACTCATTTCATCATTTTCTGTGTTTAAAATTTCATATTTATTTGAGACAGGAATTTCCACTCTCTTTTCTAAGCGAGGGTCTACCAACTTTCTTGGGGCTGAAGAAACCTCCTCCTACTTCGCTACTTCTCCGTTTACCGGTTTCTTCATCCTCCAATGGAGGACTGTGTGATTACATCTGGTCCTCTTTCACCAGACCTGCTATAGTGCCAAAGCAAGGTCAGTGTCCGAAAAACCACTCGTGTTTTATCACCCCTACCAAAAATATTTTACAACAAAACGCTATTAATTGCACGGGTAGAGCATTAGTAATAGCTTTAATTAATTCTTCTTACGTTAATACATTTTTGATATGATTTTATTTGAAAAAAAATTCTATTTATGTGAATATACCGGAAATATGATTCCTGTATATTTCTTCCCACCTAGGCTGACTTTAGAAGTTATTAATATTTTAATATAGTTATTTATGTATTTATATGAAAATATTACATTCATTTTTTTTTTAGACAAAACGCAGAAAGTTACTGGAGCAAGTGACTTGCGACCCACTCACTTACATACACCTCATGTTATATGATATATGTATGTAGATACCCAAGTTTTGATGTATATATATAAATATATGTAGAAATATATACGTGTACTTAATTATATATTATGAGTACAGGCAGGGCACTGTCAGATAAAAAAAAATTGCCACTTGGAGTAATTCCTTTTTTCTTTCCTAATTAAGTAATTGAGTTAGAATTTCAAGAACATTGTTTCAAATCCTTTCTGGCACAAATTAATTAGCCTTAATTTGTACAAACTGTATTGTTTTGAAAATATTTTTTAATTAAAAAGAAAAGTCGTTATTGAAGAAATAATAATCCTAAAAGAATATAAATCTCTTCAATCAATTAAAACAAATATTAAAAATGAAATAAGCATCTAAAGAGAATATCTATAAAAAAATAAATAACTTTCAGAAACATCTAATTATGAAAACAAAAATATCTGATATACAAGGGTCTTGACATTTGTGTTTTTTATATTTTATATTATATGCTGAAAACAAGCCCATTGTTCATACAAACTTTTTGGTAGCTCTTGAGTTCAGCTAGCATATATATTCTCACTTAAAATTTTGTCTAGTTTACTGTGAATTACAAAAATTAAATATTTCTTTAGTTACCGCTTCCTATTCAACAAAAAATATAAAACTGGGATTTTATATTTTTTTGGTGAAAATGGGTCCATTGTTTATGTGATTTTTTTTTGTAGCTCTTTTTGTAGATTTCAGCTATCTCACCTAAAAAACTTCCGTCTACTTACGGGGCATCCTCTATATATATAGACTAAAATAAATAAAAACGTTTGTTATATGTTTTATAAAAGTTTTCTGACTAGTGTTAAAATTTCTTGCTGTAATACCAAGTTATTTAATTTTAGCTTTACAATAGATACTGGTACTAGTAACGGTGCTGATGGAGAGAATAATCTTTTTGCCCCCGCGTACCTCACCAAAGTAGGAATTTTAAGAGTCATTTCCCGTAGCTAACAAACAATGAAAATCAACTGAGCCAGGTAGGAATCGAACCCACAACGTTCAGAACCCACGTCTCAATGATCTTGGCCATACCGTTCTGTTTTACAATAGATACCCTAATTTTGAATTTCGTAATAATATTCCGCGACTTATTTCCGAAATATTCGAGTCTCTGTTGACAAAAAAAAAATGAAAAAAAAAATGAGGCTATGAGTTAATATTTATTTTAAAGATGGAGTAATAAATACCATTTGTATAAAATATATATTTATTTCTTTATATATAAAAAGTTTTTTTTTTTAATTTTTATATTCCATCACTATGATGCTTTGCCTATAAAATTGATTTTGCGTTCCTTCTAATTTCATTTAATGATTATTATGCTGTTGTTTTAGCTCCAATATTGTAGTATTGGACCACTATTGCCCAACTGTTCTCGTTAATATATCCTAAGAGCTATTATAGAGCTTAATTTATTACTAGTATTTTGTTATTGTTTATTGTAATAGATCTTTTGGCCAGATCTATTGTTAATTTATATGAGCATTCTTTATTCTTAAGGAACCTAGTCCCAGAATAAAGATGATTTTCTATTTATTTAAATTAAAGCTCTGTCTTTTTATTATAACAAACAACGCTATGTGTGTGTGTGTGTGTGTGTGTGTGTGTGTTTTTATCATTACAATAGTAAAAGACTTAAAACACAAAATGTTTCGTTGTAAATTCAGCTTTCTTTGAATATTAATCATGCATGGTATTCAGATTATAGATTTCTATCAATATTAAGAACGACATCAGTAATTTGAAGGGATTATTTATTCCACATTTAAGGATTAGCCTAACTCAATAACTGCAAGGCAGGCTGTGGCATAATTAGCAGGATAACTTTCATATATGATCTAAAATATATGTTTCGATGGGATTATAGACGAAATTTTTCCGTCTATGTGCCCGTCTCGAAAAGTTCGATATGATGTTAAATACTAAAAATAATGTTGCCACTCATATGAAAAAAATGTTGCCACTTGGAGTAGTTCCTTTTTTCTTTCCTAATTCTATACTTCGTATGCTTCCATGTTTTTGTTTAAGTATGATTCAAACTTGAACATTCCAAACCTATATTGCGACATAATATCTCGTCTTTTGCGAAATGCCTGATTCCACATTATACTCTGTTCTTAAGCAAGGAAATATGCCCAAGTATCGGATACCATACCAGTCAGCTTCAACATATATTTTCTTATAATTATTTAGTTTTCGTTCAGCTGGAAATTTCTTATTGATCTGTACGTTGTGTTCTCAGTACACAACTCATGATGTCAATATGAATATTGCCGAAAATCCTATGCTATACACGGTTTCAATAATCTGAATTCCTATGCTCTTGAAGAGTTTTTACTTTTCTTAGTTTGTGGTTTGTTTGTTGTTCAACTCGACAAACTTTTTTTTTTTTTTAACCTTTTTTATTTAAACAATGTTACAATCTGTCTCAAGGACATTTATAATAGTGCTCAGAGATCACATTCACACTCTATGTACAATAATAAAATAAATTATACATTAAAATAATATATATACAATAAATAAGAATAAAACAACCCAAAAAACAAATAAATAAAAAGAACACACACATAATTATATTGTATATAGGTATGTAATATTTTTTCAATAAAACAGATTGTAATATTTTTTCAATAAAAGAGTTAAAAAAAAAAAAAGTTTGTGGAGTTGAACAACAAACAAACCACAAACTAAGAAAAGTAAAAACTCTTCAAGAGCATAGGAATTCAGATTATTGAAACCGTGTATAGCATAGGATTTTCGGCAATATTCATATTGACATCATGAGTTGTGTACTGTGAACACAACGTACTGATCAATAAGAAATTTCTAGCTGAACGAAAACTAAATAATTATAAGAAAATATATGTTAAAGGTGACAGGTATGGTTTCCGATACTTGAGCATATTTCCTTGCTTGAGAACAGAGTATAATGTGGAATCAGGCATTTAGCTAAAGACGAGATATTAGGTTGCAATATAGGTTTGGAATGTTATAAATGTCCTTATAAATGTCCTTACTTGTAATTTATCATTATGACATGATATAATGTATATATAAATAAATAAATTTAAAAAAAATGTCCTTGAGAAAGATTGTAATATTTTTCAATAAATAAGTTTTAAAAAAAAGTTTGTGGAGTTGACAAGGTATGTAATACTATCTGCGGAACCTACGTTGAAACAATCCGAGATGTCTTCTACTTCTATCAACTTCCAGAGTTCTATTAAAAAGATAATAGACATTTCTTCTTTCCTGTATAACTTATTATACGATAAGCAGCCAGGTCACGATCAAGTTTTTCACAATAAAAATAATCATAAGCTGTTTTAAACTGTACAAAGAGATAATGTTTAATTATCTTTTGCTCATTACACCATAGTATTGGACAGTTGAAGTGAGGAGCGCTATATTTGTTTTGCATATACGCGTTCTTGGTTGATTTTTTTTTGATGATGCCTAAACTGTCTAAACGTTGATGGGTTCACTGTTAACCAGTATTTGAGATATTCAAGGCTTTGTGTTTGGGTTTTTTCAATTATGGCCTAACAATTAATTTTTGTCTCTTTTTGAGTTTTTGTTCTTTTGTATTAAAAACAATTTAGTCACATTTTATTTTCCAATAGGGAAAAGGTTTGAGAATATTTTTTCGGCTTCTCCGGTTAACGCCCTTGTAATGTTTGGACGAAACATCAATATATTCTTCCAGCAAAATAAGCCCTGGCAACCAAAGAAAAAGCGTAAAACTCTGTTTTAAAGGTGTGTAGTAAAAAAATTCTTCATGAGATTTTTCAGCATGAAATAATTTCTTATTATCAGAGCGAGGGAAAATACAAATCATGAAAATTTAATCATTAATTAAATTTTTCTAAAAAAAAAAAAAGTGAAGGGAGGTGTTTATAGATAGATATTAAGTAATACTCTTTGAATTAGAGGATGAACAGGCAGAATATGTTAATCCTTCAATCATATAAAACAAATACTTGTTTAATACCTGCCAATCACAACATGACTACCAAATAGGATATTATAATATTTATCTCTAATACGGGCAGACGTTTCTGATATTAATAAAGGATTATTGCTCTTCAACTATGTGAATAATTCCCTCATTTGTTTATTTCGTGACTAAATGGACCTACGAAGCGTTGTTGAAACGAAGCTTTTTACCTTTATTAAGCTTCCAAGTTTTCAACCGAAAAGAAGTATAGACCCTTAGAGCAATGGTAGCGAGTTTTTTCATTATAGTTACCAGCACTTATCTCGTTTATTATATTTTAATTTGATTTCAAGTCTAATTAATATTTATTTTAATTGCGTATTTTAATGGAGTTATAAATTACGTAAGTAGAATTATTGTAAACAGCACTACCGTTCATTTTTTTTTCGTTTTAGCTATTTTTCCGCACTTGTCATGGTATTGAAAATCAGCAGATGTATTGTGATGATAAGGATTAACATTGTAGGCATGAAGAAGGATAGTACCCAGCATCACCTTTTCCTGGGCATTATTTACTTCATTCATTTAGGTGAGGAGATGTCTCATTCAGCTTCTTTTTAGTCTTCTCCTGATGGGCATGTCAGTCATTTATAAGACTGTGTGTCTCTGTAGTCTGAGACGAAAACAAGAGTAGAGAGTATGTGTTGGTCTATAGTTGGTTGTCGTAAGTAGTTATGTAAAGTTATGTTGTTGACGCACCAGGGAGCTCCTGTTTATAAGTTGTAAAATTTTGGATTGAAATGTAGTTTTTGTAAGTGCGTCTTTTCTGTCGAACCGTAAATCTGAAAGGCGTATGTCCAGATGGGTTTGAGTAGGTGAGTGAATCGTTTTGGATTCTTTATGTAAAACATTGATTAGTTTACAGCATACTGCTATTTAAGGAGGATACTGATGAGTAAATTGAATTCCAATTTCTGATATTAAACTTGAGTGGATGTTACAAAATTAGCACACGATTTAAATTAAATATATAAAACAAAGTTCTCTTCTTTTTATTTAATTTCCTTTGTCGGTTTAAAAGCTGATAGTTTAGGATTAGTAAAAATGGAGCAATATACGACCGAACAACGTGCTTTAATTTTTGAACAATATTTTAAAAGTCATAAAAGTCTAGCGGCCACAGTTCGAAAATTTCGTACAGAATATTCGATGACAAAACATGGTCGGAATAGTGCTTTAACTTCATCCACTTTAAAGGTAGTGATTGAGAAATTCAAGCAGACTTGATCAATTGGTAACGCACACCGATCGTCCAGAAAGAAGACGTTCGAGTGTCAATATCAAAGGAAGACAAGTGATGGCAAAACTTTCATTTTTTTTTTAAATATTGAACAACAATGAAAACCCGTTGATCGCTAGTGTAACGCTCCATTTTTCTAACCCCAAACTATCAGCTGTTAAATTAACAAAGAAAACGAAAATAAAAAAAGAAAGAATGTTTTTTATATTTAATTTAAATCTTGCATTAGGGACCCCCTGTACAAGATGTCCCGTAGGTAGAGGGAAATATTTAAAAGATTGATTGCAGACATCACGATCTACAAAAGATCACATAAAAAATTGCCCAATTTCCAGTAGAAAAGTGAGAAATTTAAGATTTGTGTTTTTTTTTTTTATACGAGTCACGTTTTTCTTAAATAAGAAGCGATAATTTAAAAAATATTTAATTTAAGTAATTAATCATTGCTCAAAGTAAACTATACAAAGTTTACTTTAATCGAAAGTAGAGTTAGTTATTGTTAAAACTATTTAAAGAAGACTATTGAACGGTATAATACATAAAATACAAATATGATTAGTATAGTAAATACATATTATGCCGTTTGTAAAACCCCATTCTTGACGTAGAAAAGCGGATAGACAGAAAAGTAGCAAGGGAAATGAGAAGCTATTTGAAGGACGTGTTATTCAATCGAGGTGGGAGTTCCTCAAGGCCTTGAATCTCGTTCTCGACATTCTCTTTGCCGCTAATATTCCTGCTCATCCCGAAACCCTCTTGGCAACATTCGCTGATAACACAGGCATCCTATCTTTCAATCCAGATATTGAAACAGCATCCTTAAACCTGCGAAGTCACCTTTCTCTTATTGAGCACCGGTGTAATAAGTGGCGCATCCAAGTAAATGAATCCAAATCCAAACTTATCACTTTTATCCTTCAGCTCGAGTCCTGTCCACCAGTTTATTTCAACTTCAAACCATTTCCTCTCTCCGACACAGTCCGGTATCTTGGTTTTATTCTAGATAAATGACTAACGTGGAATCCACATACCGGACTTAAAAGACAACAACTTGACAGACGATGCGGACAGCTATATAGACTTTAATCTATGAGAAAATTCTGCAACCTATCTGTATCTACGGACTAGAACTGTAGAGGACAGCAAAACCTTCTAACATCAAACGCATTCAATCCTTTCAGTCTAAAGTCCTCCAAACAATATTCGATGGTCCCTTCTATGTAACCAATTAAACATCCATAATGCCACCCATTTCCCATTTGTTCTTGACCTAATCCCAGATAAATTTTCCAAATTTCACCAGAACCTTACTAATCATCCAAAGCCCTATCTAGGTCCAGCCATCCCTACAAAACCCCCCGAAGTTTAAAACGGCAGTGGCCCCGCGACCTGTTGTAAATATGTATATATTGGGGTACTGGCAATAGCCCAATATATACATTTGACTCAAGTCCTGAGCGCCTGTTATTCTAGTGCCCTCCATCAATCTCCACTGGCTTCCAATACCAGTGACGTGGCTGGGAGAGGAGCACTGGGATCTCATGGAGTCTCAGTTTGGCTTCCGAATTTGAGGGAAAACCATCACTCAGAGTCCTCAGGGTGAATGTAAATATTGTATATAGGTGTGAGTGTGTTTTATTTAAATTTAATTTAGTTTCTATCTATTATTTCATTTTTTTTGTACATACGTATATTAATTTTCTTATTTTATTTTCTACATTTCTTTTTCTTAATTATCTCTATTTTAGTTATCATTTGTATGTACATATTGTGTGAATGTTTAATGTAGCCTTAATATTAATGCCCTCTGATGTGGCAGAATGTATTAATTTTGAACTAATAAAAAAAAAATAATAAAAGTAAAATTTGAAGGATGAATTAACGGTCGAATTGGCAATACAAATTTAAATTTATGGTTAGTTATAATAACTTTTTTTTTTTAAATCATTGAATTTAATACTATCCAATGGCTGTACAGTCAGTTCCCAGTACTCAAGTCAAAATTAACGAGCTAGCAGAAGGATGTTATCTTTCCACGTGGACCTTGTTCATTTTTATCCTTAGGATGACTCGCATCGTTAGAGCATTCATCATGTTTCCATTAATCTGTTCGTTATCCACATTTCACAAACAGACTTGATCCTTGTGGATTAGGGTGCTCATTATTTCGAGTGGAACTAGTTCCATTTGTGCTCTCAGCTATAAACCCTCTCGGTTTATTGTTCTGAAAACCTTGAGTAAATTAACAATTTATTTTAATGAAGATATATCAAAGATTACTATACAGCTTGTGTATTATTCTTCAGAAATATTTTCTATTGAATACTTTTTTAAGAGTCAATGTTCCAAGAAAAATGTCCCGAAATTCGAAAATTTTCTGTTTTAAGAAAAACAGTTTTGGGGCAAACTACCCTCATTTTAGAAATATTTATAAAGTTCTGTGCTTTTTTTCCACACATTTTCTTTCAATGGATACTAGGGTGAACGTACCAGTTATGGATAGGGGGCCCAGTGATGGACATCTTGGACTTTAAATATAAATATTAAGCTCTATTGTTGATTTAAAGGTTGTTATAGATTGAAGAAAAATGCCATCTATTGATAACTGTATGAATAAAGTTCCCAAAAGAAAATTTTAGAATGCCGAAAATTTAACTCTAAAGTCTATCATTGTTGTTTCTAAGGTGCTGTTTAGATCAGTGTGTTTCAAACCTTCCTACTAACTATTTTGCTAAGAGTAAGTTGAACATTTATCTTATCTTTATAATTAAATAAAGAGTTTAGAATTTTTCTGAGGCAGTGTATTTTATTTTTCTGAGGTATTAATTGAATTTCGGGATGTCCATCACTAGTGCAAAACCGCGTTTTTTTAAATGGTTAAATGATTAAATATGGATAATACTTGCATAACTGAATATTTTTTGATATTTTAAACTGTTAATTAAAAGAAGGTTCTAGATGTCTAACGGAGAAGTTTAAAACTATAATATATATACTAAAACTATAATAATATGGCATAACCCCAAAAAGACAAAAATTTCCTTAGCTATATCCATCACTGGTGCGTTTACCCTAATTTGATTTTTTTTCAGCTTTCATAGTTTATTTTTGTCCTCATGAAGCAATGCATATATACCTAAAGAGTTTTTGGTATCATATTGATCACTAGCGAATTCATGGTGAGGAGGGAGAGGGAGGAAGGCAATTTTGAGTTGAAGCATTCCGAAATTGAAAATTAATTTTATTCCATTGGGCCGCATTTGGTTTTATGAGTGATCAAAGCAAAATAATTAAACAATCGCAATATGTTCTCATTTTATATTACAACATGGTTTTTTTTCTGTTGGCATTACATACCATGTATATCTTTTGCCGCCTTAATAAGCCTGCTCCATCTCTGCCTGTCATGAGCAATTTCTTTCTATTTATATGAACGCAGTTATATTGCATCATTGTTGATTCTATCTATCCATCTGGGTTTGGTCTTCGACGTGGTCTATTGCCTTCTATTGAAGTATTCATTGCTACGTAGAGGCTTCTAGATGGTTTGCTAAGAGCTACATATCAAGCCCATCTTAACCTCAGTGCCTTCATATCATGTGATAATTGAATTACCAGTTTCTGCAAGCAGTTCGTTATTGGTCTTTCTTCCCCATGTGTTAGTACTCTGATCCCAGAACGCTCTGACTATCGGGGAGAAGGATTTTCCTCTCAAATCTTTCAACACTTCTTTCTAGGGTACTGATTAGTGTCCAAGTGAACTTTGAAGGCTTCAGATACTTCTCCTTGTATTAGGATTCTACATTTGTACACGCCATTGTCAATCTCACCAACTTACAGGGAACTCCCAGTTCAGTCATGATTTTCCAAAAACAGCTCCTGTCCACAGAATCATAGGCTGCTTTGAAATCGACAAAGAGGGACGTCCTGAGCTACTTCTTCATTTTTCGAGTACTTGTTTCAGGATGAAGATCTGGTCTAGAATGCTCCTCCATTTTCTGAATCAAGATTGGTGGACGGCTTTTATATTCTCTTAATACGAACATATCTGGTTTAGTAGGATATTGGTCATTATCTTGTAGGCGATCGGAAGGAGTGCTATGCCTCTGTAATTATGCATTTTGTCCTGAGCAACGTGATCAGTAGTAGTTAGGCAGTCGACTTTCATTTTTCTTCTTTCCTCTACTGGCTTTTCGCATGCTTCTGTGAACCATATCTTAGCTTTTCGTTTTATCTGAATACCGATCACTTCCTTCGTTGTTTCTTTTAGTCCTTTCTCTATTTTTTCCCAGTGTTGGTCCACCGTGAAGCTCCCCGAATCCAATCGTTCGAATTTATTTTTCAGTTCTAGTTGGAATTTAGTTTTTACTTCACGATTTTTCAAATAATCTCCTTCTTTCCTCTCGATCCCCTGTTATGTGAATTCCCTTCAATCTCTGACATGATTTAATTTTAATCAGAGAGTAATCCGAATCACAGTCTGCTCCATGATAGCTACTTACACCTTGTATTGAGCTCTGATGTTTCTTGTCTACCAGCACGTTGCCAATTTGATTTTTTGCTCTTTTAGGACTAACTCAGGTGTACTTATGGATATCCTTGTGTAGGAACATTGCACTGTTGACGAGAAGACCTTTAGCTGCTGTCAGATTGATACATCTCACTTTATTGTCATTCCTATTTTCTTGAAGGCTTTTGCCTCCGATAATGGCCTTGAATTGGGGTTCGTGTCCTATCTTTACATTAAAGTGACCTATGACTAATTTTATGTCATGCCTATGAATTTGGTCCACAATATATTTTAACTGATCGTAGAAATCATCGTTCTTCACCTCTTCGTCTTTAGCTTCGGTTGTTGCATACACATTAATTATCGTGATATTAAACCAACGACCTTTAACTCGTAATAAACTAATCCTTTCGTTTATCGCAGTGAAGTTTATGATTGATTTCCTTCCGCTGGACCAACTATAAATCCCGTTTTGGCTGTCGCATTTTTATTGTTTCTCACGGAGTAGAATACGGTATGGCCGTATAATGGTTTCGCCACCATCTGTCCACCTTACATCTTGAATAGCTGTTACCGGTATGTTAATCATTTGTAGTTCTTTTACTACCGTTTTTGCTGCTCCTGGTCTATATAAATTAAGTAATTTCCAAGACCAAAAAGTTCTTGATTCAAAGCCGAAGTCTTTACCACATTTAGAGTTTCGCAATAAATTGTTTTTCTCGGGTTAGGGTTACTAGCCCTGTGCCCAACAGCCATTGTGGATAAGGAGCTATGGTGTAAGACACAGGGATCGCTCACCTCCCTGTGAATCTGTGGGTGGGGACGTTACGGTCCCCATGCGAGAATCGAACCCGTGCCGTAGTGGTCGAAATAATCGTGTAGCGCTTGCAATTTTTATTTTTTAAATTTTCATATTTATTATTAATTATCTTTTTTTTGTTTCCACGAACGGTATTTGAACTTATGACTTTTCGGTTTCGATAGAAATCGAAACAAAAAGCCTTTACGCGTTAGGCGTTTAGGTATTTTTGCTGGTGCCTTAACTCTCTCGATCTTATCCTTATCCTTTATTAATTTTATTTTCTTATATATTCTTGAGAAAATCTAAATTAGCTTCGGTCGTAAGTATAAAGTCGGTTTGTTGCAAATTTAACAATTTTATTATATTAAAATCACTATTCATTCATTAAAATAAATAAAAGATCCAAGACTTAACAAGTTTCGGAAATTTCAAGTTGACAAAAATCAAAGAAAATGAACGATGGTAAGCATTTTAAGATATTTAAACTAAAATCAATTAAAAAAAAAATCACTAATCAGAACATTGTGCATTTAGTGTAACTCTATTTTATAAACAAAAGAGTTTTTGTTATTTTGATGCAATTATTAGGTTTTTCTATTAATATTGTTTTTTTTCCATTGCCCATTATTTATTTCCCTGTGAAGGTCCAACCTCTTGGAATTTTCCTTTTTATGCGTATTTGCATTTTAAGGAGGTTTATATCTCATTATTATTTGTGGTGATATACTGGATTTCCGTGTAGTAATTAGGTGATGGGAGTCATCATTTTTTTGTATTGAATATATTAACTAAAACTTGAAGCTATAATTTTTTTTAAATTATTTCTTAATAATATTTACAACTGTATTACATAAATACATTTAGTAAGTTTGAATATATGGATATAATGGCATGAAAACACTTGCTGAGTAACTATCCAATGGTAGCACTCTAATGATATGTCTACATTAGGAGATCACGGGGCCATGTTTTTTTCAGAAGCCTCGGGGGGTTATCAGGAATTGAAGAGGAAGCAAGGTTAGAAACGAGAGGGTTGGGATGATTCTGAAGTTTATTATGGAAGGATAGGTATCTGGATTGGGCCAGATCTGAAACAAAAGAAACAGTAAGGTCATTATGGATGGTTTTATTTGTAGAAAAGTAGAGAGCATTGAGGATTTTACGAAGGATTTTAGATTGTAAGCATTGAATACGAGAGAAATTCGATGGTTTAGTGGAGCTCCAAAGCTCAACTCCGTAAGTCCAAATAGGCCTTATTTATTAATGTATATGAGTCTTTTGTAATTAATTGGAAGTTTAGAGCGTTTGTCTAGTAAGTGCTGAAGTAATTGGAATCGTCGAGCGGTTTCTTGTCGTTTCAGTCTAATATGAGGATTCCAAGTTAAGTTAGTCGTTTGTCCAGGTGGAGTCCTATGTAGCGGATTTGCTTAACAGGGATAAGTGGAGTATTGTTAAAGGAAACTGTAGGACAGGAAGTCATTGGTTTACTTCGAAGGGTAAAGGTAATTTGATGGGATTTATTGGAGTTTATTTTAATTCTCCAGTTTTGACACCATTCTTCAAGATTTATGATGTGTGATTGAAGCATTTGGGATGCAATTGATGGGTCATTATTTACTGATAGGAGACATGTGTCATCGGCATATGTGGAGATGACAGTTTTGGGATAGGTAGGGATGTCAGCTGTATAAACTGCATAGAGGATAGGACCGAGGATACTTGAGGAACACCAGCGGACTGAAAAAAAAGGGATTAATAGCTGAATAGAAGCTATAATTTAATTTCTGAATAAATTTTGCCAGCTTTGAGAAGGTCCAGAAGGTTCAAGTTGATTAAATAATGGATTTTTTTACGTATTTTATAGATTTGAAAAATTTGTTATGTCTTTCAGTATTGAAGTCCTTAACGTAGTTAAAATTCTGGTGAAGTTTACACGTTTTTGTTTTCTTTGCAGAGCAGGACTACTATTTTTCATAATATTACATTTTGAAATGTTTGTAGCTGTTGTTTCTTGTGATTTTTTAACCATTGAAAACAGTAGTGTGACGTAACATAAAGTAGAACGTATTATGGTTTTTTTTTTTTTTTAATCTATTTATTGAATAATAATACAATCAGCCACTGCTGGAGGGCTATAAGCATTAGGACTAAAAGTCCTCATTCATACAATATATACAAATAATAAAGAAATAAATATAAATATAAGAAGTAAATAAATAATACTGATGAAGAAGTTAAATAAAAAAAAATAAACAAATAAATAAAATAAAAACTTCTAAACAAAATCATACCTATATACAATATATACATTCGCCCAAGAATCTCCGAGCCAGGCTTTTTCCCCCACACGTGGAAGGCAAAGCAAGACTCCGGAAGATCCCAGCGCCACTTTTCCAGCCGCATCACTAGTATTAGAAGCCAGTGGAGACTGAAAGAGGGCACTAGAGCCACAGACGCTCAGGACATAAGTGGAGAAGCTGGCCATTGCCAGGATTCCAAAGGCATATTTACAAAAGATCTCGAGGCCACTGCCGTTTCAACCTTCGAGGGGGATGGTATGGATGCTCGGAGCTGGATAGGGATTGCGCTAGAGGATTGGGATGATGAATGAGGTTCTGATGAAAGTCGGAGAATCTGGATGGGATCATGTCATGGACATATGGGATGTTAAGGTCATGGTGTAGGGTCTTGTTCGTGACATAATATGGATCATTGACTATTGTTCGAAGGACTTTGGATTGGAAGGATTGGATGCGTTTGATATTCGATGATTTAGTTGTCCCCCACAGTTCAAGTCCGTAGGTCCAGATAGGTTTCAGTATGGTCTTGTAGATTAATAATTTGTTTTCTGTTGAGAGATGAGATGTTCTGTTTAGTAGTCTATATAGCTGACCAAATCGTCGGTTAAGCTCTTGTCTTTTAAGTCTCGTATGTGGGTTCCAAGTCAGTCTTTTGTCCAAAAGGAAGCCAAGGTATCGGACTGTGTCTGAGTAGGGAAGAGGAATTGAATTAAAAAGGATTGGCGGACAGGATCTGCGGCGAAGAGTGAAAGTTACATGCTTGCATTTTGATTCATTAATTTTGATGCGCCAGTTGTCGCACCACTGCTCAATGAAGGAGAGGTGTCTTTGCAGGTTCTGAGACGCTATTAGAGGATCCGAGTGAGAGGATAGGATGGCAGTATCATCATCAAATGTTGCTAGGAAGGTATCAGGACTTGAAGGGATGTCAGCGGTGAAAAGGATGTAGAGAACTGGGCCCAAGACACTGCCTTGTGGAACACCAGCCTCAATTGGATAATGTTTGGAGAGTTCAGTGTCGCAGCGGACTTGAAAGGAGCGATTTGAAAGGTGGGATTTGAGGACTAGGTACAAGGGTTGAGGTAAATGGGTTTTGAGTTTGAAAAGCAAGCCATCGTGCCACACCCGGTCGAATGCTTGAGCTACTTCCAGAAAGGCACCAGTATTTTGGTTTTGTAGATTAAAAATTTTAGCCGAATAGAAAGGTCGGTAGAAAGGATGATAAAAGTGGACTTTATCTGTATGATTTCTGTCTTTCAGTTTTAATTTTTTTACAAAAGTGTGCCGAGATTCTTAAAAGCATATCAAAGGTAACTCCAAGATAAACGAATAAAGTCAAAATTCATAAAAAACATTATTAAAATTTTGGCTGCATCGAGAATGTACTTTTGTTAATGTCTTTTTAATGCAACGAATGGACAGCTTAAAAGTTAATATGAATCAGCTGTTTAAATAAAATTTCATGAGATGTTATTATAAATATTATATCAAAAGATGTATATGTACCTATAGATGTATATTTTAAAAGAAAAAGTTGATTGAATATAGATTAAATAATACACATTTACTGTAGAAAATATAATCTTCAAAAAATAAATAAACTTGGGTAATTTCATTTCCAACGCATCGGAAATGTTTGCATAATTCAATTCGCTGCGATTCGTCGGTCTGCTGATTCTCCAGTGATGAGATTTTAATGTTACCTTTTAAAGTCCGCTTTAAAATGTATCTTCTCCAAAACAATGAATTTCTCGGAATAAAAAAACAAACTTTATGGAACGATTAGGGAAAATATTCAAATGAGTACAACTTTGTACATACGAGTGTTTTTAAAACGGATCTAACACAGCTAGAAAGTCGTTGAAATTTAAATAAATGACCTACCCAATTTATTTTTGGCGTAGACAAGATAGTTATCCAATCAACTTTCAAACAAAAAAAGAAAAGATTTTTAAGAAATGTTCTATCGCTTTTTTTACGTCTTGTTTTTAAGCACTCCTTGCTTTCCTAAACTAATGAATTGTTCCGTAAAGCTTTATGAGCATGAACCTGTTACTTAAAGAGTTATGAAAAACGCCAAAAGTTTTAAAAGAAATTCTTTATAGTAGGTGCACAAAAGGGGATTTCAAAACCAACCAATATTTTTATCCCTCTTTTCCTGGCCATCTCATTAATGTCAATCACAAACTTACTCAAGCCAAGGCAAAAACACGAACCTTAAGTGCTTTTGGCACATTTCTTTGTATTTATATACTGACTTGATAGAACTTGATTAGTTTTCAGAAGTGGTTTTAAAAACCTTAACAAAGTTGTGAAGAGATTTTAACTAGAATCTAGGATTTAACTAAATCAAGCCCACATGTCAAGAGAAAACGGAAGACCCTCAATAGAGGACTCAATCTCCTTTACTAACTTTTTTCCAAATTTTCAAAACTAGAACTGAGACAGTAACTAAATATATCCCTATACTTACTTAAACCTATATGGACTTACTCATCACGGATTTACAGTATACCTAATTACGCAAACTTACCAATTAAAAATATGAAGGCTTATAACTAAAGCACCTTGATATGTGTCAAACAATACCTCACATACCGACATTCTCTTGCCTATAGTTGACCAACAGATAAGAACTCTTTACGAACTATTTTACAATAATTTACACGGATATACTAACATACTAATCAGAGATATGGCTTCAGTTGCCATACCCATCAATCTGAGAAGGAGACTAAAAAGGTGCTGGATGAGATTCCTCCTTCCTTAACAGATCATGGTAATTGATTCAAGTCAGGGAAGACTTACTGCTGGGTTCTATCCTTCCCCATGCCTGACATGTGATTTTCATTACTTTAATCAAACCATCTGCTGATTGTTAACAGTCTCCAACAGATGCAGATAAATATTGAAAGTTAAAAAAAAAATTATCTATATGTTAACATATTACTAAAACAAAAAAAAAAATGAATAAGTCAAAAATAAATCTGTAACTCTATGGGGAATAAAACAAAAAAAGAGTATGTATATTAATCCACGATCTCTAATGATGAATCCATAACTGTTTTTTGTGTTTTTTTCCCCATTGCTTTCACAGAATTTTAATTTCAAACCTTTTATACGATGGCTAGTTTAATAAAAATAAGCAAAAATCGGTATCGAACTTATACGTTCTAGGAGAGAGAATCACTTTATTATCATAAAATAGAATAAAATGGTGCTGCCCAATTACATTGGGTTGCTAACAACACAGCATACTTATTAATCACTACAGACATTATTTAAAATTATTATACAATTATATAGGATTAACAATATGTATGAGCATAGTATACAATATTTTATACGTATATATATATATATTATTATTATTTTTTTTTTCCTTTTTTTTCTCATTTTTTTTATTTTATAATTTTTACTATTACTTTCATTCATTTATTATCATTCTGTACCCTTTCTCTTCCTTCTCTCCCCCTATACATGTTCCCACTCCTCACACTCTCTCCTCTCTATTTCTAACCTAATACATAAAAAATACATTAAGTACAGTGGACGTGTTCAATAAATAATAATATAAAAATGCTGTAACACACTAAATAAATAAAATAAAAATAACTTGAGAAAAACCAGTTTGGTTGTTGTATATGAATTCTTTCCTGAAAATTTAAGAGCAGTGTCAGGCGAGCATGGAGATAGATTTCTCTAGGATATTAGATATAAGATAAAATACGACAAAAAAAGTTAAAAAATGTTATCGACTCTTTTTCGATTTTATAGAGAAATGATTGGTGGACATTATTAAATGAAGATCAAAATATAATTTTCTAAAAATTCAAGTAAAATGTCTAAATAGTTCTTGATAAAATATATGACGTATGTTTTCGATTGTTGGAGGAAAAAACTGGCAAGGAATGGTCTTTTTGCTGTTATACATTCCTTATTAATGTGGCTTGATGCTGAAGTTTTGAGACTATTGGTGGCTCAAATATATCAAAGTACAAAAGCATCAGCCGAATGAATTCCTGGAAGAAAAAAACACTTTTGAAATGCATAAAAGTGTAATTAACGTTTACATGGAAAAACATGAAAAATTATATATTTCTCTGTTTTGTATCTTCTCTACAACAGCTCATTGGTAGGGAATGAAAACTGTCCCTGGGCGGGTAATCTCTCAACCGTGGATAATAAGCCTGAGAAAAAGAACACTTGTTGCTGGAGTCTGTGCTGGAGGCAAATGGCTCGGAAGGGAAGACACTTTTTTCTGGGTAAGGCTAAAATATAGTAAAATATTTTATTTCAATTCATTTACAATAATTAGAACTAATCCCGACACCAAACATCATGCCATTAAAAAAATTATTATGTTATATTGGTTGATAGTTAATTTTTTTTTAAAGAAAACATTTGTTTAGGTGCGTTTTGCATTTTTTTTTTTTGTGGAGAGTGAACTACATTGAGCCGTCATATCTCCGATGTGTAACGCTTGGCTGGAGTTAATTAATGGAAATGTTTTTTCATATGGATTAAAATATCCCAAAAACGAAAAACTGGACCTTCATATTCTAAGCGAGAGAATTGTTCAGCATTTCATTCTCTCTGTAATGAGCTATTATTCCAAATTGTATCTTAACGCGGCTCCGTGTTAAAGAAAAGGGGAGAAAATGATGTCAAAAACCAAATAATAACGAGTTTTATGAAAGAGATATATATTAAAATATCTGAGAAACAAAAATCAGAGCTGCATACTGTAAGCGAGAGAATTGTTCAGCATTTCATCCTGTCTGTAATTGGCAATTATTCAAAATTTATATTTCATATTATTAATCTTGCCTTGTTGATGTTTTAACTTCTATTATGTGGTTTAAAGCACACACCTTAGTTTTTCTTATTTTATCTACATCAGCACCAGTCGTACATGTCACAATCACACTATGTCGTTAAATACGGTATTGACATTTTGGACAAGAGAAGTCCTCTCTTTATGTACTTTTTTATTTCAGGAAAAGGAGGTCTCTCATCCAACCCCTTTTCAGTCACATTATGATGGGCATTACACCCACATTCATTTGGTTTCTAATTCTGTTGTTGTGTCCGTGTAATTTATTATGAACCGAGAGTGAAGAGTACGCGAGTTTAATCGGTTGTCGTAAGTCGTTATGTAAAGTTTTGTTGTTTACGTACGAGGGAGCTGCTGTTCTTAGTCTTAAAATTTTGGATTCAAAAGATTGTAGTATTTGTACGGCAGTCCTTTTTTTGCTGAACAGTAAATCTGTATATCCATATTTACTTTTTGTTTTATTTTCTATTTATATTTGGAAAAAAATAGTTTTTATAGTCCCTTGTTTAAAGTGTTTATTTTCATTTGGATGTTAGGACGCAAAGTTATCCTTCAATTAAATATTAGTCCAAGGTTATATACTGGGTCCGTCCTTTCTTCCCGATATAGGTGAACTAATGGGCACGTGTATTGTCATATGTAAATGTTATATGACTTGAACTAATTTTCCAGAGTGAGTACCAATTTCGTTAATTCATTAAGACTAGTATGGGTGACTAGTTCAAATCGTTGAGTCGTCAAAGTAATCAGTGGATGTTCAATTAATTTATATGTTAAACAAAACATCGTGTCGGTTTCGGTAGGGAGTGTTATTTAATAAAAACCTGTACCACTACAACCCACGAAGAGTCTTGGGTTCAGTACTATTTAGGTAAAACACTGTTTCTAGATCTACGGTTGTGCAAGGAGGTGATTTGACCGAGATCACGCTCAAACGCCAGGTTTTTCTCCGTAATCAATTACTTTAATTAAGGGTACCCAACTTATAGAGGCTGAGTGTGCCCCAGGAGGGTCTATTTTTCTGCCATTAAACGGGATTCGAACCTGGGACCTTCAGCATTGGAATCTCAGTACCGTTATTTAATAAAACGGACATGATATTTAAAATAAGTTGTAATAATAATTACCTATCTATCTACCGTGCATCTAAAGTGTCTATATTTACTAAACAAATCTTCGTATTTTACTTTAAAAAAATCTTTAGATGTTTACATTCAAACGAATGATTATTTTTTTGTTGATTGTTGATAATGTCTCATCTTAAATTTCGTAGTTTATTTATTTTATTGATACATTTATTTTTATTTTGATGTTCATTATTTTAATTATCTGATGAACGCAGCTAAGAAAATAAAATAATCTATAGCGCTAGAATTTTTTTAAATTTATTATTATTTTCATCTAAGCATTAAAAAGTTCCATTTTTATTTCCTACAAAACTTTTCGATTTTGATCATGTTTTGTAGAAAATTTTATTCGAATTTGTATGTAATAAAATACTCAGATTAACTCATTCTCATTCTGGAGCAAGATTTTTTTGTGAAATTTTTAAGCATAATAAGAAAAGTATTGCATTATAACAATTTTGCATATACTGAATTACTGATTCGATAATTTTATTATTTTATTATGAGGTGCAATGTACAATATACATATTAGAGATACTGTGTACTCGTTAAAATAGATTTTCTTTTTCCTTGAGGAACTAGAATAACTTCATTTGATTTTCATGTTTTATGGCTTGACAGTTTTAAGATATGTTCAACAGTTGAAGCACTGTTAAAGCTGCTGCATCTTGGAGAAGGAATCTCTTCAAGGAGTTATAATTCAAGTTTATGGGGAGTAAAGAGATTACGTGGTAAAATTTTGAAAACTATTTAAAAATATGAAATTTAGCAAATTACTCACAAACGAGGGTACTACAACTTTTATTGCATGGGGTTCTGGACATTCATAGCTCATTTCACATCTAAATTGTCATTTATAGAATAATATTTTTTTCATCATCAATCCATGTCCCACGGAACTTCGGTGCAGGTCTCAATGTGTCCCGTTGGCCAACAAGTTTGAAGTTTAGGTCTAGTGTCCTATCCTGAGCCGAGTAATAATCGAGTGAATGATTTCTTCGTAAAATTTGCTCCCGTAAATTTTTTTTGTGCGTTTTCTAATAACAATACCTATTTTCTAACTTGGTGTTTTATAAAATTGGGGTTTTCCCTGAAATTTTTTCTTTAAAAAAAGATGATAAGTTTTGAAAATTGTTTATCTGCAGTAAATCCAGCCTTTAGAATTGTTTCAACTTCAGTAAAGGGACATCAAATCCCAATCTAGCAATCGCATAGGATGGATCTGCACTAGCGATCCGTTCTGAGATAGTATATCACCGTCAAATGGGACTGTAGTAAAGAAAATAAGAGAAAAGAGGACCACTTGTTGAAAGGAAAAAAAAGAGAGCCTGTTTATCTGAGGGAAGTGGGAGGGCGGAGTGAGAGAGAGAGAGGGAGTGGGAGCGAGGAGCGATAGGAGTCACAATTGAGTGGCAATAGATGACAATGCCAGCTGACAGTATTGTACTCATTTGTGTCAACCCATCTTTCCTTTTTCTCAGCTCATTCAGGTAAAGGAGGTTTCGGAATGGAGTCAATGCCAATGTTTCCAAAGATTTGTTTTAAGCAATTGAATATTATTAAAATATCTTCTATATTACTATTATTTTAAGAAGTAAACAACTAATAAGAAAAATGACGCTAGAGTCAATAAAATACATACGTATATTTGTGTATTAACAGAATTAAACTTCTTAATGAAACTACTAGCATTTAAAAATTAATTAACTTTTTTTTTGTCTTTAATTCTTTATCCGCACCTGTCATGGTCAGATTCTTCTCTGTCCGACAGGGTTTAGAAATTTCCTCAATTTGACCAGTATCAGCAGGGGTGCCTCAAGGATCAATATTGGCACCTTTACTCTACATTGTCTATACTCATGACATGCCTACCACCTCTGAAACAATTCACTTTTGAAGTAAAAAACTCTTTAGGCGCGGTTTGCATTTTTTTTTTTGTTGGGCGTGAATCAGATTGAGCCGTCGGATGTCCGATGTGTAACGCTCGGTTATAGTAGACTAATTAAAGTGTTTTTCCATATGGATTAAAATTTATCAAAAACGAAAAATCTGACCTGCATACTGTAAGCTAGAGAATTGTTAAGCGTTTCGTTCGCTCTTTAATAGGCTATTATTCAAAATTTTATCTCGACCCGGCACCGTGTTAGAAAGGCGAAAATCGAAAAAATGGTGTCAAAAACCAAATGATAACGAGTTTTATGGAAGATAAGGATTAAAATATCTCAGAAACTAAAAATCGGTCCTGCATACTGCGAGCGAGGGAATCGTTTAGCATTTCATCCTCTCTGTTATTGGCAATTATTCAAAATTTTATATTAACGTGACGCCGTATTAGAGAGGCGAAAAGAGAAAAAATCGTGTTGAAAACCAAATGAAAACGAGTTTTATTGAAGATGTGGATTAAAATATCCCAGGAACTAAAATTCCGACTTGCACATTGTTAGGAAGAGAAAGTCCAGAATTGCATTTTCTTTATAAAACAATGTATCTGTATGTTCAGCATTTTATCCTCTTTCCAATGGACTATTATTTAAACCTTTTTCTGAACGCCACGCTGTGTTGACACTAACACTTTCTAGTGTTTTTAACGGTTTCTATTCGAAAAGGAAAAATAGTGTCGAAAATCAAATGATAACGAGTTTTTTTGGAAGATATGAATTAAAATATCTCAGAAACTAGAAATCGGACCTGCATACCGTAAGCGAGGAAAATGTTTAGTATTTCATCCTTTTCATAATGAGCTATTATTATTAATTTATATTTCATATCATTAATTTAGCCTTGCTGATGTGCTTCTATGGTGTGGCGTAAAGGACACCTTAGTTTTTTTTTTTTTTTTTATCTTGAAATATCTTTCAGTATTTTTCAAATCGACTGAAATGGTAAGTGTTAAAGAAATATTTAAACTTAAGAAAAGTTTCTTATTTATAAGTGCAAGCGAAATTTATTTTATGGAAACATAGTTGTTTTGTGCACTCTTAGCTTCAAGAATCGGTCTTCGATCGACGCTCAAAGATTATCTTATAGCATTTTAAAGAAAAACGTCAATTGTTTAATTTTTATTGATAGAATTCAAAGAAGGTTAAGTTATCATTATTTGATAAGAATGACATGCATACAACCGAAATGTAGTAAATAAATTGGGTTATTTCTGATTGAGATTATTCAGTCCTTTTAATATAAGTAATTTATAATAATTATAAAAGTTAATTATATCATTTAGACATTAGGTAATTTTATTCTATGTTATAAATGAGTATCTTTCCTCACCAACAAAATATATTTAACTATGTTAACGAAAATAACTCATGTAATATCTGAATGAAATTTTGGCATGCTATTATGAGATATCTAATGAAGATGTGGATGGAGTTCGAAAACGTTTCATCACTCTAGTAATAAAAAAAACAACAGCTTAAGTACCCTTTTAATACTAGACCATCTTTAATTTCAAGTCAGTTTTTTGACAAGAAGTTATGTCAGTATGTCAATCTGTCAGAAATGTCATTTTCTTTAAGAACCTATTACTTGTTCCATAGTTCTATAGACAATATTTAGAATTAGCCAAGAGAAATACTTACTTATCTCTCCACTCGTAGAGGGGAAAGCAGAACTTCAGCAATTTCTGCACGCATTTTCAACTGTATTAAAAGCCATTGGATATTGAGTGAGAACACTAATGGGTTATAAATAAAAATATGACCAGTTCTTGTTGGTTATCCATTATTTATTATTTTTTATGTATTGCAATCATGAAATTGTTAGTAGAACTAAACGTTCAATATAAATTTTAATTAAGTTGCGTCAGAAAGTACTTACAAAGAAACACTGATGTATTGTTATTAATTTGATTAGGAAAAATATTGAACTTTCAATCATAATCAACGATGAAATCCAACCCCTTATTTACAGACTCTGCCAATTATAGAGTATATGTAAGCTGGTTGTTGAACAAGAGGTTTACTGACGTAACTAATTAACTTGATTAAACTAATATCCTAAAGCTCTATCATGTAATACGGGGCTTGAGTGTGTACCATTTGGAATCGATTGCTTGCCATAAAGAATGTTTTCATATTAAAGAGAGAAAGGTCTGGCTGTTTACATAACCCGGCGCCTTTACCCGTGTTTCCGATTCTTTGGCAAACATTCACAAAGCATCGCATTTACCTAAATACACTCTCTTATGTAACTCATACCTTAAAGGAAATTCTCGAGAGAAATTGTTCATATATATAATTGCAGAAGATTGCTTGTAATGTTACATCAAGTTATAGTGAAATAGATGACTGAAAAGAAAACAACTTGGAATGAACTTTATGAACTTGGAATAAACTACGAAGCTCCGTAGTTTGGAAAATCTGCGATTCAACTGTCGTTCGTATCCGCAGGATCACTCCTCAAAGTCTATTTAATTCCAATTTTCAATAGTTAATCCTGCTTCCTTTGTAACATCCTTTCAAGCTGAGTCTCAACTTGCGCCTGCTCTAAATGTTACGCGAACAGGCCTCTCGTTCAGCTCCTCTTCAACCTTCTACGGACTAAGCATGTGTGTATGAGCCATTTCATCTATGAGTATATTAGAGGTTCTTGTAATTTGTCATAGAACCGTTTGTAACGGATTCGTTTGTGTTCGTTAACAATGGGCATATGAATGTCATTGTGTAAGGTTATGTTGCTAACGTACCAAGGTGTTCTTGTAACGATTTGAAGTTTGTTTATGTGAGTCTTTTTAGCTGTTTCAAGTATCTGTGATGCTTAAGTCTAAATAGATTTTAATGCTACTCGTGATGTGAATTTAGCAGTATTAGAGTTTGATTTAGTGGTTTTTGTTTCCCGATATTCGGACCCCATATATTAAATATATATAAAATATATATATATTTTTCGGTCATATGTCAGTCCAAGATAATGTCTGTTCATGGAATATGTGTATTGTCAAGGACAACTTGGAGGGCTTGTTTTGTGTCGAAGAGTATACGTGTTGTGCTGTGATTTGTCCTGTTTTAAACGGAATTTTCCGTTTAAAATCTAATGGAAGTAAAATCAATTATGTAATTTTTTAAATATTTATGTAAAAGAGTTATGTATTTTTTATAAAATTTTGATTATTTATACAGAGAATATATAGTAATCATAAAATGTCACGTACTTAATACGTAATATTTTTTAACAGAAACCATTTTTTTTTTGTTTGAATGAAGTATGCAATAATCTTGTTAATAAATATTAATCATAACTGGTAACTGAGAGATACTATGGCCGTATTGTCGATTGGTTTAGTTTTTCTATATAAGGCGCGTCGTGATGTTTGACCTGCAATATTGGTGGGTATTGTTGGTTCTGTACGGAGCCGCGTTAATATTATCTCCTTAATTTTGTTTTTCTCTTTTCATACTTGAATCCACATCTGTCGTAGTATTGACAATAAGCAGGTGTGATCTCATTGTAAAAAAATTTGGCATTTAAGGCAAGAGGAAGATTAGTACCCAGCAATACATCTTCCTGGTCTTGGTCCACTTTATAATTTAGGAAAGGAGATCTCTCATTCAGCTCCTCTTTAGTCGTCTCATGATGGGCATGTCAGCTGTGGCCATGTCGTTGATATGTCTATTGTGATGTCCGTGCAATTTAGGCCTTTAGTTTGCAGTGTAGGTGTATGTATTCAATTTATTTCTCCTTTTTAATTTTAAACATCTTGAAATAAATGAATATAGCAGAGGTAGTCTTAGGTTTAGTGTTTTTTGTTTGTTGTTAATTAAATATCTTAATCACATCACATATATAAACCATTTTTTTAAACTCGATTCTTCAACTCACACCTGTCAGAAGTTCCGACAATCAGCGAGTGTGATGTCAGGATGTAGAAGATTGGTCTTGGAATAGGCGTGAGGTAGAGGAGTGCCCAGCGGCGTCCTTCCTGTCTAGAGAGTATTATTTATAGTTAGTGGAGAAGATCCCTCATCCAGCTTCTTTTAACCCTCCTTCGGGTGCTATCGGGCATGTTATCTGTGGCCATGCCTCGAATCAATGAGTTTTTATGTCCGTGTAAGCTATTATGAAATCTTTTGTAGTATGTTCGTATATGGTCGTTAACTATTGGCATCTGTAAGTCTTTATGTACAGTAATGTTACTGACGTTCCAGAGAGCTTTGGTGATAGTCCTGAAAGTTTTAGATTGAAAAGTCTATAATTTACGTATGTGAGTCTTTTTGGCTGTCCCATATATCTGTGAAGCGTAGGTCCAAATAGGCTTAAGTAGGTAAGTCTACGTATTCAATTTCTGTCTAAGTTTTAATTTTGAATTTCTTGCAAGGAATGAGTACAATAGTCGTACTGTTAGGTTTAGAGTTTTTGTTTTGTTTGTGAAATGTGAGCCCCATGTCATTCTTCTGTCAAAGGTCAGTCAAAGATATTGAATTTTGTCTTTATGAGAAATTTGGATATCGTCAAGATAAATAGCAAGTTTCACCTTAAAGGATAAAATTGATTTGTAGTGATTTTTCTTATTTGAGTCGAATTTTACAGAGTTTGCACCAGTCGTAGAATTTGTTTAGGTGATATTGTAGAGCCTGTGAGGCGGATGTTGAATTTTGATGTCTTGTCAAGATTGTTGTATCGTTTGCGTAAGTCGCGGTCAGAGTATTGACAGGATCTGGAATACCATATGTGTAAATGATATACAACAGAGGACCGAGTACTGACCCCTGAGGCACTCCTGCTAAGGCTGGTTTAATAGTAGATAGTTCTGTACCTTGGCAAACAGAGAAAAATCTGTCAGACAGAAAAGATTCAAGAATATGATAGTAGGTTGGAGGGAATATAGTCTTAAGTTTAAAAAGAAGCCCCTGATGCCAGACTCTATCGAACGCTTGAGCAACATCCAGAAATACTCATGTTGCATATAATTTTTGCTCTAGTGCTGTCGCAATGTAGTCTGTCACTCGGTGTAGCTGATGAATGGTTGAGTGGTATGAACGAAATGCAAACTGATGTTCAGTTATTATGTTTTCGGTAGTCAGTATGTCAAGAATTCGTTTGTAGACAAGTTTCTCAAAGATTTTAGAGCATAATGGGAGCAAGCTGATGGGTCTGTATGATGAAGGAAAGTCAGTGTTTTTGTTAGGTTTGTGAATCATTTTTATGAATGAATATTTCCATTATATACACTATTTAAAATATTAGTACGCCATTCGCGAATGACTTTGATTTTATTGTGTTAATGACTACAAGTTTTTATTCAGGAAAGTTCTCAGAAATGAGGAATTTTCTCATAAAATTAATCGGTTTAATGAAGTGCTGAAATTCATGAACACCAATTTATTTCCCACTTGAAAATTAAGATAATTCGATCACAAAATTGAGATAAAAGTGGTCTGCTATAATTTTGGCTCGCTCGGCTTATATAGTTTCTTCAGTCTGACATGTTGGGATAGAAGATTACGCCAATTGGTCCAATATTTTTGTAGGCCACATTTTTGTCGATTTCGAGATCAAATTATTTTACAATTTTCAATTGGCGTATGAGTTTTTAATAGCTGATTAAATAGAGAAAGTTTTCTTATCTCTAATTTGAAAACGCCGTATTTCTGAGGTTATCGTAGATGAAAAATTTGTAGGTTGTAGGTTATTAAGATGAAGCCATTCAAGAAGTCTTAGAAATAATTTGATATAAAAGGGGTATGTACCACGGATTATATTTATGATAAGTCTCGGACCCACTGTCATTTTAAGCTATAATGATGACAGTATGGATGGGTGGAGCTAGATAGGGATGGTGTAATATAGTTCGAATGATAGAGCAATTGACAGTATCTTAGTTCACAAAATTGATTAATATGTTTAAATTTATGTTTTTAATTTTTTTCTGATACCTCTTTCTATATCAGAAACTCTTTAATAGTAATGAATGAATGAAAAATATGCACACGTTTTTGCTCGATCCCATTATTCAAGGAAATGTTTAGCACATAACATGCAATGTGTATTAAATATTAAAATGCATAGTTGAAAAGTTGTAAAAAACAAATTAAGAGAAGTTTTGAAGTGTATAGGACCATCATGGCTAAACCGAGCATGATGCATAAAAATAGTAAAGAGATGAATAAATAAATTAGAATTGTACGAGGAAATGTTATAAAAAAGAAGTGTTTGATATGAAAAAAATCGAATAACATAAATGAAAAAATGAGCATAAATATTTGAATATGAAAGGATCAATAATGGATTTTGGAATAGTAAATAATGTAAAACTAATTTAATGTAAACATTGTATTTAATAAGAAGAAGAGGAAGTTCGTACTTAACCGAGAACGTCTCTTTTAGTAAATACTTAAAGTATTTAGTATAATTAATTAACTTTGAGTCATAATTACCTTAAATTAGCTTAAATGGTTTAACACAATGACGTTTGAATGAAAATTTGATGATAATTGAACTTAAATACAATTTCAGTAAATTAATTTTATAAAAAGGCTAATTTGTGTTATTAGGTTGAAAGGGAAGCTATTTACAGCAACTAATTATTCCACCTAATTACGGAATGTTGGTGGAAACCAGTTGGGGAAACAGGGCAACGGAACAATGCAAACACTCTATGTTTTCGGTATTTCGTTTCCCACTTGGAGAAAAAGCAGCCCTCAGCATTGTGGGGCTGGTAATAGTAGCTCCACTTAGCGCACATTACAAGCTCGCTGTTGGAGGTAAGATAAGTGACGATGAGGTAGGCGTGGATCGACAAACATGTGGAGGGGAGTACTTGCCCAGATATAGTGGACCATTTAGTTCCATTATCAGATTATCTTCAGGCATCTTATGCGGAATATTTTCCACGCAATAACATTCCGCTTAAACCAAGTGTTTTAAATGTTTATCGTCTGTTGTAATAAATGTTTGAGAAAAATCTTGGATGATATTTGGGATAATACGAACTGAGAAACATTAAAATGTATTGATGAGTATAATAAGAATTTTTTTTTCACCTGTCACTGATAAATAGCTGAAGATTGAAGAAAAAAAAAAAGAAATATTAAAAAACCACAAAACTGTGAATCCAAAATAATAAGATTAAAACAGAATCTATTTGGTACATAAATACAAAAATAAACAATAGACAACTTTTTTCTGTTCATTTATTCTAATTTTGGTGTCTTAAGGTTTTATTTTTATTAAAAATTAGGCCAATTATAAACAAACATTTTATTGATTCGCTATTTAATTTCGACCATACTAAGGGTCATTTTCTAGTCTGGAAAATTGTAATATCATTATTAGTTAACATTCACAATTACAAAAAGAATTTCTTATTACACTTAATTAACTTGTCTAACGATCTATGTCATATTATTTTCGATACACATAAATTTATCCAAATCTATACATAAAAGTATACACTTTTTCTTATAAAAAAAACAAAAAAAACCTTACATGTACGTAACTTTAAACATTAAACCTTACATTAAAAACAATTGACTATTACCTTGATGAGTCCTCCGATATATATTCATCATTAATGTCGCAAATAATATGTTTAGTGAACATGAAATTGTCATGGTCTATAGGGGTTTCACCTACGTCATTTCTGGAGGTACTGACTTATATCGTCCTGGTGGGGATAGTCACAAGGAGAGGGATTTTCCTTCTATTGTTTTACATTAGTGGTTTATTTGATCTAATTTATGATTTTTGTATTGCTTTTAAATTATCATTGTATTATATGCGAATATTGTTAATTACATTTGCGTAAAAAGTATTTATATTGTCCACATCTGTATGTATGGTTGTTAACGGAATGCTTAAACTTTTAGTAATATATATAGACTCTATAATTTTTCTTTTATTGTTACTATTTTCCTTATATATTATTTTGGCATATTTTTTTTATTTTATTTTTTTTTAATAAGGAAAAGTGTATACTTTTTTGTATAGATTTGGATAAATTAATGTGTATCGAAAGTAATATGACATAGATCGTTAGACAAGTTAATTAAGTGTAATAATAAAGTCTTTTTTTAATTGTGAATGTTAACTAATAATGATATTACAATTTTCCAGACTTGAAAATGACCCTTAGTATGGTCGAAACGTCGAATTAAATAGCGTATCAATAAAATGTTTCGTGATAATTGGCCTAATTTTTGTAAAAAATAAAATAAAAAACTTCTTTTGGGAATCCACATCCCCAAAAACAATAGAAAAATAGTTGACTTCAAAACCGATATAAAACACCTAGACACACACTACTCTGACATAATTAACAACATCAAAACACCATGTAATAATATTTTCATCAAAGCAAACATACATCCATATAAAGAAAAATAACAAATAATAATTCCTAAGTACAAAGATAAATTTTAATACCTGTTAAAGCTAAATAATTGTTATTCAACGTAAGATATAAGGTATGAGGAACTTATATATCAAAGTGGTAAATATAATTATAAATCTTAATAAAGTTTAGAAATAACAATATTGTCTTATAATCAATCATACATGTATTCTAGTAATTCAATTATAATGCAAAAAGGATAGCTCTGATGATGGAAAAGTTAGTAGGAGTATTATGTGGAATATAACTTTGACATATAATAATCGAAGTATTCATTATCAAGCTTGTAATAAAAGGAAAAAGTATACCGAACTCTATCAATAAACAATTGTTAAATAATTATCAGACAATATGGGGCTCCAGCCATTGGAATCCTTTGGAAGGGGAGAGTTTTCGGCTTAAGTCCTCATAAAAAAAAAAATTTGTTTACATATGTCGAAACTTGCTTCTATGAGTGATATGTGATCAAATAATTAAATAACTTAACATGATACCTGTTTTAATTATAACGCATGTAATTAAACCTATTAAAAGTAAGCAAGTGTTAAGAAATAAATATCAACATTTTATCATAAAATGCATTTTTGTACCTTTAATTAACATTACAAAAATTAATTAAAATAAATCGGAAAACAAATACATAAATGTTCCTAATCAATGGCTTCAGCTGATATTTTCAATAAAGCGAGGATGCAACTAAACATAAGCTATATGACAGATCTAACTTCAATTCCTCCGAGGCGTCTGAAAAGAAGATGGCCTCGTGATCTCCTTATACAGATATTTTATTAGAGTGCTACAAGTAGATAGTTTCTCAACAAGCGATTATATTCCTGTGTACTCATTTAATTGATTCATTTATAATGCAATACAAATGTAAATATGTTGAATAAATAGTTTTAAAAAACTTAAATTACGGTACGGAAATCAAATCTGGAAAAAGGTACTGTTGAGTTCAATTTTCAGCATAGAAATCAAATCATTAGTGTCTGAAGAAATAATTCTGTCACCAAAAATGATTTTTTCTGTTTGATCAAACTAGTTAAATAATCCTGTTCTTAATAAATGGAACTTCTATAGGCGTGGATGAGTTTTAGAAGAATTTTATTTGTTTATTTACCTTTAACCTACTTTTGTTATTACATATTTAGTAACCTTTATCTATTTCTATATCTTCTTTAATTTGTGAAGTCTTATATTTTTTTACTTACATCAGCATATTTTCTTTACCTCTACTTATTATTATTTTATATTTTGTTTGTTCACTTTCATTTATTTTGTTTTATTTATTTATTATTTTATTTGACTCCATATCAGGTTTCACCCCAAATCAAACAATTACCGACAATTTTTACCGAATACGATTACCGAGAAGAACAGCTCTTGGTTATGACTTAATATTATTATGAATCACCTACTTCACACCTTCCAATCAAAATTATTGCGACTTATAACTGAAGTAAAATGGTACGTGACTAACAAAACTATATATACTCAATTCCATCTGCCAACAGATAACGATCCTTTATCAACGATTTTATACTAATTTAAACGGACATAATAACATTCTAATAAGAGACATGGCCACAGCTGTCATATCCCAGAACATGAGGAGGAGACTAAAAAGGAGTTGGGTGACAGATCTCCTTTCTTTAACAACCTAAGTAATCGAAACAATTCAGGGAAGGGATGCTGCTGAGTACTTTCCTTCCCCATGCCTGTCATACCATTATTTCCTGTCTCTCCATCTCATTTGCTGATTGTCAACGAAACTGACAGGCGCAAAATCATTTATACAGCCCCAAAAAAACAAACAAATATATATATATATATATATATATATATATATATATATATATATATAAATATATTTTATTTTATTTTTAAAATTTTTTCTGACTTAGTTCCATTCATGTATTATTATTATTATTTTTCTTTTATGTATGTATATTTTGTATGAGTTGATACCTTTATCTCTAATACCTTAATTGTGTCAGATAGAGTTAATATTCAATATATAATAAAATAAAGTTTAAAAAATAAATAAATAGGACTGGTAACTGTGCGGATATTACCATACAGAGACGGTGATGGCAAAGAACATTGTGTTGAGGGTCCTAGAATATTTTGTTCGGAATGCTGTGGTTACGATTCTTATCAAGGTCAGACAGAATTTATTTCTCGGCAGTCCCGTAAAATTAATTTTGAACTTCAGCAGTCGTATGTTCTCCCATCAATAGCATAACCATCAGCGGAATATTAATTAATAATCAATCGAAACAGTCATTTCAGTTTTAGGGATACAATTTTTAAAACATGAGCCGGCATAAAATTATAATGAAGTCAGCACCAAACTTAAGTTTACCAAAATTTTATCAAATCAAATTGATGAATTTTAATTCCATCATCTAAACACCTACAAATTCTAGGATTTTAAAATGGTAATAAAATCCGAGCAACAGAAAAAGTTTATCGCCGGAAAATTCCCAATGATAGTTTTACGTATTAAACTATAATGTGGTAATCGGTGGAACTTTTTTTTTTTTTTAATTGTTGTTTTGAGATATTTTCACGAAGGGTTTGACCAATAAAGCAATCGTTCCTCCAAAATTTAAACGCAATATAATTTAAAAACCACAACTTTTTTTTTTTTGTCTACAAAATATGTATTTGCGCCTGTCAACAATAAGTTGGCAACCAGCAAATGTGATGGCGATAATGATAAAATCATATGACAGGCATGGGGAAGGAAAGTACTCAGCAGTACCTCTTCCCTAACTTGTTCCAATTACTTAGGTTGTCTAAGGAAGGAGATCCCTCATCCAACGCCTTTTTAGTCTTCTGCTCATGTTCTGAGGTATGTCAGCTGTGGCCATGTCTCTTATAAGCCTGTTATTATGTCCATTTAAATTTGTGTAAAACCGTTGATATAGGGTCGTTATATGTTGGTCAACTGTTGGAAAGTGGAGGTCAGTATGTAGAGTTTTGTTAGTCACGTACCAAGGTGCTTTTGTTATGAGTCGCAATAATTTTGATTGGAACGCTTGAAGTTTTTGTAGGTGGGTCTTTTTAGCGATGCCGTATATTTGTGATGCGCATGTCCATATGGGCTTAAGTAAGTATGTATATGTATTCAGTTTCTGTTTTAGTTTTAGTTTTGAAGATTTGGCAAAAAGAGAATAAAGTAGTTTGAGTCGTTTGTTAAGTGTCATGCGTTTCATTTTAACATGTGGGCCCCATGTCATCCTTCTGTCGAAGGTGAGTCCAAGGTAAAGTACCGTGTCCGTTTGAGGAATTTGATTGTTGTCAATATAAACTGGAGGACAGGTGTTTTTTCGAACAGTAAATGTTATATGTTTGTACTTGTCATGATTAAGTCGAATTTTCCATAGTGTGAACCACTCTTGTAGTTTAAGCAAATGATGTTGTAGAGTTAGTGAGGCCTGTGTAGGGTCTTGATGTTTTGTGAGGATTGCTGTATCGTCTGCATATGTAGCTGTCAAGATCTCATCGTCACTAGGTATATCGTGTATATAACGTAAAGTAGAGGGGCTAGTATTGAACCTTGGGGAACTCCGGCCAAGATTGGACGGGCTGAAGAAACTTCCGAGCCCTGCCGAACTGAAAAAAATCTGTCGAAGAAGAATGATTGAAGGATAAGGTAGTAGGTGTATGGAAGTATAGTCTTAAGTTTAAGGAGAACACCCTGGTGCCAGACTCTATCAAACGCCTGAGCAACATCCAACATACTCCAGTTGCATATAGTTTTTGTTCTAAAGCTCCAGCAATGTAGTCTGTAACTCTGTGCAATTGATGTGTCGTCGAATGGAATGTGCGAAAGCCGAATTGGTGGTCAGGTATTACCTGTTGGTCAGTCAATATGTCAACAAGTCTTTTGTATATTAATTTTTCAAAAACTTTAGAGCATATAGGAAGGAGGCTAATGGGTCTGTAGGATGAAGGACTGTATATGTCTTTACCGGGTTTGTGAATCATCGTATATTTTGACGTCCTTAGTATACAGTTGTAAATTGTTGTCAGAAATACTAGAGCTTTCTTGGGCATTTGTTGGAGTGCTTCGGCTGTTATTAAGTCATAACCAGGAGCTTTTCTTTTCGGTAATTGTTTGATTTGAAGTGCAACCTGAGATGGAGTAAAAGAAGGAGGTGGTAGTGTCAGCTGAAGTGGGATGTCTAATGTGTTAAGTACTATAGTCTCATGTTCTGTGTTAGTGAAGTTTGTAAACGGTTAAAATACAGAAGAAAGGTGGTGAGCGAAGAGTTCAACAACTAAAATTAATTTTTGTATTGCAGATTTCAGTCTTTTTAATGCATATTCTGTGGCATATTATTTGGGTCTTACTTAATAAATATCCGGATCTTGGTGATAACAAACCTATTCAAACCATTGCAAGTTGTAAACATTTGGTATCGCATAAGATAAGTAAAACAATCAAACCCAAAATGAATTAAAATATAAAAAAAAAAATGTGCGAACACATGATTGAATCATTTATTAAAAAAATTCAAGCTAAATAGAAGATACAGTTGGCTACAGGGCCATGAAACAGCTCGCTGACCTTGTTTGTACAAAGAAAACAATGTCATTACGATGTTTTTTGTGTTCTCCTTTCTAGGGCAGCCGAAACCGGCAAACAACTTTACGGTTATTACTCGTCCCAGGGATCGAGGGAGTTGATAAGCAAGTCCTAGAGCTTAGGGACAAAGCGCCGATAGGAAAGCTGTCACCGATTAAATCTCTTAGGTTTAAAGAAGGTAACGGACTTCATCTACTGTACAACATTGTTTTGTTTATTTATTTTCATAAATGGTTTTCCTCAATTTTCAAGCGTTCTCTAATTAGGAAAATTGATCTGTTTGTGAAAAAAATAGGTAAGAAATTTATTTTATAGGGACAATAATAATGAAAACGGTTGATAAAAATTACAGCTACAATAATTATTTTGGTTTATTGGAATGCACAACTGATTCTAAATATATAAAAATGCAGCAAATAGGTTCGCACAATGATCTAATAACATGACAAATACTTGAAAAGAATCTATCCATTAATAGGACTCTAATAACAATTCTTTGGAAAATCTCAAAGTCAACTCTTTTTCAAATTAACAAAAATCATAGTATTGGGGCAGGAGTATTTCAAAATCGGAAATAAAACCCTTTTCCTGGCGAGTTTCTTCAATGGTGGGTAATATGAGTAAAATTAAAAATGAAGGGATAGAAGGAAAAAAATTATTAAAAGAATGAGACCTGTAAAAGAAGAAAAAAAAATGCATGCACACCAAACAATATGGAATGAAGATATTCAATCAATCAAAATAGAAAGATATAAAAACAATTAAAAAAATTCCTTCTGAATGTTTGTACAGTTATATTGAATAAAAAAAAATCTAAATATGTACAAAAGTTAAAATGATCAAATACATAGACCCTGTGTCCATGAAATCTCGCTCCTGACTTACTTCCCGGCAATTTTATCGCAGTATTAATGTCTTTAATAGTGTGTATAAAAATGCGATAAACATCGCGAAATGCATAATATTTAAATAATATTCATTTTAGAGACTATTCTCTGACTATTACAAAAAAACAAAAAAAAAAACAACAGTTACTCAATTAACATTCAAAGGAGGGGTGGTGAGAAAAAAATAATAATGAAAAAAAAATAAAGATGTAAGCATATGCGGCGTTAACATATAGAATAAGCATGATTAGAAAATAGTGGAGTTCAGATGGGCCTGGAGCTTATAGTAGAACTATAGGTATCTGGATTGGGCCGAGTTGCTAACATATGGAACAATTAACGTCCAATATGGATGATTTTATTTTTCGAAAACGTAAAGAGTGCTGAGAATATTGCGAAGGATAATAAAGATCGAATACGAGACAAATTCGGTGGTTTAACTTAAGCTCCTTAAGTCCAAATAGGACTAGTCTCCGTAAGTCCAAACAGATTTACCAAGAAAGTGTTTCAGCAAATAAAAACATTGGTTTTTTTTTTTTTTTTTTTTTTTTTTTTTTAGTCTTTTCAGTCTTATATGAGAATTTCAAGTAAATCAGTGGTTCAGATATAGTCTTAGATAGTGGATCTGTTCTATGGGAATAATTGGAATATTATTAAAGGATGCTGAAGAGTAGGAAGACATAGTTTTACGATGAACTGTAATAGTGATTTGTTAAAATTTATTTAATTCTCCGGGATCACACCATTATTTGATGTTTTTGATATGTGATTGAAGAGTCTGGGATTCGATTGATGGATTATTATTCATTCATAACACACACATGTTTCATCAGCATACATGGTGATAACAGTGTAATGATAGATTGGGATGTCATCTGTATAAACTGTGTGGAGGATAAGGCTGAGGCTATATAATATATCATATCTTGAAATATATATGAAATATGCGTAAGAACTATTGTGATTTTCTTTGAATTGTCTGTCATTGAGATAGGGATTGATAATGAAAAAGGAAAAATGGAGAAGATTTTTCGTTCGTAAAGCAGTCTCGGTTGCAAGGTTCAATTAAACCCGATGACATTACTGAATAATGGAGTGGGATGTTCGCAATTCAAACTAGTGATCTAGTGTAATAGTGATAGTTTCTGGGATTAGGTAAATTGGGAATGAGGATTGGGAATGAGTTTTTCGATCATTTTGTCCATGAAGGACGGTATCTATAAATATCATAGAATATAAATAAATTTAATGTTCTCAGTTAAGATTCCATATTGGTTAATCCCCATAGAGTATCACCGGTTTTATGGATGTTTCATAATGTTTTATTTTGGTTTTCATGGAAAAGTTCTATTTATCAACCAACTCCAGCCAAAAAACCTTAATTTTTGCAATTTTACTTCACTACTCTGTATTGCTTGCATACCTCTCCCATTTCAGTTTAAAGTTCGATAAAGTATTTACAATGTTTTACCAACCATTTTTCCGTACTGTCTCGATTATTTCCTTTTTTTCCTTATCATTAGTCATTACTTTGATTTTTCAAATAAAATATATATATATATATATAGTAAATATTTTGGACTTAAATGAAAATAAGAAATTATTATTATTTTTATTTTAGTTTAATAAAGTCCTGAAATTATTATGATAGAATAGTTACACATCCATATTCAGCATTCATTTTTATCATTCGGAATGTGTTTTTCTTCCTCAAAAAGATGATTTTGATGATTGCAATGTCCAACAATACAAGCAACAGAAATTGACTACTGTTAATCTTTCATAAACTTTCAGGAATACAGCTGTTTTTACTCTTTTATCGATTTCATATTGACTATTCCATATGGATTTTAGTTGTTTTCTTGACTGTACCATGTACGAAAAGAAAGTACACTAATAGTTTCAGATGACAGCATCTGTTTAAAATCAACAAATATATTAATGAGTTAAAGACTAACGAATGAAATTATTGTCGAATCGGTTTTCGCCTTTGCTACATCAAAAATCAATTGAGTAAACAAAACAAATCCTTAATATTATTTTCAAGTCATTCATGTAATAATAAATACCCCTATTCTATAATCTTTTCTTTCAACCAAATTTGAAACAACAAAATTATTTTATTCATACATTATTTTATTAAACCATTTTGAAATATAAACGCTATTAGAAATAATGTTCAGACCAATGCTGAGGGCTTGAAATTCTGAACCAGACGAGTACACCTATTGAACATATTCGTTTATCATTAAACTCCCAATTCTATTTCAAATGCTTGTTCAAATCGTTCGATCGGTCACTTAACTTTGAGCATTCCAAATATTTGCGTGTGCTAATCAGGCACTTAAAACCAGAGCCGATTTATTATTCAAACTTGTTTCCAATAATAATATATTGTATAATGTAAATCAGAAACATATACTGGGTATACCATGACTGAAAATCCGTACTTAAAACCGTTGTTGCCGACTAATAAACATATGTCCACAAATGGTTCCTATCAGGAAAACAAGTTGATATGTGCCATGTTGTATTAGTACGCAATAAATCAACCTTGTCTCACTACATGTTTTTCGATATCTTTTTGTTTCTTCCGTTATTTGAATATTTACGACGTTCACATTGGTAAGATCATCCATCTTTAGTAATATTAAATAAGTAAATCACAATTTACAAAAATTAAGTAAATTTGATCTTACATTTTAATTAAATTAGGTACTGCACCACATATTTTGTACTCTACGGTTAAAAAATCATATTGTTTTCATCTGAATGACGATATAAGTATCAAGTGTTCTTTAGTAGAAAATAATTTTTTTACGAAAATGGAAGATAAAATTTAAATGAATGAGTTTAAATGCATGAAATTACTAAAGACCTAGTTTATCTTCTGATTTAATTATTGTAAAATTTTGACACTTAAATATTTTTTCTTCTAAGAGTATGTTCACATTAATAATAGTTTCTATTGCCATTGATCCTGCAGAGTACAGACAACTAAAATAAATAAATAAATACATTATACATATGTGATTTTCTAAAAATTAACAATCTGAAATACAGATTTAGACAGAATGAAAGCAAGAAAGAATAATGATTCATAACAACTGAGAATATCCTTGGATATTATTAAAAAAAAATCACACAAGTAAATTTAACCAAAGAGAAATATCGTAAAAAAATGCAAAATAAAATTTGTGACCACATTAAGATCCCAATGATCATATAAATTCTTGTATAACCATATCGTTTCAGATGATGAAATTAATTCTATACATAGACTTTATTTTAGTTATATTTAGAGCTACCTTGACGATATTCAAATATATATTGGATATCCATGTAATAACGTTGAATTTGAAGAAAAGTCTGGAAAGTTATGAATGCTTTAGTTATCGACCGGGAAAAAAAATCTTCTAAGAAAATCAAGAATTACATTTTACAATTTTTTATTTTTTATAGATATTCGTATTAAAGAGTTTCAAACCTGTACCGCTACAACCCATGAAGTTGGGCTCAATACTACTTAAGGAAAGCACTGTTTCTAGGTCAACGGTTGTGCAAGAAGGTGATTTGACCGAGATCACGCTCAACCGCCAGGTTTTCCCTCTTAATTAATTATTTCATTAAGGGTACCCACTTTATAGAGACTGGGTGTGCCCCAGGAAGGTCTCCCGACCCAGGGTCGCCCCACGGCCAATGAAACAGATAAATAAATGTTCTACCATGAGCCGGGGTTCGAACCTGAGACCTTTATCATTGAAAGCTCAGTACCCTACCAGTGAGTTACCTTACTCCCAAAGACTTTGAAAGGACATTAAAAATGAATCTAACTTGTTTTTCCATAACAAAAATTTATTTGGCCTATTTTAATAAAGCGCTTTTTGGTTTTTGTAGTTGATGATACATTATAACTCGTTTAGTACAATAGCCAATATTTTGCTCTTATTGTTTCCAAGACATTAATTGATGTTAAATTGCCTAAAAATCCGGGCAAAGCAAAGGAAGAAATAAATAGCATACATTTTATTCTAAATTATATAATTTTTTTTTTCGGATCTTAGGGCCCATTGGAACAAACGCCTGGACATGTATCCAGTATTTTTCGACGTATAATCACCGAAAAAAAATGTTGGTTGATATGGGAGAAGGTACTGTACCCCTTGTCAATGCGTTACCCCAGGGTATAAGGATCAAATAATACAAGTTCTATCCATAATCATAGTAATAATAATACAAATTAATTTTAAAGAGTGAAGTTAAAAGGAAATTCTGGTATATCTCTTTCAGTTTAAGCTATTAAGCTCCCCTAAAGACATTGAGCGGCGACTATTAAGATAACAAAAGCAAGTGTTCGATTAAAGTTCTCTCTCCCTCCCCCCTCCCTACTGCGAAAGGCAAGAAAAGTCACGCCTTCCTAGCTGAGTAAATATTGCCCGGGGTTAATGAAGTTTATCTTAGTCATTTTATTCATAAAATTCAGGGCCATCTTCTCTTAAAGGGACCTGTCGCGGCTGCTTTATTAATATCCGAAGGTCCTTGTTTTTATATTACAAAAGTATGTACAAATTTGCATGAATTTACCATAAAAAAATACATTATACCTCCAGGTGTTTAATGCAAATAAACTTCCGTTAGAGGATTGTATGATTACATCGTTTTTTTAATGGTTACCTTAAGTTTAAGGCTTGCGTGTTTGGTCAAAACATGTTTTTTTTGAAGAATTCATGAAAAGATCCAAAAATGCTAGAAATGTTCGTACAAATGTTCTCAGTGAACATCAGATATTTTGACACAGTATATAAATAAACCGATCCATAAAGAACCAAATAGAATAATAAATGGGGGAATTATCAGATGCGGTGAAATATGTTTTACTTCAAATGATAAAAGTTGCTCCTAAAACATCGGTGAACTTAACCGGATATATGTTTCATGACTAAATTTTATATCTAAACTCAATCTATTGGTAGCTTCTGCATGCTATTATGAGGTCTATTTATTCTTCATTAATGTACAATAGAAGAAATGAAATGAAAATGAGATGAAATGTAATAAATGAAATGAAATGAAAATATATTTTATTATTCTGGAACAGTTGTCCTTTTAGAACAAATTATAAGTACAGAATACATCTATGTGTAGTCATAAATAATTTAAATATTTACAATAATAGTTAATTAAAAGTAAAAGTACAGCTGAAAGAGAGAACACGAGCGTATATATATATATATATAAGACAAACAAAGGCTACTAAAATAACAGATTAGTTTCTCAGATTAGGGGTACTTATATAGCTCTATCAGGTATATTTTGTAACCAGTCGGATTGAGAAAGGAGTAGGTGTTTAAGGAGGAGAGGTTTGAAAGAGGAAACTGATTGTGCGTGTCGAATATCAGCAGGGATAGAATTCCGGAGGGAGGCGGCTTGGATTGCAAATGATTTGTCAAACGCAGCAGTTCGGTGAGGAGGAGGATAGAGGTAGGGAGTACGAGATCTAGTAGGACGGAATTAGATGGAGTATTTAAATTGTAAGCTGTGAAAAATATAGGAGGGTTTATGGGTTCCAGTGATCTGGTACAGAAAGGTAGCAGGAAGTACTGAAAACGATAGGATGGACCACTTCAACTTGGTGTACTACTGGGTAATATGCATACCTCTTGAGATTCCGAAAACATTAGTAAGCGTTTTCAGTTTGGACTTGAAATCTCCCGAGAGTCCGCCGTACACCATACAGCCATAATGACAGGACTTATATAGAAGGAGATAACGTAGGCGATTGAACTGCTTTAGGGTGGAGATAGTACGATGGGAAACTTGGGAGATGTGTGGTTTCCAGGAGAGGGTTTGGTCAAAAATAACACCGAGGTTTCTGTTGTTTAATTGATTGTATAAGAAGCCGATTTCACACAATGAGAACACGCTCAACCAACATGTTTTCCCATTAATTAATTATTTCATTAAGAGTACCCACTTCATGGAGCCTGGATACGCCCGAAGGAGCTATGAGTCCAAATCTGATGTGACAAAATTAATAATTACCTGCCACAGGCAGATAAGAACCCGGAAGATGAATCATAGAAAACTAGTGCCTTACTCATTCAGCTAATCCGCTCCACAATAATAAAAAAGTCAATGTAAAATTATTATTACCTCTTATTTAATTAACATTTCCATAAATGTCTGATATACCATCCTACTTTCCTACCGATTTCATACAAGCTTTATTTTTGTATTCCAGCATGAGGAGATTTTCTGATTAACTGATACCACCATATTCGGTATTGAAAATACATGAATAATACGTGTATTTGAGAACATCACGTATGCCCCTCCCTATCTGTATTATTTGTTTTCAAATAGGAATTGAAGATTTAAGTGGATGAAGTGACATTATAAGAGCTTTGAATTTTTACTAAGAATAAGGATGTAAAGTGAGATATTTCTAATCTTCATATAAATTCAATACTTAATTTAAAAACGTATTGATATTATACGCCTATTTTACTGTCAATAGAGGCGACTTTAATTTAGCTTTCTCGGAACTAAAAAAATGTTTCTATCCAATCACCTTTATGCACTTGACGCTTAATTAAACTCGTGCGATAAAATAATTTCTTGGGAAAACCTAAAAAATATATATCATATTGACTTAACGTTACTTTATTGATTTTAACGTTTTGAAGCTCTAGAATACAGTATTGGACAAACACACAGGGCCCAGACTTTGATAACCAAATTCTGTGATCTAGGCACAAAGGTGGAGACGCTTTTGTCCTCTGCTCAAACCGATACGCATGGCTAATTAAAGTTTTAAAGCTGGACGTGCCCCACTTTGTAATGGTGTCCTGACTGGCTGTTCGGGGATAGCGCGGGAGCCAATCAGGGCCCAACCGCCCGTTCTCAAAGAAGTATCCTAGCACAGGAGTACTCCTGCCTTCGGCTGTAATTGGCGGTGGGTGGCGGCCTCTGTGCCTTAGTTGATGACGTCAAGTCTCTTCCAGGAATATTCATGGAAATACATAGAATGAAGGCATGGAAGCTCAAAGCTAAAAGGTTCATTGATGATCCCAACATAATAATAATAGACAACATGTATATATTGTAGTTGATATATAATAATAGATGGAAATTTAGTTGACTGTTAAAAGTATCAGGATGAGAAATAATGAGGATATACAGTCGTTAATGTTATTTAAAAGGTTTTCTGTCGTTTCGACTCAAGCTTGTCTGTCATCTTTAGTGTTCCCAAATGCGAGACCAGGACGAGTCTTGGTCTTGCGCACTCAGTCTTGATCATAGTCTTGGTCTTGCAAGATTCTCGCAATAGTCTTGCAGTTACCTATTAGATTATTACTATAGAGATATTACTGTAATTTTTTAGATAGGAGAATCGTAACTAAGCCCGACTGAAAAATTTGAAGAGTTAAATGCAAAAGTATATACCAATATACCAATTGTTATATATACCAATATATCAATTTTTACATACATTAACTAAAATTTTCAAGTACCAGCAACTATTTTTCTTTAATTTTTATTCAAAAAATCGATTTTGTTTTACCAGTCTAGGTCTTGGTCTTGCAACAGTTAAGCGGTTGCAACGTGCAAGACCATGACTGTTTTCGGGCTACACTAGTCATCTTAAGAGTTAGAAATAAAATAAAAAATATTACTCTATAAAATTTAGATGCAAATAGAAGTATGTAAACAATACTCATGAAATAGACAAGCAAGAAGCACACATATAACGATTAGTAAAGAAATTTTTTTTATGAATAAATGAAAAACGGTTGCGAGACCTGGAAACCAGTACCCTGAAGAGAAGTATTGAAAGATTTGAGAAAACAAGCTTCCAGACGATAACTGAAGCGATCTGAGATCAAAGTACTAAAGAATGGAGGAGAAAGATCAATAAAGAGAAACACGGAAACTAGTCACTCAATATCTCATGGTATAATGGCAAGAAGGTTAAGATTGTATTTGGGCATGTAGCTCCTAGCGATTAATCAGGAAGCCTCTACTCAACAATGAATGCTTAAACAATATTAAATGACCTAGTGGAACGCCAAAAACCAGATGGATAGGTGGAATCTACAAAGATGCTAAAGAACTGCATGTATGTGAAAAGAAATAGTCCAAGATAGAAGGAGATGGGGAAGGCAGTAAAGATCTACAAGCTTTCTAAAGCCTATATAAAGTAAAAATAAATTAACTATTACTTACATAAACAAATACATTTATACATTAATAAATATTGTTTATTTTTACTAATTATTTAGTTTACTTTTATTTTTCATATATTTATTTTTTAATTATTTTTAAAACATTTTTTTTCTTGGCTATCTATTATGTTTTTATTACCTTTATATTTAATATTATATTGTTAATTTAAATAATATATCTAATTTTTCTGATATATCTTTTTAAATTTTTCGTTCTGGCTAGGAGGAACCCAAATGCTTGAGTCGGAAGGTCGAGAACATAATAAACATTTCAGATAACGTTATAAACAAAATATTTTTCTTCTTGATTTTCGTTCACTTTTATTTTTGCAATCAAATATAATCAGTTGCCCAACTGATAAATAATATTTCGATAAATATTCAAAGTTTTATAATGTTTCAACTTTTTGCAACATAAGCTCTTAAATAATTAGGATGCAACAACAATAACAATTGCAGCTTTGAAAAAAAAATTTTCTGACAGATGATGTGGCGTTCAATTACCATCAGTCATCAAAAAAATACATCAGAAAAAATAAAGCAAAAATAAAAAAATAAACATAAAAAAAAGTGCCTTAAAATAATTTAATTCAACGTCTGAAATTTTACATTCGCTGTTCGGCAGGGCCAATTAGATTAAACAGCAATCAATAAAACATGTCAGATTTCATAAAAATGAAGGATGCTAATAAACTAGTACAACGAAAATTAAATTAAATTAACTAAAATTGTCAAGTATTAGTAACTATTTTTCCTTTATTTTTAATAAAAAAATCTATTTTTTTTTTACCAGTTTACAATCAAACATAAATTGTAATGTCACCAACATTATTATTATTTAATAATGTTGGTGACTTTACAATTTATGTTTGATTGTAAACTGGTAAAAAAAAAATAGATTTTTTAATTAAAAATAAAGGAATCAAACATAAATTGTAAAGTCACCAACATAGAGTTTATTTGTAAAAAAATATACAAGTGTTGTCAGGTTGAACATGTACATTAAACGCAGGGGAGCAGAAAGCTCTACAATTTGGCAGAAGGACTTGGCACAACTTCATGACAGATTCATCAGGTTTCGGCTACCCACTTCATCTACACTTGTGTTTGCTTTTAGCTGTCTAGAGCTTTAGCCAACGCTACAGAGCAAATAGCAGCTCCAGAAATTCATTGCAATCGTAAATTAATTTTCATAGAAATGTAATATATATCGTTTATTTTTAAGTACTTTTAAATGAGTTTTCTTTTGTTATCTATTTATTTCAGAGGAGAATGTTTAAGGTATGAAGATTGTCAATATAAATAATAAACGTAAACAAGTAATAGCCTTTGTATAATAAGTAAGAAACATTTATTCAACTTTCTCATCTTCGAAACTTCGGATTTTAAGGAAAAAGTTACTAACATTCTATTTTTATATTTAGGTAAATTATCTGAAATAGAGTATTTTCAATCTGCAGATCAGTAAACTTTTTCAATTTAATCAGGTACTAAAAACATTTGACAAGAACACATGAAAAAAACGCTGCAAATTATTTCACAATGTTTATTATTTCCCAACAATTATACATTTAAAGTTACCTTCCTAGTGACAAATTAAAAGAAATAAAAAGTTAATTCCAATTGTTAGCCTAATATTTTTTTTCATCATTAGTAATTTGCTAAAACAAAAACAGCATTACTTCAGTAACACATTCAAAAATCCAAATCCAAACCAAGGATTTGCAATAGAACATAAAATACATCAAGAAACCGTATCTTTGTTTCTAATTGTCTGATTTTTACAATTTTTTTTTTTAGGAATTTTCAATTACAATATCGACAAAAAAGTGTACACTTTTTGAATAATTCGGAATTTAATTCTAACATCCCTCTTAACTTTTTTTCTAGCTTCTTTTCGTTGAAGTATGTTAAATAGATGAATTTAAAGGGCATCAAGAAGAAGACTGTAGGCGTTTAGGCCCTACAGTCTATAGCAACGCAGGCTTTTCGGTCGCCATTTTGAAAGTAAAAGACGGATAATAATGTCGATGAAGGAGGATCATTCTCAGACAACCTCTGATTTTAAATCCGAATTTGAAAAAAAAAATATCAGTCCAGTAGTTTCGGAGAAAATGCGCGGACGGCGGACGGACAAAAATATTTTATTCGTTTTTTGAATTCTACGTATACTGAAACGCAAACCCTCAAATTTTGAGAGAGGGTTAAATTTTTGAAATGTTTTTTCGATTACAATTGTTCGTTATTGAAAATAATAAACCAAAACACATGAAACACACTTTCGGCATGAAAATGGCCTTCAAAAATATTGGGCCGCTGGTCGTGACCTCCATCCAAAAATGTCAAAAAAAAAAAAAAAAAAAGAAAGCGATTATATACAGGGTGTTTCAAGGTTAAATGGTCAAACTGCAAAACTGAACTAAGGAACTCAAAACAAGGAAAAATATCTTGTGAAGGTATGTCCGCAATCGCTTTTTTTAGGAGATATTGACACCTAAATATTTTCGTTGTAATGAATTGTTTACGTTATATGAAATAAATAAAACCTATCTATTTGTTCTATCTACTTTAATAATTAAATGTAAATATTAATAGGCCTGTCTTAATGCTCAAATAAATCATCTTGAACAACATTTAATATGAATGTTAATGTTTACATTTAATTAATAAAGTAGTTAGAAGAAATAAATTGGTTTTATTTATAATTGATAAAAATGAAAATCTTTAGGGGTGAATATATCCTAAACAAAGTGTTTGCGGACATACCTTCAGAGGTAATGTTTTTCTTGTTTTGAGGTCCTTAGTTTTGCAGTTTTGCCCTTAACCCTGTATAGACCAAACGGTCCAAATTTTTGTAGGTCACCCTTTATATCAATTTTATAATCAAATTATGTTACGATTCAAGAGGAAAGCAAATGGGTATTCAAGAATTTTTAGTGCCTCATTAAATTAACTAATATAATCAGAAAATGACCTATTTATGAGAACTTCTGTAGATAAAAAAGTTGTGGTTTAAAACGAGGCCTCTAAAGTTTTAAACGAGTGTTAATAATTTAATAAAAAAATATGTTTACCGGATACTACAAGCTTTGTCCTGCACATGTGGGAATGTTGGTCTCCAGGAGATCCCAACGCTTCTTTACCAGCCGTGTCACTTGTAGGTAAGATTTCTAGTCATAAATAGTTCATATATCGTCCTTCTATTATTAGGTACAGTACATGCAAATATTGCTTTAGAATCGGATTTATTTTTTCTTGCTTGGGTTTAAACTCTATGACCACAGTTCTATTTACAAATAAACAAAACCGTTCGCTGCATATTAAAAGTTGTTTGCAAGTAAAACAAAACGACTAACTGACAATATTGATCATCATCATTAATGAGAGGATTTCCTACTAATGGAATTTTTCCTCTACCTCTATAGACATTAAGCAAATAAGGGAGAGCCTTCGTTCTGCTAAGTTCGTTCTCGGTCGGGTGACTCCAGCCCTTTAGACAGGCTATTACCACCCTCGAGGCAACAAAGCCAATAAGAGACAATTGTTCGACAACAAAGCAATGGGGTTATGGGCTACATAATGTGGAGCTAATCACAATGCGCCTACTCAACGCTAAGACGCTCAACCGTTTCTTCCCTTCAAAGCTGAAAGGAAGGGGAACAAACTCGATTTACTTACACAGCTATAACATTTATTGTTATTGAAATAACTTAGTTTCTCGCATCGAGGCATAATTATAATTAGAGGTATTTCTACACAACGAGGCGCGAAATCAAACTGCGATTGAATTCGAGTGTACTCTCATTCAAAGAGGAAAATGTATGAATATTTCACACAAAACATATTCAGCAATCGTCGAAATATATAATAATTCGATGAAATAGGTAACAGCTCTATGATGCAGTTGATGGTATTTCTATTTGTTTAAGCATCGCTCTGTATACAAATTTTAATTATTATATTGCTGTAATCTGTACAATTGAATATTAAAACGTCTGCGAAGTAAGGTCAGTATAGCTTCCTCACCGTTTGCATTGGCTAAAAGCTATCTATATTACAAGGTCTAAATTTTTTTCGAATGAGAATAAAATCTCTGGGAGAAGGCGTTTTCGGAAATTCAGTAATCCCTCAACATATACGGGTTTGATATACACGAGTTTTGTTCATCACCGAATACTAAAATGCAAGAAAATTCCGTATATACAGATTCCATATTTGATGACTCAAGATTAAAAAAAAAGAAAATATCGAGTTCGTACTGAAGATGAATATCACTACTGTGAGTCGTATGTAAACATTGAGTTTTTTACAATAAAGCATAAAAACTAATTGTTTCTTTATGATTTATTGGTATGATTTCATAATTTATTGCCTTCTGGTATTTTTCATCGCAGCAGAATGCTAATATCAGTTGCAGAATACAAAATGTCACCTTTAGCAAAAATAGAATTAAAAGTTGAAAATATTTACATACGACCTTTTGCACTAACAGTAGTAATATGTAATGTACTTAATCTGCATGTTTTCACTCGGAAAATCGATGTTACAAACTCCATAAGAGAAATAAGAAAAGTGAAACTTTTTGTTTTCTCAGAGTTAAACGAGACCAATACCTTTCTTCAATCAGAACAAAACTATTTAAGCTGGAATATAAAAATATATGTAAAGTCACACATAAACTCGATACCATGACGAGCTGGTTGAACTTCAATATAAACCCAATCACAAATAAGATTTTTTTTTTTTTACAAACTCAGAGTAAAAATTAATTTAAATCAATTGAAAATTACATGAAATCTAAGTAACGTTTGGAATCGACGAAACAATACAGTATCAATTAAATCTTTGAATAAAACCTAAAATTTTATAATCCAATAAAAATATTCATATCCTAACTCCCACTCCATATGATCAGTCATTTCACTGCCATTATATTGTTAGCAATTATTTATAATAATTTTAGTTATTAAATGGAATCCAATAAAATTCATATTAGGAAATTTCTATACTATTCTCCAAATTTCCTCTAAGTTTGGGTCTAATTGAACGCGCAGTTTTCAAACTATAGGCTTGCAAAATAATACGCTTGCTGATCCGAAAGCGAAAGTATTTTTTCTAGGAAAAGTGGAAATAATTTGATAAAATTCATACCTACTTGATTACCTACAACAATCCCTAACTTCCCTCCAAATTTCAGCTAAATCGAACATGTGGTTTTAGTCATATAGGTGTATCAAGGAAAACGCAATTTTTTTTTAACCTCTCGCACGAACAGAATGCTTCCCTACCTTCGGTAGTAAGGAAGCAATAATATCAACACTATCATTTATGAAAATTGCATATGTATATAATATTATCGGAGTCCGCGTTATATTAAGCAAGTGTTATATACGGAATGTAATTCTAACCATTGGCCAAGCTCGGGTGGGTGGGTTTCTTCAGTCACTCTATTACAACTATTCTCTGTTAAAATCCCTTATTTCTCCTTTACTTAATTTTCAAATTATTTCATATTTTACATTTTACCATTTTTTATAGCAGGTTACAATGTGAAACCCTTAATTATTTTAAATTAAAAATATCGAAGGTACTTTAGAGAAAAATATTTTGAAAATTAGGCATTTAAACCATGTTAGTGTATATTAATGAGAATAAGAAATACGTTATATTAAAACTGCTTAATTTTACACTGATACAATGAATGTAATTAAAATCGTTAGAGCCGTTTTTGAGAAAATCATAAACATGCGTTAAATCGATGATATAAAGCACCACTTCCGATGAGCTGATTTTGACGAAAAAGTTGATGTAACATCCTAGCCATATACAGACAATATATATGCAATTTCACTATCGTAAATTTAATCTTCTAAACTCACTTGGTGAAAAAAAAGGTTTATTTATAAATAAGGGTTTCCAATGAACAGAATCAAATAATACACTATGAGCTACTTCATAACTACCTAGTTATGACTGCCTACTAGGATTACAAATGAGGAAATATATATACAAGCACGGGCGGATCTACGGGGGGGGGGAGCTTTGGGGCTGAACCTCCCCTCCCCAAAATGAAAAAAAATATAAAAAATTATATCTTAAAGTATTATTGTTATATTTAAAAGGACTTTAGAAATCACTTAAACATCATTTCATATAGTTTCTTTCTTTTTTTCCAAAGTAAGTATCGTTATTTTTATGAAGAAAAAACTTTCATGCTGGAGCCCTCCCCAAAAATTAATTCCCGGATCCGCTTGTGTATAGAGGCTTGGGAGAGAAAGCCAGCTATTTGCTAGCTTAGTATTATTATTTACCATAACTGTGCGACATTTCGTTTTAGAGCAAGACTGCTAACATATATACACACAGGCAGACACAAACCATTTGGGGAGACTTGATTACTTGGACTCAGGAATCTCAAAAGTTATATTTCCGTTGAAAACTCGGATTAAAAAACATTACTGCCGACTAGAACTACAGCAACCATTGTAGGTTTCTCCATGGTTAATGTAAATATCATGTATGAAAGTAAATAAAGGTTGGCAAAAATGAAAAAAAAAAAAAAAAAACTAAAGAGCTTCCTTTCGTTGCTTGGTATTCTTTGAGTAACATATCATTTGGTCCATTGATTGAATATCGGCCGTAGACGATACCTTTAGAGCATTCCCAGCCGTATTGTCCGATTTTCTAATCATTGGGTTTTCGGATGACTTCAGCGTTTTCATTTTGACAAAAGAACAGGCATTGCGAAATCAAACATTGACAAAGGAGGTAACTTAAATAAAATATCAAGATTATTGTAGATGCTTTAAGATTATTTATTATTATTATATTGAAAATTATAAAATAAGCAAATATTTCGTAAAAAGATTAAATAGGACTCCGGGATTATATAAATTCAAACTTGTTTATGTATATTCTATACATTATGTATACATAATTATACCGATAAAGTGTTTTGATAAATTAAAATATCTTTGGAAAAAATAAAATAGAGCATTAGAAGAAAATATAATTATTGAAAATGTGATATATAAAAAAAAAATACAAATATATTGAGATGAAATCCTTTGTATCTAATGAGTATTTCGAATTTCTAATTGATAGAGCGATTAGTTTCTTATTATTAAGAGTACAGTAATTTAATGTGAAAAAATCAGTTGACACAATCATGTTTTTACAAGCCTAAATACTGATAGAGAAATTGTTTTCTTTTTTAAATTTTTTTATAAAATTTTCATGTTGAAGTACTTACTGAAGATATTAAGCTTTTATAAAGTTAATATATATTTTAGAGAACCCCTTGTTTAAACTGGCTAAAGTACAAAATTAAACAGAGTTTATATTAAAGAAGAGGCAAGTTAAACAAAAGTAATAAATTTCATAAGACGCTTTCTTGCGATAACAATATATTCTCGAGAACTTCCTACCAGTTCTCTGCGACTCTTCTGTTTTCGAAGCTCTTGCAATGAAATACATATCTTTATTATTTATTTGATCGCCATAACTCTAAAAAGTCCATATTATCATTAATCTTAAAACAACCCAATGTAAAATGGACCTTAATACAAACATTTCTAAGAAGTCATTCCATGCTGAACTTATGCGATAAAAAAAACTTATGTAAGATTGAGACTGCGTATTTCAATAAGCTGAAAAAAATATATTCACATTTAATTAACTTTATAAATGACAGAGCTTTGGAGAATAATGGTGGAGATCGAAGAAGAAAGTGTGGACCATAGTTTGATTTGAATTCCTCGTAAATCTAATAAAACAGAAAATAATAAATAAAAAATAAAATGAAATAATTTTTTCTCACAATTAATAGAATAAAAAAAAAAAAAATAGAACTAAAGATATTTCTTGCATGACATCTCTGAAACCGAAAATTCTTTAACAAGCTAGGGATTTGCAATAAATGAAGTATCAAACGCTACCTCCACTATTTTTCTTCAACAGAATTAATATTCGCGTATATGCATATCGAAAATTTGTAACTTTTCGAGTTACAAGAACATTGTCATATGCCTTGCGGAATAATTTTGTTTGAACGACCCTGAAGAAGGCCTGAATTTTGGGCCGAAACGTTGGCAAAAATAAAAATAAATATACTTATTTATTTTTATAATTTTTTTTTTTTACTGATCATCCCAACCAATCTTCTCTTCATCTTTTTTATATAATTTTTTTCATATCCCCAATATATAATAATTGTAATAATGTAATTTGTTACAGTTTGGTGCTTTTAATACCCTTTTCTGTGACTGAGTTACATTTTAAGGCTTCTAATTGGAATCACCAATGCTTTATATGTTTTTTTACAATTTTTTTTTTAAGTTAACAATAAGGTGATGGGGTTCATCCATTTTTTGTTTTTGTTATAAGGACTATTACCGATTTACAACCTAACCTACTAATTAACTTATTACTATCTTGCTTTATAAGAATTGGAGAAGAGAATGAAATTGTGTTAACAATATTATCAGATACATTTGATAAAAATCTGGGGGAAAGCGATATTTATTAGTAAATATTTTAAAGCTCACTTGCCTGCTCGTACTTTAATTTGGAAAGGAAGAATCAAGGACCTAGCTGACCAACAAAATAATAATAAGCTTACTAAGGTGTGCCATTTTCAGCTATAATAAAGATGGTAAACTTTGCGGATGGTGTAAGTTAAAATAAAAAACCACATTCTCGTCTGTTAAACTTTATGCCTTTTCTACTAAGAACACTATTAAAATCTCAAAGACTTTTAGTTAAACTGAGTTGATAGAGCTATTTTAGCCTAAGGTGATACTGGAAGAAAATGGGTTTTCAAATTCAGTTTAAGTGCAGGTAAGTGTGTTGTCAGAGTTTGTAATGATTTTTCATTGTTAAGTACTTATCGGTGCTTCATATATTTCTTGCTCATTAGATATCTTTACACAACATATGCAGAAATAAACGTCAACTTTTGGAAATGCTCGAATATCGTGGAACACCGAATTCCTGTTAGAGATTATAAACTCTGTGGGAATAAAGACATGATCAAAATATTCAATTTAATTAAAAAAAAAAAAATTGGGAAAACAACTTGCCTAACAGTATTTTTTATTTGTTTTTCAGATTTAAAATAAACTTCTTATGTATGAAAGAGGTTAATGTACATCTTGTACTATTTTTTGTATTTTTATTTATATTAACTTACAATGTTATTTTATTACATTCGATTTTTTTATTTATTCCTTTTTTTTTTTAATTTTAATGAGCATACCTGTATTTTCGTTTAACTAAATTCACAGTTGAACATAATTTCTTCACAAATTTAATAAAGTAGTTTTATTATTATTTATTTTTTTTTGTAAATGAATTTATCCACTTGTTACTATATATCATATTTTACTGTTTTTATTCACACAAAACCTGTTTATTTGTCTGCAACTATGTTAAATTGCAAATTAACTAATCAGTAAAGAAATAGATAATTGTTTATTTATAGGCAATACCTCAAATATTTTAATTTCAAACAAGATATTAATTTGTTTCAAGATGACTCGGAGGATCTGTTAAACAATCTATATTAATTTGTTTTAGTTAAGGATTAGTTGAAATTAAATTTATTATATTTAGTTATATGCAAATTTTTTGCACAATAATCAATTGTGATTTTTTCATTTTCGACAGTATCTCACTTGCTTGTTCCTACCATTAAAAAAAGGAATCCTCATTATAATGAAAATTTAATTTCTTAATATTTCATGATTTGATGTTTCTCCTCAAAAATTGGGATTTGATAATTAACGAGGTACATGGACATAATATGTTATTCTGTATTGGAATATTCATGTGAGCTGTCCGTAGAATACTGATTACAATTTTATTTATTGTTATCTTTTTGAGAGACCTTTTAACAGAGATAATACTTTTATAAAAATTTAATTATTGTTGTTTATATAACAAATGATTTATTCTGCATGTTTTGAAATTTATTATTCAACACTTATCTTATACCTATCATTTTAATTGTCTCAGACAATGGAAGGGTAAATAAGGAACCATTAAACGTTGGTATAATTAATACAATCTCAAACACAGGATTAATTGGACCAATTGGCAAATGCATACCTCGTATCGAATCTCGGAATAGACCATCATACATACACCACTCACATATCCAGAATATATATGCTGTATTAATGGAATATATGTGTACAAATCAGAAAACAGATACTATATATTTATTATAATTAATAATTATTCATTATTAATATGCATATTTATATTGGTGACTATTTACTTATTCTACAGAATATCGTTATCATCTCATGTTAGTCCTGTAGCGTTTGGTTGAATTTTACACATAATATTTTTTCGGATAGATAAAAAAAAATCTAATCTTCATTCTGTTTTCATAATTTTCTTTTAATTTAGTTTTCTCGAGTTATTATAAAGCGATGCGAAATATTGAATAAAACATGAAACGGGCGATAATTATGAGGAAAATGCATTAAGAATTATAAGATTAGTTAGCTTGAGCATAATTGATTTGCATATACTAAAAAAAATTAACTGGTAATGAACTGATTTTCAAAAAGAATACTTCGTAACTTTTTCAAACTGAGGAATAATATTTAAATATTTCCATACAGAATTTCCCAGGGAAAGAAACTTTGTAGGGAGAGTTCGCTGCATTTCATTCTGTGTATTTGAATAAGACATTACTTGATTTCTCTATGAGCTGAGGTGGTTTGTTTTCATGAAATAACCCTTCCAACATTAGTGGAATGGATATTTTTCATTAACGCAATGACTATTTATTATCGTAGTGGGAACGAAATTTACCCAGAATATATCAATATGGTGTATTCTGTATACCGCTGGCGGATCTACGTGAGATTTTCGGGCTGAAGCCTCCTCCCTCAACCATAAAATGTTTTTTTATTGGTACATATGTGTTACTGTGGGTGATCTAAGTTAAATACTTAAAACAATCACAATATGTTCTATTTTTAAAATTATAATTCATATAGAGCTACTAAATACAATCGTATCTTATGAAAAAAATATTTCTAAAAGTATTATTGTTTGTATTAGTGCTCTCGATCAATCTCCTTTGGCTTCAGTACCAGTGACGCGGTTGAGAGAGTAGCGCAGGGTTCTCCTGGAGTTCCCTTGCCTGATTGTATGTAGGCATGCATGTGTTGTTGTTTTTTTTGCTTAGTTTTAATTTTCTTATTTTTAGGTTATTTTATTTTATTATTTATTGTATATACTTTTTATTATTATAGTGCTTCTATGTATTTTATATTTTTTGTACATATAGTGTGAATGTTATCCTACCTCACTATAACCAATGTCCAAGAGACAGATCGTTGTAATACTCAATAAATAAATAAAGAAAAAAAATTGTTTGTTTAGTTACATTTTTTTTAAAATAGAGCTCCAACAGTCATTCCATTTAAGTAGTTTCTTTCTTTTTCTTCCGTTCTTTATCTGTATAATTATATGTTGTTTTTTTTTTATTTATTCATGAGATTTACAACTGTAAAAATATAATTATATGTACAAAAAAAAATCTGGTGTATCCACTCACCTGACTTTCCTACCCATTTCATAAAGGTTTTTATATCTTTAAATATGTCCATTAAGAAACAAAAAAAGAATTGAATTATATTTATTTTCCTGCAAATTGGTCAAAGAAAAGATTTGAGTACGATTTCTTTCATAAAATAAAGCAATGTAAACCTGCTTGTGATAAATCATGTAAACATTTCAATACCCTCTAATATTGCCGATCAAAAACTTTTTGCTATAGCCTAATTTTGTCACAAAATTTGCAGGCAGCAGATTTTGTTATTTCCACTTATCGTTCTTTCTTATCTCTCATTCACCTCTTTCTGACAACAGGAAATGTACCCGTAATCTTACCTAATAATAGCTGTATCATCGCTAATATTGGTTCGGTTCCGATGATTTTTTTTTCGTTTTGTTGATAATTTAATTACCTTACAAAAGTTATACAGTAAATTATACCATAGAGTATATACTTAGCGAGTTAGGCCCCAAAACATGCTTTTGTGCTTTATAACGTTTTTTCCTGAATTTTCTCGGGAATTTAGTACATGTACAAAAGTTGAAAGGACAATTATTGGAACAATATACTAAAGTTTCATCAAAATTGTTAGTGCCGGTTCACTAGTTCCGGAAAAATATTGTCACAGACAGACATACCAATGGCTAAAAATGTGTTTTTCGGACTCAGGGGAAACGTATAGATCCGTCGAAAACCGCATTCCGGAAATTTGACCCATTCACAATACAATAGGAAAGTAAAAAAAGCTTTCGGATTGAAGTCCTGCCGCTCAATACTGCATCCTGGAGAAGCTGTTGCTGTTTACAAGAAATGTATACAATACGACGCAATTTAATATAATTCGTATGATAAACATTTAGGTTATTCGTATTTTTTAATAATTATAATATTTAATCTATATGTAATTATGTATTTATCAAAGCTCGTTTTGAATCTCACAGCTTTATATTTTACATTTAAAATATTTTTATAAACATTTAAAATTATTATTTAACATTGCGCTTCAAGAGCCATTTTAAAATCTTGTTTTTCCTCTTTTAAAAAACATAACATTATTTCTAAAAAAAAATCTTAAAATATACATGTACATAGAATACTAATCAATGGTAGCTCCATAAGTTGTAAAATTTTAGATTGAAATGAGTGTAGTTTTCATAAGTGCTTCATTTTTGCCGGACCATAAATCTGAGAGGTGTATGTCCAGATGGGTTTGAGTAGGTAAGTTTTTGTATTTTGTGTTTGTCGAACTTTCAATTTCAGTTACTCTGCGTAATTGGTGTGTTGTTCTATAAAAAAAAATTATAGAACTTAACAAAAATACAAACTCTACCTTGGTTTTTAGCATTTGTCCACCCATCTCTGGTTGAGCCACATGTCAAAGTCGATACCTCTGATTACTATGCACATAAAAAATAACTTCTTTTTTTATCTTAATTTTTTTTACTCACACCTGTCAGAAGTACTCCAACTAAGTGAGTACTTTAGCGACCATAAGCGAGTCTGCTGTCGGGGAAATATAAATAGTGACTTGATCTCCGTAAGAGAAAGGAGTGCCCAGCAGCATCCGTTCTTGATTTGAATTCACTAAATTTTTAGGTCAGAAAATCATGATGTTAAGTCACATGCCGATGTCGAATACGATGCACATAGAAAATAACTTACTAAATTACAATAATACAATTTTATATTATATTTTGTTTCTAGAGGTATTATTGTAAGAATTTGAGTTTTTTCGAAATTAAAATCTTTTTTTCTTTATATTTTCATCCACACCTGTCATGAGCTTGACAATAAGCAGATGTGCTGTAACTAATAGGAAAAGAGGACATTTTTAGACATGAGGAAAACAAAAATAATACCCAGCAGCACTTCTTCCTCGTCTTGATTTATTTCCTTAATTCAGGAAAGATCTCTCATCAATCTCCTCTTTAGTCGTCTCCTGATAGGCATGTCAGCTGTGGCCATGTCGTTAATAAATCCGTTGTGATGTCCGTGTAGTTTAAGATGAAATCTGGAGTAGAGATCACGTATGTGTTGGTCAATAGTTTGTTGTCGTAAGTCGTTATGTAAAGTTTTGCTGTTGTCGTACCAGGGAGCTCCTGTTATAAGTCGCAAAATTCTGGATTAAAATGTCTGTAGTTTTTCTAAGTACGTATTTTTGCAGAACCGTAAATTTGTGAGGCATATGTCCATATGGGTTTGAGTAGATAAGTGTGTGGATTAAGACTGAAGAATGAGATAGTATGCATGAGGTAGTATAGTTTTGAGCTTAAAGAGAAGTTCCTGGTGCCAGAATGCTTTATCGAATGCTTGGGCAACATCCAGAAACACGCCGGTTGCGCATTGTTTTTGTTCTAGTGCTCCAGTAATATAATCTAGAGTATTTAGTACTAAGGTTTCATGTTCTGTGTTCGTAAAGTCAGTAAATGGTGTAAATACAGATGATAGATGGTCAGCAAATAATTCAGATTTTTCCCTATCTGACAAAGCCCATGAACCATCCTCTTTTCGCAGGGGTACTGACACCTCTCGATGTGATTATTAAAATTAATGTGGATAAATTAATGCACACATAGAGATTTAATACAAAATGCCCTTCACAGTGACGTATTGTATTATTATTGTTCAATAAAAGTTTTAAATTGTAAAATAAAAATGTGAATAAAATAAGCGTGAGCAGAAGAGATTTTTCATAAAAGTGGTATTTTCCCCATATTTTTTTATTGAAAACAAAATATGAAAATGAACTCAACTGTATTGTTAATGCTAAATTAAAACAAATTGATTAGAATTTTGAAGAATTGCAAAAAATAACACAATGGTTTATTGTATGGAGATCAAATGAATATGAAGTGAACCCAGTCTATCCTCATCCGCAAATTCCTTCAAACAACTCCTGTTCCAACACCTACTCCACATTCAAACTTCCCCTAACATGTAAAATTACTTGCATCTATACAATATTTAATATGTAATTTAATATAATATAATATAATAATATGTAATTTAATATACGACTTTCCTTGTCGCACAGGTACAAATTATCCGCTTAATTTTAGTTGTAATTTATACTTTAAAACTTCTTTAAAATACTTCTCGACCCCACCCTCATCATCCTATCTCCTTTGGAATGAGAATGGTGTTAAGGATCATACAGACGATCTAACTACATTATTAATTGAAAAGAACAATGGCTTGTCACTACTTACTGAAACTCAAATAACCACTAAACAGCACTTCAAAATACCACAATACATGACATATCGTACTGACCACCCTGACGGAAGAGCACACGCCGGTACTACCGTCATTGTCCACCAATCCCCCCCCCCATCACCTACTCCCTTTACCGTCATTTACGTCTCGTTAACTCCGAACAAACAAAGAGTTAAATTTTTCCTATGATTTTTTTGTTCTATCTATCTTACGAGTGAAAACATACCTATTAAGTATATATCACATCTGTTAGTGCAAATGTGGTACGTAAAAGTTTTTAATTTTTATTCTATTTTTGAAATAATGTAGTTTGCAATTGATATAAGTAGTCTACTACTTTGAAAAATAGCAGAGGGCAATAAAATATAAAATTATACTCATAAATCATAAAGAAATAATTAGTTTTTATGATCTCCTGTAAAACACTCAATTTTACATACGTCATTTGCACTAACAGTAGCGAGATACATATTTAGTATGGAATGTTTCTAATTTTTTTTTAATTACGAATTATGAAATATGCAATCTGCAAATGCGGAATTTTCAATACTCACTAATATTGCTGAACAAAAACTTTTTGCCATAGCTTAGTATTGTCAAACAATAATTTCTGTTAAAAGTAGAGGAAATAGTAAAGATTGTGTGATGCGGGCAACAGATTTTCTTACTTTCACTTAGTTATCTTTATTCTCTCATTCACCCATTTCTCACACCAGGATATGAACCCGTAATCTTACATTGGAAATTGAGTAGCTGTAACTTCGTTAATAGTTGTCCAAAATGAACGATTTATATATGGCTTTGTAGGGAATTTCATTACCTTTGAAACGAAAGGCTAAACGGCTATAGTTATATTGTAATTTTACGTATAATATATACTTATGGAGTTAGGCCCCATAACATTTTTCTTTTCTTTGTAACTTTTTTTTCTGATTATTTCGAGAATTTAGTCTATATACGAAAATTGAAAGGACAGTGATTAGAAAATTATGGAAAAGTTTAATCAAAATCGTTAGCACCGTTTTCGCGCTACAATCTATAAAAAAACCTGTTTTTCATTTATTGCGCGCAAGCTATTGGGCATGGAACACCCAATTTCTGTCACAGGCATCAGTAGTCAAAACCCTACAAAATAAAAAAAAAAAAGCAACAAAATCGGTTCAGCAGTTCTCGAGAAAATCTTGGCACAGACAGACAGACCAATGGCTAAAAATGGGTTTTTCGGACTCAGGGGCTCTGAAGCGTATAGATCCGTCGAAAACCGCATATCGGAAATTCGACCTGATTGAAATACTTTCCTTACCTAGTATAAGTAGGAAAGTAAAAAAAAAAATGTGTATTCATCTAAACTTTTTTAATCCCCTCTCTCTTTCTTGGCGTCTATCATGTATATACATTTTTATAAGGATTAATGGAAAAGACCTGACAGAAGTTAAATCAAAATAGGTACAGTCGTTTTGGTGCTATAGTTTATAGAAACACAAGTTTTTCTAACGTCGTTTTGAAACTAGTTGGCAGATAATGATGAGTCTTTTTAAACTTTTAACTTAGAACGCAGTTTAATTCAACAGTATTTTAACCTTCTAATTTTATAAGAAGAGGTTGTAGAGATACGTAATAGCTTTGAAACAACTGAAAAGAAAATCGAAAAACCGTTCGTACAAGCCGACATTTTTACGAAATTCATCCAAATTTTCATGATATTGTTTTGCCTAGAAAGCAATGCTACACATATAATTTCAGCTCCATTGATCCAAAGTAACCAGCTGGACGTGATAAAACGTAGCGAAGAAAAATATATACATCTATATTAAAATTGACATCTCTAAAAAAGGCATAATGGCATTCTTTGGGTTCTAAAGTTTATATAAAACGCCCCAAGTAACGAACTTCGATACAGAGTAAATGTCTATTATATTCAAACAAAAATTACTAAAACTAAAAAAAAAAAAGAGTAACATTGGGTACTTGTGGAGTGAGTTAATAAATCAAAACTTTATTTTGACGAAAAGAAAACATATCGAGTAATATTTCAACTTTCTGTACAAAATGCAATAAAAAATGTTTATTGGACTAGTTTTTAAAATTTTTCGTCAACCATTGATTAGAATATGATACAATGACAGAGGTTTACTGGTTTCTGGATTCGTCCACGAATATTGCATCGGAATCGTATGTTTCAGTTCACAGAATGTTTTTCTTATTACTTTATAAACAAAGAGGTTAATTTTACGAACAAATACAAAATATTGATTGATTTATAGCTAAACAAAAAAAATTTATGATTTGAAATGATACAGTAAGACATTTGCTGATTTAAAAAAAAAAATAATTCAGGGCAGTTAGTCAAGAATTGATAAAATAAATATTAAAATTTTACAAATAGCCCTTAGCTAATCTAAATATATCTTAATATAGTATTTATGATAATTTTAGCTGAGTAGAGGCGTTACACTGATGAGAGAGAAATCTGAAGGTGATATCTGAACGTGGTCGATGGTGGAGCAGATCGCAACTGTAATTACTATTTAATTAAACTCACTATTTACCCAGTGCTGCCAACCAGGATGTGTTAAGCGAGAGCAGGCTGCCACCACCCCTTGTTTTCTATTGTTCCAATCACACTCCCTTACTCAACTGTAATGGTTGGGGTAGTTCTCTTTGAATATTTTCAAAACACGTCGCGTTTCTTATAAACATTATGTGTATTCATTTAAATATTTTTTAACTAAACAGATATTTTTTGCTTGAAAATTGATTTCCTTCGTTTTTATTTTCTGGTAGCAAATATATTGTTACACTCTTCTCTATCTGTTATTTTTTAAAAAACATATCTTCGAGAACTGCGCAAGTAACGATCTTACAGGCTTATTTTCTTTGCCCTAAATGTGATTGAAGTCTGCAACTGTTATAAGTACTCTACTAAATAAGAAAATAGCAGAGAGAAATTAAATACGAAATCATACTTTAAGCGATGTATTTTGATTAATAGGTTATCAAACAAAAAGGAATTTCGTGAAGAAGTGATTAATCACAATGTCGATCCTTAAATTCTTCCAAATAGTTTTATAAAAGTCGTTGAAAAAAATGGAAAATTATAAAACTTCGAATGAAGCCAACATTTAATCATGATTTCTCACACAATATTTAATTTTGATTTAATAAAAGAAAAAAAAAGAATGGAAGTGGACTGTATCTTCAAACATTTATTTTGGAACATTTACGAAATCTAATATTGAAAACATAAAAACAAAATGAATCAATTTTACACTTGTTAGATAGATAAAAAAAAAAAAATAATAACAAACATAAAATAAAGACCAGCTGAACAAACAATTGTGATAATATTAATGAAATATTTTCATGCTTGATCATAAAAGAAAAACTATTTCTATGGCCCAATTACAATTAAAAAAAACAACTTCTCTAGAGTCCCAATATGAAATTTATATATATATATATATATATATATATATATATATAATATATATATAATAACCTAACAAATAGTTAGGTTGCACAACGTTACGTAGACGAAGCGGGACGTTCGTAAGCCTCTGTCTCTATGCAGAAACCAATTGTAACTGTTCAATGAGCATGCTCAAAACGAACTGCAAAAGGGCAGCGGCCAGCAAGACGAGAGAAGTACGTCTCTTGACAGTAGAACTGCAGTGGGCAGCGTTGAAGTTGGCAGTACTCAACTCAGTAACGGCCGGAGTCAGACTGTCTATTGTCAATTCTACCGCCTTATGACTTAAACCTTGCACTTGTTTATAGCTAGTGCTACAATCCATAACAAAGTAGTCCAAGTATAAACTATTGATCTATTTAATATAAACAATATAAGCTATGGGCCTATAATACTTAATATACACATAAATATACATATTATTAATTGATTTCACTTTGCTAAAATAAAACAAATCAACAATTAATCAAACGAATTAAGTGTAAAATAAATTGAATTAACGCTGTGGCGTTTTAACTGTAAAAATAAAATAAATGAACGCTGTGGCGTTAAAAAATAGATTATAGGCTTTTATGGTATTTTGTAAAAAAAAAAAAAAAACACACAATTTTACATAAGACCTTTTGCACTAACATTATCGATATGATATAATAGAATCATGAAATATAATAATTCTGTATATAATACTCTAGAGTAGACCCCTTTTTAGAAACAATGTATTTTGATTAATAGGCTATCAAACAAAAGGGAATTTCGTGAAGAAGTGATAAATCACAATATCGATCCTTAAATTCTTCCAAATACTTTTATAAAAGTCGTTGAAAAAAATGGAAAATTTTAAAACTCAGACAGTTTGAAACTCATCGAATCGAGACGGGATATAGTGTTTTAATGATGTCGACATTCAGTATACTTCCAAAGAAACAAGAATTGAATTGAAGAGAAGAATTTATGATGATCACATGCATTAAAAAAATAAAATAAATCTATCATTTAAGAAAAGCTTAAGGAATCATATATGAATCTGATCGTTAGAGAAAAAAATATATACTCATATTATTATTATTATTATTATTATTAAGTTGCTCTAAAGTCCTTAATGGACCTGGACGTCAGAAACAAGCTTCCGCCAGGCTTCCCTATCGGCACCTATTCTTCTCCATCTTCTGATACCGATGCGGCTGAGGTCCTCCTCCACGTCGTTGATCCACCGCAGATTGCCCGAAGACGTGTTCCTCCTGGGCGGTTATAGAGAAGTTTCCTAGGGCATCTATTCTCCTCCATAAATTTAAATAACATGGATAATTCATAAGCCAATTTGCGGAAGTCAATATAGGTATTTTTTAATTATCCATAAAAAAAAAATAATTAAGATATTATGTGTTTCTATTAGATTTTTTGTTGCACTCGATAGAGTTTCGATAAATTACCCTGATTTCAATCTGAAGTATTCATCACATATTTTAGTCATCATAAACCTATTGTATCATTTTAAGAGTATTGTAGAAATGAAGATTTTATCAGAGAAAAGTGTACTAGAGTAATTTAAGAACAATTATAATCGTAAATGTTATTACCGTGTAAATAGAGGAATAAAACAGTTTATACACAACTATAAGTGTATATATTGTAAATGTTATTACTTTGTTGATACAGATCAAAAAGAGATTAGCGGTGATCGAGCGAGATTTTTTTTTCATATCACCTAAGATCAATGGTTGAGATTTTGAAATGTTTCTTTATGCGATGGAGTTGCTTGTACTGAAATGGTCACATGCATTTTAACGGAGTTATAAAGAGTTTAAGGTTTAAAAATTATTTCCTGCTGAGTCTTTGGTCTATTTGGTCTATGCAGGCTCACTAGTTGTTCTGTGTCAGTCTAGTTAGTAGTCCTCAGTCTAGTCAAGTCTGAGGCTTCGTAAGCGTTTGCCATTCCTGTGGTCGACCCGTCGAAATGAGTGTCTTAAAATGTGGTTTAGTCGTGTATTGTAGGCTATCAAAATATTTAACGTGCCTACTTGTATAAATTCTGTTAGAGTCGGTAATTCAGAAGTCTTGTGGAGTTGGTCTGTTTTTGTACTCAACTGCTACTAAACTAACTAAACTAACTGCTGGAGATTAGTTGCAGGTCAGGCTGATATATTTGATAACATCGGCGCTTCATGAAGATGGGAATCAAATAAATCAATCATTTGAGGCGGAGGGATATATTGAGGGGTACATCATCAACAGATGATTTAGCCTGTAAGTCTTGGCTTCGCCAGCTTAATCTTCTTCTGGCAGTGGCGGAATAGTGTTAGGTGCCTGTCAAGGGTGACGCCCAAGTACATTCTCTCAGCTGGAATATTTGTTTTGCCCGCTACCTTATACAACTTAGAAAGAGGGCGTTTATTCTTCTGGAAGTAAAAAAACTTATACAGTCGGTCTTCTTGGGACTAGCTGTAATATTAAGTCCTTCCAGTTTCTTTGTGATTTCTTCACAAGCCAACTCCCACCTTTCGTAGAGCTCTCGTTGTGTTTAAGGATCTACTGTAAACAGCAATGTCATCTGCATATGCCGTTACAGTAGCTTTGTTATACTTTGCTCTAACAGTTTCAGCCATGTATACTGAGAATAGTATTGGGGATAGCAGAGACCTCTCTGGTGGTGAACATCGCAGGTGAGTGCCACATCTCTGGATAGCGCATTTCCAACTCTTACTCTGATTGATCGCTGCAGTAGAAATGACCGCAATAGGGTACATAGCTGCTCAGGGAACTCGGGTAGTTCTTTCCACCGATTTCATATCGTAAAGCAATCGGAACACCTCCAGCCAGATCTGCTGGTTGGTCTGTATCCAGGGAGACGTATGCACTGAAAATTGGTCCGTGTGTCCGTGAGGATCACAAAGGTGGGTTGGGTCTGTGCCCTCATCCCAAAAATTTCCGTTTTTTAGGTATTAATCCGTTAGTATTAAAATTTAATACTGTTAAAGTTCTGTTAATTTTGTGACGAAGTAAGTGAACATGTTAATTAGGCTCTTCGCTGAGTCTGTGAGGGTATCAATACTTTTCAAGATGTTTTCTACCCAGAGAGGTGGTTCATAATGTCGAGCTCTTTCGGCGTAAGTCACGGAGTCTGTTTGTTCGTATGTCCGTTGGTTTTGTCTAGATGGAGGGCGAGCCTGAGTGGTTGTTGCCCGGTATTGAGCTTGCGATACCTCGGGGTGAGCACGCGTTGCGGCAGACTTCAGCCTTCCTCTTGAAATCTTCCAGCCATTCTTGTAACATGCGAGTCTCCTGCAAAAATTGTGTTCAATTGTTCAAATCCCGTTCGCGGGAACGCACGAAAAAATATCAATAAATTAAAATTAATAAGTGCAGGCCTATTTAGATTAATACGCCGCGGGTTCGATTTCCGTATAGAGACTGTAACGTCCCCACCCTGTGATTCATAGGGAGGTGAGCGACCCCGGTGTCTTACACTATAGCTCTTGGTCCTCCAGGTTGGGGGTAGATAATAGGGCAGATAATTACTAATCCCATAAAAAAAAAAAAAAAAAAAAAAGAATGTATAATCGTAGCCAAAAATTTCCAACCTTTCTTCAAGAATATTTCTGATGAAGAGGAATCGTAATGTGATCGCTTCCGGTTAGTAAATCCACTTGCTCCTTGGATGTCTCGAAGAAGACAGAACCAAACAATCATAAGAGCCCCAAATGCTGCTAAAGAAGACTCACGATATAAAATGTCGAAGTCAATAAGCGTAGAAGAAATAAAAAAAAAAAAAACTTTATTGTGTGGTCTAATCCGCACGCCATAGGTTTTTCCAATTAATAAAGGTTTGTAATTGGCGTATGTTTTTTTTTTTATTGGAATCAATTTGTTTAAATTTATAGGTGTTAATTTATTATCTTTTTCATTAAGGACGTGGCTGAAGGAGAACATTAAGCCGAAATTAGAAACTAGCTTAGTCTAGACAAATTGAAACTGTAAAAGAAGTAGGGCCAAAGTCTGGAGTGTTTAGTTTAAATTAGATTTTGTACCCAAACTTTCCTGCGACTGATGAGTTGCGAGTTCTGTTTGTTGAGCCAAGCAAGGGGCCAACTTGTGCCTTGTAGGTTTCCCGTCTCAGGATGTCTTCAGTCAGAACAATGAGGATTGGAGTTTGAAATTTTTCGAAAAGAGTTTTATAGTAGAACGAATAATTTTAAATCCTTACAGTATGATTTTTTTTATTTCAAATTATTTTAACGGTTTGAACATTAGTTACTATTGATATTTTTAAGAGATTCTTTGATATCTTGAGATAATATCTATAAAATATTATTATTTTTTTTATATTACTAGAGATAAATAAGTAGTCTACTGATCAATGATGAGGATAAAAAACAATTTTCAGAAATTTCAGGCAAGATTTTTTTTTCTCTTAACCGACGTTTCGACCGAAACATGTGGATTATCAGTATATTGCAATTCAAAGATAAACAATTGATATAATCTTATAATAAAGGATGTTATGAAATTAAAAAATGCTTCGAAAGAAAAATCAACTGTAGTTGAAATTATTATAAAATCCGATCATTTGATGAAATACTAATTAAAGAAAATAAATGGTTCTGGAAATCGCTTGTTTCCTTTTCTTTTTAACTAAATAACTTATTCATTTTTTCTTTTTACTATTAACGTTTCTAAAGCTATTTTAATCTCAGATTTTTATTTAATCCATTTTATAGAAGGTATAAAAGTTGAGATTGCCAAGGAGCTTAGTTTTCAGGAAGGATAAACTGAGTGAATTCCTAAGCAAAACATATTAAGATAAGAATTTTATATTGCCTCATCCTAACAATAAACTCGATGATGGGATTGTTACCGATTCTTTTCCTCTCAGCAGTCATCATTAAAGAGACCTAAGATTTTACAGCTTAATCTTATGGTAAGATTTTTTTCATACCGTTTACTAAAACACTCACAATACTTCAAGATTTTGTTTTCATACCGTTTACTAAAAAAATCACAATACTTAAAGATTTTTTCCTAAATCAACTTTATTATAGTCGTTGAAAAAATAAATCATTGCTCTTAAAAACGGTATCGATAACTGAATAAGAAATAAATAATGATTTCCTCAAGGGTTTCTATTCAAGGTGTCCAAGCCTGATTTATTTACGGGCATTTGTTTTGTACTTTTTTTGTGTATTTCGTGGGACCCTAAATTCATCCTAATTTTCATATGGATACTTAGAGCCCAGTAGAAGTTATCACATATTTTTGTGTTTTTCGAAAAAAATCGAACGTAATGGTAATTTTTAACAAAAAATGTTTTTTTTCGATTGGTATGAAAATTTGTTTTTAAGGTTTTTTCAAGGTGTGGAATACAAATCCCAACTTCTCCAAAAAAAAAAAAAAGATATATATATATATATATATATATATATATATATTTTTTTTTTAATCCATTTTACTATTTCGGTCAGTACAGATTTGGAATCGTTAATAGTAAAAATAAAAAAATGGAATAAGTGATTAAGTAAAAAAAAAAGAAAAGAAAACAAGCGATTTCCAGATTCCAGAAAACCATTTACTTTCTTCAATTAGTATTTCATGAAATGATGAAATTTTATAAAACATTTAACCACAGTTGATTTTTCTTCCTAAGCATTTTTTAATTTCATAACGTCTTTTCTTATAAGATTGTATCATTTGTTTATCTTTGAATTGCAATATACTGTGAAGCCTATTTCCTCCATGATTTCGTACAACGTCTTGGAGCTGGAAAAAAATATATAATCATACAATCTTTGTAAAATTTTGTTATTTTTTGTATTCGAGAATATTTCGTTTTGGGTTTATAAGATAATTTACCAAGACCTGGCAAACTTGCGAGTATACAGATGATTTGGTTATTGCAGCTATACTGAAAAAAACAAGATATAGTTAATTATTTAAAATCAGGTAGGCTGCGATGGGCAGGTGATGTTACCAGAATGAACGACGAGAGGGCATAGAAGAAGATAGACATGACAATCAAAGAGAAAAGGAGGCGGACCGAGGAGCCGCTGGAAGGATGAGGTGGCGAGAGATGATGTAAAGTTAGGTATCGTGAATTGGAGGAGCTCTGGCAAGGACCGTGACGGATGGAGTGATATAGTCCGGAAGACCTAGGGTCACAAAGACCTGTAGCGCCGGGGAGTAAGTAAGTAGGTAAGATATTTTACATATATAATGTTTATAATTATATTTGATGAATTAAAACTGCCTGAATTGGATAGAAACGTTTTCAATATAGGCATAATTACGAAATGTTCCAAAATCGCACAACCAATCGTCAATTATTCTTGTATTTTTTAAATATTTGTTCACCTTAATCTTAAATTAGAACCTATTAAAATCATAACAGATAGGTAGTTTATTGTGTATAATGAACAACATGGATTTCTAAAATTTTTAACTGCTGACACATTTATGGGTCCTATGTAGCATCGCTGATTAAATTGGAAAACTGGGCACAGCAAGAGGTCGCACCATACCAGAGATGAGAAGACTAGCCAGGGACAGAGGCCAGTGGGCAAAATGGGTAGGGACTTCAGCTCCACGCTTAACGTCACAAAGAAGCTAGAGAAAGAAGAAGAAGAAGTCTTAGGTAGTGGGCTTTGTGTTTTTGTTCAATGTAAATTGCATGTGGCTAATTGTTTGTAATATTTAAAAATAAAATATATGAGGTATCAAGAAAAAAAAAATTCATACGTATGGTAACAGACAATTTTCTATCTTCCTCTTGTTTTTAAAACTAATGAAACCTTACACTCAATGTAATAAATTTTATCAATTTTATATAGCTGCCATATATTAGTTCAAAACATTTTTTTTGTCTATAAAATATATTTACGCCTATCAACTTATTGTTAACAATCAGCAAATGTGATGGCGATACATGAAATAATGATATGACAGGCATGGGGAAGGAAAGTACCCAGCAGTACCTCTTCCCTAACTTGTTCCAATTACTTAAGTTGTTTAAGGAAGGAGATCTCTCTCTCTCATCCAATGCCTTTTTAGGCTCATCCTCATGTTCTGAGGTATGTCAGCTGTGACCATGTCACTTATTAGTCTGTTATTATGTACGTTTAAATTAGTGTAAAATCATTGATAAATCATTGTTATATGTTGGTCAACTGTTGAAAGGTGGAGGTCAGTATGTAGAGGTTTTTTAGTCATGTACCAAGGTGATTTTGTTATGTTTCGCAATAATTTTGATTGGAACATTTGAATTTTTTGTAGGTGGGTCTTTTTAGTGATGCCGTATATTTGTGATGAATACCTCCATATGGGTTTAAGTAAGTATGTATATGTATTCAGTTTCTGTTTTAGTTTTAGTTTTGAAGATTTAGAAAAAAGAGAGTATAGTAGTTTGAGTCGTTTGTTGTTGCCTTAAGTTTAATTTTAACCTGCGGAAATTTTAACATATCATCCTTCTGTCGAAGGTGAGTCCAAGGTAAAATACCGTGTCCCTTTGAGGAATTTGATTGTTGTCAATATAAACTGAAGGGTAGGTAAAAAATTAATTGAAAGCGAAATGGGTTATAAACTAGTTATGAAATAAGCTTAATAAATTGTTAGCAACAGTACTATTCATTTTTTTTTTACTACAAAAGAAAAATATTAATCAAAACCTCTGCATGCCACGTAAAACAATAATACTCATTAGAAAAAATGCAAAATATATTACTTTCTTCAAAATATTTAGATATTTATTAAAATAAATATATACAAATTTATAGAAAACTTGTCGATCTGCAGTAAAACTGTTGTAAAGGTGATCGACGATAAAAGTTACGATAGAAATTGATGAGGACAAGGCTTGCGAGCACTAGTGGTGCAGATGATTGATTTTGGTTTTGGCCCCCAAATATTTGTCTTCTAAAAGCTAATGAGGTTTCGAATCAGCACAGTAACTGAGTTTAAAACTTTCTTAGCTTCTCGGTCCCTAGTGTGGTAATATAAATTCTTCCTACTGTTTCTGAGTACATTCAAGTAAACAATATAGTCTGGAGGTATACGGACGGAAGGTGCTTGTGGAGAAATCTTCGAAATTGCAATATCTGCTTATTGCAGTATTATTTCAGATATTGTAAATATATAATATATATCTTCTTTGAATGTCAGATATGTCATAGACAGATTCAAGTCTCTACAATACAGGATAGTCAAGTTACAGATAATAGACTAAGAGCGCCAAATTGCGGAGTCTACCATCCCTTCTACCCTACGACAATCAGATTTTCGTGGGGCGATGTACTGTCTTTTGGTTAATAGTATCTACTAAACATGAATAAAAAGAAACACCGCTTTTATGGCATACAACATTGAGCCCAACAGTGCTACCCTCAATTGATTAATTAACTAGACAGAAGGAAAGGAAACTCAATGCTCCTTCTGCCGACACATAATTATGAACATGTAAAATACTTTAACTGCCCTAGGACACAGACAACTTCCTATCAAACATTCAACACGTAATCCTCCTCGAACAACAGATACCAAAGGAGACGACTACGTGCTGCAGCGTAGACTTCATTGAATCAGCTCATGAGACAAGTCTTCTTTACACCAGAGGGTGGGTTGAATACTAAGCAGCCGGCAGCCATTGGTAGTCCGCTGGCAGGCTGAGGTTGCTGCGTGTATATCGATGTCTTTTAGCAGGCCATGGTCGTGTTAGGGAAAGGCGCATAATAGCATGATCTCGCCATTAGGTAAAGTAAAGCGAGAACCAAAGGGGAACTTTTCAGAAATATATACTTTTAGGTTAGAAAAAAAAAAAACCAACACACAAAAACTGCAGTTTCTCTAACAAACAAAAAATCATTTATATTATAGTTATATTTTATTTATTTCCTTTTATTGTTATACGTTTAAAAAAATAAAAGTATACATAATTTTTCTTACTAATTCGCATTATTTACTTCTACTCGTTATTTTATTGCTTATTTAATTTCCCATTTTTCTCACCTCCATGCTAAAGCGTCATTGGCGTTTTACTGTAATTTATATAATAATTTATAATTTATAATTATAATTTATAAAAATACATGTCCCTAGATGCCAAGATAACAAACATTTTCTATAATTTCCAAAAAATGTATATTATATATTTTTGCCGTTACTTTTCCCGGATAGGTTATTATATACCAGATGGTTTTCTTTTTGTGCTAAATTAGAGAAAAAAAATTGACTATGGTATTAATTAATGGTATTCTTCAAATATAACGTTAGTAAAACCTTTGGAAAGCTGAATAACCGCTCTTCCAACCTACATCAATAACTTTTGGATTACTTACATTTTAAAGGTAGAACTTGAGAAAAACTTCTCAAACATTTTTGTTTTGGTTCTAAATTGCTTGAAGAAATTAGTGCTATTTCGTTTAGTACCTAAAGTCCTAAATCCATAATAATTTTCGTGTGAAGCAATGGAGTTGTCCTGAAGTTATCACAACTTTTGTGGTCATCGATGATGATCTAGCATATAATTTTAATTTTACTATAATAATTCGTATTTAAGGGTTCTTCAAGGTTTGAAAAACGAAAAAAAAACTTTTTTTTCGAAAAGTTTTGAAAGTTTCGCAAAATTATCTCATCCGTTTTGTATGAAAATCATTTCCCACCGTAGCCTTTATGAAGACCTGAATAGTTGGGTCAATACTTGGGCCTTATTAAATAGTTTCCACTATTTAAATTTTTTTTTTATAACCACTACCCGGGACCATCTCTTTCCTTGATTCCGCAACCATTGATAATTCATTACGAATAGAAGAAGAAGTTAAAGTCTTTCTATTTATCAAAATTACAAAATATAGATTACAAAACAATACAATGCAATTTTGGATTTAAAACCGAAAATCAGACGTGCTACATGGTCTGTTGACCGTCAGAGGAGTCAGTGTTTCATAACAAAATTATATTTCAGTATATTTATATACAAATAATTAATAGAAAAATAAGAACAATTATATTTACAATGTAAAAGTTATACAAATATTTTAATTACAAAAACAGTGATACCAAAATTCTCCAATTTATTAATTATTAAATTCTCTGGTGATCATTATTCTATAGGAGAAAGCAGACTTGCAGTAATTTACCAATGCTATCCAATTGTTTGATATTACTTGATCCCGTGATAAATTTCTAGACTTTAACCATTTAATTCTAAATTCAGAGAGTATGGGACAAGCAGCCAGGAAGTAATAGATATATTCTGTTTCGTTTGTATTACACATGCTACAAATATTATTTGTTTGCTTGAAGTGTTTATAATGTAAGTTCAAAACATCAGGTCTAATCTTAATTACCCATCTGATCGCCTTCAATGAGCTTTTGTCATCAATATAATTTACTGAAGTTAAATGAGGATAAAAAGCGAAAGTTTTAGAATTCTGAACTTTAATTACATATGTCTTTCTGAATTTGAGTTCTCAGTAAATATAAATTAGCTCTTCATAGTTTAACATCATCAAAGTTAGATCGATTTAAGTTGAAATTTAATCCATGCAGCTCAATCAGATTAAGTAAGTCTGTAAACCATGCGATTTATTTTTTAATTATCTGTAGTGCTAATATTTTTGGATATCTATGTGGTGGAAGATTAAAAATTTTTATAATATAATAAAAATGGAGTTTAATTGTGAAGATAAATAACGGAGCATTTTAGTCTCAAAGTGAATAAAGTGTGTTGGAGTATATTTTGATAATTTAAATATTTACGAAATTACAACATTACAAATAACAACCCAGCATATCACAGAAAAAATATTTACTTACACATATTATTTCTAAACCTGCCCGGTATATAGATTTTTTTGTTATAAGAAACAACCGTAAAGGTTTGCAAGCAAAGCGCTAGTGATGCAGGTACTCACGTGAGAGGGCTCGCCGTAGAGCCTGGCGGCGTGCAGCACAGCGAGGAGGGCCCCGCCGAGGAGGGCCTGCTGGATGCTGACCGCGAGGAGGGCGTAGCTGAGGTAGGTGTAGACCAGCGGGGGCCCCTCGGGCCGCACCGTGCCCTGGATCAGCAGCAGGCTCCCCAGCACCATCAGGCTGGCCAGCGACAGCTCCACCTCGTTCAGCCCGCGGCTCTCCTCCAGCCACCAGATCAGCCCTGCAACAATGGCCTGTCTCAGGGAACAAAATGAGCTGTGCTCAATGAGAGCCCTTAGGTGCTATTACATGCTGCGCGAATTTGTCACTTAAAATATTTTTTTAGTTCGGATCCTGGCATCCCTACAAATCCCAATACCTTCCTGACAACATTTGCTGATGATACAGCAATCCTTTCCTCCCACGCAGAACCTGAAATGGCATCCTAAAATTACCTTTTCCTAATTTAGCAGTGCTGCAAGGATTGGCGTATTAAAGTTAATGAATCAAAGTGTAAGCTTACCACTTTCACACTCCGACGTAAATCCTGTCCGCCAATATTTTTTAACTCTATACATCTTCCCTTCGCAGACACAGCCCGGTACCTGGACTTCCTTTTAGACAAGAGACTGACATGGAACCCTCTTATCAGACTCAAAAGACAAGAACTAAACCGATGATTTGGACAATTATATAGACTACTGAACCGAAACTCACATCTCTCAATTGAAAGCAAATTACTAGTCTATGTGACCATACTAAAACCCATCTGGACGTATGGACTTGAGCTGTGGGGGACAACTAAACCTTCGAACATCATAAGTATCCAATCCTTTCAATCCAAAGTCCTTCGAACAATAGTTAATGCTCCGCACTACGTTACAAAAACAAAACCTTACACCATGATATAAACATCCCCTTTGTCCTTGACGTAATTCCATCCAAATTTTCAAACTTTCATCAAAAACTTATCCATCATCCTAATCCCTTAGCACAATCCCTTCTCAGCTCTAACTATCCATATAATCTCTCACGAAGGTTGAAACGGCAATGGCTCCGAGATATTTTATAAATATTCTAATGGAGTTCTGGCAGTGACCAGCTTCTCCATTTAAATCCTGAGCATGTGGATGTGGATTTAGCGCCTTACTCAGTCTCCAATGGCTTTAGTGATGCGGCTGGCTAAGAAGCGCTGGGATCTCCTTGAGTCCTTGCCTTGCCTTTCACGTGAGAGTGGCAAGGCATGGTTCAGAGTTCCTTAGGTTGAATGTAAGTATTGTACATAGAAATGAATGCGTGACAAGTATTTTTTTTTTTTTTTTTGTTTCTTCACTATTCTTTTATAGTATTTTTTTCCTTTTTAGAAGTTTTTCTTCTTTTACTTTAAGGTATATATTTTTACTTACATTTTCTTTCTCAATTTATATTTTAAATTGTATATAAAATGTATGAATGTAAACATAGAGCCATAATGCCTAATGGCCTAGATTGTGGCAAATTATATTATTTTTCTTCAATAAAAATTCTATATAGAGTTCAGATCGTAATTTGGCTGGTAAGTGGATATTCTATTTGTACTGAAAATATGCAATAGTCTATTCAATAATTCATAGAACAATGCCTCAACCATTTTACTATCGTTACAAAAGTAATTGTAAATAAAATAAGTTGTATTTAACTTTCAGGACAAGATCTACAAATTAAAATAATGCTTTAAAATAGTCCTTCACAGTCAATTCCTTTAATCTATCTTTCCAGTTTTCGCTGCTTAATACTCCTCGGATTCTCGTTTTCAAATAGCTGAACTTTCAATAACATGCGATAATGTAAGGAGTTGGTACAAGATGATATCGCTTTCAATTTCAAAATATTTATTTGATTGTGCGTTACCAGTGATCTATACCTTTCTTCTTGCTAAAATATCGCATTATTTTGATCGACCAAAGCAATTACTTTTAAGATTCTTCCTCTTTCGAGTTCTGGTTGTCACTTGTCACCTGGAATTTCAACGGAGCCTCAGATCAAAAATGACGATATTTTCTTCCGATATTTAGATGTAACTTATAAAATAGAGTGAAAAACAGAAAATTGGTACAAATTATTTCAATAAAGAACTAGATAGATTAAATAACGATGTATATAAATCACTAGATTGGTATGAAATAAGAACCTAGTGGTGGGCAATTATTGAAGAAATAAGACTGGCCTTATTATCCAAACTGTTTCACTTATTTTTCTAATAGCTAATAAATTATCTTTATTCTCTCCTGCCCGATGCGCCGAAGAGCTGAAGGTCATTCAGAAAATCTTGATTCACCCCTCTCGTAATCAATCATCACTTGTTTACTTGTTGTTGAGCCTGAACTATTTTAGTTGATGAATCGTAGTGTCTTTTGTTCCACCCTGCATAAACAGGTATTTGACGTGTTTTTGAGTGCACAAAAAGATAAATTGTTTTTCACTATCGCTGCAATTCGCTGCAGGTCCCAAATAGAATAAAGAAGGATGATAAGGAGAAGGAGAAGGATTTTATAAAACGTCTGCCAAGTAAGGTCAGTATAGCTTCCTCACCGTTTCCGTGGTATATTACAAGGTATACAATTTTTCGTATGAGAATAAAATCTCTGAGAGAAGATGAATCGGAATAGCCGATTACAGTGACCCTTCAACATTCAACAAAAGAGGGTCGTATTTGAATATTCCATACTTGATTATGCTTAATAAAAAAAAAAAAAAAAAAAAAAAAATGCATACTGAACATGAATTTCAATACTGTTAGTTCAAAAGGTCTTATGTATAAATTTATTTATTGTTTTACAAGAGTGCATAAAAACTCAATATTTCTTTATGCTTTATTAGAATAATTTCATATTTTATTTTCATCTGCTATTTTCCATAGTAGCAGACTACTTATATCAATTGCGCACTACAAAATATCACCTTTAATACACATAGAATTAAAGTTGAAAATTATTACATACGAACTATATTAACATATTTAATTTTGGAGGAGGGGCTTCAGCACGAAAGATATATATATATATATATATATATACATATAACGATAATTAATTTGAAAAAAACAACTGCAAATTATTTCTCTTTGGTATATTATTTCCAAACAATTATACATATAAAGTAACATTAAATTCCTAGTTATAAAGAAAAATAAATAAAAGGTGATTCTAATTATTGGACTAAAATTTTTTTTAATCATTAGTAATATGCTAAAAAAAAAATAGCATTACTTCAGTAACACATTCAGAAAAAAAAAAAAGATAAACCTTTTGCAATAGCACATCTAAAAAAAAAAACTAGAGACCATATCTTTGCTCCTAATTGTCCGATTTTGACGAATTTTTTTTTGTTTTTTAGGAAATTCCGTAAACTTCTAAAAAACCATATACAATATTGACATAAATGTGTATACTTCTTGAGTTATTCGGAATTTAATTTTACCATCCCTCGTAACTTTTTCTGAGCTTCTTTTCGTTGAAGTATGTAGTATAGATAAATTTAGAGAGCGTAGAGAAAATGACTTTAGCGAAGTTTCATCAAAATCGGTACATTCGTTTAGGCGCTACAGTCTATAGCAACGCAGGTTTTTCGGCCGCCATTTTGAAGTTAGAAGGCGAATAGTAATGTCGTTGTAGGAGGATGATCCTCGGGTGAGCTCTGATTTTATATCCAAATTTGAAAAAAATCGGTCTAGTAGTTTCAGAAAAAATGCGCGGACGGCGGACGGCGGACTAGTAGTGCACATATAAGAGAAAGTGTTGGACACAATTCAATGAAATTAACACTACATTATTTTTTTACCAAAGTCTACCTTTTATCTAACTTTGAGCCAAATCGAACGACCCCTTTCTGAAATATTGGCATATCTAAAAATATACGTCTGTGCGTGCGTAAGCGGAAGTGCTGGATGGAATTTGATAAAATTGATATGGGACCATCTAGGCACCAATCAGCATAATCCCTAAAAATTTCATGAAGATTGGATGAACGGTACTAGGTGATATGCCCGTCACATCGATTTGACTACAGACAGACAGACAGACAGACAGACAGACACCGAACCAAATTTGATCCTTGATGTCTGAAACGTAAAACGCGAGTGAAAATTTTCGATTCTGAGCAAAAAAAATTTTTAATCTCTCGCACGAACACAATGCTTCCCTACCTTCGGTAGTGAGGAAGCAAAAAAAAGTAAGGCCGCAATGCGTGGTTACAGTATCCTTAATAATTTAATAGTTATAATTATACAATATTGAAGATAACCAGAGAAAACCAACATACAAGTAAATAAAGATGCAACAAAATATATATTAATAAGACGAACATTAAACCTAACAGGATGTGCGAAGAAGTTAAGTTTTTCCAGAAGTAGAAACATTCAAACAACTGGGGCTGTTTTAATAATATCTCATTAAACGAACAACTTAAATGAACAACAAAGCCCAAACAGAGCTTTTGAAAAATCGGCATTTAAGCATTGTCAGAGTATTTCAGCGAGAATAATAAAGACCATTGAATTCTAAATTAATTTAACGATTTTAGTTAAAATTATTTGAAACGTTTTGGAGAAAATTGTAAATTATACTTTACTCAACGATATAAAGCGACACTCGCTTGATTTAAGCGAAAACGTTGGGGTGACCTCTCAGGAATATACAATAATATATCCTTATAAATATTAATCTTTCCCAACGTAATTTCAGTGGCGTACGTCTATTTTTGTCCTAGAAATTCTAAAGAAATAAAGAAAGTGCAACGTAATCCAAATAAAATCACATTTTCATGGTTTGAGGAGTTGATATTTATTATTTATAAGGAAAAAAGTTTAGAAAATGCTCATATTTGCACATATCGGATATGGCTTCGAATAAACACAATATATTAATATCATAATCATAGAGTTGGATATTCCAATAATTCCCAAAAGCAAATAGTTCAGACTGTGCTCACTATTTGCACAAACTTGGACAAACAGTTGAAGACATTCAAACGGTTTATAAATTGCGATTCGGAAGAGAAGTAATTAATAGCAATGGAAATAAATATAACACAGAATCCACATGGTTGTATATTGAGATTTAATGTATTGGAATATATAAACGCATACATTAGTGTTTACACAATGCTATAGTTATTAAACATTCTTCGTCAGGATGGCATTGGATAATTATCCGAAAATATTTAATAAAAAGTATTTAACAAAAATAAGGTTTAATCGGATTATTAGCCCGAAAGATCGGTTTTGTTTTTATCAGTTTTCTAATTACGAGCATCACCAATATAATTATGGTATACATAGATTGCAGAAATTATCGGAAAAGCATAATTTATTCATTAAACATACATTCAACATTAACAATAAAAAAGGGTAAAATGTAATAAACTTAAGATATAAATTTAGGTTAACATAATACAATAAACAAATGTATAAATTAATTAAAACGATTACAATTGCTTTCGAAATATATCTAATAAGATATTAAATCGTATGTAGTGAAGTAGAGTTGCTCATCTGCGAGAGCCCAATCGTCCCTTCCACTCAACAACAAAATGCCAAGAATGCGAAAAGGCACCAAGCCCAAAGTCTAAAGAAGACCATTTCCTAAGTCTCAAGAAGTGCCTTGTAAAATTAGAAGTCCAAATACCAAAAAGCTCCTTTTATCCATCTCTAGGAGCATTTATACTCTTCCTTCATCCCTTTCTTGGGCTGAGATTTTCGGTAGAAGGGTGTTTTGACTCCTTCTAGCAGGCGTGAATTTCCGGAAGCCTCTAAGCCCAACTATCGATGGCTAGGAGTTGAAGACAATTTTATAATTCAACTCTTCCTTCAATGGCTAACAATAACAAGTTAATAAGCCTTCTTAGAGAACTCCCCAGATGTTCCATCAGTAGAATTTTATTTCGACTGACCTCTGCCACTGTCAACCATAGGAGTTATCCAGGGTATACAATAATTGTTCTTTTTAAAGGGAAGTAAAATTATTTAATTCGGTTTAATTAAAAGCTTCTTGGAACGATGATCTAAATGTGTGGCATCCTTTCACCAAACTGGGATACGTCAACAATGGAGCCGTTTTTTAAAATTTTGGCTTACCATTTCCTTCTTAACAGCTTCCTGTTATAATGGTACATAACAATATTAATATTAAATTTTAAGGTCTCATGTTTGACTCATAGAAATAATATTAGATAATATAAACAATGAATTATGACAATAATACAAATTTATTTACTACCCATAAGGGCCATTGGCTTAATGTCTCCATTTTATATTTATTGATAAAAATCGATATATTTTATAAGTTTTCCTATTTCTTTTTCCTCATCTTGCATGATTTCTTTCATTCCTGTTTAATAACATAAATTGAATGTGTCTGAGGTAGAAGAAAGAAAGATTTTTCATGAATGTTCAATCAATAGATGGCAAATTTTATTAAACAGACAACGGGCTCCAACAAAATAGATACTCTAAAAACTAGCTTTTTCTCTTGAAACTCTTGATGATTTCAGTTTTTAAGTTTATTTCTCGATCATAGATTTTCTCTTCATATTTTACACCTGTCGTATTTGTTTTTTTATAATCATTGTTTATCCACTTGCAGTGTTTAAAACTTATAAAAAAAAAAATTATCAATATTTTTCTTTATCAGCACACTTCATTATCATCATTAATCTGCTCAAACACACATATAATAAAAAACGCATATACGCTGTTTAATTTTTTCTTTAAAATTGTTTACACTAAAGTGGAAACTCCTTAAACCTTATGAGTTGACTAATATAAAATAAAACTGTGCAAATAAAATAAAATTGTAATAAAATAATACTTTCGCAAAATTCTTTTCAAATAGAAAATTAGTTTCATATCCGATTTAAATGATCACATCTTTTGTTGACCGTGGTTTTCGATAATAATATTCAACTAAATTATTAGTATTACACATTTTGATCGAAATGTAAACGTTATTCGTTTTCTCAAATACTTATTTCTTCACTGGGATATTTTCCAAAAATTCCCGCGTTGCAATCCTCAATAGAATAGCAAACGCAAAAGCGCAATTAGCAAATAGAAAAGTAAAAGATTCATTTTATTTGAAATAATATTAACTTTCGTGATTCACATTCAAACTTTCTCTTGCTATGACTTTATTTTTTAGGTTCTCGATCTAGTTTTAGGTGTGTTTTCATAGGATTTTAAATAGAAGTTAAAGTATAAAATGAAATTCGTTGGATTTAAATCAACAACAAAAAATATTGCTGGATGAAATAAAATGAAAATACTTTTTTTATTATCCTGGGACTGTTTTCCTTTGAGGACAAATTATAGATACAGAATAAATGCCTGTGTGGCCATATATTAAATTAATATATTACATTCTCATTAAGCTTAACATATTGAAAAAAGAATAAAACAAAACAATAACAGTAAAAACATATAGATATGTATAATACAAACATGGGAAAATAAAATAACATAGCAAACAAAATCATTTATGGGGGAACTTTAAAAAGTTCTCTTATCTACATTTCATGATAAATCGGATTGGGAAAGGAGTAGGTGCTTGAAAAGGAGAGATTTAAATGAGAAAACTGATTGAACATGTCGGATATTGGAAGGGATGGTAATCTAGAAAGAGGCGGTTTGAATTATAAAGGATTTGTCAAACGCAGCAGTTCGGTGGGTAGGTGGATAGAAGTCGGAAGTACGAGATCTAGTGGGACGGGATGTTAATGTGGCGATGTAAAAGTTACTTATTATGTTCAATACTAGAAAATTATAAGGGAATAATAAAGAAAAAGCGTTGACGTTTTTTTACCCATGCGACTATCAATTATTTTTTAATCGATATATGTCATCATTACCCATGGCTTAGTGGTTGTATTAATATTGACCCCAGGCAAAATGTTTGGGGATTCATGATCCAGTTATAACAAAAGTATCTATCAACCCCTTTTTAACGGTTTAAAACGTTTATCTTAATTTTACCTACATTTGTGTTAAACAATACCTAACTATCTGTCTGGCCAGGTTTCTAATTTAGAAGAATTGGTCGAAAGCTAAAATATTATGACATTTTAAAAATCAAAACGAGGAACCTTATTAGGCGGATGGTTAAATCTTAAGAGAGGGGGGGGTGTGAGGGAGCGATGGGAGGCAGCTAGAACCCGGAACCACTTACGCTACGAATTAACCCTTGACTAGGACTACGAGAATATTTGATCTGATAACGCCCTCATCTGCCGATTCCATTTACATAATCCAGGGGCTGAATATTTATGGGACGGGTCGATAGTGATTATCCTCCCATTATCCTTAATTTACACTAGCTCACCATATCTATTACATGGGGCCATGGAGTGGATCAGGATTTAAAAATTAATAATTTAGTATCTCTTTGAGGAGAAAATATCAGGTTATAATCCTCGATACCTATTAATACAGTCTGTAGAAACTTTGTTGAGAAAATGAGCTTTTAATGAGATAGCTCGATAATACTGTCTGTTTTATGCTTTATTGTAATAATATAAAATAATAAATAATAATTATTCAAGGATGCGAGACATTATTAAAAGGTTTAACACAATTATAGATAGAATTCTTTAGTAATTAATCCTTTCAGTTTTCGTTTTTAATATTGTATTATTTATTTAATACTAATAATAATATACATATGTATCTTAAAAAACACAGATATATTATATATTATATCTTACATACCTGCAGCACTTACTAGACAAACGATCTAAGCTTTCAATCAATTATAAACGACTCATATATATGACAATAATAAGACCTATTTGGACTTAACGGAATTGAGCTTTGGGGCTCCACTAAACCATCGAATTCCTCTCGTATCCAATCCTTAAAATCCAAAATCCTTCGTAAAATCCTCAAGTCTCCTAACTTTGTCACAAATAAAATCATCCATAAAGACCTTAATGTTCCATATGTTTCAGATTTGGCCCAATCCAGATACCTGTCCTTCCATAACAAACTGCAGAACCATCCGAATCCTCTCGTTTCAAACCTTGCTTCCTCCTCGATCCCTGATAACCCTCCGAGGCGTCTGAAAAGAAGATGGCCTCGGGATCTTCTAATATAGAACTTTAATTTGAGTTCTACCAATGGGTAGGTTCTCTTCATGTTCTACATGTCATGTTACCATTTTCACATTTACTTATTGTATTTTCTATGTAATTAAAATAATAAAATAAAATAAAATATCTTACATACATGGTGTTTCAGTTCTCAATGTCCAAACACTGAGGTGTGATCCTAGACAAAATTTCCAACAAAAATGTTCATTTGATGGATGAGCCGATCCTGATTTTGTGTTTTTTTTTTTTTTTTTGGTGGTCATGTTTTATTGAATAAGATGGAATTTTTCAAAAACTGTTCAAGATAATTAAATTGTAAATACAATATCGTTAAGTAAACAATTTTTTTTTTAGAATACAGTGATTAAATTTACTAAAGGTAATGATGAAAGAGACTTTCAGGAGTTCTGATATGGCCGATGTACAGATAAATGCTGCTCGTTTATGGGTACCGTAACTGCAGCAGTACAGTGGTCATATTAGGTTTCCTAAATGTACCTCTTATCATCGACCTTACTAAATTTAATCACTGTTTTCTCAAAAAAAGAATGTCTACTTTATGATGGTTTACTTCAAATTTAATTATCTTGAACAATTTTTGAGTAATTGTTCCAATTTCTTCTTATCCAATAAAAACTGTGACTACCAGTATTACGAAAAATACATAATTGGTCTTGACTCCTTTTCCGTTCGGAATTAGCCAATTCATCAAATAAACTTTTTTGTCGAAAATTTTGTCTAGAAACACTTTCCAGAGTTTGGCCATTAAGAACTGTGACACTCTGTATATTTATTCCTTATTAAATTAGAATATCTTCAATATTTCGTTACTGACAGATGTATTAGTAAATATAATATAGTATAATTAATTAAACCTCAACCTTTCGAGGCCGGCCTGCACCTTGGATGTGTCAAGAAATCAAGGATCTGCAGAAGAGGCGTGTTGCTGCCCGTAGACGCTTTAGACGTACTAGGCTTACAGATGACTATCAAGCGTTTAGGGTGCTCCGCTATTTGACACAAACAAGAATTCGGCGAGCTAAAGCTTCCTGCTTCCATGAAGCCCTGTCATCTGTCCCAGATCCCAAATCTAAATGGATAATCCTTCGCAAACTTTCCCTCTGTGAACCTTCCAGATCCCCTTCCTCACTGTTCTTTTCTGTTTCACCTGACGATTTAAATTCGCATTTTATTTCTGCCTCCTCTACCTCTTCTCTTCCCTCCTCTTCCAACTTTGCTCCTGAGTCATCATTTAATGATGATGACTTTTATTTCTCCTACATTTCCCCGACTGACTTACTAACCGCAGTAATGAAATCCCACACCAATTCCATAGGACCAGAAGGCATTCCTGTCAAATTGATAAAATTATGTCACCCCGAAATCCTCCCAGTTCTCCTTTTCATTTAGAATTTCTCCCTACAGAACTCAATATTCCCTTCCTCTTGGAAAAAAAACCCATTGTATTCCCTTTAAATAAAAAGCCTAATCCATCCTCTCCCGAAGACTTTCGCCCAATCTCAATTCTTTCCAATCTCTCAATACCCCTAGAAAGATTGGTGCAATCCCAAGTTTCCAATTTCCTCGAAAAGTCTAACCAACTTGATCCTCTCCAATCTGGTTCCGTCCCGGCTACTCCACACAATCCGCCTTAATCAAAATTACCAATGATGTTCAGACTGCAATAGATAATAAACAACTAACTGTCCGTATACTTCTTGACTTCTCTAAAGCCTTCGATTCCATTAACCATCCCATCCTTTTCAACAAACTAAAATCACTCTCCTTCTCCAATAGCCCCAATAGCTCCAATAGCTCTTGGTTCCAATCTTTTCTATCACAACGCACCCAAGCAGTCTCCATTCCTAATCAACCACTATCTGCCTACCTGCCTTTATCCTCTGGAGTTGCCCAAGGATCTAGCATATCGCCTCTCCTTTTTAGTTCCTATATTAATGACCTCCATGACTCAATTCTCCATTGTTCCCACCACCTTTATGCAGACGATTCTCAAATATAACTATCCTTTTCTCCCCCTGAGCTATTGGTAGCATTTACTAAGACCTAGATCGAATCTGTGTCTGGGCAAACTTAAACGGATTAAGGTTAAATGCTTCAAAAACTCAGGCCATTGTCATTGGTTCCAAGCCCCTCCTTAGATCCTATACCGACTTTCCCACACTAAACCTTGGTGACCAGCCAATCTCCTTCTACTCCTCTGTAAAAAAATTAGGACTATTTATTGATCAAACCCTCTACTGGAGTCACCATATTTCTCACATCTTCCGACGGACAGTTTCTACCCTCAAACTATTCCATTGCTTCCGCCATCTCCTACCTCAACATACGCGTAGACTCCTCGTTTCCTCTCTCATCTTCCCCCTCTTTGACTACTGCTGTGTGGTGTATGATGGACTCTCGGTGGAGCTCCGCGACAGACTGAAAAGAATAATGAACAGTTGCGTGAGATTTGTAATTGGTGCCCCGAGATACTACCATGTCTCTCACCACTACACTGAGTTAGAGTGGCTCTTCCCCTCCATTCGAAGACAATATTTCCTAGGTACATTCCTCTATCATATCATCAACAATCATCGTCCTTCCTACGCCTACAACCTTCTCCAATTCAAGTCCTCAGTCCACTCCCTATCCACAAGATCTCGACCTTCCGACCTTTACATTCCTTCTCACAGATCTGCCTCGTTCCAAAACTCCTTTATTGCACGTTTTGTTAGTTTCTGGAATTTCCTTCCTATCAAAATTCGACATTCTTCATCCTTATCTACATTCAAAACCCACCTATTTCAATTCCTGTCCCAAAATCAGTCAGGCACCAGCTAACCTTTTATGTAAAATTACATATTATCTATAAGACCATATTCACATATAGCTCTTAACCTAAATACTTATTATAGATTCGACTTTCTTTTTTTCGTTTCTTTTTTTTTTTCAACAGAAACAGATTTTACTGTTAAGAAGAATATACATTTATTTTTTCTGTAGTTTTATTTTTTCTTAAAGGGTTTATTTATATTTTAACATTGTATATAGTTTTAAGTATCTTAGTATGGTTTCAAGAGTTTTTTATATATTTTTTTTTATTTTATTTTGTATATAGTATGTATAACCATTATTTTTTTCTTTTCTTTTTTTTAATGACATATCTTTATCTTAATTTGTTATGTTTGTTTTTATCTGGCCAGATGTAAAATTTTAATTTCTGTACTTTTTTGTTATTCTGAAGGGACTTCGTCCTAGAATAAAATTATTTTTCTATTCTATTTCTATTCTAATTAATAATAAATAAATATTATTAACATACTAATTTTTAATAATTAAATTAAAATTAACATGGGAAATCTTTTCCAGAGACATCATGTTGCCATTTTCTTATCCTAGATGGTGGCGTATAAGTTACATTTATACCCTATTAAAATGTAAATTAAATTTACGATGGGTGTTTGATAGAGTTTGGCACCCGGGACTGCAGTACAAACTCCGATAATTCCTACCTACATAGTTTCTTATTGTCCTTTCCTACGTTACTATTCCTACGTTAGACACTTTCAAGTAAATCACAACGATGCCTATCCATCCCCATTTGCCAGTCAGTTGGTGTTCCTCGATGTAGTATCCTAGGTCCTGTCCTTTATACAGCTGACATCCCGACCTATCCCAATACTGTCATCAACACGTATACCGGTGACACATGTATCCCATCAGTTAATACGACCCATCAATTGCATCTCAAACGCTTCAATCACACATCATTAACCTTGAAGAATGGTGTCAAAACTTGAAAATTGATATAAATTCCAATAAATGATACCAAATAACCAATACCACCAAATTTATCCTGCATCGAAAACCACAAATACCTCTCATATCCAATCCTTACAATAAAAAATCCGTCGTAAAATCTTCAATGCTCCCTACTTTGTTACAAATACAATAATGACCTTATTGTTCCTTAAGCTTTCGGGCTGAAGATACTCTCCCAAAATGGCCAAATATAAATCACGTCTCATTAAAAAAGTATCTCTAAAAGTATTACTATTCGTGTAATTTCATTAAATAGGACTTCAAGAATCACTAATACACCATTTCATACAGTTTCTTTCTTTTTCTTCCAAATTAATCATCGTTTTATATATAATTATAATAATAATGATGATAATAAAAGGCTTAGCGAACCTGAAGGTTTAATTCCGGCACCACCAATTGCTTATTACACACCTCTCTCCACCGTTCGCCGTCCAAACCCAGTCCCTTCAGATCGGCTTTAACGCAATATTCCCAACTTCGCTTCGATCTACACCTCGGACGTTTATCATTCGGTACAGCAAATATTAACTTTTTAGGAATTCTTCCGTTAATAAGCCCGACAATTTTATAAGCCCATTTGATTCGACACGATGTAATCACCTCAATTATATTAACCGGATATAGTTCAGGCAATTCGATGTTATGTAACCGTCTGAACTCTCCGGTTAACTCATCCTTTTGCGGTCCGAATATACTACGCAATACTTTATTTTCAAAAACCTTAAGACGTTGCTCATTCCTTAATATAAGCGAACGTTTCGCATCCATAAAGAACTGTAGGATGGATAATGGTTTTATATATTATAGTTTTTAAGTTATGGGACAAGAGGCGCAAGCTGAGTAATTTTGTAATAGAAAAATAACAAGCATTTACCGCCTTCAGCCTAACCTTAATTTCCTCTTCCATATCGTTTTTGAAGTTATCGTAAACCCTAGATACATAAACTTCTCTATGTGTTCAAACATATTACCTTCTATATCAATATCGCCATTTTTGCAGCTAACCATATATTTTGTCTTATCCGTGTTTATTTCGAGCTCTAGTTCTTTACTGACTAGTGCTTTACAGAATAGAATAGAATAGAATAGAAAAATAATTTTATTCTGGGACGAAGTCCCTTCAGAATAACAAAAAAGTACAGAAATTAAAATTTTACATCTGGCCAGATAAAAACAAACATAATAAATTAAGATAATGATAGGTCATTAAAGAAAAGAAAAGAAAAAAATATTGGTTATACATACTATATACAAAATAAAATAAAAAAAATCTATATAAAAAACTCTTGAAACCATACTAAGATACTTAAAACTATATACAATGTTAAAATATAAATAAACCCTTTTAGAAAAAATAAAAAATACAGAAAAAATAAATGTATATTCTTCTTAACAGTAAAATCTGTTTCTGTTGAAAAAAAAAAAAAGAGAAAAAGAAAGTCAAATCTATAATAAGTATTCAGGTCATGAGCTATATGTGAATATGGTCTTATAGGTAATATGTAATTTTACATAAAATATTAGCTGGTGCCTGACTGTTTTTGGAACAGGAATTGGAATAGGAGGGTTTTGAATGTGGATAAGGATGAAGAATGTCGAATTTTGATAGGAAGGGAATTCCAGAAACTAACAGAACGTGCAATAAAGGAGTTTTGGAACGAGGCAGATCTGTGAGAAGGAATGTAAAGGTCGGAAGGTCGAGATCTTGTGGAGACGGAGTGGACTGAGGACTTGAATTGGAGAAGCTTGTAGGCGTAGGAAGGACGATGATTGTTGATGATATGATAGAGGAATGTACCTAGGAAATATTGTCTTCGAATGGAGAGGAAGAGCCACTCTAACTCAGTGTAATGGTGAGAGACATGGTAGTATCTCGGGGCACCAATTACAAATCTCACGCAACTGTTCATTATTCTTTTCAGTCTGTCGCGGAGCTCCACCGAGAGTCCATCATACACCACACAGCAGTAGTCAAAGTGGGGGAAGATGAGAGAGGAAACGAGGAGTCTGCGCGAATGTTGAGGTAGGAGATGGCGGAAGCGATGGAATAGTTTGAGGGTAGAAACTGTCCGTCGGGAGATGTGAGAAATATGGTGACTCCAGGAGAGGGTTTGATCAATAATAGTCCTAAATTGTTTACAGAGGAGTAGAAGGAGATTGGCTGGTCACCAAGGTTTAATATGGGAAAGTCCGTATAGGATCTAAGGAGGGGCTTGGAACCAATGACAATGGCCTGAGTTTTTGAAGCATTTAACCTTAATCCGTTTAAGTTTGCCCAGGCACAGATTCGATCTAGGTCTGCTTGGATCTTATTAAACGCTACCAATAGCTCAGGGGCAGAAAAGGATAGGTATATTTGAGAATCGTCTGCATAAAGGTGGTGGGAACAATGGAGAATCGAGTCATGGAGGTCATATATACAGGTTGTATATATTCACAAAATAATTTTTCGGGCTGAAGGTCGTCCCCTAAACTTAAATCCTGGATCCGTTATTGACTACTTCTTAATATTCTATTTTGCGTTTACATTTATTTTTCGATCTACTCAACTAAGTCTAGTTTTAATATTATAAAATTTGCTATCATCTTACTTTAACTAAACTTCATATCAAACCTTTCCTTATATAAAAATATTAAACTGAAGAAAAAAGAAAACGTTCATTCATCGTATAAGCATGTTAATTTCTTTTCTATCAATATATTTAACAATTTCTTGGGCTAATTAGAAACTAAAACTTCTAATTGGCGAGTCAATTTGTATTTGAAAGAAAAAAATAATTCCACCATACATCAGATGCGTAGAGAAATGGAGTAAATAAAAATTGTATCATAGAAGGGATTGTATGGAGGAGGAACATTTGTAGATGTCGCTAAAGCGTTCGATAGGGTCTGCCACCAGGGACTTAGCCTTATACTCCCTTTTACCTACTATCTTATCGTTCAATTCTTCTTTTCCGCTTTCATTTCTTACTTACAGATTTCCAACAAGGCTTAGAACTTTCTACTATTAGATTTGTCATGATAGAAGTACGCCAATAAACTCTTCTGGCTCCGCTTGTTCTTTATAATCTACACTCTTGTTGTTCCTAACCAACTGGGACATTCTGATTATGAACTTTCTGCAGAGTTTACCCTGACTATCAAAATAAATTGTGATTAATTGGAGGGAATATATTTTAAATCAATCAATGTTAACAGTGTACTTTTTTAAAATATAAAGGTGACATTAATTAACTAAAACATTGTTATGGAAAATAATTGTTTTATATCCAATTTTACCATATTCAATATATTTTTAGGACATAAGTAGAAATCCTTGATATTGTAAATAAAGTAAATATTTAGCTAGTACATGCTCTTTACAAAAAAAAAAAGAAAAAAAAAAGACGAAAAGAATTCAAGACGAAATAATAGCAAAGCCAGCTGAGAGCACCAGAAAATTGCTTTTCCCTAACAACCTACTTGTTACAAGCCGAATGTAAGAAACCAAAAAATAATGATGTACAAGACTATTGTGCTTTCTAAAGTTATATGATTATGTGAAACGCTGACTTTCATATAATGGAAAAATGAAGCCAGAAGGGTTAAGTAAATAAATTCCTGTATAAAACATTGTGTTCTAAATATATAGACAAACTAGTGAATTAGAAAATAATAAGACGCATAAATTTTATTTATCATTAACCTTAACACTATGATTTTCGAAATTTACAAATACAAAACCTAAAGTTTACAAAAAGCATACTAGCAGCAGACGTTTTGTCACAATAAATAGCATAATAATTATAATAATAATATTGTATAAAATATTATCTCAAGATTCTTAAAATACTAATTTTATTTTTTATCTATCTTTAATATATTTAAAAAAAAATATCGTTGCTACATTTGTTCCTATTGGACTTGTTTGGCATGATCGCCAAGAATTGTGTAACACTTGTATACATAATGTTAGAAAAATTCCTATGGCATTCTTAACTTCTTTTTTTTTCTTATCCTCCATAATAACTTAGTTACAATAAAATTATGGAGGATAAGGATAAATAATATGATATTCTTAACGAGTATTAAGGTGTAGTTTTACGAATCTCAGATGGACTCAAATTAATTGTGTCAATTATTCTTTAAATCAGCTTATTTTTTTAAAAGTGTATTGTGTAGTAATATGGATATCCAAATATGTTTTTAAACCATTTTTTTTATTAATGTGAATTAACTCAATATTTAAATTTACTTACGGTATTCAACGAGTACACTAGAGATAAACCATAAATTTCATTGTCAGTGTTTAAAAAAAAAAATTATTTGTATAATTTTATTGGAATATATTCTAAAAAAATTAACGAAAACTTCTTATTAGGAACATATATTTCCGAAAACTGTTAAATATTTTAATATGAATTTAAAAAAAAACATTAAAACTTAAATACGACCGTCTGGGAAACTAATTAAATTTAAGGTCCGTTTCGGAACAAAAATAAAATGAATGGGATTATTTTGGAAAAAAAAAATGGTAGATGAAAAAATTAATGTAAAAATTAAATTTTTTGTTTACAATTATGGTACATTAAGACCAAATTATTTTAATTTTTATTCTAACAAAAAATGTTGAACAATCTTTCAATGGTTTTTTTAAATACACAAGAAATGCAAGTATTATAACATTCCTAAAAAAAAGTTTTAAAAATAAACTTATTTTCAGATTACTTTTTTAAATATTTACGTTAAATAAAAAAATATATATATTTATATTAAATATGAGTAAATACATTCATCATCGGAATCATTGGATGTTTTTATATATAAATCGATTACATTATCTCGATAATAATAGATAGATAGATAGAATAACAAATAGATTTTGATTCACTTTGAAAATAAGCGATTACAGAATTTTACATAATCATGAACGACGCCAAAGCCTTAAGCACTTTGCACATTACTCAATACGTACCGAAAATCAATAAAACTCATTATTTCTTATCATAACGTTGTCGCTGGCCTTGTTTTAGGTTTAAAGGCGTAACGTACTGCTGATGATATCCTCATGTAATAAACCGTAATAAAATGTTTAAAGCAAGATAAAAGTAATATATAAAAAGCTTTGCACATAAAATATCATGTGTATACTTTTCAATTAGTATAAATTCTGAAAATGAACTAATCAAAATAATTAAAAGATGACTTGAAAGTGGTGGGTTTGAAAATTTTAATCTCCTGAAAGGTAAGCACAAAATTGGATTTTTCTCCTGAATGGAAGAAGGGAGGTAAGAGGATTGAAAGATCCAAGATAATTGTCAGGGTAATTTTATCAATTACTTCTCCGGCTGTTAAGATGAATTAATTAGTAATAGTTCGTAATTTTTAGTGATCCGAAAACGACAGACATACTTTGTTATAATTTTTTTTTTATTTCTTTATGACATTTACAACTGTATTACATAAATACATCAAGTAAATTTGGACATAATTGATATAATGACATGAATACACTTGCTGAGTAACTACCCAATGGTAGCACTCTAATGATATGACTACATTAGGAGGTCACGGGGCCATCTTCTTTTCAGACGCCTCGGTTGTTATAATTAAAAATTGAAATAAAAAAAATATATAGGATGTCCCGAAATTAATGCAAGATTTAAATTAAACATCTGGTGAGCGGAACACACAACTTTCACTTCCCGCTCAACTTTGAATAGAAATTATTTTCTGGCCATATTGGGCTATTATACAATTTTTGAACTGCATTTTTAAATGAGCTAAAGCTAAAAAAATTGCAGCTAACAAATCACTTGATTATTGATTACTGATCACTTGATTGATGATTATTGATTATGGAATGATTATGGATTGCACGATCCGTTGATCATGGATTGCACGACTATTAGTGATTAAACTGTTATTTTCCATTGCAAAGTTTAGTAAGACGGAATTAAGAGAGTTTCATTGTCTGTCACAGACAGGTCAAAAAAGGAATTTGGAATATTGGAATATCACAAAAGGAAATTTAATCAAACTATTCACTAATTTAATTTTCTAAGAGGTTACATGCTGATTTTTCGGAATAAACGGATGATAGATACCTAAATATTTAAATATAATATCAGAACTAGAGTTATTAAACTACAGTAAATATATTTAAGGTTAAAAACATATCTATAAAATATTTTTATATTTCACTTCTTCTTTCACACAAGTACGACGAAAAAGTAGTGGTTACTGTTGGAATATCAGAAAGGGAAGATTTATGAAATTATTCATTAATTTAATTTTCTAAAAAGTTAGATGACAATATTTCGGAATAAACGGACGTTGATACCTAATTATATAAATATAATATCAGATCTAGAATTATTAAACTACAGTAAATGTATTTAAGGTTATAAACATATGCTTTAAATATCCATGAAATGATTTTATATTTTACTTCATCTTTCACACAAGTACAATGAAATAGTTTTTTAAACAATGTCATTGACTTGATTAGGTGGATTTTAAATACTTTTTTCAAATTTAAAAGTTTACATTTAGTAAATAAATTTAATTTAATTTCCTTGAAAACATGTGATTTACGTTAAATATTATTTATTTTAAAAATTATTGTTTATAATTTTTTTGGCACTCTTCCTTATCTTCTACAACTTTCTATATTAGACAATGTTTTGAAAAACAAAATTCTCCGCTTTTCAATGATATATTATACGTATACCTTCTGACTAGTATTTCCGGAGATTCATTTTTGACCTGCATAAGCATTTTTATTTGTTTCTCCTTTATTCAATCATCAAATTCTTTAAAAAGTTATATTTAGCATTTTTTCGTAACTCTGAATAATGTGAGATAATTAACATTTTAAAATAAACCATATTAAAGGTACTTTAGAGACAGACGTAAATGAACATTTGGCATTTAGTCCTGTAAATTGACATCCATAGGGATAAGACTTGATTGATATAAAATACTACTTAATTACCCAATGATACACCGAGTTTAATCAAAATCGTTAGAGCCGTTTTTGAGAAAATCGTAAAAATGTATTTCAGCGTTGATATAAAGTGACATTTCTGGTTAATCGATTTTAAGGAAAAAGTTGTTGTCACATGTAAGGCATATACTTTTCTTAAATACGTAATATCAGTTTCGTACGACTACTCGGTTTTGAGCTAGACTGCTAACATACACAGACCAATATTCGGGACTTGGTTATTTGGACTCAATGTACCCCAAAATGTGTATTTCCGTTGAAAACTCAGAATCAAAAATTTTCACGATCGCAATACTTACCCTTACTATATATTACATACATACGTAAGTGAACGTAAAAATAAACCAAAAATATTATAAAATCACGATATAAACACTGGCCGCTCTTTAGCGTGTAATAAGACACTTTTGTCAATATCGAAGCAACACAAGTGTCCGCAAGACTTTCATTATTTTTAAAATATTGTTCAACATTGGTGAGTGTTTAACATCACCAATTGATCCTGTCTGCTTTACTTTCTGAACCACTTTCTGAATTGATGAGGTTAAATCACTATTCCGACCATATTGACTACGAAATTTTCTAACTGTGGCTTCAAGACTTTCATTATTTTAAAAATATTTTTCAACAATGAAAACACATTGTTTGTTTGTATAACTCTCCATTTATATTAACCCTAAAAATTAGCTGTTAAGTCGACAAAGAAAAATGAAACAAAAGAAGAAAGGACTGTATTTAATTTAAATCTTGCTTTAATTTTAGGACAACCTACATAACTATCCATATAAAGGGCATCCCGTAAGTAGAGTAAAATATTTAAGAGGTTTCTAGGAGAAAACAAGATCTACAAGAAAGTTCATATAAACAATTGTCCAATTTCCTGCAAATTTAAGGTGTCAAAATTTTTGTTGAATAATAAGAGATAACTAAAATAAAGTTAGTTTAAGAAATTAATATTTGTTCCATAGTAAACCAGACAACATTTACTTAAAATGTAACTATTGGTTTATCATTAATTTTAATTTTTTTAAATATTAAAAAGTGTACTTAGGCAATTATGTTTATTACAATGCATCCTATATCACCGAAAAGGAATAAATAAAAGCTTTGCAATAGTTAATTGTTGTCATTTCTTCTGAAAATACAGGTACTTTTAGGTGAATGGATAGAAAATCCATTTTACTATGTATAGTAAACATTTTACTATGTATAGTAAATGTTGTAACATGAGGCGATTCTCGAAATAGTTACTTAAAAACCTTAACTTTATTAATATGGACTTATAAAGCTTATAAACGAGGACTTTTTTTTTCTATAAGTGAGGAAATTGTAGGAGAGTCGCTTCCTATTCAACAAAAAACGTGACTCAGTAGAAAAAAAAAACACAAATCTTAAATTTCATACTTTTATTCTGGAAATTGAACAGTTATTTATATGGATTTTTTTATATAATCTTGATGTTTACTATGAACATTTAAAATATTTCTCTTTACTTACGGAACACCTTTTATATATACAGGGTGTCCTATAAGTATAAGGAAATATTTAAATAAGTGATTGTTCACCCTAAGATTGTTCACCCCCCGATCACCCAAATTATACAAATCATGGTTAATGTTATAATTTAAAGTATTTAAAATGTTTGACTGTTATATTACAATATCTATTTAGACTTAGGTTTATGCCTCACAGATCCTATTTTTTTTAAATTTATGATATTTACAACTGTATTAATATAAATAGATCAAGTAAATGTGTACACAGAAATACAATCAAATGAAAACGCTTGTTGATAAACTACCCACTGGTAGCACTCTAATAATATCTCTATAATAGGAGATCACGAAGCCATCTTCTTTTCAGCCGCCTCGGAGGATTATCAGGAATTGAAAAGGAAGCAAGGTTAGAAATAAGAGGATTCGGATGGTTATGAAGTTTATTATGGAAGGTAGGTCCAATCCAAATCGGAAACATATGGAACATTAATGTCTTTATGGATTATTTTATTTGTGACAAAGTAAGGAGAATTAAGGATTTTAAGAAGGATTTTGGATTGTAAGGATTGGATACGAGAGGAATTCGATGGTTTAGTAGAGTCCCAAATAGCTCAACTCCATAAGTTCAAATAGGTCTTATTATAGTCATGTATATGAGTCTTTTGTAATTAATTGGAAGCTTAAATAATTTGTGTAGTAAGTGTTGGAGTAAGCGGAAACGTCGAGCTATTTCTTGTCGTTTCAGACTTGTATGAGGATTCCAAGTGAGACGTTTGACCAGGTAGAGTCCAAGGTATCGGATTTATTCAACAATGATAAGTGGCGTGTTATTAAAGGATACTGTAAGACAGGAAGTCATAGGTTTACGACGAAGGGCAAAGATGATTTGATAGGATTTATTGGAATTCATTTTAATCCTCCAGTTTTGACACCATTCTTCAAGGTTTGTGATGTGTGATTGAAGAGTTTGGGATGCAATTGTTGGATCATTATTAACTGACAGGATACATGTGTCATCAGCATACGTAGTGATGACAGTGTTAGGATGGGTTGGGATATCAGCTGTATAAACTGTGTAAAGGATAGGACCAAGGATACTACCTTGAGGAACTCTGGCAGATTGAGAAAAGAGGGATGAATAGGTATTATTGTGATTTACTTTGAAGTGTCTATCAGTAAGATAGAAACTGATCATAAGAAAATATGTAGGGGGAAGAAATTTTCGGAGTTTATAAAGCAGTACCGGGTGCCTGACTCGATTAAACGCCTGTTCAACGTCGAGAATTACAGTGCAATACATTCCGCGCTCAAATGCTGAGGAGACAACATCCACCACACGATGAGATTGCTGTTTAGTGGAATGGGATGTGGGAAATCCAAATTGGTGATCAGGCATTATGTGGTAAGAATCTAGCATGGGATACCGTCGTTTTAAATGAGCTTTTCCAGGATTTTCTCCATGATGGGTAAAACAGAGATAGGACGGTAAGAGGATGGTTATTCTGGTGGCTTTGGTCATAATAATAAAAATCAAGATTAACTTCTGATAAGTATTTATTTGCACGTTTCGAGTAATCTTTGCTTCCCTCCTCAGCAATATTTTTGGGAGAATAAAATACTGTTGAGGAGGGGGAAAGATTCCCCGAAACCTACAAATAAATAAATATCAGAAGTTAATTTTTATTTTTATTTTTCTGACCTGTGAGGAATAGACCTAAGTGTAAATAGACAGTTGTAATTTATTGTAGCTATTTTTTTCTGAAAATACTATGTATGTGACAAAGTATCAGGTCACATATTTTTTTACACCACTAGAGGGGAATCTCAACATATTCGGTAACATTCCTCAACTCCATTAATATGGACATAAAGCTTACCAGATAATAATGTCTTTCCAAAGGTGGGTTAGCTATTATTAAGTTGGAGAGTGACGTAAAAATCCACGATTTTAAGAAAAAGGTTATTTAACAAAGTATAGAATCTTAAAAATCCCATTAAAATTGTTTTAACAAACACAAACTCTTCTTACGTTGGAATAAAATGTTATCTAGTTTATTATGAACAAGTTGTTAAATACGTGAATCAAATATTCTTTTTTTTATCCCTTCCCATTTAACAGACATAAGAGATTATTAACGAAACGCAAAAATCTAATTTGCATTCGTACAAAGTTCGAGCAGAAATAATATAAATTTAATGAATTTGATGAAAAATTAGACACTTTAAAACTAACGCAAGAAAAAAAAATAGTGAGCGGGTACTGGTAATAAAAAAAGTTTGCATTGAATGAAATATAATAATAATTTTTATCCTCTCTTGATAATAATTTATCCATAACGATTTTATTTGAATAAATAAAATATGAGCCAATTAATAATTATAATTATTATTAATATTTATTTTTTTCGGAATGATTTTATTTAAACATGAATGATATCTATTACGAAACGATCTTGTTTGAATATGTCCTGAGTTTATTGGGCGTTTGTAGAAGCCGTATAATCGGGTGCTTCATCATCTGGGAACACGCCTACTTTGCCATCATCATTTACCGCATCAATCCAGCCGCAGATATGCGGGCGTCATTATACTTGAGAGTCATCTCTACGCTCTGTATGAATCCACATCCGGAATCGAGGAACATCATTTTGAGTGTATTTTTTCCGTTTTAATGTATATTATGAATACTCCGTTCTACATTTGAAGCATACTCAAATCATATTATTTTTTATTTATTTAAAATAAGAACAAAAAAAAATCATATTTATAATAAATTTTTTTATTATTAATTTTAGTGATATTTCTATTGGGAAAATGTATACATTAATTTACAGTTCTATGTCCCAACCCTGCAATCACCTACTCTGGAATCAACTTACTCCGTTGCCTGTACAGATATTATAAATTTTTCAACTAAAAATATCACTAAAATTACTTTAGTAAAAAATATTAAAATTAAAGTTAGTCATTGAGTCAACTGAAAGGCTCACATAACTGAGCTTATTCAGGCACTTCTTATTTTTAAATTGAAAAATATGATTTAAACATAAACGTTTTGTCTAACTTTAAGTGGTATAGTCTCGTATATGTTTTCATAGATAAATATGTGCACTGATTTTTATGAGAAACACAATGTAATTAATGTATACGAATTTAATATTGCTAAAAATTCTACTTGTATAGAGTTGATATATTTTATAAATGATAATAATATACTATTAATTGATACATATACAAGAAGGATGATATTTCTGTCTTCGGAAAAGTAATTAAGAGGGCATTGAGAGACTTGCTATAACTTTTTTTATTTTTAAATATTTTTATTTAGAAATAATACATTTTTCAACATTTAAGGACACTGAGTGCTAAAGCTGAGTGAGGCACATTCATACTATATATATACAATACAATAAAAGTAAAAAAAAATTTATAAATAAAATATATATATACAGAATATATATATATATATATATATATATATATATATATAATTTCAGTATTTTTTTTCAAGTTACATTTCTTTGGTTTTATAGTTTTTGCCTTTGTTTTATATATATATATATATATATATATATATATATAACAAAGGCAAAAACTATAAAACCAAAGAAATGTAACTTGAAAAAAAAATACTGAAATTCTTAGAAAATTAAATAAATCATAAGTTAAACAAATAAATAGATAAAATAAGAAAAGCATTCATACTAACGCTATAACTGATAAGAAAAGCAAAACAATTAGGCATAGAAGTAAATGAAGAAAGAAAAAATAAATGATAGTAAGCTGAAAATTCCTACATGTTTTGCGTAACAGTCAAATTCAAATACCCAATCAATGACCAACAGTAAAAAATAGAGAATCGCATTGCAATTGCATACGGATTCTTATTCCCAGTTGCAAAGATATTTAAATCCCGCAAAATCTCTATAAATTTCAAATTAAGGGTGTAAAATGCTACGGCTGAGAACTGGACACTTAACAGCACCCTAGAATGAAGTACTGACAGATTTGAGAGGAAAATCTTACTTACGACAGCCGGAGCAGTCTGGGATTTGATAACGCATTTTCTCCTGAATGGATCAATAGAGAACTACTTATAAAACAATTAAAAATTATTTAATACTATACAATACATTATAATTATTATAATCCTGTAGTGGCTGCTATATATTAAGCCATAACAAATATTGTTAATTTATAATTTTTCACTACAATTATTGTCCACGAAACAGAATATTATATATCTAAATAAATAAATTTAAAAAAAGTTATAATTAATCCCGGAAATGGGAGAGCTCAGTAGTAGGGTGCTGAAATTCCGATGATCGAGGTTCCAGGTTCGAATCCCTGCTCATGAAAGAAAAAATATTTGTTCTATTTCATAGGTCGCGGGGCAACCATGGGTTAGGGAAACCCAACTGGGCCACATCCAGCCTCTACTAAACGGGTATCCTTAATTAAAATGATTGATTATGGACCCTTTATAGGTTTTTTAAAAATAATTAATCCCAAAAGATATTTGTAACTTTTTTCATAAATACATGTATTATTATATATTAAAAAATTAAAATTGCACTTGATAGTAATTAAAAATAGTAATTTATAACACAAAATTATACAACAACGTTTGATTATTTAACCATTTTTTTTTTAAATTTTGTTCAGTAGTAATCACATATCTTGTTACAAACTTTTTTTTTTAGTTTTTCAAGTCATAACATTAATTGGCTCTGAATATTTATTGTGAAAAAAAAGGTGGAAATATCAACTAATTAACTGCTAAAAACTTCCCTTCTTTGAAGTGTTCTCTTTATATCATGAGATCAAAAGAGGAGAAAAGAAAACAAGCAACAGCCGAACAAGAGAGCTCTGCTCTCAAAAAGGACAATCCGATTAAACAAATTAAGTAAAACACAAAAGAATTAATTTAATTCAACTTTGTTAGACATCACGAAGTCGTATGAATACAATCGGATAAGTACGTTAGATAAGATATTTATATTTTACTGTATGATAATTTATCTTGTTGTAGTTAAACGAAGTAAATATATAACATTAATAATTAGATGGTAATAAAAACAAAAGTTTCTTATTTTTATTTATTTATTTTTTTTTAATTTTCTGCCCTTAAATTTACTCATTAATTTATAATCTATCGAGTTCTACCAATGGGTAGTTTCTCTTTATATTGTACATGTCATGTTACCAATGTCACATTTACTTGTATTTTTAATGTAATACAGTTTTAAATTTCATTAAAATAAAAAAAAAATTATATATTTTAATTTTTTTTATTTATTTGCCCGCAACTTCGACTAACTCCTTCTCAAAAAATTATAATCTTTATTTTCTATTCCTATTTACATGTCTTTTTTTTTTTGAAAAATAATACAAACATCTATTTCGCATGTCGAATGTCAATGGGTCAATTAATTTTAAAAGACAATTAAAATTTAATTCACATATAAAATTATGAAAATACTTAAAAAAAAAACTAATTACATGGAAGACCTAACAACACTTACACGTTAAAATTAAAAAAAAAAAATTACCAATAATTTCGAATTCTACTCAACATTTGCTTAACACAAGATGCTGTTAAAAAAAAATAAAAATTATTAATGAATTTAAAAAGTTGTAAAATCGATAAGGTTTTTAAAAAGTGAAGGAATAAGCCTGATTTGGAGTCACGATGGATGATTATAAATAGTTTATATAAGTTATCTATAATATGTTTATTTTAACGTATTGAACTTTCAAAGTTTATTTTATTTTGTTCTTTTGGTTTATTATTTTCAATAATGAACCATTATGAAGGACCAAAAAATTCAAAAACGTAACCCCCTCTCAAAATTTGGAAAGAGAATTTCCTAAAAAAAAAAAAAAAACAAATCGTTAAAATCAGAATATTAGGAGCAAAGATATGGTCTCTAGTTTGTTTTTAGATATTTAGATATTCTACTGCAAAGGTTATATATATATATATATATATATATATATATATATATATATATATATATATATATATATATATGTCTTTTTTTTGGTTTTTAAATTTTGAATGTGTTACTGAAGTAATGCTATTTTTTTTATCATATTACTAATGGTTAAAAAAAAGTTTAATCCAATAATTGGAATCACCTTTTATTTATTTTTATTTATAATTAGGAAGTTAATGTTAGTTTAGGGGTATAATCGTTTGGAAATAATAAACCATTGTGAAATAATTTTCAGCGTTTTTTCTATTCATTACATTGCTGTTATTTAACTTATTTATGCCATTTATAAGTACGAAATGAATGTGTTCTTCTGTTATTATTCTGTATTTTATTAGGATAGAAGTTAATATTATTAAAAAAGAAAAAAGTTAAATTCAAATTCAAATCTGACTATGAGATATTGGTTCGTGCAGTCTTCTACACAATTGAAAAAGGGATAAAAGTGATGAAAATAAATCTGGTTGAATAATTTAGCATTCAATTTAATATTTTGAAGAGATAATGAAAAAAGAAACTATTTTATTTATTTCCAGAGTTTAGTCATTTTAATGAAATAAATAAATCCTGAGTGAAATAAATCCTCACTTTATGTTCTTGATTTAATTCCAATGCAGGTCGAGTACGGTATCTGTCTGCATCCTATCTATTAGAGATTCCATTCCCATTGGTTATAGCACGAATTGCAGTTTATTTATTTTTCATTGCATATCTATTCCATTCTTCGAAATTCAATCATAAGAATTCAGTAATAAATAATTTAAACCCATACTACGGTTTATGGCAGCAATAAAAATGTGTCCGGAGAATTTGAAGGTTAAAAATTGGCTTGATTAAAATGTATCAAATTAAAATACAAGTAATATACAAATAATTTCTTTTTGTAATTTTATCAAGCCAAATTAAACGCATTCGTTTTAAATAAATTCCTTCACGTATTTTTAAATACTTAAGAATTCGCGTCCCATTATCATAATCCATGTGTCATAGAGTGACACTGGCATTGTTTTGGAAATGTTATACAACAATATTATTTTGTTCTAATTTAAAAACCAAAATATTGTATGCATAGAAAAATTTTAACTTGAAAAATTAATTAATTTTAATAATTGTTTATCAAAATCTTGTACGGGACAGGGGTCTTTCGCCAGTATCGAGTAAAGTATCGCCAGTTACTTTTTTGTTACTTATTTAGAATTGTTACAGATTCGTCAAATGTACATGATTCAATAAATTATAATGATATTATTATGATGACATTATAACCTTAATCGTATTAACCTTAATTGTTTTATTGATGCCGAGAAATTAAAAAAAAAAAATTGGAAATTAAATAACGTTATTTCTTCAGGAAGTAGATGTAAACTAGACCCACATCTTTGAGAATTTTTGAATGAGAAACTTTTGACCTCCTGAAGGTTAAAGTTGTTAAATATTTAGAATATGTTATTCTTTAAGTTGAAATGTTTTGTGTTTATCCGTTGTTTAATATTAATTTTCAATAAAATATTTATTCTTTTATGACATATGATTTCTTAGTGATAACTGTTAACTAATTTTATTCGAAGGTAGCGGTAACATTTTACTGAAAGTGACTGGCAATACTGAAGTAAAAAAACTAAGTTATGTGCTTTAGGCCACACGATATAAGAGAAAACATCAACAAAGCGAGATTAATGATATGAAATATAAATTATAAATAACAGCTCATTACAAAGAAGATGGAATGCTGAACATTTCCCTCGCTTATAGCATTGAAGTCCGATATTTAGTATCTGAAATACTTTAATCCATATGTTCCATAAAACTCGTTATTATTTGGTTTTTGACACTACTTTTTCCTATTCGCTTAAATAAAAACTTTATAATGACTGTGCCCTGAATATTTATTACCCATGATATGGAAAACAGTCGACAAACTTCCTTCTGCTATGTATTGTAAAGACCGTCGGTGGAATAATTAGTTTAAAGGTATAAACAAATAAACATCAGAAGTCATACTAACATCTGGCGGTTGGGTACCTGAGGGAGGGTAACCCATTAGGACAACCTTTTGTAAGTGGTAATAAAAACCCTTAAGAACCACCGACAAAGACCGACAACTAAGTGTTTAAAAAGGGTCCCGAAAGACCTTTTCACACCTTCCACCAGAAATACCTAAGTCTGTACCTGCTGCTTTACCTTGGCCTGGGGGAGAGGGCGTGGTCATCCCTTAGGCTGAGAATATTCAGCCAATCAGGAAAAACACTGCCAAAAGAGAGGGGGATGAAAAAAGGTGGGAGATAGAGAATTTGGACTGGACACTTCTTTTTGGAACTCGGAGGAGAGAGGACTTCTTCTGGGAACTTGGAGCTGAGAGGACTTCTTCTGGGGACTCGGAGAGGAGACACAGGCTAGGACTTGATGAGGGGAGTCGAGGGAGGAAGACGAAGACAGCCGGAGAGAGCAGATGGACGGACTAGACGCTGAAGGAGAGCAGAGACCGGGAATCCAGATATGACGGCTAGAAACACCTAGAGACACTATGAAGGACCAGCTAAGTGGTAACAAGCATTTAGTTATACTAATGTAAATTTGTGTTGGCAACCATACATCATTAATTAATATAATCAATATAACACGTAACTTTAATTAAACATCAAGCATTCTCCTCCAGTATGATTCTCAACTATTATTATGTATATAGGTTTAGTTATTATTTTGTATATAGATGTTTTTGGTGTTATTTAAGCTTATAAATATAATAGTTAGTAAACCATCTTAGTACTTTTACATTCTACCTTGCATGCCACCAATTAGTAATAGAAACAAATAGTAAATTTATAAACATGATACCTTTAGAAAGGAAATCTGATAAAAATTATATGGTTCAATCTAGGATACTACAGTAGGGGGTCTGTGGTATCTAACATTTCAATACAAATATAAGTATTACATACATTTTAATACAAATAAATGCAGTTCCTGGAACCCCTTACTCGCCGTAGAAACGCGAGGCCAGGATCATAGCATTTTAAATGGCATCCCTTGTGGGAACGTATCATTAAATTTACTATTTGTATCTAAGATTAAATTAATAATTGATTTTTTAGAATTTCATTCCTGTGATTAATAAAGGTGGCATTGTAATAAGTTGGTACTAAGAATCGTACAAGAGGATCAAAGGAAACATCTTTGATTTAATTCAATTTGGTTATTTGAATGTAATGAAGTTGGTTAGTTTGAGATAATTTAATATATATAAAATGATTGTTTAATGAAATGACTGTAAAACTTGATTGGTGTTGTAACGGACAAAATTTAGTTAAATTCTTTCTTGTTCTGATTTGAACGATGCTGATTCTGCGGTTCAATAATTTGTGTCAAACCTCTTTTTAATATATAAAAATCTTCACCCTCCTATTTAATGGTCTTGTATTAAAAGTGGCTTGTTTATATTGCGGTTTATTATTATTGGGATATTTTTTAATTGCATTGGGAATTATTTTTATGATAGCGTTTAACCCCTTCCTAAAAGGTTAAAATAGGTATTAAATTAAAAGGGATAATATACGCACATACTTTTTAAGATGACTCTTAGGGTAGAAAGAGAAATACTACCAAAGCCTAAACGATCTGAAGCAGTAGCGGATCAGAAAACACCCAGACAAGCAGAACTGAGATCAACTGAAGAAACAGTGATTCGAATCCCGAAGAAAACCCAGCCACAGGCCAAAAAGAAGATAGAGGACAACACAGGAGGAAATAACCTGTTTCTAATACTCCTTCAGAAATTAGAAGAAGGGCAAGAAGGTATAACAGAAAGTCTTAGGAATTCGGAAAGAAACCTAAAAGAATTTATAGACAGTAAAATAAATAAATTCACGACCGAGTTAACCAAAAAGATAGAGGCGAAAGAAGAAGTCAGCCTAGAACACCAATCAGAAGGAAATGAAAAAGTTAACAAGCTGGAAGAGAATTTTGGTGAAAACATCACCAAAAATAATGATCAGAAGACTCTCAATCCTACAAATCAAACAAGTGACATTGAAAATGTTCAAGGTCAAGAGAATGAATGTCTTGAATCTGAACAGGAACCTAATGAAGTTATTGAAGTGGATGAACCTATATCAGCCGTACCCTCCTTAGGCGAGAATAGAAAAATTGAAGATGAAGGAACTACCTCCGACGAACAAGAAAGCGAAACCTCTACATTAGATAATGAAAGTCTTGAATCTGAAAATCTCAGAGAAGATATAAAAGAAATCAGTGAAAAAGAGGAAAAAATTATAGAAGTCCAGGAGGAAACCTTGAAAGGTTTTGTATTAGGTTCCATAAGGATCAGAGAATTCTTTTTCCAGGCCGATAAGGAGACCCACGAGATCCTAGAAATTAAAGAAGAGTATATACGCCCCACAGCTTCAGTCGAACCTTCCATAACAGAAAAGACTTCTCCGAAAGTAGAAGATAAACCAGCTAAGATAGAAGGGTGGAACAAAAGACTATCGAAACATATAAGATCAGTACCGAGAATTAATAACTTAATTTATTATAGGTATACAGACACATACATAATCCCCATTTATATTTTAAATGATGAGGTATATAAAGGTTATATGGCTTTGAACCATGTTAGGGCAGGCCGGTTAAGATCTTATTTTAAGCCGCGGTAGTCTTTGTCCCATTCCAGAGGGCAAAAAGGGGTTTTTTAGCGTCCCTTCCGTTGACGAGCTAATGGGTCCTGGCGAAACCATCGTTAGGTTACCCATTCTGGAAAATTGTAAATAAGTTGTAATTAGTTGTATATATGAGTTTGTAAATAGGATTTGAACTTTAATAACTAATTTAGACTGCTGAATGTAAGGAATCTCAGGCTGAACCGACCAAAGTAAATTTATAATTAAATTCATTGTATGATCTTATGATAATAGTTAAATTAAAACAGAGTTAAAACCTTTTTAATAATAGATTTGTGTTACTAAACTTTTATTAGAAAAGAAAAAGGGAAGGACCGATAATAAATCATTATTAAATAAAGGGATAAAACTTTTCATTTTAATTTAAATGTGCAGTGGCCAGATTGATGGGAGTAAGAGCTAGTTAAAATTATATTGCCGTAGTTCAAAGTTAGCGCAGACGAGCACCCCAAATTAACTTCTTAAGAAAAATTGGACCATTTTGTTTTTAATCCTAATAGGATTTAGTTTAAAGGAATAGGGAATAGTTACCCTCAACTAGGAGTAGACATAGGTCCTCCTCATCACCCGTAGGGTTGATAAATTTATATAAGGGAGAACCCTTTTGATGGAATAGCTGTAGTGCATCCATTCATCACTAAGTGTGATAAATAATTAGGAGAAGATAAAGAAATCTTCTATAACTATACCTCCAGAGTACTGAGGTAGTATGAGTATGGATCCAGAAGTTAAAGGTTTAAAAAGTATAATAGTAAATGGGGCTCAAGTAAGATACTTTGTCATTATGATGTGCACATGACTACATTTGAGGCAAATTTAACGGTTTATAGCGGCCACGTGTAAGAAACGGATGATACATTCATAATTAAATCATAATTGAAAATCATAAGATAGGAATTTTAATATTCATTGAATAAAATATTAATAGGTCATTGAGAAAACGAAGTCGCCTGAGGTTCATTCACTATTTCAGCAAAATATATAAGCATCCCGATAGTGACATTAAAATGTTTTTCACGAACATTTGCCAGCCCATTGTTTAAAAACAAGTTTTGACTTCTCCTTTTGGAGAGCTAAAGGTATATATAAATTAAAATTGTGTGAATGATGAGAATGCTATGTGCTTCTACACCAAAGATATGACATTAGAGCTTAAAGGTAAAAGCTGGTACAAACCACTTAGAAACCTAAGGTAAAATTTTTTGTTTTTGTTATAACGGTTGCCACGCAAGGTAGTTACACTGAATGAATAATATGTCATTGTTGTAGTATGTGTGTAAATATAGTTGCCTAAAAGTGCACCATAGATAACTTGAATTCCTTTGAAGACTCTTTTTTGAGAGTATAAATAATAATTATATAAATAGTGTAAAGATAATGTGAATGTTAAGAATTCAAGGAAATGACACTATAAAATCTTGGCTAAATGAGATGTTAGTAAAGGAGGAAGAAACATTGTTCAATGAGAGTAGTGTAATGAATGTCAATGTGTATATATATAAGCATATGTTTTGTTTTGTATTCCACTAAACAGATAGATAAACTATAAAGAATTACGAGTAGTGGTATTGATATATTTCAGAATTAGTAAATTTAAGATATGGAAGTAAAATTGAATTACTGGTTGTGTAAAAGCATATTTTTTCAGTATTTCCAGTAGTTAATGTTCAGTACGTAACTTTAATTAAACATCAAGCATTCTCCTCCAGTATGATTCTCAACTATTATTATGCATATAGGTTTAGTTATTATTTTGTATATAGATGTTTTTGGTGTTATTTAAGCTTATAAATATAATAGTTAGTAAACCATCTTAGTACTTTTACATTCTACCTTGCATGCCACCAATTAGTAATAGAAACAAATAGTAGATTTATAAACATGATACCTTTAGAAAGGAAATCCGATAAAAATTATATGGTTCAATCTAGGATACTACAGTAGGGGGTCTGTGGTATCTAACATTTCAATACAAATATAAGTATTACATACATTTTAATACAAATAAATGCAGTTCCTGGAACCCCTTACTCGCCGTAGAAACGCGAGGCCAGGAACATAGCACTTCTATAAGCTTATCATTGTATAAATTCTTTATAACTTCCACCGTTATGTACCACATCCCAAACAATTATTAAGCAAATAAGAATATTATGATTTATTCTGTCTGATTTAGCTATTTTCGAATTGAGTTGTTTTAAATAACGTTTACTGGCTCAAAACAAAAAAAAAAATCTGCATTTTGTTCCTTAGCCCACACGATATAAGTAAAAATATCAACAACGTGAGATCAATAACATGAAATGTAAATTATAAATGATAGCTCATTACAAAGAAGATGAAATGCTGAACATTTTCCTCTCTTAGAGTATACAGATTCGTTTTTTAGTATCTGAAATATTTTAATCTATATGTTCCATAAAACTCGTTATTATTTGGTTTTTGAAACATTTATTTTCCTTTTCCCTCTCTAACATGTTGTGTGGCGTAACCTCTCTAACATAAAATGGCGTTGTGTTAAGATACAATTTTGGATTATAGCTTATTGCAGAGAGAATGAAATGCTGAACAATTTCCTCGCTTACAGTATGCACGCCGATTTTTATTTTCTGAGGTATTTTAATCCATATGTAAAAACATATCAACTAGTCGAATTTAGCCGAATTTACCCGAGCGTTAATACGGAGTGAAATCTGATGTATCAATCTAATTCACTCTTCACGAAAAAGTGCAAAACGCTCCTAAAGAAGTTTTGACTACAAAAAAAAAAAATATTTTAAATTAAATGTTATTTCATCACGAAGAAGAATTATGCAATGCGAGTTTGTATAGAGAAGAATACTTGAAGGATTGGATTTATTTGATGAAATATTTCAGGCAATGAGAATCTATTGACCCCCTGAAGATTAATATTGTTAAATATTTATAATATTTGTTTTTCTCTAAGGTAACATGTTTTGTGTTTATCTGTTGTTTAATATTAATTTTCAATACAACATTTATTCTTTTATGACATATGATTTCTTAATGATAACTGTTATTTTATTTTATCCGAAGATAATGGTAACTGTTACTAAAAGTGACTGGCAACACTGAAGTAAAAAAAAAGACTCGAAGACAGTAACAGAACCAATGCTTATACTTATTATTACGGAGTTAGATCAACTTAAATACTTTTAACTCAAAACATATTCCAGTTAATCTTAAGATCAGTAATTTTTTAGCAGTTATTTATAAAGTTATTTCCATATGACATCGTAATTTATAATTAGTCCTCAGTTACATATCAGTTTTAGTGCTGTCACAGATCAAGAGGTAATTGCTAACGAGTCAAATTATCAGTAATTAACTTAACCATTCAAGAATTGAAGTGGGACAGGGCCCAATAAGGAAATTAGATTGACTTGAATTGATATTGGCATCTTGTTTAAGTTATAACCATCCTCCAATAGTGTCACTCTGTAAACAGTCACCGGGACTGTATTTAAACACCAGCTGACATCGTTTATAACATAAAGAATTGTTAAATTAATAAATGTATATTCGCTTTTTAAATTTATTATTGTATACCTAATTATATATTGAGTTGCTTATTTCCAAAATGATATCGGAGTGGGATTATTCCTAATCGATTTTTATCGAAATAGAGATCGGTAAGGATTTCCATGTAAAAACACCCAATGAATCTTATGACGAATTTTTTTTCTTCAAAACAAAGTCAGTTACCTAAAAAATTGGAGATAAAATAAGTTTATTTCCGAATCCGGCTTTATTTTATTTATTTTTTTCAAGAAATGTAATCAACTTGCTTTTCTCAAGGATTCTAAGAAAAAAAAACATCAACAGCTTTTTTTTCGTTTTATTAAAATTAAAATTAAAAAAAAATATATTTCATTGTAACATTACAAACAAGAAGTTAATTTATATAGTAATTTTTTTATAATATTTTTCTCCGAAATCATAAACCATTTTTTCTCTCTAAAAGAAACGAGTATTAAAGATTAATTCTTTCCTTAGTCCTTATACCTTGTCCTCCGCTCCTACCTCTCAGATCGTATCCCTCGAGTTCGCTGCTTCACTGAATTTTCAAATTGCTATCCAATCGAGGCTGGTGTTCCTGTCCATCCAGATACCTTCTTGGCAACTTTTGCTGATGACACCGCCATTCTGTCATCCAACTCAGATCCTGATATGGCATCCTTAAATCTTCAAAGACACCTCTCCCTGATTGAACACTGGTGTAATAAATGGCGTATTAAAGCACATGAATCCAAATGCCAACACATCACCTTCACACTCTGACGCAGTTCCTGTCCACCAGTACACTTTAATTCCATCCAGCTTCCTTTCTCAGACACAGTCCGGTATCTTGGCTTTCTCTTAGATAGACGACTAACGTGGAACTCTCATACTAGACTTAAAAGACAGGAACTTAACCGACGATACGGCCAACTATACATACTACTGAATAGAAAATCTGAGCTCTCTATTGAAAATAAAATACTTATCTACAAGTCAATACTGAAATCTATTTGGACTTACGGACTTGAACTGTGGGGAACAGCAAAATTTTCTAACATCAAACGCATACAATGCTTTCAATCCAAAGTCCTTCGAACAATAGTCTATGCTCCTTTCTATGTAACCAACAAAACCCTACACCATGATCTTAATATCTCATTAGTCCTAGACCTTATTCCAGCAAAATTCTCCAAATTTCACCAGAACCTTACCCATCATCCAAATACCTTTGCACAATCCCTATCTAGCACCAACCATCCCTATAATCCTCCAAGAAGGTTAAAAATACAGTGGCCCCGCGACCTTTTATGGTTTGTAAATATTTCAGTTCTGGCAACGGCCAGATTCTCCACTCACGACATGAGTGTATGTGGCTAAAGCACACTTGCTCAATCTCCACTGGGTTTAGCCCCAGTGACGCCGTTGAGAAAGAAGTGCAGGGATCTCCTGGAATCATGCTTTTCACTCCACCGTTGGAGGTACAAGCATGATTGTAAATAGTGTGTATAGGTATGTATGTGTTCTTTTTATTTATTTATTTTTAGGTTATTAGATTATTTATTTTATATATATATATCATTTTTCTGTATAATTTATTTTATTTATTGTACATAGAGTGTAAATGTGATTTCTGAATACTATTATAAATTTCCTTTGAGACAGATTGTAATATTTTTCAATAGATAAGTTTGAAAAATTCCTTTCAAAATGGAATGTATTAAAGTTTTTTAATTTATATTGTATTTCAATTACTACTGGAATGATGAGCAATTTTCGGAAATACAAGTGGGCCATTATCAAAGTATGGGATCTGTTCTTTTGAGAAAGTGGAGAAAAGATTAAATTTTTGTTTTATAGGTTCAACTCATACTATTTTTGATGATTTTATTTAATAATGTTCAAGTTCAGCATTAAAAAAGTATTAGAATCGGTAAAAATTTGAAGTCATGTTACAAACATTGGATTTTTCTCAACTATTAAAAAAAAAATTCAGATGTCCGTCATTGATATGTGGTCACTTAAATGATCTACAAATAAACAATTTCACAATTTTTTTTTTATTGGATTAGATATTATAATTGCAATAGAAAATATAGTTTTTCGTTTTCCCTGATTTTTTAATTAATGATTACGGCTCACTTAGCAATTAAATGACTCAATTTTAAAAACAAATTTGTATATAGCTTAACATAAGCACATTATATGAGCATAACCTCAGACATTTGAGCTGTCAGTATAACTGACTGATGGATAACTGGGAAAAATAAGTGATTGATTTAGACAATACCTACTTGTAAAACGGATTGACCCAGCTATAACAAACAGCTTCAGATTTTGGGATAGACGCCGTATTTACTGCAGACACTAAAGATTACATGCTACGAAAAATTCCAAATCCGCTAATTTCATTATGTAACATCGTGTCAACAAGTGATAATAAATATATTGCTGCTGATTTTAAGACCATGAATTTTTTATATAAATTATTTTCATATAATTAGGAAAGAGGTAGAATCCAAGCGGATGAAGATGGAGGTGCTATTGTGGATTTCAAAACCAGATATGAAAGAAACCTGCAGGTCTTAGTAATGTTATATCTAAACTTGGCAAACGAACATGGGGCAGTAAGCCCCCTCACAAGCCATTGTCCGCTAGAATGCAATATAAGGAAGATGAAATATGTCGTAGAATCCAACCCTATGTGTAAAATAAATGAAACAAGATTACTTTTTTAAACACCAACAGTTCTATGGAATAATGAAGCGGGTGGTTTGTGGAGGAGGTGGAAGAACTGGGCTGTAAGGAGAGGGGTTTCCATCGATTGGGGGAAATTAATTTATGGAGCCGATGTTGACACTGGACGAGTGCACATGGACTAATCTTGTTTCCCCAGCCCTCCGGACCGCTACCGTACTTCTAACAACTTATCCATCAACAGCTCTTATCTCATGGTGTTTAACCTAATGTTAGCATATTGTTCAAGTAGCCCGTCCCTCCTTAATAAGGTAAAAGTTTTGTTTATATTCCATTCATTTTATCTTCAGGCAGGTATCAGCTTGTTTCCAACGAAAATTCGAACTATGGAACTATGTCGACGAAATATAACATAACCTAATTAACGTAATTGTATATAACCTAATTACCGTTATATCTCAGGCAAAATAATATAAAACTGTAAGAAAAGAATTTATTGGAAAAATAATTGGATATAGGTTACAATGTAATTTGTACAATACTCTGTAACCGTTACAAAGTACTGTATAAATGTCAAAAAATTATGATAATATACAATTTAAATTAATTAGGACCTAGGACTCCACCTGGACAAACGTCTAACTCGGAATCCTCATACCAAACTGAAACGACTAGACACCGCTCAAGGTTTCCGACTACTTCAGCACTTGCTAGACAAACGCTCTAACCTTTCAATTAATTACAAAAGACTCATATACATGAACATAATAAGACCTATTTGGACTTACGGAGTTGAGCTTTGGGGCTTCACTAAACCATCGAATTCCTCTCGTATCAAATTTTTACTAATCAAAATCTTTCGTAAAACCCTCAAGGCTTTAATACTTTGTAACAAATAAAATAATCCATAATAACCAGAATGTTCTATATGTTTCAGATTTGGCCCAATCCAGATATCTACCCTTTCATAATAAACTTCAGAACCATCCTAATCCTCTCGTTTCTAACCTTGCTTACTCCCTCTTCCTTGATAACCCTCCCAGGCGTCTGAAAATAAGATGGCCTCGTGATCTCCTAATTTAGGAACTTTATTGGAGTGCTACCTATGGATAGATTCTCTAAAAGCCTTGTCATGGCATGTGTTTATCTGAATCAAATGAATCACCAAACGTATAGTTGAAAATTTCATAAATAATAATAATAAAAAAAATTAATTGGTTAAAAAATAGACAGATAAGTTCAAGTTATTCTAACCTATTAACGGCAAGGACTGAAGGAAATATTAATAATTCTAACAAATGTCTTGGAGCTAAGATCCCTGTATCACTTGGATGAAGTAGTAGGGATTGCAATAATTGTAAATTTCATTCTTTAGTATTATATTCCGTGGTACAGACCCCTTTTTATCAAATTACTAACATCAGGCTGAAACTTCGTAAATAGTATCTCATCGGAACCAACAAATATTTTAATAATGAAAATTCTTGGAATTGAAGCGTTTTCAATCTGGATGTCGACAAACTTTGTCTATTTAATTAAGTACTAAAAACTCGTAAATGCCCAGTTGCTTTCCATTTGAATCGTAAGATAACTTGAGCAAAAAGTCGAGAAAAAAGGTGGCATTGAAAAATATTGAGCCGTTTTGCGTGCCCTACATCCCCAAATTGTCAAAACCACGAGGTCATATAGGCCAAACGGCCCAATATTTTGGTATACGGCCATTTTTATCGATTTTGTGATCAAATTATCGTGCGATCGAAGTGGAAAGTAAATGAGTATTTACGAGTTTTTAGTACCTAATTAAATAGACAAAGTTTGCAGACCTCTAGATTGAAAACACCACAATTCCGAGAATTTTCGTAAATAAAATATTTGTTGGTTGCGATAAGGTGAAGGAAGCTATTTACAAAATTTCAGCTGGATGTTAATAATGTTATAAAAAGAGTTTATTATCTAGAGTAAATTTCATTATTGTTGAATCTGTTTAAAACAATTTGTTTTTCAGCTATAGTAAGATAAATTTCTGATCTTTTTTTCTGAAAAAAATGTATTCTATGAATGGCGTGAACGATCACGTCATTCACCGTGCTATGGAGTTTTACAAATCAACTAGACATCATTCCCTCTCCACAGACAGAAATTTCTTTCCCTTCTATGGCCAGAAATTTCATTCTAAAAAGCCGGGAATTTCTCCTTCCTTCCTTCCTTACCTCAACAACAATTATTTGTCACCAGTCTACAATAATTTGTCAACAATTATTTAATATCATGTAAATCCGTATTTTAAACTTTTTATTATCATATTTTTACATTTTCCAAAATATTTCATTACAATCATCAATGTTGAATAATTGATGGTTGGCCGTCGTATATTTTAGAGGATTGTCCGGAGTGGTGGTCAGAAGAAGAATAATATATTTTTTTTATTCAATTTTATGTATTATTGAATATTAATACAATCTGCCACACTCAAGGACAATAAGCATTAGAGCTAAAAGTATCCACTCATACAATGTATACATATAAGATAAATCAATAGAGGTAAATAAAGAAAACAATACAGCAAATAAAATAAAATAAATAAATAAAATAAAAGTAAATAAATGAAATTCTTCTAAAGCTCTTTCACACCTATATATAATATTTACATTTACCCCAGAGACTACGAGTTAGGCTTTGTCTTCCACTTGTTCCAGCCGCCTCACTGTACTGGATGCCAGTGGAGAATGGAGGCAGCACATGAGCCACAATCATCCAGGCATTGTGTGGAGAAGCGGCCATTGCCAGGACTCCATTAACATATTTATAAAAGGTCTCAAGGTCACTGACTTTTCGATCTCTGGGGAGGATTATAGGGATGGTTGGAGCTAGATAGGGATTGAGCTAGAGGATTGGGATGGTGAATGGGAGCGTTGTTTGACGGACTTTTCACTTGATCTGCATTGAACGGTTAAGGTGATATGTTTCCATTTAGATTCGTTAACTTTGATGCGCCAATTGTTGCACAACTGCTCTATCAAGGGTAGGTGTCTTTATAGATTGAGGGAAGCAATTTCGGGATCTGTCGAAAGTGCAGAACGGCACCAGTGCAATATTGCTTGATTTCGAGAGCTAGGGATATGTGGTCAACAACGCGTAGGCATTGTTGAACTGTGGAGTGTTATGACCGGAAACCAAACTGATGAGGGATATTTTAGGATTCTATTATGGGAAGGATTCGCTTGAGAAGGATTTTTTTCAAAGATTTTTTAATTATCTTTCATTTTTCTATCTTTTTTCCTTGAGATCTGCAGAAGTATATTCATAATTACATACATTATCCATCCTTCTTATCACATTCAAGTTTTGCTATTTACAATAATCTACAACGATTGTTACCATTTATTTACTCCAATTTAGGATCCGGTTTCTTAGTTTACTCTGTTTATATAGTTTATTGTTCTTAATATTTCTATGTACTTACTGTTTATAATTTTAATAAGTTTATTCGCCGGATTTATAATTTTTATGTAAATATTACGTAACTTCCACAATTTTCTATATCCTTTTGTATCTTGTTCGTTCTATCCCTGAAGAAGATCTACAAAGTCGGGTCGAAAATTTGTCTTTAAATAAAATAGTTTTCCACTATTTTATTCTTTTCATGAACACCATCCCGGACAATAATTCTTTTTTTTTTTTTGCCTAAAAGCACGAGAACTTAATAATATTAAGTTCTCCATATGAATTAGTACAAAACCGAGTCTCAATTTGCTCATTGCTCATCTCAATAAATTTAGACGAGAGTGGTTTAGAAATTTGATTACGGGGATTTATATAGAACTCAAGATAAATTAATTAACGCATACTAGGTCTAACCCATTGATTCTGCTTAAATGTAATTTGCAAAACAGCACTTAATTATTCGGTTTTATGCATTATTTCCCATCTTCATTAGGTGAGCTTCCATTATGGCCATCATGATGGATTATGTCTATCACTGGATGAGTGAGCGAGCTCATGTTAGTGGTGGAATCGATGTGAATATTTATTACGATTCATTAGCGAAGAGAAATAGAGATCCTTTATAATAATGGAAATTTATTAGGCCTAATTTTCTGAAACTCTATTATAAATGTCCTTTATTGAGACAGATTGTAATAATTATCAATAAACCAAAAAAAAAAAATTTCTGAAAGCGTTTTTTGGCTTTTGTAATTTATTTTATGATAGATTGTAACTCATTTAATATTATCAGCAATATTTTTGTTGTATTTTGTAAAACAAATCAGTTGGAATATCATAATCTAAAGGTCTGATAATCTAAAGCAACGGCAAACAAATTTTTTTTTTATAAATGTAAATTTTTTTTTCGATTCCTAAGGCCCATTATAACAAAGTTCGGGACGTATGTCTAATATTTTTCGATGTAGTATCTCAGTTAACGCCGCATATGCTTGCATCTTAATTTTTTTTCTCACCACCCCTCTTTTTAAATGTTAATAATAGAATGTTTTTTTGTGTTTTTTTTTTTGTAATAGGCCAAGGGACCATTGTCCCCGAAGTGCATATTGTTTATAAATTTGGCTTCGTTTGCGATGCATTATCGCATTTGTATATACACACCAGTAAGGAGCTTTAAAAGACGCTGGGTCTATGTATTTGGTCATCGGCCCCTCTCCCTCCCCTCATCCCGCCAGCCGCTTCTGTCTCACCTCACCTGCGCCAGCCTATAGCCATTTTCTGATGACAGCTGTTCGGCGCATCGGCCGTCATCGATCGAGATCGATAGGTCTATCGACTCGATACTTCCCACCAGCGACTGCTTGACATCGTATCAAGGTAACTTCTTTGGGAGTCGAGCCTCCAACTTGGATCTTTTTTTTTTTTTTATTCTCACCATCACCAAGAGACATTTAAACATTCATTTAATTTTGTTTCTCTTATAAATTAGGTTTATTCTTTTTATACAGTTATATTTCTTTATAATTTTAGAAGTTGATTTTATTTATATTTTATATTCATAATGTTTAATTTGTTTTTATTTTCTCTAGATATTTTATTTATGTTTTATTTTTTTCTCGTGATTTTACACCATTGTTTATTTTAACTTTTGTACATATTCAGATTTTTTTGTATTAAATAAATGTTTTAAACATTTAGAAGGAGATTTTAGTATTTGTTTATCTTAACATCTTTAATTAATTGAATAATTATATTTGGTATTGTTTGTGCATGTGTTTTTTCTTTAATCTTTTATAGATCTCATTTTCAATATTTTTTCCCTTCTTTCCCACCATTTAGTTTTACTTATGTTTCCCACCATTGAGGAAACTCACCGGGGAAACGTTTGTATTTTCGATTTTGAAATACCCCTGACCCCAACAATCTCTGAAAATTTTTTTATTGAAATTGGTGACCCACTGGCTGTAACCTTTCCCTCGGGAGTGCTAAGGACTTGGCAATGCGATATAAAATTACCTCTACTTCCTCATTTCAACAATAAATTAGGTTTAAGGTTTTAGAAAATAAAATATTCGTTAGAGGAGAGTTGCATAAAACCTGGAGACATTAAGATAAGTTAACCAGGAAAAATATGAAATATAAGTGGGAGAAGTGCGGTTAACCTGAATCTGACCCTCGCAAGCCATTGGCCCCACTTAAAACATAAGGGCCGCAATAAAACGTAAACGACACTTCGCCTAAATGCGGCTATAAACAGGTAAATAATAAAAAGGACGACCCTACTTTAAAAAATGCTAACTCTCCCTCATAATTTCAAGTTATGACCTCAATGAAAAACTAGTATTGATCGTATTAGACAGAATAAATTGATATAAATTAGGCACGAAATGTAAAAAACCATGAATAATTTAAAAAAATATATTATTATATTATTCCTTTAAAACACGCGTTAACCTATATGACGGTAGGTTCTGAAGCAGCATGATTTTTACTGCTTTCGTTAGAACCTAGAGGCTATTTTTATCATCCAAGTTGAGTTTTGTCCTCATAAAATAACCCTGAAGATAGAAGTAACTACAGGTTATGAAACAATCTTACCTCTTCAACCCACCTCAAATATCCAGTCTTGTCTCAGAATTTAATATATGTCGCTGAGACCTCATATATGAGGACAATAAGGTTTTTTATTATTTATTGTTATTATTATTATTTGGACAAGTTTAAATCACAAATCATTCCTTCATCATAAATTTGAGTTTTAATAATCATTATAATTTTAATAACTTAAATGACCTGGAACTGTGGGGGACAGTAAAATTCCAACAAACGCGTTCAATTCTTTCTATCCAATGTCCTTCAAACAATAATTGATGCTCCGTTCTATGTGACCAACAACACCCTACACCATGACCTTAAATCCCATTTGTCCTAGACATTATTTTCCAAATTCCATCAAAACCTTACTTATCACCGAAATCCACTTGCACAACCCCTTACTAGCTCCACTCATCCCTACAATCCTCCTCGAAGGTTGAAGCGGCAGAGAACCAGATACCTTTCATAAATAAGTATATATTGGAGTTCTAACAATGTCCTGATTCACCACCTAAGTCATGTATGTCTGGTTATAACGTCTCTGCTCAGCCTTCTGGTACTTAATACCGGTTGAGAGTGAGGCTCTGGGATCTCCTAGAATCCTGTCTTTCCTTCCACGAATGGAGGGTAAGGCTTGGCTCTAAGTTTCCCTGAATGAATATATCTTGTAAACATTGTATAAAAGTATGTTTTTAATTAAGTTGTTATTTTGATTAGTTCAGTTTTAATTTTTGTTTACATACATTTAGTTTTAGTGACATTATTTTGCAGTTTAATTTATTTTTATTGTTCATAGAGTGTGAATATGCTCTCTGAAAACTGTTATAAATGTCTATTGAGACAGATTGCAATTTTCTCAATAACCAGGTTCTACAAAAAAAAAAGTAAATAAAATAAAAATAACTTTTACAAAATATAAAATACTATGGAAAATATTTCCAGGATTATAAATTATTTTAATTTCATTTGATATTCGTTTTAATATTAAAATTTAAATTTGAATTAGAAGGTAGTAGTGTTGCGCAAATGCGAGATCGAGTCGAGTCTTGGTCTTGCAAACTCAGGCTTGGTCATGGTCTTGGTCTTGCGAAAGACTCGCAGTTGCGAAACAGTCTTGCAGTTAGTTATTAGCTTATTACTATAGAGATGTTACTGTAATTTTTTAGACAGGAGAAACCTAACTAAGCCCGAATGAAAAATTAGAGGAGTTAAATGCAAAAGTATATTGGTTATACCAATCAATAACATATAGTAACTAAGATTGTCAAGTATTAGTAACTATTTTGACTTAATATTTATTTTAAAAAATCAATTTTTTTAACTAGTCCTGGTCTTGGTCTTGCAACAGTTAGGCGGCCTTGGTCTTGGTCTTGCAAAGTGCAAGACCGAGACCGATTTTGGGCAACACTAGAAGATAGAGTATTTCGCGGTTCCTAAATGATGATTGGTCGATGATGATAGCGTTCAGTTTGAAAATATAATTTGTAATAAAATACTGATACTTGTCATAGTATGAATATTGCATTATTTTGTTCGTTTATTGTGTAAAGTATAATACGCAGTAGAAATAAATGTGTATACGCCCGGGGATTGAAATGTTTGTAAAAAGTTCCATTTTAACAATTTCTATGAAACTTTTTGGAAAAAAAAAATCTTAAAATAAAAGTTCTAAGGAATCTCTTTGTAATAAACTTCCAGGTTTATGGTAAAACTTTACGTATTTATTAAAGTTCTTATCAAATGCATTCAATCCTTCCAATCTAAAATCCTCTGATCAATAGTCGATGCTCCCTTCTATGTATCCAATAAAACTCTCCATAATGACCTTCATATCCCATTTGTTCTTTACCTTATCCCAGACAAATTTTCCAAATTTCACCAGAACCTCACTCATCATCCAAATCCTGCAGCATAATTCCTATCTAGCTACAGCCATCCCTACAATCCACCCCGGAGGTTAAAACGGCAGTGGCCCCGCGACCTTTTATAAATGTTTATATATTGGAGTTCTGGCAATGGCCAGATTCTGCACTCAAGACATGAGCGTCTGTTGCTGTAGTGCCCTCTATCAGTTTCCACTGATTTCAAATAACAGTGACGCGGCTGAGAGAGAAGCACTGGGATCTCCTGGAGTCCTGCCTTGACTTTGACATCGGAGGATAAGGCATGACTCAGAGTTCCCTGGGTTAGTGTAAATATTGTGCATAGGTGTGAATGTGATTTATTTACTTTAATTTCATTTAGCTTTTATCTATTATTTCATTTTTTTTGTACACAGGCATATCAATTTACTTATTTTATTTTTTTATATTCCTTTTTCTTTATTATTGAAACATTAATTATATGTACACATTGTGTGAACGAATCATGTAGCCTTACTATTAATGCCCTTTAATGTGACAGAATGTATTAATATTCAATAAAGAAAGTAAAAAAAAAAATTAAAGTTCTTAAAAAAATCCGTTAAATCATTTATCCTTCCAGGCCAGGGCGCTGCCATTATAACGGCGCAAGGTATAAGTCCCCTCAAAAAATATATAACCCATACCTGGGTGTCTATGTGGAATGAAAGTTTGCCAAGAAAATTAAAAGATATTAAAAAAATCAAAACAAGGTCAACACCAAATCGTTATATCCGCTGAGAAGAGTTTGTCATTACCAGACTGAGAATAGGCCACACGAATCTTACCCAGTCACATATTATAAGCAAATAGCCACCACCGCAGCGACAAAACTACAATAATACAGGTACAGTCAACCATATCTTACAGGAGTATCCTTTTTACTGCATCTGGTCTACCTCTAAAGGTTTCTTGAAATCAAACGATTTACTTTAGAAATTTAAAATATCTTTTTAATTCAGAGATAAGCAAAATTTATTTGCAGCCGTTGATGACCATGATGTTTCACTTCTTAAAACCCCAACAAACAAACAATTCCGTTAAATAAAAGATAAATAGTAAATGGGCTTAGATTGGATTTATAGTTTCTCTAAATTGAATTAAACCCGATTCTAATGTGTTGTTTGTTTGAGTAGCTAAGAATAAAAGTTTTTTTTTTTTTTTTTGGTAAACTTAAGGTTTTGTAAAACGTTTGGAAAAAGTTCTAGTTGCAAAAGAACTAAAAAAACAATAAGCAATGAAAATTTCAGTGATACCAAAACTTTTTGAACACAAAAGTTTTTTTTTCCGTTTCAAGCCGTGGATGTGCCTCTAATTAAATATGAATAACGCTAGAAAATCGTACAGAGAGGAATCATTTTAAAAGAATTATAACTCGCACAGCGAAAAAAAAAACGAAAGTGACGAAAAAAAATCAAATTATAATGTTTTCATACCTTTAAGATGTTATGTACATACCTTTGGATATTAAAATTGATGCAAATAAATTAGCATTAAAGAGGTTTATGTATTCATCCTTACAGATCCTAAAATCGATTCTCCCCTCCCTTCCCACCAAACCGGATTCGTTGACTCACTCATCAATCTCGGATCTTTACCTACCAGACTAGTTCGAATCAACACCGAAGGAAAATACTTCTGATTAAAAGTATAATCCTATTAGGCGCTTGGAAAGCTCGACTTTATTCTGCTAACGAGCTAAGCAAAACTTTCTGAACTTACAGTAGCTATAGCTGTAACCTCCTCACGTTTTAAACATAATATGTAAAGTTCGGCGGCTGATCGTTTATTTAAAGTAATATTTTGAAATATTCCAAGAATTGAAGACCATCAACTTGTTAACATATATTTTCATCTTCTGAATATGTTAACAATAATAATTCTCTGCTTATCGAAGTTATTACTTCTGGTTTCATAAATAATCGAGATACAGTGATTAGTTCTTAGGCGAACGATGCCAAAGTTATTCCAGGCACTTTACCCAACATAGGCTGCAAAACTCAAAAATTTCTGAAATTTGGCCTACTTGTTTAAACAAGTCGTACTTGTCCTTTACAAACATAAAAATAATTCTTATAGTTTGGAGTGAGGGTCAGAAGAGGAGTTATTTGAGCCTTTTAGTTGACAGAATTCCAACTCCAGACTAACTCCAATTTCAACATTTATTATTATTATTTTAAGTGACATTTCTAGTGCAAACATCTTTATTCACAATTCTATATTTAAACAGTACAATCACCTACTCTGGAATCAACTTGCTCACTTTCTGTACAGGTCTTATTAATTTTCCAACAACAAATATCACTAATATGACTTAATTCAAAACTGTACAGACGTGAGTAGTTTAAATGGAGAAGGATCGGTAAAGGTCGGGCATTATCGGCTATTTTCGCTTTATTAATATCTTTCCAGGACTACAAACATTCATTTCTCTTTTATTTAATTATAGAATTCGTTTACAATTTATATTTTTTCTTATTAATTAGAACTGGTTAATTGTTTTAAATGAACAAAATTAAAGGTACTATAGAGAAAGGAATACTGACAATTCATTATTTTAGCCCTGTTAATGAATATCAATGGGGATAAGATCTACGTCAAATTAAAAATCACATAATAATACACTGATCTAATATGTTTAATCAAAATCATTTTTGAGGAGCCATTTTTGAGAATATTGTATAAGCTTGTGAAATTGATCATATACAATGGCACTTATAGTCAGCTGATTTTGAGGAAAAAATTGCTGTGACATCCCATGCATGTACAAACGTAAAATTCGCAATTTCAGTTTTGTACAACTTTTCGTTATATAGCTAGACTGTTCAAATATATACACACAAACAAACAATTTTGTGAGAGTTGGTTATTTGGACTAAGGGAACCTCAAAAAGTGAATTTTCGTTTAAAACACAGATTCGAACATTTTAACGATCGCAATACTTTACCTTACTATTTATTATATATGTATAGCTAGATAAGTGGAAGTAAAGATGAGTAGTTTATCCTTTCCCTGTTTAACCCTGGTGAAGAAGATTGCTCCTTTGGATTTTAATTATTCTTTGACTCGAGGAGCTAACGGTCACTGGGTCGCTTTCTTCTATGGTAATAACGAGTAGTATTAGTAATTATTTTTCGAATGAAAGAGAACGCTAACTCGATTACAAAAATACAAACCGACTGACTTTGTTTAATAAGCCATAAGCCGAACATTTCACCGCAGATCTGCATCTGCATCGAATGGAAATATTGAGAGTTTAAAAAAATCCAAATTAATCTAAATAAATGACTAATGGTTTACCTTTCAAAGGTAAATGACTAAGGTTTATCGAAATCTTGAAAAATATTACGACATCTCAAATTAAGAGTGTATAATGCTATTATAAATCACCCGATGTATCAGGTAGTTACGCCACAATAATGAATGTCTCAGTAGTAAGCAAGAGTCCACGTGGAATGCCAAAAAGTAGATGGACAGATCGAATCAACAAACATGTAATAGAGCTGTATGATGTTAACTGGAAAGAAATAGCCCATGAGGCAGAAATGTTAAAGGTTAATAGAATATAAATAATCATGAAAAATATAATCTTATTATTATTATTAATACATAAACATAAAATTGGACACAAAATTAAATTTGCGATCTGCAAATTTCTTTGCAATGGCAGCTTCACAGCGTTCCATCACAAATCCAGGAAATAGATCAGTTCAGCAGGTCTCTTGGCCACAGCCTACGTAATCGCCGAGGTGGGCTGTACGCGTTTCTAGTGCGTTTAAGGTTTTCTCCCAGAGGATTTATGATGTAAGTTAGTCTTTGGTGAAAGTTTTCTTTTGCTGTGTCTAAAATTGTTGGGATGTTCTAGTCTTTATGTAATCTTTCGTTTGTGACATAAAATGGTGAGTCAACTAGCCTTCGAAAAACTTTGGATTGGAAAGACTGGATTTTTTTTATCAGAACCCCACGGTTCTATTCTATTACTCCAAATTTGTTTAAATAAAGCTTTATACAGAGTTAGTTCGTTTGTTAATTAAAAGTTAACGAATCGGAGGCAGTTTATAAATAATGCTTTTATTCATAATCGCAGTTACAAATGGCATCTAACTTACAGAGTAATATCCTACGGATATATGGGTTGACTATACGAGTTCACTCCTGGTCTCCTACAGTGAAGAGTGTGACTTCAAGAATGTAACTGCATGAGTGATTTGGTCTGAGGAGCATAGGGTTTATATGCCCAAGAATAGCAAGGGGGTGAAGGGAAGTCGGAAGAGGACGGCAAAGGAAGTTATCGATAGTAAATATTCTTAAGATGAGGTCTGTGAGAAAGTGCCCTTTGGCTGAAATCGGTTATTGTTGCCTAAGTCTTGATAATGGGTCTTCTGTCCAGTCGGAACATTCTAGATAACTATTTCTAAGCTATCAGAGATAGCTTGACCTGGCTGTCTAGGGATGCTTTGTTCTTTTATCCTTTGAGTCCTGAGATAATATAACATCCCAAATCATGATTCACCAATTGGATTATTTAACAAAATAAAAGTATAATTAATATTATTATTATTATTATTATAGTCCATTCCGTAACTAAAGATAATTTTGAACGTCTGTCAAGTAACCTTAAAGAAGACCGTATCGTCTGTATAATTCCATACATTTTTGTGTAAATACATTTCCTCCAAGTTAGTCTCTTGTTCAGGTAAAATTCCAAATTATAATTTAGACATTTATATAGTGATTATTAAAATCTTCATTGTTAGGAGAATTTAGCAATAATATTACAGTTTATATTCATAGAAACTATATAAATAGGATGAAAAATAAATAATCCCCGAATTATCTCCTGGAAAAGTTGTTGAAGAAAATAATTCCTCTTATGGCTAAAAGAATTCTGAAATCGATTTAGTCTCGCATTGCTATGTATATATTCGAAAACGTTTGGTATAAAACGTGCTGAGTCCCACCAATGTGGTCATAAGAAGGGTTTTATCTTTGTACCAATACACAATGTTGTACTCACCCCTTTCTCCTCTTCGGAAAGCAAAATAAAGTAAGATCCTCCAGACAAGGGCTAAGATATTAACTGCTTCCTATTTTCTAAATGATAAAATTATACTACTTGAAAAGCCATTATTAAAAATACTTTTGAACAGCTAGAAAAAATGTTGTTGAGACTGATTGAGGAACAGTTAGGAGATCGCTAGAGATGCTTCGAGAATAAATGATTGTTACAATAGTAGAAAACAAATAAAATAATGTGGAATATTTTCATTAGGTTAACTCGCTAAATGTGTTGATCTTGATATAAAGATATTTTATTTTACGGCAGATCTCTAGGTCTCTATTGCTTAATCCGTTTATCTCTTCCTTATATCTCTATATTTAAAAAAAAATAAATAAATCTTTACACTGTTACTGCAGGTTGTGAGGAATAAATGGATTGGTTTGGGCAGGTCAATCACTGAATGCAGTTATAAACTGTACGTCCATAAACAAGTACTTGATAAAACTAATAAGAAATTTAATTTAAAAAAAAACAACTGTAAATTGGAAGCTGTTAACTACCCATCAATAAACGATAAAGCTAAAATTTCATATCCTGAAGGGAAATGGAGGAATCATCACAACTATTTTCTACCATTTAAAAATATAACACAGCAAATATAACAGTAAAGTGAGGTTATATAAAACGTAAAAATATAACCTTCTTCTACTGTTATGCTACCTTTTCTAACCCTTCGGTATGCGCTTAAAAAGTTTGGAGTGGTGTACAATCACTAGTAAATATGGTAATATTTATTTAGTATTTTCTTCAAAACGATGAAATCCAGATGGGAAAACTGGTCAAGCCGGTGCAACCGCGTTGAAGAACCGAGCAAAAGATCTACAATGTTTAAAACTTTAAAGGGGACCCTACACGGTCAATCGGAATTGCACTAATGACGTTCCGAATTGTCGTGTAAGGTAGTGAATGAAGTACTGATGGTGGTGCGCTGCGGATTTCCAAACATCCGGAAATCAAAGGTTCATTCACGAGAAGTGGAGGGGGGACAGAGGTAAAAGTAGTGGGGAGACTAACCATACTGCTGGATAGGTTAGGTTACCTAGGCCTCACAACCATTATATATTTCTGATTTTCATTATATGTAAATAGTTAAATAATTTTTCATATCCCTTGTTTATAATTTAAAACCATCTTCAACTATTTCTTTTAAATAGTCAAGTGGGCAACAAATTAAAAAAAAAAATGAGGAAACTTCACAATTTACTTTAGGAAAAAAAAAAACTTTAACGTTGTGTATATTTATCAGTTCTTTTCCCATTTTCCTCAACAAATTTATTATTTTCGCAATACCTTTCCTTAATTTTTGTAAGTAGTAGACTTATATTTTACTAACTTTTGTCAAAACGATATGAGACTAACCTTACTACTAGATAGGTTAGTTTACCTAGGTCTCGTTATTCGGTAAATAATTTCATAAAAGTAAATAGTTGTTTATATCCCTAGTATATATTATTATTAACCATTTTCAACTATTTTTTCTTTAAATTGTCAAGTAGGCAATAAATTGGAGAGAAAAAAAAGTGGAAACTTCACATAAGTAATGATCAGTAATGATTGAACGTGTAAGGGTCTTCATGATCAAAGCGATAGCGGGCAATCATGGAACTTCTTGTGACGTTCATTCATGAATTACCGTGTAGGGTCTGCTTAAGCAGGCTTTAAAACCTATTTCTTTCAATTTTTATTTGAATTTTTTTCTGCTAAAAATAGTGTAATTTTAAGTTTTGACATTTATATATAGTCCTATGTTGTTATGAAGTAATTTGCACGTTATTCGCATTATTTTTTTCATAGATTATTAATGCTGTTTTACTGTATTACAAAAAACAAAACAAAAAAAAAAACACAAGCATATATATATATATATATATATATATATATATATCATGAGCAGAAAATATTTAAAAATGTAAGTTTTTGGCTGTAAATACCTTGAAGATCTTTTGCCAACCTTGACCAGCCTTTTCATCTCTGCCTTTCCAGGGCTATTTCTTTCCAATTTTCTCCATGCAGCCCTAAGGCATCTTTGTTGATCCTCTCTGTACATCTGTTTTTTTAGACTTCAATATGGTCTCTTGCTAATTGACCATTATAATTAATTGTGTCGAGGCTAACCTCCTTACCTGCATATCATAAGACATGGATTGACCAGTTTCTATAAATAGATATGCATTTCTCCTTCTCCTTAATGCGTTAGAACTCTGATCCAAGATAGCGCCGGCTATCATGCGGAGGATTGCATTCGCATTGCATTTGGATTTGCTTATTTTTGGTACTTTTGATACTTTGGAGGCTTTGCGTATTTATGGTGTCGTGAGTTGTAATTTATTTAATTATTTAACTAACTAAACTATTGACGCCTCTAATGCAATTACTTCTCAATATTATCGCATGAAATAATAAGTTATGTGTATATTAATCGTTGTGAGATGTTTAGGATATCTAATACAATCAGATATATATATATATATATATATTTCATAAGCATGTACCATTAAATTAATAAATAAACCAGTCGCGTAATTAGAAAAAAAAATAGTTTGCATTTATTAATCTTTTTTATTATAATGATTGAATATTTTATAGCATAGTTAAAATTTAATAAGCTATCTCAAGAATTATAAATTTCAAGTTCTAGAAGGTAAGGAACTACGGGAGGTAAGATTATATTAACTGTGAAGAGAAAATGGGCAACGCTAAATGAATCTCTTAACTGCTAATAGCAACGTTATCCACGAGATATGAAGTTATTAGAACAAACATAACCTATAAATATAAAATTTAATAGAAGAAATTAAAAATAAAATCCTTCATTTTACTGAATTCAATAGCAACATGATTAGGGTTGGTAAAATTATGTTTACAACACTAGATTATTAAAAAAAAATGAATTAATATTTTTCAAATTGACAGAAATTTGGTATTTATGTTCTCATAATTATAAAAATTCTCAAAATTATCATTTCACTGTATCCGATCTATGGCTGAATGGAAAGAATATGCGGTTGTAATGTAAATATATCTATTTATCTATCTATCTATCTACAAGTGTTTTCACTTAAAAGCCTTAAGGAACATATATAAATCATTTATTTACTCTAGCTGCTTTATTTATTTTTATTTTTTTTTTTATATTTTATCACTAAAATTTTTTATCTATAAAATTTATTTAGCGTTTCTTTCCAATTCTATTTAGTTATGTATGTATGTTTTGGTTTTTTTTTTTTTTTTTACAAATATTTTAATATTGTAACCCTTGTACCCATCCGCTTTCATTAACATACCCTCCAAAACTATGTATACTCATTTTAATATTAGATTTTAGTTACTCTTTATTATAATAGGTCATCTGGCCAAATTTATTGTCAATTGGTTTGAACAATATTGTTATTCTTAAGGGACCTAGTCCCAGAATAAAGATGTTTTTCTATTAAAAAAAAAAAAATCTAGAAAAAAGCTGAGGACTGCCAAGATGGATAGGAATTAGAAAATTAATTTTACTAAGGAGAGTATAAGAACTGATATTTCCATTAATTTATTTAAAGACGAAAATAAAATCTTTTAGTCTATGTAAAAGAAATCAATATTTATATTGATATTCATTTTTCTAAAATGTTTATAATATCCAAGAAAATACCGACTATCGATAGTTTACGTTCGATATTTTGACGGTATCGATAGTTAAAGGCCGATGGCAATATCGATATTGGGCCTTCGATATCTAGTGTTGCCCAAATGCGAGATCTAGTCGAGTCTTGGTCTTTCAAACTCAGTCTTGGTCATGGTCTTGGTCTTGCGAAAGATTCTTGCAACAGTCTTGCAGTTACTTATTAGCTTATTACTATAAGGATGTTACTGTAATTTTTTAGGTAGGAGAAAACTAACTAAGCCGGAGTGAAAAATTAGAGGAGTTAAATGCAAAAATATATTGGTTATACCAATTTTAACATATAGTAACTAAGATTGTCAAGTATTAGTAACTATTTTGCCTTATTTTTTATTTTAAAAAATCAATTTTTTTAACCAATCCTGGTCTTGGTCTTGCAACAGTTAGGCGGCCTTGGTCTTGGTCCTGCAAAGTGCAAGACCAAGACCGATTTTGGGCAAAACTATCGATATCCCATCCATCCTTAGATTGAAGAGACTAATGAATTGTTGCATTAGATTGATCTTCGGAGCCCCCAGGCGCTCCCACGTCTCACGTCTCCGAAGAGTTGAAGTGGCTTTATCCAGTTTTTTCCAACGGCAATATTTTCTAGGTGTTTTCCTTTTCCGAACCTTTACAACAGAAAAACCCTCTTACCTTCTTGATCTGTTTACTCCTTGTTTCTCTGTCCATTCGTTCAACACAAGATACCAGCCTACAAACCTGTTTATTTCTTCCCATTGAGCTGTTTCCTTTAAAAAATTCCTTTCTTATACGTGAAAAACATTCATATGCCAATCCTCATTCTTAACCTCATTTAATCAAAATTTATTTTTTCCTTTTCCTCAGCAATCAATCTCCGAATATATCTAGGAATAATATTTTTGTCTTTTAGAGTTATCAGCCTCATTTTACTGTTATCTTACAAATACTGAACACACTCACATAAATGCATCTATAATTCACATGTTAATTTGTGACCTTTTTTCACTTTAATTTCAAGGCTCGATATCAATATAATTTAATTATTAACAAGAACATGGTCAAATTTTATGCCAGAGAAATGTCACTAATTTGTTCATTATAATTATTCTTAGGAGTCCCAGAATAAAATTTACTTTTCTTTCTTCCAAACTTAAAGGTTTACCGTAAAAGATATATTCAAATGAATATCAACATACCACAAGGATCGTGGGACTAACTAAACTCCCTTTGTTTTCTGTTACGATTTAGCGAACGATTTAGACATTTGTATTTCAATTTTCAACATAACAGGCTGTGAGTCTTATTTTAGATACTATGAAAATGCTCGTCTGCCAGCTCAAACAGGCCACTTTCAGGTTTTAGGATTATTTTAACCGATCAACAAGTTCAACAGTTTGGGGAATTTTTTCTTCATCGCTTTAAGAATAGAAACTTTTGAACATTAACTAATTACTAAGAGAATGGAATGCTAAACATTACTCTCGCTTACAGTATGCTTGTCCGAATTTCAGTTTCTGAGATATTTTAATCCGTATCTTCAATAAAACTCGTTATCAGTTGGTTTTCGACACTATTTTTTCGCCACGCTATCACGGCGTCGCGTTATGATACAATACAATTTGAATAATAGTTCATTACAAAGAAGGTAAAATGCTAAACATTTTTCTTGTCTACAGTATGCAGTTCCAAATTTTATTTTCTGAGATATTTTCATATTTTAATTTCACTATTATTAAAAATTGTATCTTACTTGAATCTTATTAGAGTGGCGAAACGGGGAAAGATAGTGTCTAAAACGAACTGATTACGAGTTTTATTAAAGATACGGATTGAAATATCTAAGAAACTAAAATTTGTTCCTACATACTGTGGACAAAAGAAATGTTCAGCGTTTCATCCTCTTTCTAATTACTTATTATTCAAAATTGTATCTTAACGCGATGAAGAGAAAATTTGCTTAAAATGTCCCAGCAAAATTTTCTAACATCAAACGCATCCGATCCTTTCAACCAAAGTACTCCGAACAATAGTCGATGCTCCGTTCTATGTAACCAACAAAACCCTACACCATGACCTTAATATCCCATTTGTCCTCGACCTTATCCCTGAAAAAATTTCCCAAATTCCATCAGATCCTATTAAATCATTCGAATTCTCTAGCACATTCCCTGTCTAGTTCCTCTCATCACTACAATCCTCCTCTAAGGTTGAAGCGGCAGTGGACCAGAGATCTTTTGTAGTATGTATCTTGGAATTCTGGCAATGGCCAGATTCTCCATTCAAGATTTGAGTGTATGTGGCTAAAGCGCTCTCGCTGAAACTCCACTGGTTTGAGTATCAGTGACGCGGTTGAGAGAGTAGCGCAGGAATCTCTTGAAGTCCTGTTTTTCCTTCTATGGTTGGGGGAAAAGCCTGGCTCTGGGTTCTCTGCCTGATTGTATATATCGTATATAGCTATGACTGTGTTTTTATGTTTTTAATTTACTTATCTTTAGGTTTTTTTATTTTTTATTTTACATAGTTTTTGATTATTATTTTACTTTTGTTAATTGGTTTTTTTTTATATATGGTATGAATTTGTTCATATATCACTATAATTATTGCGCAGGTGACAGATTGTTATATTTTAAAGAAATAAATAAAATAAAAAAATGTCCCAAACATTTTAATGGGTTCAAATGCCCCTTAAACCTTAAAGCGACCTGCCTGAGTTGTGAGACAAGCATTTTCGTAATACTTAAAAGGAGTACTATCATCCATTTAACTTGAAAAATTGCTTAAAATATTACGACCTTATCGGCCCTGGCTCCAGGTCTACATAGTTCGTTAAATGTCTAAAAGGTACCTTTTAAGGTTACGTCACGTGATATTTTTACTTCACGTCACGGTTTGGTTTTACTTTCAGTTTGAATAGACTGTAGCAGAGTTGTAAGTTAACTGAAAAAATGTTGACATTGGTTGAAGCATAAAGATAGATTGAACGCATTTAAATAGTAGATAAACTTCGAATAGTCGACACTCTTATTATGTTTGTTGTAAAATCCTTCCCCAGCTGGACAACGGCCGTTAGCTTTGATGTGATGTGATTTCTATATCGAGGAAGGTAGCCGAGAACTAATTGCCCAGGGCGGCTGGCCCTTTGGGAAGCCCTAGCCCTAGCTCTCTCATTAGGGCTTCCCAGTTCTCTAATCAGCCTCCCCTAAATTGCTTGCTCTGACCGCCATTATACCCCAGTCCACAGCGCTGCTTTGGTTTCTGCGACAGTTGGTTAGGCAAGTGGGAGCTTGTTATGCTTCGACCCCTTTGCATGGAAAAGTACCTGATAAACTATTCCTTAAAATCCAACTAATATCGGACAAAAACATTTTTTTTTTCAAGCAGAAATTTTATAGAAATATCAGGCGTGACTACTCGTGAACTCATTTTCTGTGAAAACTATGATTACACAGTAAGAATACTGTGTAATCATCAACATTTAGATCCAAAGGTCAAATTTTCACTATGGCAGAAAACCAATTATTGGCCAAAAGGAGAATGTTGCTCCAGATGATAAATTTTAGAACATAAATTAGAAAATTGACGATGGAGCACATTATTATTATTATTAGAATTAAGGTAATTACAAATTTATTGTAACAAACATAATACAAATATGTAATGTAACAAGCACAATATTGTAACTTAAAAAATTTTTAGCCTTGCATCCACAAGAGTATTGGAATTGCAGTTCTGAAGATGGGAATAAAAGGTCCCGAAACGTAAACTAGACTGTTAACATGTAACGTTAAAAATATACTCGTATTGTTAATAATTGGAAGTTATTATTGCCAAGCAACTAAATAAATTGACAACTTCCCAGGAAAAAAAGAAGAAATTTTATAGAAATATCAGGCGTGACTACTCGTGAACTCATTTTCTATGAAAACTATGATTACACAGTATTCTTATAGCCTAAAACTTCGTGAATATATTAATCTTATCGTAACTTACAACATTTGTATTTACAAAAATTCTTGAAATTGGGGAGTTTTCGACCTGAAAATCGGCATACTTTGTCTATTTAATTTGTTACTAAAAATTCATGAAAACGCATTTGCTTGAATTATAAGATATTTTTTTTTTTTGTCTTCATTGTCCATCCACACCTGTCATGACCTTGACAATAAGCCGATATGCTGTAACTAATACGAAAAACTGACATTTTAGGCACGAGGAAAAAAAAATAGTACCCAGAAGCACTTCTACCTCGGCTTGATTTATTTCCTTAATTTAAAAAAGGAGATCTCTCATCCAGCTCCTCTTTAGTCGTCCCCGGATAGACGTGTCAGCTGTGGCCTTATCGTGAAGTCCGTTGTGATGTCCGTGTAGTTCAAGATGAAATCTGGAGTAGAGATCGCGTATGTGTTGTTCGATAGTAGGTTGTCGTAAGTCGTTAAGTAAAGTTTTGTTGTTTACGTACCAAGAGGCTTCAGTTTGTAATAAACCGGAAATATATAAAACCAAGGAGTTGTAAACAAACTTGGAAAATGAAACTATTGTATAAGCCGGAAAAAGTATATAATTATTTACTCGAATATCACCATTGGGAGAGCCACAAATTGTTCGTCCATCCATGACAAAACAATGTTACGTTCCAATCGGTTATCTCATATTTCAACCTCCTATTGATTGGCACAGGGAAAAATAAAAAAAAATGATTACCTTTAATTGGGTTATTTTCGTTTCACTGTTCATTCGCCTGTTATTCCTGTAAAATTGTGTTAGAAATCCTTCATATAATAAACGATCCGACTTAACATTATTAAAGTTGCAAATTTTCCAATCCGTTATATATATTTTAATATATAATAAGAAGATTGCTTAAACATGTGCGAAAAAAGAAAAGCCACTAAATTAAAAACTCTAAATAATCCTAACGAAGACAGTCTGGAATACTTTCAAACTTCAAAGATTGAAACGACAAAATTGCTCAAAAATAAAAAAAAGGAGTATCTTAAAAATAAAATAATTGAAATAGAATCGAAAATAACGTACGAGACATTTACAAAGGTATAAACAGATCACGTAAATGTGTAGGGTCCATGACATCTGGAATTAGGGATGATAATAACAATATTCTGACCGATCCGGTTGACATATTGAATAAATTTAAGGACCACTTTGACAATATTTTAAATACGGGAAATTATGATCTGTGTCCTCCTTCTGAGTACCAGGGTGCTGAACCGTCAACAGAAGAACAGAGTAAAGAGGAAGTTGAAGTAGCTATAGGAAAATTAAAATCTTATAAAGCAGCGGAAACCGATAATATTCCTACTGAACTTACTAAGGCATGCGGGGAAGCTGGAGTTTCTAAAATATATTGTTTGGTTAAAAAGATCAGGGTGAATGAGAAATTACCTGAAGAATGGAAAGAATCTATTCTTTTTCCGATTCACATAAAGGGGCCGAAGACGGATTGTAATAACTATTCAGGAATTTCACTGCTTCCGGTATGTCATAAAATATTCAGTTTAATCTTAACTAGTAGAAATACGCCGAGGAAATTATTGGAGACAACCAATGCGGATTTAGACGGAATTGTTCGACTATTGATCTAATATTTTCTTTACGGCAAATATTACAGAAAAAAAAAATAGAGTACAACGGTATTGTTCAACAGCTGTATATCGATTTCAAAAAAACTTACGATTCTATTGACCGTCAGGAACTGTATAATAGTCTATAATATGAGTATAATATGGAGCAAGGGATTCCAAAAAAAAAAAAAAAAAAAAAAACTAGTAAATCAAGTCAAGATGTGCTTGATGGAAACACTCAATAAAGTTAGAATCGGTAATAATCTGGTTTAAAACAGGGGGATTCCCTTTCGCCTGTCCTGTTCAATTTGACATTAGAACATGCCATTAGGGAGGTTATGCGTACAGAAAAGGGTTGGATCTGGGTGGGACAACACCCGTGCTGGGCTATGCGGATAATCTAGTACTGTTAAGCGAGGACGTGGAAACTGTAAGCCTAACTACGACAACGTTAATGAATGCCAGTAAAGAACTAGGGGTCGAAATAAACATGGATAAGACAAAATATATGGTTATCTGCAAAAATTGCGATATTACAGGTGATTTCGATATAGATGGTAATATGTTTGACCAGGTAGATAAGTTTAGGTATCTAGGGTCTACGATAAATAGAAAAAAAAAACGAAATTGAAGAAGAGATTAAGGTTAGACTGAAGGCGAGAAATGCTTGTTATTTTTCTGTGACACAACTACTGGCATTAAAGCCGATCTGAAGGGACTAGGTTTGGACGGCGCACGGTGGAGGGAGGTGTGTAATAAGTGATTGGTGGTGTCCGCATCGAACCTTCGGGTTCGCTAAGCCTTTTATTATTATTATTATTATTAAAGTAAAATAGGTTCTGTTAGTGATGTAGGTTGAAAAGGTGAGTTCTTCATATAATAAATTTCAACCTGCCCTTCCTAGATTCGAGAATGCTACATCAGACAACGCTTGCACACGCTCGGCCATTACGACCTCGAGTATCGACTAGAAGCTGATGTCAGATTCCAGATTCGGTTAATGTTTATTCCTAAACCTGTACTTAAACATCAATATTTTAATTGATTTATTATTCTAAATCATCCAAAAGCGATCACACAACTTGTTGACCAGCAGTCAGTTGATATGGAGAGCTGCAAACAGAGTGCACATATGGAATCAGATTGGCCCTCAGCAGCAGTCCATGCTAGAATAATTGGACAACTTTTCAAGCCCTGAACTACTGATGCAACAAAGTTATGAATATTGAATGTTCATATTATCAGGAGCTACGTATAGCGAGACAGACAAAACCACTCATTACTATGTTGTACAACAGTGGGTGCCATCCTCAACAAAACAGATATAGTTTACATACATCAAATATATATTTTTAATTAGTGAAATATTCCTTAGGAGCGTTTTGCACTTTTTTGTGGAGAGTGAATTAGATTGATCTGTGAGATTTCGTTCGGCAATAACGCTCGGGTAAAGTCGGCTAGAATCGACTAATTAAAATATTTTTACACATGGATAAAAATATTTCAGAATCTAAAAATCGGACCTGAATATTGTAAGAGAGAGAAATGTTCATCGTTTCATACTCTCTGTAATGGGTTATTATTCAAAATTGTGTCTTAATGCGACATTTTATTGCGAGTTTTATGGAGCATATTAAAATATTTCAGATACTAAAAATCGGATCTCTATACTGTTAGCGAGGAAATGTTCATTTTATCTTTTTTGTAATGAGCTATTATTTATAGTTTATATTTCATATTATTTATCTTGCCTTGTTGATGTTTTCCCTTGTATCGTGTGGTCTAAAGCAAATACGGCAGTTTTTTTTTATTTTATTCATTTATTTATTTTTTATAAACATTATTTAAAATAACTCAATTCGTAAATAACAGAAATTAGCTGAATCATACAGAATATATCATAATATTCTTATTTGCCTAATAATTGTTACTGATGTCATATATAACGGTGAACACTTTAAATGCTTAAATCCATGCTACATCTTTTCCATTTACAAACATCACAAGCAAAAAAATAAAAAAATAAATAATACAATTATTGGCTGTTTATTTTTTTGTTCTGGTAGGAAAGAATCACAAACTTGTCGTTATATTAGTTCTTTAGATCTACACTACTTCGTATTCCCTTTTCAATCGTCATGGACCAATTACATTTGAATATTTGACACATCAATTATAAAGGTCCGAAAAATATAATTTACTCAATTCCATCAATTCCTTTTTGACTACTAGACAAAGATTCAAGCCTTGCTAAAGGCAGATAATTTATATTCTACTAGAATTAGAACGAGCACTTCTCATACTCGAAGCAATGAGAGTACAATGCTATGTCTTCAAACAAGGCCAATTAATCTCGTTCCGTTAAAAAATATTTATTAAAAAATCCAATTTTGATTTAATCCCTTTTCACTAGGTTATCTTATTCAGTAGTGTTATTTTATAGCTTTATTAAGTTAAAGCTATTTGTGAAAAAGAACCGTCAAATAAACCCTAAGGTCATTCGATCAGTTGTCTCACGGCCAATCAAGTTTTAATAGGAATTTCATTTTTCTCTAAATTTCATTGATTGTTGAAGAAACCCTAGAGGAGAATACAGGTCCCAAGAATGGAGGATTTTAATTTTGTTTTCACCAAAAAAGGGATTTAAACCAATTTTAAGTGCTAATATGCAATATAAAATAAATCTAATATCTCGGAAAAACTGTCTTCATGGCTACAGATGGATTAAATATGCCAGAAATTTGTTTATCTGAGATTTTATAAGGAATTCCGACAGGCAAGTAGCATTTTTCTTTCTTACATGGATAATACTTCTTTTCCCTAGAAATGTACTTACTGAAAAATCAATATCTGATAAATTCGGCATAACTGTGCGATGTTACTTTGTACCTCTCGTAAGGACGTCGATCTTAAGGGAATGAGTGAAATAAAACAAGAAAAGTAAAAAAAAAAAAAAAAAAAAAAAAAAGAAATCGTTAAAAAAAACTGATTAACTTTGAAGATGTTCCACAAATACATCCATTTGACTAAAAATCAGTGCTTGAAACGGAAAAAAACATTTATTTTTAAATAGTTTCGGTATTACTGGAACTTTTACTGTCCATAGTTTTTGACTTCTTTAGTAACTAGAAATTTTCCCTTGCAACTTTTCATGTAAAGCCTTCAAACAACTTTTATTTTTAAAAAAGTTTATTTAAAATTTCCGTCGATTTCGCTAAAAAGTCGACCTAAAAATGAATTTTATTCATACCTACTCAAATAATCGTCATATTAGAATCACGTATAATTCATTTAACACAGATAATAACTCTAATCTAAGCCTAATTACTGTTCATTATTAGTTTAGTGAAACTTTTTTTTTAGAATTTGAATAAAAAAATCTTAAACTTTTACTAATAACCTGGAACTTTATTAGGCAAAAGTGCCGTAAAACATTTATTTTAATAACTTTTTTTTTAAAAAAAAGTTTCATGGAAGTTTCAATCCCTGCCTAGAAATATTTGGTAACGGTTAATCATCATAACAAAAAAAATAAATAAAAATAAATAATTGGTCTGCAGATTCTTATAATTAAGGAGACATGTGAAAAGGTATCTCGTAGAGAAAGAATGAGATGGTTGAATTACGTGCCAATAATGAAACATTGCAAGCTCCCTAAAATGATATTGGAAGGACACATGTGTGTAAGAAGAACAATCGGCAGGCTAAACTTCGTTGAATGGATCATGCCAAGAAAGATCTTTGGAGTCTGGGTGTTATAAATTTAGTGTTGCCCAAAATCGGTCTCGGTTTGGAACGTTGCAAGACCAAGACCAAGGCCGCCTAGCTGTTGCAAGGCAAATACCAGGACTGCCAAAACACAAATAGATTTTTCAATAAAAATTAAGGCAACATATTTACTAATACTTGACGATCTTAGTTACTATACGTTAATAATTGGTATAACCAATATGCGTTTGCATTTAACTCCTCTAATTTTTCATTCGGGTTTAGTTAGGTTTCTCTTATCTAAAAAAATTACAGTAATATCTCTATAGCAATGAGCTAATAAGTAACGGCAAGACTGTTTCGAGACTCTTGCGCAAGACCAAGGCCATGACCAAGACTGACTTTGCAAGACCAAGACTCGTCTCGGTCTCGCATTTGGGCAACACTATATAGAATGAAGTGCTTACCATGCAAATCTAAAACTTCTCAAGTCTCCATTGTTGTCAAAAGCCACAAAAAAAAGCTGTATAAAACGCTTATTAGACCAGTAGTCACCTATGGAGCGGAAACTTGGTGTTTATCGCAACAGGATTGCCGTAAACTAAACGTATTCGAAATTAAAATAATAAGAAGGATTTCCGGTGCTACATGTGTTAATGGTGAGTGAAAAATCAAAAGTAACAATGAAATCGAGGCTATACTACAGAATTAAAACATTACTAACTATATCAAGGCAAGTAGTCTTAGATGGGAAGGGAAGGACATGTAGTCAGAATGGAGAATGAACGGGTGCAGAGGAAAATATTGGAAACACACTTCAGTGGGAAGAGGAAAAGACGAAAACCGAGAAGCAGATGGAAGGATGAAGTGGAAAGAGCTGCGAAGAAGCTAGGAATTCGCAATTGGAAGAGAGTAGCACAGGATAGAGAGAAGTGGAAGAAAATAACTCAGGAGGCCAAGGTTCATGCTGGCCTGTAGCGCCAGGAAGTTAGTTTATATAGAATGAAGAGGGGCGGCCGAGGAGAGGTCTGTTCGAAGAAGGATGGTACAGGAGCCTTATGTCAAAGTAGCCATATGATGATGATGGATATATCTTACTTGTCAGCAGACTGTAATGTATTAATCGTGAACTGCCAACATACAGTAATTCCAGTAGGATGTATTTCTCATCAAATGCTGTTCTAAATTAATGATATCCGAGAAACTGAAGCGTGCTCTCGGTGATGTCAGTATGATAACCGTTACGTTAATCCTAAATGTTTTATTTTAGATATTTATTAATGTTAGGAGTGGAATGACCAGTTTGAGAAACTATATTTGTGATAATGGAATGAAGTGAGCAGTTACCTCCGTACAAGAGGACGGAGACCGCGAGGGCCAGGGCGGGCTGTAGCAGCGGAGGCGGTGCGGCTGCCAGCCCCGCCCCCAGGCCGAGGCAGTGCAGGAGGAGCAGGATCAGCAGCTGGCTGGTCTGGGAGCGGTTGGAGCGGAGGAAGTAGCGCTGGTACAGCATCTCCACCTGCACAACGCCAAGCACACAACTCAAGGAAAACAGAAATATAAAATAAAATGAGGACAAGTAAAAGTATACATTGCTAACAAGTTAGTACTCATTTTCATGACCAGAATCGTGTTCATAAATCCTGATTTATACTTAGTTCTAAACCAAGTATTTTTTTAACATGGCAATTAGTCAAGGCGTAGATAACGAATATACTAAGTAAGACATCATACATTTGATGATCTATGCATTGCATGTATTGATGGCTTATAAGTGACATCAGGTAAACACGTTCGTATCTACAGTATATCAACAATAGTCTAATTAAACACACACACAACTGCTTTAACTTTATAATTTACTATGACTGTTAAAGTAACAATTTACCTGATATCTGATTAACTTGCTCCACTGAAAAATATCCCTTCAATATTGTTCTCGCTAAAGGTTTACTTGTTTAGAGCAGAAGATCCTTGGTTTTGTAGTCCTTTCACTTTCTAAGATATAGAAGGCGTACCTAGTGCTATGTTTTTTTTTTCACAAAAGGGATGACATTAAAGTTGCTACGTTATGAGGTGTTAAATTTATTCGGGATGCCACTGGATAATTATTATGATGATCACCCAGAAATGTTTAATGAAATTTAATAATGAAAAATTTGAAAAAATAAATTTGGTTCTACAATATATTTGGTACATGATTAATTAATTGAATAATAACTTTTACTAAAATCTTAATGTGCAAATACTATATACAATAAACTAACTAAAAAACCTGATTGAATAATGACTGGGCAGGTATGATTTCAGATGGACTGTCATGAGAATTATTTTCACAATGAAATATTTTAACATGATGGTTGGGAAATACAACTTAGATATTATGGTAAGTGAATTGGTGTAGGTAATAGATTTTATAGCTGCATCTGCTAAGTTGAGATCATCTCGTCATTGTTCAAAGCTCTGCCAGAATCATCATGGTCTATGTAGGGCCAAGGCTTCAGTCCCTAAGCCGGAATAAAACATAAGACCCATCCTCAAAGCCGGAACTCATTATAATACCTCTTTTCCTACTTCTCGGCGTATTATATACAAATTGTCAGGGTGGAGCAAAGATACTTTCCATTGGTTCTTAACTTCACCCTATTACATTACAATATCACAATAACTGTTAACACCCTAAAAGGAACCAGTTATTTAGCCCGCTACTAGTTTTTACTCTGAGCCTTCCCCAGGGTCCCGGTATAGCTCGGTCCTTACTACCTACTTTCTACCCTTGCCTCTGTTTTTGATGTCAGAAGTCGGATTCATTCAACTCTCTCCTCCATAGGCCATAATAATTTTAAAAAACTTATTTGCAAGGTTCAATACATAGCACTAGATTTTTTTTTTGTTAGAAGTATCAAAAAGATTCTTTCTATATTATTCAAAACACTAGGGAATCATGAATTTAATTTCCTCAGCCGGGAAGCTTTATATATATATATATATATATATATATATATATATATATATATATATATATATATATATATATATATATATATATATATATATATATAATTATTTTGGAAAAAAAAAGAAAACTAACTACCTATATGAAATGGTGTTTAAGTGATTCTTGACACTCCAATACAATGCTATTAGACGGACAATAAATTCAGAGATAATGTTCTAAATAATTTTTCATAAAATATATTTTACTCTTTTGAGTATACCCCAGTAGATCCGCCTGTGATCCAAAGTGTGCAATGGATCATATATGCATATCTCAACATTTCAATAGATATTTATTCAGATGAAGGCTATCATAATAAGCAGTATTTTAATTTTAAAAATGGTGTAAGTATACCACAGCAACCATATCAACTAGAGGCTTTCACCAAGAATTGCGATTTATCTCGAACACGGTCTTGATGTCCGCGTCCAAAACTTTCACACATTTTTCAACGTTTTTGAAACATCCTGATTTATTCTATGGTTTTACGTTTTTAAATTGAGATTCATAACTTCTCCATTAAATATTCTATCAGAAGAAGTTAGTCGAGGGTGTAGTAAAAAAAAACTGTATTATATAATAGTTATAGTTGTTTATTGCATAATATACTATTATTTAAATATGCTATTATATTATAATAAATATATTATACATTAATACAATATTATATTATGTAACATTTTTGACCGCATCCGAGACTAACTTCTTCTGAGATTAGAATCTACGGTCAACCATCTCATACCATTATAAATTCCCTTTCGTTTAATATACCATTCGTTAAATCCATCGCTCCTGAGAACCGAAAAAGGGTTCTATATTACCGTGCTATACATTATGAACATTTTGTATATTGTAACTTAATTAGAAAATAATTTTGAAGTGGTTATAATGGGAAAAGCCAGAGTGTCTAATTTTCTTCAGCTTTATAAGCATTTAAACAGAACAAATAATCCACCTTAGGAATTAATTCATGAGATACGAAGCGTATCATAGTGAAATAAAAATAAACAGAAAAACCGAAAGGACTTATTTGCCAACCCAATATACTATTCGTTTTCCAGGTGATCTAATTCACTATTTAATCTTATTACTGTATTTCGTTAACTAACCTACTGATATATTGACATGATTAAGTGGATGAAATTTTCATATGTTCGGGAACCTGGAAGAACATTTCGTTACATAAAATGAAATAAATATATTTATTTCTTGGGGAGTCGTTTATTATTTCCATCTTATTATCTACAGAAATCCTTTAATGCATTTTCTCAATGTTTTTTATTTCGTATTTTGAATTTTTATTACTTGGTGTTGTGTACCAGGGATTGATGCATCATAACCATTCTCTTTTGTTTTTATTTTTTGATGATTATTTCTTTTATTTTAGCAAATTAAGTTACTTAGTTTTCCTAGAAAGAATGTGGCAATATGTTTAGATAAGTCTCATTATTATTATTTCAAAAAGTTTTAATAACAATGACATTTTTTTTAAATCTTTCTCAAATTTTATATATATATTTTTTACGTTATTCTTCTATTTCGGGCAACACATCTACTTGATAAAAATATGTAGAACACACGGAATGTTCTTGTATGAGATGAATATTAATTCTTGGAAGGTATGTTCGTAGCTCTTCGTTCTACCAATTAGTTCGTTTTAGCTTCTTAGCCATCTTCACAGAAACTATTCCCAATTTGTATATAGTAGTTCCAAGCTACTACGAGAAAATACTAAGGAAAAATTACATAACTAGTACTAACAACATTAATCTACATACATGTTTTAGTTGTAATTTTTCTTGAATATTCTGATTAATTCGAGATAAATAAAAACCTATGGGAAGGTTCGCGTATGTTGTGCTTTATAGAGAAAATTCCATATCCTTACTCTAGAGGGGTACAAGTTGCCAAGAAGAAAGCACCAAGAAGAAACTTTTCCTCAACTTCATCACCACTTCAGTTCTCGAAGGACTTAAGAAGTAGAGTTTTCAAAAATACTCATACATGTTACATGTTCTTTAGTCAGTTCATGATAGATGGAGGTAGTGATATTTTTCATTGAAGAAAAGAGTTATGCTATTTCATTAGTACAGAAAATATATTGATAAATCTTGACAATTGTTTTTACAAAATACTGAAATAAAAATAATAGAATGATTAATATTGTAGTGAGTCCAAGAAGATGGATGTAGGATCGTTCTTATTGCTAACATACAATTTTACCTGAACTTTCTAAGTTAATGAAAATTCAAATATTATATTAAAAAGGCACTCATTTTAAAATTTAATTCGTTTATGTCCCTGAAATTTATTTATTTTGATTTCTCTCTTTTAGATGTTTTGTTGTTTACATCATATTTTCAAGGGAGTAAAAACATTTTTTTTTAATGTGGAGGATAGTTCAGAGCTGCACGAAACCCAGTGAGTTAAAATGAATGAAAAAATATGCTTAAAGTCGCAGTAAGTCAAGGTTACATATAATACATAGGCGTTATAAATAAAACATGAAATGACCATCAGATTTTTCTTTATTTTAATAAGTCAACTATTATTAATAGTAATAATAAATATATAAAATAATATATTTATAATTTCATTCTTTATGCCACATACGAGAATGGCAATAAATAGTTCTTTAGTATCGAATATATGTCAATTTCGAAAAAATAAATAAAAATTTGTCGTAGTAGTTTCAACTAGTTATAAATTACATGTATACATTATACATTAATGAAAAAATATGCTTAAATTCGCAGTAAGTCAAGGTTACATATAATAGGCGTTATACATAAAACATGAAATGACCATTAGATTTTCTTTATTTTAATAAGTCAACTATTATTAATAGTAATAATAAATATATAAAATAATATATTTATAATTTCATTCTTTATGCCACATACGAGAATGGTAATAAATAGTTCTTTTGTATCGCATATATGTCAATTTAGAAAAAATAAATAAAAATTTGTCGCAGTAGTTTTAACTAGTTATAAATTAAATGTATACATTATACATTAATGAAAAAAAATGCTTAAATTCGCAGTAAGTCAAGGTTACATATAATAGGCGTTATACATAAAACATGAAATGACCATTAGATTTTCTTTATTTTAATAAGTCAACTATTATTAATAGTAATAATAAATATATAAAATAATACATTTATAATTTCATTCTTTATGCCACATACGAGAATGGTAATAAATAGTTCTTTTGTATCGCATATATGTCAATTTAGAAAAAATAAATACAAATTTGTCGCAGTAGTTTTAACTAGTTACACATTATGTATACTAATAAATAAATAATAAATAAATAAATAAAAATTTGTCGCAGTAGTTTTAACTAGTTACACATTATGTATACTATATATTATTTATAATAAATAATATAATAACTTATAGTTATAGCGCGAATTATGAGTTATAATTCACACTGCGTCGCCCCGGGGCGCCTGCCAATCTTCAAGGGCGCTTGCTACTTGTAAGAAACAACAATAAAGTTATAAAATCTATTAAAATAATTAATTTTAGCCTATCAATAAAGTAACTGTATTAGAGAAAAATTGAATGCAACAAACATTACAAATATTACATAATATACTTAAGAAATAAATTAAATGTTTCCAGGGAGGGAGATTAGGTCATTGCCAAGGGGTCACTGCCTAGAATGCAGTGTTCAAGAGTTATAGACGAAAAAACACAAAAAAGTTTCAACAAATCGATATTTTTAGGCTGATAAATGCAAAATGTTCAATTAAATGCATTGTATATCATGAAATATAAAAAGGTTTTCTATTTTCGCATTCTGTGGAACTTAATAATTTTATTGAGTAAGAAGATTGTCCGGAGTGGCAGTCATAAAAAGACTAATAGTAAAACAAAATATTTAATTTAATTTTGGCTTAAATTATTTTATTTTGGCTTTAAATAACAGAGAATTTTTTTTACTATTTTAGTCATTTTATCAGCGCCATCCCCGGACCATCTCCTTACTCAATATATCACAGTCAACCATCAACTATTCAATTAATCATTTTATTTTATGAGAAATATTAACATTGTGGTCCTTAAGTAATAGACGATATGATAACCTATTTCCAGCTTTATTTATAATTATAACGACTGTGTTCAAAATCAAGTGGCCGTTTACTTAAACATAATATCTTTTAAGATATCAGGAATAAGAAATATAGTTCAATATCAGTACTGAACCCATAGTACAATCACTTTGAGCTGTTATTTGCTTTGCGTTATCAGATTTCGATCGATGAGTAACAAATGAAGAAAAATATTTTAAAGGATGAATTAACACATAGAAATGATGATTAAACTACTTAAAAAATATATTACTGATCCTGTAATGTGATTGTACAGAAAACAATACATTTTTTTTTCTCTTAAGACTTTTATGGAAGTGACAATTAGCAGATTCGATGTGTGTGGTTGGTTGGTTATAGACATGAGGAAAGGTAGTGCCCAGCAGCACCTCTTTCTCCTCTTTGTTTACTTCCTTAAATCAGAAAATGAGATCTCTCATTCAGCTCCTTTTTTTCCTCATTTTGATGTGTTTTTGTAGTTTATTATGAAATACGGGAATGAAAAGTACGTATGAGTTTTGTTGTATACGTTCCAGACAGCTGTTGTTACTTGTGTTAAAATATTGGGATGAAAAGATTTAAATTTTCTAAGAGTGGTAGTACAGCGAAAAACTCATTCAGCAGAAAAACGAAACTAATTAGACTAATGCTCATTTATATTTTCATTTTAAAGTTAAGTAATTGTACTTTTTTTTTTCATTCTGTGCTTCTTAAAAACATTTTTTTTTTTTATATTTCTTGTTTTCATGACAGAATTTTAATGAGGGAGTTGGCTTGAATGCTGGCTCTGCACTGTAATACTGCTTTTATAAAATTTGTAATTACTTGGGATTATAGAAGCGACATAAATGCTACTCTCTTTCTGTTCAGGTAAAAGGTTGTACCTTTTTTTTCTCTCTCTATCTCTCTTGCCTACATTAAGGCTCCTTAATCTTCGGAGGACGGAAAGGAACAAAGTCTTTTTGATCTGGAAGGAGAGGAGATGCAACATCGCATTATCTTTAAGTACGGATGAATAAAACACTTTTAATTTCCATTAGCAGGTAAAAACAAATTCTTTCTTTGCTATTAAAACATGCTTTTAAGAATTAAAAGTAGCATTTATGAAACAGCCTCCAAACCTTTCATGAAAAATATATCCATATTGAGATATGTTAGGTTTGTATTTCGCAATTAGAAAAAATGAATTAATTTCTTATTTTAAATTAAAAGCTAACACCGTAAATTAAAAAACATTGAGAAGTAAATTATTGCTTCATAGCGCATGTACGTCTTTAATTTTTTTTTTTGTTTCCCATCGAGGTAAGCCGAAGAGAACAAAAACTGTGAAAAAAATATTATATCTCTAGCCAGCGTAGCCCACTCATAGCGTTAAATTCTTTAATTTTAAATTGTAGGTCCTTTGAATTTCATTTAAAATCAATTAAAATGGTAGAATATGCGGACGATATTTACATCATAATAATTATTCCATGTTATGGAAAGGAATACGAAAATAGTTTTTGTATTAAAAGCTGGTTCGGAGACCTCATGATGTATCTGACCCGTATACAGGTTGTTTCTGTGTTCATTGGCCAAACTGCAAAAAATAAACTAAGAACCTCAAAACAAGAAAAAAATTTGTTGTTGTTGACTCAGAAGTTATGTCCGCAACGCTTTGTTTAGGAGATATTCACACCTAAAGATTATGTTATGAATTGTTTACGTTATATGAAATAAATAAACCTTTTATTTGTTCTAACTACTTTATTAATTAAACGTAAACATTAACATTCATATTAAATTGCACAAAGTGAAGGTATTTTCCCAAACGCTCTGGACATATGAAGCTAAGAGATATCTTCAATTATTTAGGCTGTACGGGGTTTTCGAAAGCCAGAAGGTGAGGGCGGTGATTTAAAAGAATCCCCCGGCTCTGAGACGTGAACTAGTCACTATTTTAATCCAGTTATTAGTTGGCAGGTTGCCGGGCAATGGCAGTGCTGTGCACAGTCGTTAGCCCGTTCGGCCACTCCGCCCCGAGAAAAGAACCTGGTGGAACCGGTAATAAACCGGGAACCTTCACCATATCAAGTTCGCATGCTAGCCACTACTCTATGAGTGTAAGTTATTCCACTACAACTGAGAAGGGATATGTGGCTTCAATTAGATGGTTGTCCTGCATTTTACGGAAGAGGTCCACGACAATGGCTAAATTTTAATTATTCCAATCAATGGATTGGCTGCTCAGGACCATTGGCTTGGCCTGCACTCTCTCTAGACTTAACACCGCTGGATGTTTTTGTTTGGGATGACATTAAACAAAAAGTATATGCAAGTCCGGCCAATCACCTTAATTCCTTACGAAGAAGGATTATTGAATATTGTGAAACAACAACACATATCCAGTGCCGTTCTGCCACTGCTGCTGTTAAAGAAAGATTCCAAGCCTGTCTTAATGATCAAGGAAACCACTTTGAACAACGTTCGTGAAAAATAACATCTAACTAATACTAGGCTAGACAAACTTTTTTTTTAATTATTAATTTTTTGTCCTCCCCTTCCTCACCTTTTAGGCTATACGAGGTTTTCCCGGGTCAGGAGTAAGGACGGAGGATTAAGGTTATAGATGGTAAATCCTTTATATTCATAAGGTTTCCAACCATACTCGCAATTCAGAAAAAGCATTGGAAGAGCTTAAAACTGATCACGGTGTTATACCTGAAGTTTAATGCTGAAGGCAACAATGAGAAAAGTAATCAATAGGCTTATGACCTGGATGTTTTGCACCTAGACATCGAAACAAACAAACAAACAAACAATAGGCCATTCGGAGAAGAACTGTTTATCATAGCAGAACTAAGACATCATTAAAGTTCTCACCAAACAACAAATAGTAGGAGAAGCTTTCAAGAATGCTGCAGAATTATCTGTCTATTCCATGGATCGTCTATAAGTTTTTGATAGAATGAAGAAGATAGACATTGAGCGGATACTGAAAAAGTTAGACCAATGTGGTTAGGACAAGGAACGATAAGTCACAAGAAATCGCATTTGACATTAAGTATTCATCACTTTATAGTTTAATTAAGCTCCGTTTCAAAGTATTCTTTGACTTTGCTCAAAAGAAAGCTAAACTACGAATGAAGCGGTTCAAGCAAGAATTATGAGTTTTAATTCAATGATGAACTTGTCTTATAGCTTTTAGCAACCGATATCTTCAAAACGATTTGAGCCTCCTCCAAAAATACAGATTTATAATTATAAAAAAGAAGGATAAGGGACAGTAATCCGGACAGTATTTATAAACCATATGGATAGGAAAGGTTAGGTTAAAAAAAAATAAGCCTTAGTATTCAAAAATCTTCTAATAATTCTCACAATCCGGAAGAGCATTGAAACTGTTCCACATTGTTCATAAGAAAACCAGATTCTTTAAAGGGCCTTCTTAGTAATATTCTACAGGAAAACAAATCCCTTCTATAGGGAACTGCTTATTGTTGCATATTACCCCTAAAATACTGGAGTACCGTTTACATCCTGTAAAACTATGCAATAGAATGCAGAGGCAATAGTTTAATATATCTCCTTGTGAAATGAAAATAATTTTATTCTGGGACTGGAGTCTCCTTAGTATAATAGTAGAGTTCAATATATATATATATATATATATATATATATATATATATATATATATATGTATATATATAAGTTAAGCGTCGCCGGGCTTTGCAAATAAAAAAAAAGAAGGAAAAAGGAACGAGAAACAATACTCACGGCTTCTGAATAAACACTGCTTTATTCGTTCAATAATCTGCCTTATATACAATTGCTATGTTTATTTACATTACAAGATGGTATTAAGGCTGATATCGCCAGTCTCCGGTCTTTATCTCCCCCCCATCAGTTTACGAATAGGATTTTCGGAAACTTATAAATTCCTAGATCGGAGCCACCGGTATCAGCCTTAACCCTTTACAATTATTCGTACCAGTATAAACTTAAAGTACACCAAAACTCACTTCCACTCCGCTGGAACGAGAAATTAATAAAAAGAAATAAACCACAGAAAGTAAACACACGTCTTATTAACAATGGAACAGAACTCTTAATCCTATAAAAATTACAATCACCTCTATTATGTTGCTATATCTTTATTTACAAGAACAACAAAAATAAAAAAAAATGACATCATCAACAATAATAATAATAAAAAAAAACATATTTGTTATAATACGCGATAAGGGTACTACGAATCAATTGGTTTCTGTACCGGTTCTAACATTGGGAGCTTCAATTGTTCAATATGAACAGTTCTCCTCTTCTTAGGTTCGTTAATGCTTTCAATGGTTACCAGATTATGCTCCCTAATAGCAACCACTCTGAATGGGCCCTCGTACCGTAACAATTGTTTCCCTCTGTTGGTTCCAATTCTACGATACACTATTGTTCCGATTTTTAATTCTCCCATTCGGTCACGTACCTGCACATTCTGCCGCGCTACCCGCTTCTCCTTTTCCCGCTGAATTCTCCCCGTTACCTTTCCCCACGTCTTTTCTACCTCTACCCTAGTACTCTGGATTTGCTCTACGAGATGTTCATTGGTCGTTGTTTCCCCCCAATCTCTCCTTGGCCTGCGCATCCCGAATAGTATTTCCACAGGTGAAAACCCCGTTACGGAGTGGATCGAATGGTTGTAAGCTGTTACGGCTTTCTTCATCGCAACATCCGGCTCCAACCCTTTCTCTCCCTGATATACACGGATGTGGTCACTCAACGTGCTGTGCAAACGTTCGATTCCTCCTCTACTCTTAGGGTGTCCCGGTGTGTTATAATGCCACACAACCTCTAACCTTTTCACCTCCTCCCTAATCGCGGTATTGTCGAACTCTCTGCCACCGTCTGATGTGATCCTCTCGGGAACTCCGTAAAACTGTATCCAGATTTGTAGGGCTTCCGCAACTGCATTGGCAGACTTGTCCATGACCTGATGTGCCATAGCTACTTTACTAAAGGTGTCGATGATCGTGACCCACTTGAACCCTTTCCAGGTGAATGTATCGATCTGGAGGTCTTGTAGCGGCATATTCCCTGTAGGTGTCTCTTCCTGAACTCCTCTGGGGGGGTGTCGATCATACTTTGTGCGCATACATACCTCGCATTTCCCGATGATTCCTTGGATAGATTTTTTCATTCCCCACCAGAAATACTTTCGCCGTAATGCCTGCAACGTCTCGTTGACGCCTCGGTGGTTGGTCTTCCCCTGGTGGTATGCCAATGTGATTGCTTGTTGTTGCTCCTCATCCTGTACGGTTTCCACTGCATACTTGCACCGGATGATCGTTCTATCCATGCCTATTCGCTCGGATCTCCACATCCGCTTTATTTTCTCCCATACCGTGTTGTTCCCAACATAGAGATGGTGTGTCTTTCCCGGTTCCGTGGCGTCCTTCAGTGCCGTACGGATTTGCTCCTCGCTCACCCCGGGTTGCGACCAAATGACGCGAATCCTACTTTTCCCGTATCTTCGGTAATCTATTTTCATGATCCCTGTTGTCCTGGTTTTCCAGATTACCTGTCTATGCTTGTCGTTGATGATTTCGTCTATTTCCTCCATCGCCACTGGTCTTTCCTCCGCTGAGCTATCTTCTTCCGGGGACCCCTCCCTGTCCTCTATACTGACGGTATCATCTGCCCCTTCACCCTCAGGAGTCCATTCCCTCAAGAATTGGCGCACGTCCCGCGATGGACCTCCCCCGTCCTCTTCTACCGCGTTGATCATGATGGCCCTAGAGAGCCAGTCTGCCACCACGTTTTCCTTTCCCGGCTTATACACCACCTCCATGTTGTACTGACTAAGGAATTCTTTCCATCTCGTGACCCTCGCAGAGGTTTCCTTAAGTTTTCCTACCCACTGAAGGGGTTTGTGATCGGTGTGGACTCGAAACTTCCTCCCAAATATGTATGGCCTGAAATGGTCGATGGCCCACACTATCGCGAGTAGCTCCCTCTCTAACGCGCTGTACCGTGATTCCGCGCTCGTAAGTCGTCGGCTCGCGTATGCTATCGGACGTTCACCCTCACTTCTGCCCTGGGATAAAACGGCCCCCAACGCGTATTCGCTCGCATCGGTGGTGATGTTGAACTGCTTCTCAAAATCCGGGAACGCCAATACGGGTTCTGCCTGCAACCTATCCATGCATTTCCGAATATTATTTTCCATTTCCGGTGTCACCACGATCCTCGCGCCTTTCTTCAGCAAGTTATTGATAGGTACCAAGTATTCTGCCATCTCAGGTACGAATCTTCTATAATAATTCAGCGTCCCGAGAAGCCTACGAATCCCTTTAACGTCCCGTGGCACCGCCATTCGTGTGATAGCCTCCACCTTTGCCGCATCCGGTCTGACCCCCTCGCTAGAAATAGTGTGGCCTAAAAAATTGATCCGCGTTTGTCCCAACAGGGACTTCTCGCTTGACAGTTTCAGCCCGAATTGTCGCAGCCTTTCGAATACCGACCTCAAATGCCCCACGTGTTCGGCTTCCGTTCTGCTAAAAATCAGCAGGTCGTCCATGTATACTTGACATACGGAGTCGTCGATACCCCTCAGAAATTCGTCCATCAGGCGTTGAAACGTTATGGGCGCATTCTTCAGACCAAACGGCATTCTGGTGAATTCGTAATGCCCCCTTTCGGATGTAAACGCCGTCTTATGTTGGTCCTTCGGGTGCATCCGTATTTGGTGATATCCCGCCTTGAGGTCCAACGTGCTAAACACCACGGCCCCACTCAACCTATCGAGTATATCTTCGAATCTAGGGATCGGGTACTTTTCGTCTACCGTGTTGTCGTTCAACCTACGATAGTCCACTACCACTCTGTATTTTTCCTTATTATCCCCCGGCGCTGCCTTCTTTTTCACCGCCCACAGGGGACTATTAAATGGCGAGGTGCTATCGACTATGATCCCTTGCTCCTTTAGGCTTTCCAATTCCTCCCGAATATGCTGCCTCAGCGCCTGCGGGTATCTCCTTTCCTTTACGTAGGTTACCCTATCTTGCTTCAGTGGAACTTCGTGTACCGTCTTCCCTGTTACCCCAATACCTCGCCCTCCCTGAAGAAAATATCTACGAACTCCGCTTGTAACGCCTTTCTCCAGTCCTCCACCCTGTTCACCGCTCCTATCCGCACCCTTCTTTCTCTCGCGACCCCTATACATCCAAATTTCCTCTTTCCCAGCCTGATACTCCAAGCTCCTCTACGGTTTCTAATGCTTACCCCTACCTGTCCTAACAGATCACACCCTATTATGACTTGGTACTCCCGCGTCATGCTCTCTACCACATGCACCTTTAGCTCCCCCTTTTTCCCTGCCCACCGATCAAGCGTAATTGACGCTTCCCCTTCTACTTTACAGGGACCACCCAGAGTGATTAGCTGGCAGCCACAGTTTTGTATCCGGAGTACCCTCTCGCTCCCGCACACTCTCCCCAACGCCCCCCGAGTCAAGATAGTACTCGAGCTCCCTGTGTCCACGAGACACTTCACTCCCCCGTCTACTTCAATAATCGGCAACCAGCATGGCTTACCTCTAATATTGTTGCAGGTTGCTGTGCGGTCGCCTCTCTGCTGACACCCTTCTCAGATGCCGCCTCGCTCCCTCCTTACCGCCGTCGCTCGTCGTTGCTCGCTCCGTTGGCTGCTCCTGCCTCCTTCGCCTCCACTGCTGGCTGGCTCGTCAGTCTCCGTTCCCGACGTCCCCGACTCCTCGGTTGCCTCTTCCGAAGATCCGTCTCTCTGCTGCATCCTAGCTCGTTTCTTCAACTTTTGAGCGTTCACCTCCATTGGCTCGTCTAGAGGTCTCTCTCTCCTGCGAAACATGTACGGGCACTGTCTGGCAATATGCCCTTCAGTCCCGCACTCGAAACATCTAGTGCGCGGACATTGTGCTACCAAATGTCCCGGTTTCCCGCACCCGTGACATTTTCTGTCTTCCCTCCGGGGTCCATTCCTAGGCCTGGACTGTCCGGATCTTCTCTCGCCCGTCGTGGCTTTTTCTCCGTTCGGGTGTTTCATTTCCCTCTTCCTCCACCCTATCTGGGCTGTCCGGGGTCGTCTGTCACTCACTCGGGTCCACCCTGGTTCCTCTACTTCCATCCGAGTCTCTTCCTCTCTTGCACTCAGATCTATCATTTCTTGGGCACACTCGAGGAACGATCGCTCTCTAGGCAGTCCGTCCCTTCTCCCAGTCTCCTTAGCCAACTGAACCTTGAGTATTGTCGAAAGGAATTCCATCCTAGCTTCGACCTCTCCCACACTCATGGTTTCACGCATTTTCTCAGTTATGCGGTTGTACTTTGCCACTAGTACCCCCGCATACTGTCCTCTTGTTTGGCGTTGGGACCGACACTCCCTAAACATTTGGAAGATATCTTCTTCCGGCGTCCATCGGCCCCCTCCGAAAGCCTTCTTCAAACGCTCCTTAATCACTGGCCATGGTGTCTCCTCGTCCGCTTGGATTTGGTTGAGGATGTTCCTCCTCACTCGGCACACGAGAGCTGCCTTCAGTGCCTCCGTGTCTCCCAGGTTCACAAGGTCCTCCGCCACCTTTGCTTCGATTGTTGATATGAGGCGGTGTCCACCTTTCAAGAAGTGATTAAGTTCACCTATCTCGCCCCCGAATCGCTCCAGGTCTGCGATTGCTCTCCGTAGATCCTGCGTGGTCGCTGCCCTTATCTTCATCCACTCCAATGCATTGGCGTGCGCCTCTGCCAATGTGTCCCTAGGTAAGGGAGGGATCTCTTGTATCTGCGGTACTTGAGGTATCTGAGGTATCTGAGGAATCTGCGGAATCTGCGGAACCTGAGGGGCGATCTGAGGAATCTGCGCTATCGGCATTTCCTGAGGTTGCGGCATTTCAGGTGCGTTCAACACTCCTGGTCGAATTAAGCCCTCTGTCGGCATCTCTTCTTTTCCTTATGACTAGGAGAAGAGAAAAAAAAATTAAAAGAAAGAAAGAAAGAGAAAAATTTTACTTCCGTGTTCTCCTGACGTTCTCCCGGGTTTCGGCACCAGTTAAGCGTCGCCGGGCTTTGCAAATAAAAAAAAAGAAGGAAAGAGGAACGAGAAACAATACTCACGGCTTCTGAATAAACACTGCTTTATTCGTTCAATAATCTGCCTTATATACAATTGCTATGTTTATTTACATTACAAGATGGTATTAAGGCTGATATCGCCAGTCTCCGGTCTTTATCTTATATATATATATATATATATATATATATATATATATATATATATATATATAAAGATACTAAGGAAAATGCAAATATATGAAAAAAAAAACAAAAAAAAAAAAACATTTAGCCGCTTTAACCAGTCATCTTCATCTCTGCCTGTCATGGGCGATCCATTCACGTGGTCTTCTGCAGACTATTGAGGCATCAATTGTTGTTTAGTGCCGTCCTAATGAGTTGCTTCGAGCTAGATACTCCGTCCATATTAGCCTCCTTAGCTTCATATCATGAGGTATTGATTCCGTTATCATGGAGAGAATCTGTCAAATCTTTCAATACTACTTTCGCGGGTGTTGGAAAGTGTCCATATCTCGCAGACATATTTCAGAGCTGGCTTTATCATATTATTGTACGCCCTTAATTTGACCTTTTCTAAAACTTTGAAACCGAAAAGAAATCTTGTTGTATTTGTCTATTTCTACCATTGGTCATTCATTGACGTTATTGTGGTGTAAAGGTACTTGAATTCGTCTACTCTAGGGAACGATTTCTTTTCAATGCAGACGCTGGTTAGAGGGATAAAATATTCGGCCTAATATCATATATTTTTTTCATATTTATTACTTGCAAACCGATTCGCTCTGCTTCTCTTTCAGAGTCTCAGCGAATTTAGAAGAATCGTCCTCATTTTAATGGTAAAAATCATTCAGTTATACAGAAAATAGCTTATTAATTATTTCTAATTTAAGAGTTATTATTATTTATAACCTTCAAGTTACAATATTTAAGATGGATGATATTGACTAACGCGACTTTTACCCATTTTATTCCAGAGAGCCTCCAAAGCCAACAACTTACTCGAAGCTGGACGACAATGGAGTAGTGAGAACTGGGACGTGATTCATTTAGCTGTCAGAGGAGCCGGTATCGATGACAACTGATTTAACATGATTTGTAACTTGCCCTGATAGGGATCTTCCTTGAATAGAATTGCCACCCAGCCAGCGGCCATTGTGTGAGCTGCTATTCATAGCACCACCCTCCGCCCATCCTCCCTCTCTTTCATATTTATTAATATGTTCTGACTGTCTATGTACTTGAAGGATATTAAAATTATTTATAATTTAAAAAAAAAGTTATATAAAGCATATATCTTATTCGCAAATTAATAAAAAAAAACATTATTTATTCTGATCTATATTCAGTCTTTATATTCCGGCTTTATCTCTCCTTCCCTCCAAAAAAGAAAAAGAAAAATTAAATTTATTTTTTTTTATATATTTTTTTTTTATATTTTGGAGTTGCAGCAATGGCCAGATTCTCCACTCAAGTCCTGAGTGTCTGTGGCTGTAGCGCTCTTACTCATCCTCCGCTGGTTTTAAATACCAGTGAAGTGGCTGAGGGAGAAGCGTAGATAGTAGTAGAGTTTTAATCAGATTAAATTTATGGTATTACCATATACCTAGTTCTGCCAAAAATACTGTTACAAAAGTTGAACGTTGTTTACATCCTTGGGCATTATTTAGATAATCCTTACCCATATCAATTTATTTTCTTTACATGTCAGGATAATAATACCAATTATTTTGTATTTTTCTTTAGCTCAGGTAACATGGAGTGGGGTGATATAGAAAACAGAATCGCCTTAAACAAAGTTGGAAAATGTAGATCAAAGATGTTCGTGTACCGCACTATAAATAGGTATAATGAGACCCTATCTTTATGTGACAGACATCGAGCGGACCGTTCCCGCACTGTGAGAACGGCAAATGCAGTGAGAGCAGTCACTGCTGGAATCAGAATAAATCCCATTCGAAAATGATAAATAATGTCATGGGAAATGGGAATTTCTGTCAGATCAATGTCTTGCATAACAAAAAGTGACCTTAGAATCGGTGCGTTTCGAAGAATGACAGGACAAAGGCAAACCACTTCCCTAAAAAAAAATAGATTGGATATATGCAAAGTGTTCCTTAGCTGTTACATAAATGGTCTTCATTTAAAAATTTTGTTTAGCGATGAGAAAATTTTTACTATTAAAGAAAAATGTAATAAAATGATCGCGTGCACGCACAGACAGCTCTAAAGATGCCCAGGAAGTCATTGGAAGAGTGAAAAGAGGCCTTCACCCCTCCTCAGTAATAGTATGGTAGAGAGTTTGCTTTGATGGCACCACAAAGCTTCATTTTTGTGAAAAAGGAGTTAAAACAGCAGTTAAAAACTATTAGGATGATTTATTGAAACCTGTTGTCAAGCCTGTAAATGATACTCTGCTGGAAGTCATTGGGTTTTCCAGCTAAATTCCGCTTTAGCTCACAAGGCTAGATCAACTCACCAGTGGCTGCTAAAGAACATTCCAGGGTTCACCCCTACTTCGGATTGGTCCTTATAAAGCCATGATCTGAACCCACTAGATTATCGGCTATCGTCCGAACTGGGGAGGATGGCATGCCGCAGAGCACATCCTAACTTGAAAAGCGTCAAACATTTTCTTGTCCGAGCAGTTGAGCACTTTCCTCAAAAAGTGCTGCGTGCTGCTATTGATGACTGGCCACGGTGATTAAATGCCTGTGTCAAAGCAAAAGGGGAACATTTTGTGTAATTTCTTTTTTGTTTTACTTTATATAGATATATATTTCATTTTGCAATAAAGTTTTTGAAAAAAATAATTTTTCTGTTGAAATCTGTATATATTTCCTTGTAACAATACTTATGGCAAGACTAGGTCTATACTAGGTATAGAATAATAAAGGTGAAGATTTCTTTAGTGATGTAAAGAATAAATCCGAAACAATAAACAACTTCCCGAGAAGAAAATATGAGATTAGAAAAGAGGAGATTAACTAATTTTTTATTTAATTAACAGATCAAGTTTTTATTTTAATGTTAAAAAATGCTGTCTCAAGGCTTTAGAAAATTAACTTAAATACAAACAACTGTTTATCTAGGTTCAACCACTTAATCATATCAATATATCAGTTGGTTAATTAACGAAATGCAGTAACAAGACTAGACAGTGATTTAGATCACCACCAAAGCGAATAATATATTTCTTGATAATTTAGGTTTGAACAGCCTTATGGTTTAGTCGGTTGAATATATCATTGGAACAGGTGGCATTTAGAGAACCGCAAACGTTGAATAGAGTTATTTTCGGATTATATTAAACAATAAATCTTTAAGTTTGAATACAATACTAATGGTGAATATATCATACTGTTACAAGGTGCCATTTACAGCATATATATATATATATATATATATATATATATATATATATATATATATATATATATATATATATATATAAACATATTTCAACGGAAACTGACGTAAAAAACTTTCTCACTAAAAGTTCTCTCGAATTATTAAAAAATGAATTATTAGAAATAAGGAACGAAAGATAACCAATTTTTTTTTGTTAATAATATATTTTGGCTTTACCTAAAACGAATAGGTTAGATGAGAAAAAAAAACTGTTCCTCCTGCACTGTTAAAAAAGATTTTATTTTATTCTAAGAAAAGTTATCATACAATCATAAAATACTAAATTATACAAAAGTCAGTCTACACTAGCTTTGAAACAAATTTAAATATCTCCTCAAACAATGAGGAAAGAAAAATAAATGAAAATGTTTTCAATTTGCTTCTTATATTCCTTACTGATGTTTTCCCAGCCCAAACATTAGCACTGGCAATATTTACAGAGTATTCATTTTAATAGAGAAGATAAATTAAATTACGCTATAAAATTTTGATGTGATTAAAAAAAATAGCATTCCCTGTATTTTTTTCTTTATATAATTATTTTACCTCCTCACTACTTAAGATAGAAAAGAAATTTACTGGAGCAGGAAATTAAAAAAAAAAAAAAAAAAAAATTATAAGAAAAGACTCCACACATGTTTTACGTTTAGACATTAAGGAATAAATCCATTTGATGGTCATATTACATAATTTGTACATATTTGAAATTGTGAAACTTAGTAAGTTATAGTTATATATTCTTCTTGCAGGTATACTCGTTGTATATTATTTATACAATTGTACAATTTCAAAAAATTATTTGCATATAGATGAATAAAGGGCGACCAGTTTATTTTCTTCTCGGTGGTTTTAACATCTAAAAGTGGTGGCAACATGCTGTTCATTGTCTTATTATATATATCTATTGATAGAAATACTTTTTTTCCGAAATTAAATGTAATTCTATTTCAATGTGAAACAGCCTAAAATTTTAGAATTGACATGGTTCTTACCTGCTCCTCCTCACCCAACCATTTTTGTCGTATTAATTTTTGATAGTACTAGGCTTTGTCCAAAATTTAAATCATAATAAATTTAAAATATTGATAATTAATTATAAGAGCTAACAACGAAAAACTATATGGTATAGAAAATATATTACATTATTGTAATAAATGGAAATTTAATGGAGGCTTGAATAGACATTCATTTGATGGGGATAAAAAAAAACTTGAAACGAGCGGAAATTCTTCTTGCACGCTACTTGCTCATTCAGACATCTTGGAAACGGAGATCCTCTTTTTATGAAAATCTATTTCTAAAGATTCTCAAGGCAATACTCTATTCTAAGATATAACAGTATTATGATCATTTTTTATAATTAAAGAATAGCAATAATGTAACCGCAAACTTAATGTTCCGAACACTTGGAAGTGAAAATTACTAATGTTAAGGAATAAAGTGATGGCAATAAAAAAAATTAAGATTTTATTTTAGTTAATAAAGCAAAACATGAAAAACTCATGCCATGCAAAGTAGTCGTGTCCAAAGTATGGTCTTGTAGAAGATTCTTACAAACATTTTATTGGAGTGCTGATTTTGAATAACTAATTATTATTGAAGTGAAAACTTCTTTAGGCGCATTTTGCACTTTTTTGTGGATAGTTAATTAGATTGAGCCGTCAAATTTCTGATTTGTAACGTTCGGGTAAAGTCGATTGTAGTCGACCAGCTGAAGTGTTATTGCATATGGATTAAAATATCTCAAAAACTAAAAAACGGACCTGGATATTGTAGCGACGGAAATATTTTATCGTTTAATTCTCTCTGTAATAGGCTATTATTCAAAATTATATTTTACGCTATGTTAGAGAGACAAGAAGGAAAAAAAATAGTATCAAAATCCAACTAGTTTCATGGAAGATATGGATTAAAATATCTGAAAAACTGAAAAATCAGTCCTGCATACTGTAAGCAAGAGAAATGTTCAGAATGTCATCCTCTTTATAATAAACTATTATTTATATTTCATATTATTAATCTCGCCTTGTTGATGTTTTCATTTTTATTGAGTGGTCTAAAGCATACATCTTAGTCTTTTTATTCCAAAATCTTTTTCACCTCCTTCATTATTTTGCTTCCTCACTGCCGAAGGTAGGGAAGCTATGCGTTTCAAAGGGAATTTTAAAAAGTTGTGAGCCAGAATCGAAAAATTCCTCATTCGTTTTACGTTCCAGACATCAAGGATCAAATTTCGTTCGGTTTCTGTTTGTTAACAAATTGATACGGCGGGTATATCACCTACTGATTTTCTGATTTTTATGAAATTTTCAGAGATTGTTCAGGCTAGAGCTTAAATAGTCCGATATAAAAATTGGTTTTGATGATATCTACGATTAGAATCTCATAAAGATCAAATATCTAAAATGTGATATATACCTACTATTTTAATTCAATAAAATTAGCTGGATATATCGGATACATTTAGGCTTAAATTTTTAACAATATTTCATTTGATTGTGTGTGAAATTATGAAAATAAAAGAAAAAGTAAATGTGGGAACTGTTGAAATGTGACTGTCAGACTGCTTCCGTTAGTCAAGACACAGCTGTCAGAGGCCGAACCGATGACGTCACACTTTGGTCTGCCAATCAGTTGCGACTATGGATACAAATATGGATTTAGCCCAAAATAGTTGCCAACTGCCGCAATCACTTATAGCGTCTAGGATGGACAGTTCCATTGATAGGACACGTCAAGCATAAACAGCTCCATCAATGTTATTAAGAGCTGCTACTATTCTAGACGAATCATATAGATTTTAATATATTATTAACATGTTAGATCGAGTAACATTCTGTTCAAAATGCCATTATCAAATACCGCTAAATTGGAGGACTTTACACATCTCCAAAACTAGAACCAAGAACGTTAATTGTCTTAATTATTTATTTATTTTAACTAGCGTACTCTGTTCATAATCGAGACAATTTTTGAAAATTAATTCGGAATTAAACTGTATACCACTTTTCGAAATATTGCTAATATTTTAATAAATATTATATTTTACTTTTCATAATCAAAGAAACAATTTTAGTAGGTATTATTAGTAGGCAGGTTGAGCTTTATTGGTTCTAATAGATCTACCTAGTCTACTCTCGATCAATCTCCGCTGGCTTTAGTACCGGTGATACGGCTGAGAGAGTAGCGCTGAATTCTCCTGGAGTCCTGCTTTTCCCTCCACAATTGGAGGGACAAGCCTGTATCGGAGTTCTCTCATCTGATTGTAAATAGTGTATAGTGTATATATAGATAGTTATGTGTTTTTTGCTTTGTTTTAATTTATATTTTTTTATTATTATTTATTGTTATTTTGTTTCTATTGATTTTATATTGTTTTGTACGTATAGTGTGAATGTTATTCTACCTCACTATACATAATGTCCAAGTGACAGATTGTTTTAATGCTTGTAATAAGTAAAAAAAAAGTCTTTGATCATAGCAGAAAATATTTAATAATTTGTAACCTGAAAATTTTTATAATAAATCCAATTTCACAATATGTTTAATCCAGAAACTGAATATTAAGTTAAAAATTAATTCTATGGAATCCTTTTAGAATATGTCATATCTGTGTGTGTAGACTTTTTGCAAATTACAATTATTTTATACAACCATAAGAACACAGTAACATGAATATCACATGTATTTGTGAGTTAATTAGTTTGGCGGTACAACACGTTGACGAGTCAATACCTCTTCAACCAGCAACCTCCAGAAGTTTCTGCTCTTCGTCTCCACTCTTCATCAACTAACACCGATCCAGATATCTTTCGCCAAGTTCTGATACGTATCTTTTGCCATTGTCCTGATCTTTACATATTGCTCCATATGTAAGGATTGGACGAATCAGAGTTTTGTACAGACATTTTTTTGTTATTATGGTCATTAACCTGTTTGATAGATGCCTCAATCCAAAGTAACATCTGTTCGTGCCTAATATTTTTCTTTTGATCTCTGATTCGATGACATTATCGCATGTGACCTATGAGCCAAAGTACGTAAATTCAGAAACCCATTCGATAAGACAATTTCCAAATCCCACCTTTTCCTCGGTATGTCTTGGATGCTGTTCAGCGATCATGTACTTGGTCTTATCATGGTTGACCACTAGACCAAGTTTTCTTAAGAGAGAGGAATGCCTCTTCGACTGACTTTTTTGAGCGCCCAATTATATCGATGTCGGCCTTTGCTAGGAGCCTGCACGGTTCTATTTATAATAGCTCCTGTCGTCTGAATCCCGGAATCTCTTATAGCCTTATCTGGAGGCAGGTTAAACAGTAAACATGCTGGTGCATCACCTTGGCATTTTTCCCTTGTAGAAGAAAAACTTTCAGAACGATCACCTTGCACTTGTACGACACATCCGATGTCTGTCATGATAATCCTGATCAGTCTTATCAGGCTTTGCAGAAACATTTAGCTGTATCAGTGCTTCGTAGAGAGCCTTTCGGTCCACACTACCGTAGGCCGCTTTAAAATTTACAAACAGTTACACTGAACTCACGTCACCTAATGCTAAGGCAAAATAGTTGGTACAAAGTAGATTTCCCTTTCCTATGTACTAACTTAACTTAAATAAAGATTTCATTTGTATGTTTTATTGAACCCATGTCGCCAACTAGCCGGCTTGAATTCCAATTCTGCACCTCCGGACAGACAAGCATACGAAAGTTGAACAGGCCGCTGTTTTTTTCAATTAAGTTAGAACCGACGTCCTAGGAACCTATATGGTCGTCCCATTATGTGGCCTCTATATTCATAGTCACTATATTCGAAGTTGTTATAGTGACCTCAACAATATTGACTACCGCGGCTTCAACTATACTTTTTTTTCTTCCCTACCTTGCATGTTCGGCTATACGGGGTTTCCTTCCCGACTAGTGGAGAGAACATGGGATTATTGCGAGTCAAAGGCTACCGACACCGGTACACGAACTCGAAATCTGCATGCCCACCCACCCCCATTAAAAAAAATACCATTTATAATTCAGTTACTCAATTGATTTGCGTTTACGTCGTCCAAAACGTTATTCTACTTTTTGATTAAAATTATTATTCGTTGTAAATTTGAATATATATTTTTAAATTATTTAACTCAGGTTTTTATTCAATAAATATATAAAAACCCACCTTATAACTTTTTCCTTAATAAAATGAGAATTCCAATTTGTTGGTATTTTTGATCAATAAATTGATTTAGTGAAGCAGACCAGACAGATGACCTTCCATGAGACTCTAAGGCTAGCGACCTTCGAAGTGTTGATCAATAGTACACTCGTTATAAAGGCTGAGTGAGCCCCATAAGGATCTTCTGACCTGAGGGTCGATCCACGGCTAATGAAAAATAATAAATGATTGCCTGCAATCATCCGGATCAGAACCCGGGATCTTGAACTGCGGAAGTCAACGCCTTACCCACTGAACTCACATCATATTCAGTATCGTGTAATGAATAGTTGAAATGACTGCGTTAAACCATACTACAACCATGGTTGATAAAAGGATAGACAAAAATTCGGAGCGCTGTGAAGGTGTGAGCAGTGAGCCCTGAGATCGAATACAGCCCCTCAGGATTACACTAATACCTTCTCCTTCCACCCCCGCCCCTCCCCAACCTCCTTCCTTTTTATCAGATAAATCTTCAATTTCGTCTGATCTACGGCTCCTCGGCTATCTCCGTCACGATTAGTTTGTTAAAGAAATTTATAGCTTTCGACGCTGCTCTCTAATAGTAGAGGCCGTGATCCGTTTTAAATAAAAGTTTATCATTTCCAGACGTTGTACCATGAATCTGACTGCAATTAGAAAACTTGTATCCTGAAAAGAAGTCAACTTTTTGATTCGTTTATACAAGCCTCAATATATAACACTGCTCAACATTGATATTGTATCTCACTAAAAAATAGCCTCATTCCATTTTTTTTTCTGGAGAAATTCGAATTTTCACATAAAAATTATGAGTTGGCTCAAGTTTCAAAGATATAGTTACTTTTTGCGTAATATGGAGAAATTTGCTGCTCCTGGCTTGTTAAGATTTCTGTCTGTGAATCGCGGGAAACGACTAGACCTGAATCACAGAACCATTTTGCTGACAGTTGTATGCTGTGTTTACATTTCAAGTTACTCTTGATGTGATTTTTCTGTAGTTTTGTTGAAGTTACAATGCCCAGGAAATGTGTGAATGCTCCTGTCAACTTTTGTTACATTTGTGGAGAAGTAACTTTTGCAAGTCAAAAACATCCTATCACCCAGATGATCAAGACAGCATGCCACAAGTATTTTGGGGTGAACGCTGGTGACCAAGATAACGTTTGGGTCCCGCGCATCGGCTGCATCAGATGTAGCGTAACTTTAAAAGAATGGTTGAACAAGAAAGATCGTTCGATGCGTTTTGCTGTTCCCATGGTATGAAGGAAGCCTACTAATCATACTGACAACTGCTACATTTGCGTGACCCCTCCTTTTTCTCATGGAATGTTTCAAAAACTAAATCTGAAGTGAAGCAGCCTGATATGACCTGATGCTATACGGCCAATACCGCTCGGTGACGAATCCCCTGTTCCTGTCCTGTTCAAGTCCTCCTGAACACTGTGACTTGAATGAGGAAGAGGAAAATCTCCTAGAAGGAACCTCATCAGATGATTTTGATTTTTCTTTCGAGCAAGAAGAACGAAAACCCCACTTACATACTCAAACTAAACTCGGTGACTTGATTCGGGACCTGGATCTGCCCAAAGTGAAAGCAGAACTTTTGGGTTCAACGTTAAAGCAATGGAACTTCTTACAACCTGGTGTCATGATTACAATGTACAAAAAGACTGAGGGATTTGCTAGAACATCGTCAAGCAAAAAAGAAACGTTCTGAATAAACTGTACAACAACGCTGTTTTTGCCGAGAGAAGTTGTAATATAATTTTTTATGGGTTGTAAAAGTATTTCACAAACAATAAAGCACTTTTATAGCCTAAAAAATGGTCGTGTTACTTCCAATAAATTAATTTTTTGAATTCGATATTGAGTATGTGTATCTGCAGAACGCTTGCTAATCTAAGGATTCTGACAGAAAATTCGAGTTTCTCACATCGAATTTCAAGAGAAACTGTTTTCATCGAAGATACACGTAAAAAAAAATTATTTGTAGGGCATTGTAATTAGAATTAGTTTAATATACGAGACTTTCAGTTGACAGAATGACTTACTCGAATTTAAACATTTTTGGTTATTAATTTCAATGATATTTCTAGTGGCAAAATGTATATCTTTGTTTACAGATCTATTTTCTTATTCATCCAGTCCCCATTACATTTTAAATAAATACTAATGTAAATATGTATCTAAATTATTAGTTCGTTCTTCATTATTTTTACTTCATCCTTTTTTTTTTCAATTTTTTTTTTTTATCATTAACTGATTAAAATTAGAAAGTAACTTATAATTTTTCATTTTTTTACTATGACTGTTTAATTACTCTGTATTTTTATTTATGTATCTCTAAGGCTCCTTAGCCCATATTTATGTCTTTCTGTATTATTCTAAAGGGACTCGTCCCAGAATAAATCAAGTATTATTATTATTATTATATTTCAACACTGTTATCATCTACTCAGGAATCAACTCACTCACTGTCTGTACAGATATAATAAATTTTCCAACTAGAAATATCATTAAAATAACTTTACTCCAAAATGTAATTGGATTTATTCATTATGTTAACTGAAAAGCTCATATGTCAATATAGAAAGTTTATATTGAGTTAACTGAATAAAATCTTATGAAACTATAACAATAAGTGTATTAAGACTGTTTGATAATAAGTCTTATCATTACTTACAATAAAAAAAAGTTATAAAGTCAAAAGTGAATAATTATTATTAATACATAAACATAAAATATTAAATTTGCGATCTGCGGTTTAATTTCTTTACAATTAAACCAGGAAACAGTTCAGTTCACCAGTTCTCTTGGCCACCGCCTACGTAATCGCCGATATTGGCTATACGGGTTTCTAGTGCGGTTAAGGTTTTCTGTCAGAGGATTTATGTTGTAAATTAGTCTGGTGAAAGTTTCACAGTAGTTTCATATTCTTTTGCAGGGTCTAAGATTGTTGGGATGTTTAAGTCTTTATGTAATCTAGCATTTGCGACATAAAATGGTGCGTCAACTATCCTTCGTAAGTTTCAGCAGAACCCCACAGTTCTATGACAAAAGTCCAAATTGGTTCAACTAAAACTTTATAGAGCATTAGTTCGTTAGTCAAAGATAATTTTGAACGTCTGTCAAGTAACCTAGATAAAAGACCGTATCGTCTTTAATTAATGATTAATTAATTCTTAGATTGTGTATCTAATTAAGGAAGAAAATATCATAGTAATTAACAATTGACGAGAATGCAAACAAGACTTAATCGTCTTTCTTGTAAGCCCTATTATCACTATTATTTTGAATGTTCTATTACGTTTGGTAATTAGAGTATAGATTAAAAGAATTTATTTTATCACACTAAAATAGCGTTTGTAATAATTAAGTTGTTTTTCATAAACTGTGTTTCACAGTAGTTTCATATCAGTAAAAAAGGCACTTTTCTATTCTATCCCTCGTTCTCTCCAAAAAAATAAATTTAGAATAGAAAAAAAAATCTACTTTAAAATAGATTATCTGGCATCCATCTTAGAACATATATAATTCTATTTTTTATAAAAAGAGTTGACTTTTTTTCAATTTTGATATGTAAATAGTTTTTAAATATCAGTAAAATATTTCCCGTTTCGATCCTGAAGTTCTATATTAAGATATTCTTTAAATCAGCGATTTATTTTAATTGAAATAATTCGCTCTGAAATGGCAGACAAGCTTCATTTTCCTTATAATAACATACACTATCATAATTAATTAAGCTGCGATGAGTACGTTTTTTGGGCTGTCTTCAGAACCATGAGCGTAAAATATATGGCGAAAAGTTGAAGAGGTATTCTTGGTTGAATTGAGTTTTCCAATTAAAATTGGAAGTTTGTATAACTTCCAGTTAAGTTTGCATAACTGATTAAATTAGATTTACAACCAATAAATGAATACAATTATTTAAATAAATTGATAAGAAATATGAAATATTTAATCTCGTGAAATAAGAGATATTATAAAAAAAATACACGATTGTGTGGACTGTTATTGATACTCTGAGACTTTCATGTCATGAAAGAAACATATGAAACAGAAGTTGGGCTGCGCTATTTCCTCCATGGTAAACAAAACCTAAACCTAAAAAGAGTTCTGAAGTAAATGATAACCAATGTGCATATATTGCGAGCTAGCAAGTCCAGGATAAATATTTTTCATCGATTCCCTTTTCCCTCCGCAGACTACAAATCTTTTCTGTTTGCTTCCTTTCACTTCGATAAAATTTTTTCTCCACCATGAGTAAGAAATTTCGAAGTCATTATTTAATCAACAATCAGGCAGTAACTAATTATAAATTATTAGATTCCAAAACTGCAAGATTAATTGTGATTTCAATTTTACAGAAATTAATTGAATAATAGATAGATAAAGTCAAGTTTGATTTTGTAATTTGTGCTGAAAAAAAGATGCAAAGATTAGAAGAGAATAATTTTAAGAAAGAAAATATGTATCTAAATTTTAATGATTGGAGTTATATAAAGCATATTCATTGGTACTACGATTTATTTATGTTTATTATTTATTTTATATTATTTATGTTTATGTTGAAACATTCACCCAAGATTTCAAACTCAAATAGTAATTTTTACTGGTAATAAAGCCAGTGGAGATTGATTGAGAGCGCTTTAGCCACATACACTTATGCCTTGAGTGTAGAACCTGACCATTTCGAGAATTCTTATTTAAATAAACTACAAAAGATCGCGGAGCCACTGCCGTTTTAACCTTCTTGGAGAATTATAGGGATGGGTTGGTGCTTCATAGGGATTGTGAAAGAGGATTTGGATGATACGTAAGGTTCTAGTGAAATTCGGAGAATTTTTCTGGGTTAAGGTATAGGACAAATGGGATGTTGAGGTAATGATGTAGGGTTTTGTTGGTTACACAGAAAGGAGCATCGACTATTGATCGAAGAGCTTTGGACTGAAAGGATAGGATGAGTTTGAAGTTAAAAAAATATGCTGTCCCCCGAAGTTCTAGTCCATAAGTGCATGTAGGTTTCTTCCTGTAGATCAGTAACTTGTTTCTTGTGGATCAGTAATTCGTTTTCAATATTAAGTTTAGATTTTCTGTTCAGTATTCTGTACAGTTGGCCGGGCCATACCCGGTCTAAAGCCTGCGCTAAGTCCAGAAATGCACCCAAACAATATTGATTCTTTTCTATTGTTGTATAAGCAACAACTCGGACTCCTTGTTGGACAGTGGAATGTTGAGAACGAAATCCGAATTGGTGGGTAGGAAGGTTTTGGGATTCTATTCTGGGTATCAAAGATCCTTCTTTTCAGTAGGGTCTTTTCAAACATTTTTGAAAGTATTGGGAACATGCTAATTGGTCTATAGAATGATGTATTCTTGGAAGGTTTGCCAGGTTTCAGGAAAAGGACCATGATGGAATGGTTTCATAAGAGAGGGAAGTGGGTAGTTCTTAAGATGCAATTATAAATATATGCGAAGAATATGATAGCTTTGGGTGGAAGTTGTCGACGGATCTGAGAGGTTAGGAGGTCGTAACCAGGATATTTACGAGGTGCGATTTTACGTAAAAGGTATTTGACCTCAGAAGGATTAACTGCTTTAGGTGGTAAGAAGATGATTGGTGAAGAGAGAAATTCTTCAACTTTTGCAGTATTGGTGGATAAATAACAAATTAGAAACCATCTATATTTAACTATTTCATGAAAGTATATGCCAAGTATAACGCAATTTAATTCGTTTCATATATTTATCTCTTCCTCTGGAGTAGTTGCTCAGAACCAATCAGCCATTTCTGAAGTTCGAATCAGGGACTGTTTCCAAGAAGTGGTAGATATCCTCTTTATAAGTTTAAATTAGACACGCCAAAAGATAATACCCTATCGCTCCTCCATCCTTGATATGTCAAAGCAGTTACTTTGGTACTCTGAATATTAGATTGTGTTTTTAATAAACTAAATAAAATAATGAAAATTTAGGATTTCGCCTGATTTGATTCAAGTTTTACATATATATGGAAATAACTATTTTCAGACCCTTGATAGTATTTCAGTATTACTTTATAAATTTAATCGTTTCACCAATTTATCCATTATTCATGACGTTCTGGTAAATGTGGCGTTCCTTAAGACTGAATCCTCCTAAAAGATTCTTTAACATAAAATAACTTAAAACATAACTTCAAATTTTAATAGGATATGAATGGAAAATCCCAAACCGTTAGTTAACCAAGTCACAGTTAACCTACCAAAATTTCGTAGGCATCATCAGGAAAAAAAAATCTTGTGTGGTGTTCGCATCACAACTTTCATTCACCACACTTTCAAAGAAATAGATATTTTCAGTCAAAGGGAAGTGAAAGTAAAAATTGCAGACGGCACCAAACATTACTTAAAACAATTAATTACCATAAGTGTTTCACAGCTCTCTAATTTATTATGTTTATGCGTCTTTTGTGACTGCACATTTCCTTTTAAGACTGTATATTTTAATCATTCATTTGGTTATAGTAAATTATTATGTTCCACTAGATATTTTTAGTTCGACAAAAGTCCCACAGATAAAAAATGTCGCTTGTTCATATTTTATATATATATTTCATATTTCCAATGATACATATAAACATTTTAATTTTTATATTCTTTAATCTTTACAATTATATAACGGATAATACTAACGCTAGCAATCACGAAAACCGCACATGTTTATGTAATAATAATATTATCGGAATCCGTATTTTATTAAGCACGTATAACACATAACTTATTTTATCCGTGTTTTATTAAGCAGGTATAACGTATGAAAACTTATTCTGACCTTTCGGCAAAGCTCGGGTTTCTTCGGTTCAATATTACGATCCCTTATTTCTTCTTCTTGTAATTATTTATCTCTTTAGTTAAATAAAACATTTTTTCATGCTTTATATTACACTTTTTGTCATAGCAGTTTACAATGTAAAATGGTAAATTATTTCAAATAAAACAATTTAAAGGTACTTTTGAGGAAGAAATTTTGAAAATTAGGCATTTGAGCCCGGTTAGGGAATATCAATGAGAATAAGACGTCCATTATATTTAAAAACGCTTAATTTTACACCAATATAATGAATTTAATCAAAATTGTTAGTGCCATATTTGAGAAAAATGTGTAAAATCGATGATCTAAAGTGGCACTTGTGGTAAGCTAATTTTGACGAAAAAGTTGCTCGAACATTCCAGACATATAAAAATTTTAAACACACACACATCTACGCACGCAAGCACGCTCGAACCCACGCTCGCACGCATGCACGCATCTACACGCACACATAGTAGTGGAAGGTTATATCAAATAACAGATTAAAAGGGATGGAAGAAGAAATATACACATCCCAAAGAGCACCAGAACATAATAATATAAAAATATGATAAATTACTTTATTTCTTTATAGTTATTTATTAGCTACGTGCTCATTTATAGTAATATTACTAGCGGAGCAGCCTTATGTCCTCTTGGTTTTGTTGAGTCAGGATGTTATATATACCTTGGAACATATTATTTTTCATATTTATAAGTTTGTTATTATTTTTGGATACTTGTGAGCGACGCGGCCTCTATGGAACCCTATCTTCAGTTATCTTGTTATTTAAAGTGTTGTTGTTATTTATATTTCTTATTATTAAATGTTAATAACCTGAACACTGATAATTATTATAAGGCACTGATAATAACTATCTTCATATGAAATTAGACTCTCATATAATAAGAAATATAAATATATTTGGTGTTGCCTCTTTTTTGCCTGTTTCTTATTAATATATATATATATATATATATATATATATATATATATATATATATATATAATATATATATATATATATATATATATATATATATTAATAAGAAATATAAATGTAATAATAATATTGTAATAATAATTTAATAATAAAAATATAAATAACAACAACAAAACTTTAAATGACAAGATAACTGCAGATAGCAGTCCATAGAGGCCGCGTCGCTCACAAGTACCAATTTTTGTAACAAATTTTTATATTATTATGTTTTTGAGTTCTTTTGTATGTGTATTTTTTTCCCCCAACCCTTTAATTCAGCTGTGATAATCTAAATATAATAAATATAATCTCTTCTACTGCGTTTATGCGACCTTCCCTTTCCTTTGGAATGTATTTGGAGGGCCTGGTGAGATGTATCTAATTAATTTATATATATATATATATATATATATATATATATATATATATATATATATATATATATATATATATATATATATAAAGGTAAAAAAAAAAGTCAGGAAATAAAAAAAGTCACAAAAAAGTAGAGAGAAATACATATATATATATATATATATATATATATATATATATATATATATATATAATATATATATATATATATATATATATATATATATATATATATATATATATGTGTGTGTGTGTGTGTGTGTGTGTGTGTATTTCTCTCGAGGTGCCTAACCTCGCTTGCCAAATGTTTTTGATATACTGAGCATTATATCCATAACAAGAATGCATACCTAATCAAATATTACAATGCAGATAGGAAAAGAAAATTACCTGAATCCTGGGAAATCGGAGGAATCCCATTTATCTCAAGGGAAGGGACTTTTCAGGTAAGGAGCAAATAAAAGTCGGCTAAGACCCGGCGACCTCCTTAACGAGAAAAGCCAAAGTCCAGAATAATCCTACTTTCTTTAGATCCATTCACTGGAAATGGCTTTCAGTATTGGCTATCAAATTTAACTTCAGCCAATTTAAAAAAAAAAAAAAAATGTGTCCCTAATAAATTTAATTTTTGTAGTTTATATTATTCCTATAATATTAATATGAAAAGGGATAACATTTTGATTTTGAATATTATATTAATAATAATATACGAATTTAATTTCATATCCGATGTATAGGAAATAAAGTCAAATCTATTTTTTTTTCTATAAATTTATTAAGCTTCTTGTTTCAATTAAATGAAAACTTCAAATAAATTAAATGACCAATTTTAGTGTTATGTAGTGTACTCGATTACATCAATCAAGGTATAAATACAATCATTTCCTTTTAAATTTTTTTAATAGTAGGTTTGTTTTTTGTTATTTTATCTGAAAATCTGCTGTTAAAAGATGAATTATATTTTAGGGAACAAAGGAAGGAAATTAAGAAAAAAAATTACTATACCTTTTACGAGGTGACTATTGCTTTCTTTTGCTGTTCCATAGATTATAATTAAACGTTTACGAACGAATTTCGCACTTAAAACATACTGCTCACAAAACGTTAATAACCTTTGAAAATAAGGATGGATTGTTTCATCGACAGGAATCTTGTTAATAAACTAAACTAAAGACTACTCCACACGATGTCATATAAAATAAAATAAAAATAAGTTATAACTAAACGAAACATAATAGTCGTTTTATTATCATGTCTGAGGATTAATTTAAATTACATTTTTTAAAGTAAACATTTAATATAACTGCGCCACAAATACGAATAAAACAAATATGCATAAGTGATAGAGACGGATAAATTAAATAAAAGAAATTACAAGAGTGTAAGATTTGACGGGGAAATATTAAATTTCATAAAAATTACATTACGTTAAAATAAACAAGTCGGTGAACAATATAAAATATTTTTTTTATTAAACATTCTGACTATTTTTTATCCTTACAATTTCAACAGTCAACTATATATCCATCTCTAAATCATATCATAATATTAAAATAAGGGTTTTAGCTTGAAAATGGCATAAGGGCTAAAACGTTGAACGTAAAATAAAAAATAAAGTTGGACTGTTTGGATCTAATTTGTTTTTTGTTATTATTAAAAAAATACACTTCTTAAAAATGGAACACTTCGTCAAAAAGACAGATTTGAGTAAATTAAATAAGAAATAGACAAATTTGTATACACTAATCATGTTCTTTTTTTAAAATCAACAATAACTTCTTTTTTTCTTTCAAATCCCTACAATGCCATTTTTTAAACATAAAAATAAATCTGCTAACTGTCACTATTATGGCAGGTACGGTTAGATTTGAAGACAACATTTTTTTAAACTTTAATATTGATTTTAAGAAATTTAACATTTACTAAAGTTAATGGTCTCAATTTATATGGTTTCATATCAACCACAAAATATTATATTTAACTTGATTTATTAAAAACTAATTTTATTAAAATGTAAAAATTACAATGATATTACATAAAAAATACATTAATAATTAAGAACAATATAAATAAACGAAAATAAACCTACAAGAATCAATTAAATTGCACGTTATTACTTCTACGTTTACTAACATATCAACTTGTAACCAACAGTATAAATGTCTGTCTAATACCAGCTGTAATTTACACCTCCCTCCCTGAAATCACTTTTCCGGAGTGTAAAGTGATAATTTGCAGGGGTTAAAACAATTCGATATATTATTATTTTTTCCACAATCTACTTCATGCATCGTGCTTGAAATTCGTTTGAGAATCTTGATTGGATCTATTCTTACTCTATCTGTCTTCCTTCTGTTTAGCCTGCTTCCGTTTGATCAATTTATTGTTTGCACATTCCTTCTTTACATAACACTATATAGTTTAACAACTGATTTTATTAATATATAAGAATTACAATGGTATCATATAACAAAATGCATTATTAAGGGCAATATAAATAAACGAAAACAAACCTGTAAGAATTAATTAAATTGCACGTTATTACTTATGCGTTTACAAACATAATAACTTGTAACCAACAGTATAAATGTCTGTCCAATACCAGCTGGAATTTACACCTCCCTCCCTGAAATCACTTTTCCGGAGTGTAAAGTGATAATTTGAAGCTGTTAAAACAATTCGATATATTATTCTTTTTTCCACAATCTACTTCATGCATAGTGTTTGAAATTCTTTTGCGAATCTTGATTGGACCTATTCTTACTCTATCTGTTTTCCTTCTGTTTAGCTTGCTTCCGTTTGATCAATTCATTGTTTGTACTTTCCTTCTTTACACGACACTATGTAGTTTAACAACTGATTTTATTAATCTTTAAGAATTACAATGGTATCATATAACAAAATACATTATTAAGGGCAACATAAATAAACGAAAACAAACCTGTAAGAATTAATTAAATTACACTTATTACTTATGCGTTTACAAATTGTGACCAAGAATATGACTTTCTGTCCCATACCAGATAGTATTTACACACACACATATATATATATATATATATATATATATAATATTATTATATTCGTTCAAACATAATTAATTTTAAGAGGCATGAATAAATAAATTGGACGAATCTAGATGGTACAGATTGGGATATAGGAATCATATTTAAACAATTTGGAAATGCAATCTGCAGAGTTGGTAACTTTATACCATAGTTGATAGGTAGCTAAGTTCAAATATGCCCATAAGCTAATATACCTTGCGTCCGCAAGTCGCCCGAAACCTAATTAGCACATATTGGCACCTGATTAATTCTATCAAATTAGGGCTGTGTTGCCCCAATTCGCAACAAGTACACAGAGGTTTGGGACGGAAATGGGTTTGCCGTTTGTGTAGCTTGGCCTACCTGGAGGTTCTTGAAGCGGTGCGGGGTGAAGAGCCTCCTTGCGATCCTCGTCCACGGCCGCTTCCTGGCCAAGACGACTTTGGGCCTCCCGGAGGAGTCAACCAGGAGCAGCGAGTCCTGCACTTCTGAACCAGTTTCATCTTCTTCTAATATTGAGTCGGCGTTGTGGCTCTGTAAAAAAAAATAAATAATCAAATATAATATGATTAACATATACATTTGTTGTTATATGTAGGAGATAATGGCAGTGGCTGTAGCCAAAAGTGAAACATATAGTGCATACATTTTCACGATCTCATGAGAAATGACGTTTCGGTCAAAGCAATTAGGCATCTTTAGGGGTATGGAAACGATGTACAACAATAATTAAATATATTTTATTTACGGTAGAATGATAACGAAAGAAAAATTAAATGTAGTTTAATAATAATGTTAATGTACACATTTAATAATAAGGCAGAAATGTGGCAAAACTAAAATAGAATCAACAAATGAAAAATCATAAAATTGCAGAAGTTATGCAAAACTGGATACATAGTCAGATATCTCTGGACATGGACATTTTACTAACCTCTGTCATCAAGGTTGAGGGTATATTTTTTTACTATATTTATTATTATTTTTTTTAAATTATCTAGCTTTTATGAGCCACATAATTTAAAAAAAAAATTAAAAATAATTAAAATGTCATGAGGTTATTATGTAATAATCTTAAAATTCCACATTAAACAAAATATTATATTTGAAGAAACACTATAAATGGCTTCGTTTGAATAAAATCAAATCTCATCTTGATTTTTATGTAAATTGAAACTGCCCGCTGCATTAGCACATTCCTCCCTGTAATATTTTGTACATGTTCGAAACATATTTGTGCATATCGTTACATTTAAATATAAAATCATATGTAATTTCCACAGATTGATGCAAATGTATGTACCAATTATACTGTAAAATTACTTATATATTGAATGTTTCCAGGGAACTAGAAATACATAACTCGGAGTTAAAGTATTTGTTTTTCGGCAATCAATTCATATTCACAAATCGTCAGCGTAAGTACGTGTTGGTAAGTTTGATAAAAAATAAGTTTATATTATTGTAATTTTAACCTTTTTTTTCCAGTTTCTCTATTTATTTTGTAAGGATAAATGATTGCTATTTTGAATTGTAAATAGCATTTACGAAATGAAACATAGTACAAATCTTCTCTAAGGAGATTTAGCGAAATCAGGCCACGAGTTTGAGAAAAAAGACAAGAAAAATGAGAAGAGTCGTAAGTTTAAACATCGCTATCCTGTAGTGGTCTTATGAATGAGGAAGATATTAAATTCGTAAGGTTCACAGGTCTTCCAATGGTTATGGAGATTTTTAATAATTCAATTTTAGTTTGATTATATTAACCTCTATCAAATCTAAACTATATGTTTAATTATTCTAGCATCTTTTTTTTTACAAACCCAAAAGAAAGCCTAAAACTTAGGTAGAAACGTCGGCACTAAAAACAGAAAAAAAATGTGTTTAAATGCTGACCACACTTCAACTTTTATCTCCTTGTCCCATAAACGTCCAAAATATTTCAATAATTAAGAAAAAACAAAACTTAATTTACAGAGGTATTTTCAATTAATTATTAGATTAAATTAATTAACTAATTGAAAACTGAGGTAATATAAATTACGGAATTTTAACGACATTTAAAAAGAATAAAAGTTAGAGATTGATAACAATTATATTTTATTACTAACAGACAGTAATGTTAGTGGAACAAGTAAGTAAAAGTTTTTGACATTTACCCCTCCTTTTATTTAATTTGAAAATTTAGTTCATTTAACTGTGTTATGTTTGTTTATTTATTTAGATTAGGGCCAATAGTTGTGAATGTGTTTTATTTACTTTAATTTCATTAAGATTTTATCTATTATTTAATTTTCTTGTACACAGGCATATCAATTTACTTATTTTATCTTTCTATGTTTCTTTTTCTTTAATATCTAAATTTTAGTTATTATTGGTACATATTGTGTGGATGATTCATGTAGCCTTAATAGTAATGTCCTTTAATATGGCAGAATGCATTATTATTCAATAAAAAAAAAAAAAAAAAAAATTAGGGCGAAAATAAAGGATGGTTATGTGCAGTTAAAAGAATAATGAACACGTTTTTTCTTACCTGGGTAGACAAAATTTAAAATAATGAAAACGAAGATTTAATGTAATTTTTTGTTTTGTTTTGGTTTGAGGTATTTTTTCGAAAAAAATAAAAACACAATCTTATTTTATTCATGTTCAATACAATTCTCATAACTCAATTTGAGAGCATGTTTCGTTATAGGAGATATTATTAAATACCTAGAAATTATTTGAATATTTATAGATACGAAAATAATTTTTAATATATTTTAACTACCTACAGGCAGACCATGGCAGTTTAAATTAATACTACTTACTGTGCGCCATTCCATGATTCTCAATAAAGTAAACTCAATAAATAACTAAAGGATAGCTTACAGATAATTATTAACTGCGATTTGTTAATATTTATAGATTTTGTACCGTACACTTGATTATTACCCTGGGAAAAATATTGAGCCATTATATGTATATAAATCCTTACCAATTAGGCGTCATTTACCTCCTGGGATTAGATTGCTCGACTAGATCAAGTGTAGATTCCTAGTATATGAATGAGCTAAACCACCGATGAAACGGTTTTTCCTTTATAGCTTTCTTAGAATTAATTAAATGAGGTAGTAATTTCGTGCTGAGTATTTAATGCCTAGTGTTTATTTTCTTGTTTATAGTTCGTTTATTGTCGTTTGTTACCTTTCTAATCATTATTTTTATTCAGTTACTTTTTGTAGTTTATTTATATTACTCAGTTTCTTGTAAATAGTGAGGTATGAACTTAATCTTTTAGAGTTTCAACAGAATCAAATCTGGATCAATTTAATTCACGGAGCGAGGACCTGCTGCATTAAGTCACGTTAGGAGTGCCTTCACTGGGAGGTTTCTCCAATCACCCACTCACGCTAATCCCGGAGAGGAGGTTCGCTAACGAACATCACCATATGCCAAAAGGCATTTGAAAAATTTCTCAATAAATAAATTTATATATATATATATATATATATATATATATATATATATATATAATTTAATTCACATTGACAAATGGTGGTGTTTTACTTCTTTTTCTTTTATTGGCACAACAGGCGCATGAAGCTGCCCTTGGCCTGCTCACCAGCCGCCAAACATCTCTATCTATCTCCTGTAAGGGTAACAGGGATCCTCAATTGCCGCAGATCCTGCCACACAGCATCCATCCATTGGCTCTTCGGCCAACCAATTCGGTGCACTCCATCCGGAACGTTAATGTACAATTTATCAGCCATTCTTTCCTCGCTCATTCTCATCAGAAAACCATGCCACTTGAGCCTTTGTACCCTGATATACGAGGAGATATATATTCCTTGTAGAACCTAAAGAGCTCACTATGTTTTCTTCTCCGCCAATTACCATTATCGCATACGGGCCCTAAGGTTCTCCTCAGAATTACCCTTTCAAACCCTATGTCGCAAGTTAATGCTTTTGTTCCATATGGTCCACATCCACATATCTCCACCATAGCATAAACTTGGAGGTATAGCTAACAAGTTTGCTTTTCATGAGCCCTGAAATGGAGAGTAAGAAAAGCTTCTGACCACTTCGAAATTGTAGGGGCCCATTACAAAGCGAATCGGCTTTTGTTCAGTATTTTATTACTTATGATTCTAAAACGAAGCCAATCATATGCAACGGAAGAGCCCAACTCCAGCGAAAGCCTCTCCTCTCCCCCCCTAAAAAAAACTGTAATGGGATAACCGTATTCCATCCAATGCTGATTATTTGTTTTCGATATTAATTGAATTGAGTACTTTCACATGGTTTCTAACGGCCAAATTATTAATCACATCACAACAGCGTTCTTGCTAAGAGAGAAAGCCGCACAGGTCCTGAAGAAGCCGACAGAAGACATTCAGCACTGTTCCATACAATGGAAGATTCGCATTGAAAGTTGTGAATATAGAAGAGGAGTTTATATTGAAGATGATGATAAGTAAATATGGACGAAATCAAACTAAAATTTTTAACAACATCAGTCTCTTTATGTAATAATGTTCTTATTATATTTTTATTAGGATACTGACCGCAACTAAACTGGCAGATCTGATGGTTCTGCCCGGTGGCGGTCCTGCGAAATGCTGAATGACTTCCCAGTTTGTTTTCCTCTGACTAGCTGTCGGTGTGCTGGGTGACGTCCTCGACCTCAGTGAGCCTGTTCGTTTCTTAGCATCCTCCTTGGACAAAAAAAAAATCATAATTAAGTTCGAGTTGATAACGACTGGTGTTTATTTATAATAGAATGTATTGACGGAATAACTTGGACAATAAGGGATAAGACAAAAGTATGAACAGTAAACTCGTCAGTAACAGTTCAAAGACATGGTATATGAAAAATAATGTTGGTAGTTTATATACATATATGTTTTTTGAAAACTTATTAGTTGACCGTTGCATTATTAAGGAAGGAGATGGTCCGAATGTTGGTCATTAATAGACTAAATAGTGGCAAAACTATTTTATTAAAAGCCAACGTTTCGATCCGACTTTGTAGGTTTCTATCCATGACTAGAACGGACATGGTTTTAGTGCCCTCTCTGTCTCCACCGGACTGGAAATGCCGGCGACACGGTTGAGAGAGAAGCGCTAGGATCTCTTGGAGTCTCGCTTTGTCCTTCACACGTGGGGGAAAGGGCTGGACTGGGAGATCTCCTGCCTGATTGTAAATATTGTAATTAAGTATGAATGTTTTTCTGTTTATTTCTTTTACTTATAATTTATTTAATTTTGCTACGAATTTCTGTATTTTATTTAATTTTATCTCTGTTACATTTCCTTGGTTTATTATAGTTTTTTCCTTTGTTATATAGATGTATATATATTTTTTTATTGTATTGTATATATGATATGAATCACTCAGCCTTAGTACTCAGTGCCCTTAAGTGTGGCAAAATGTATTATTTCTCAATAAAAAGATATACAAAAAAAGAAGGGACATGATACAAAAAGATATAAAGAATTGTGGAAGTTGCATCATATTTAGATAAAAAATGATAAACATATTAAAATTATAAACAGTAAGTACATTAAAATATAAAGAACAATAAGTTGTATAAACAGAGTAAGCTAAGTAACAAGATCCTAAACTGAAGTAAATAGATAGTAACAATTGTTGTAGTATAATATAAAATATAATATATGCAATATATAATATATCTTACACATCTACAGGAGAGATTGGATCTACAGATCTCTCCAATATATCTGTAGGAGTATATTCACACTTGCATATATTATATTTTATATTATACCACAAAAATAATTGTTACCGTCTATTTACTTCAGTTTAGGATCTTGTTACTTAGCTTACTCTGTTTACAGAACTTCTTCTTGTTCTTAATATTTTTATGTACTTACTGTTTATAATTTTAATATTTTATCTATTTTTTCTCTAAATATGATGTAACTTCATCAATTCTCTATTGCTATGTATTGTAAAGACCGCCGGTGGAATAATTATTTTAAATGTATAAATAAACATCATAAGTGTTCACATCTGGCGGTACCTGACTGAGGGTAACCCATTAGGACAACCTTTTGTAAGTGGTAATAAAAACCCTTAAGAACCACCGACAAAGACCGACAACTGAGTGTTTAAACAGGATCCCGAAAGACCTTTTCACACCTTCCACCAGAAATACCTAAGTCTGTACCTGCTGCTTTGCCTTGGCCTGGGGGAGAGGGCGTGGTCATCCCTTAGGCTGAGAATATTCAGCCAATCAGGAAAAAGACTACCAAAAGAGAGGGGGATGAAGGAAGGTGGGAAATAGAGAATTTGGACTGAGGACTTCTTCTTGGGACGCAGCTGAGAACACTTGCTCTTGGGACTTCAAGCGGGGGAGTCGAGGGAGGAAGACGAAGACAGCCGGAGAGAGCAGATGGACGGACTAGACGCTGAAGGAGAGCAGAGACAGAGAATCCAGATATGACGGCTAGAAACACCAAGAAACACTATGAAGGACCAGCTAAGTGGTAACAAGCATTTAGTTATACTAATGTTAATTTGTGTTGGCAACCATCAATCATTAACTAATAAAATCAATAGAACATAAGTAACTCTAATCAAGCATTCTCCTCTAGTATGATTCTCAACTATTCATTATGCATATAGGTTTAGTTATTATTTTGTATATAGATGATTTTGGTTTTATTTAAGCTTGTAAATATAATAGTAGTAAACCAAACCAACGTAGTACTTTTACATTCTACCTTGCATGCCACCAATTAGTAATAGAAACAAATAGTAAATTTATAAACATGGTACCTTTAGAAAGGAAATCCGATAAAAATGATATGGTTCAATCTAGGATACTACAGTAGGGAGTCTGTGGTATCTAACATTTCAATACAAATAAAAGTATTAAATACATTTTAATACAAATAAATGCGATTCCTGGAACCCCTTACTCGCCGTAGAAACGCGAGGCCAGGAACATAGCATTTAAAATGGCATCCCATTTGAAGGACGTATCATTAAATTTACTATTTGTATCTATGATTAAATTAATAATTGCTTTTTTAGAATTTCATTCCTATGATTAATAAAGGTGGCATTGTAATAAGTTGGTACTAAGAATCGTACAAGAGGGAAACATCTTTGATTTAATTTAATTTGGTTATTTGAATGTAATGGAGTGGGTTGGTTTGAGATAATTTAATATATATAATATGATTGTTTAATGTAATGACTGTAAAACTTGATTGAGTGTTGTAACGTACAAAATTTAGTTAAATTCTTTCCTGCGTTGATTTAAAAACTATGCTGATTCTGCGGTTCAATAATTTGTGTCAAACCTATTTTTAATATTAAAAAATCTTCACTCTCCTATTTAATGGTCTGGTATTAAAAGTGGCTCATTTTCATTGTGGTTTATTATTAATGGGATATTTTTTAAAGGTATTGGGAATCATTTTTATGATAGCGTTTAACCCCTTCCTAAAAGGTTAAAATAGGTATTAAATTAAAAGGGATAATATACGCACATACTTTTTAAGATGGCTCTTAGGGTAGAAACAGAAATACTACCAAAGCCTAAACGATCTGAAGCAGTAGCTGATCAGAAAACACCCAGAAAACCAGAACTGAGATCAACTGAAGAAACAGTGATTCAAATCCCGAAGAAAACCCAGCCACAGGCCAATAAGAAGATAGAGGATAATTTTAGTTCAGGAGGAAATAACATGTTTCTAATACTCCTTCAGAAAATAGAAGAAGGCAACAAAAAACTGCAAGAAAATCTAATAGACTCAATGGGTGAAAGTATTAGGAATGCGAAAAGAAGCCTAATGGAATCTATAGACAGCACATTCACTAAAGCAATAACCGAGATAAATAAAAAGACAGGAGGAGAAGAAGAGGTCAGCCAAAAACACCCATTGGAAGAAAATCAAACAAGTGACTTTGAAAATGTTCAATGTCAAGAGAATGAATGTCCTGAATCTGAACTGGAACCTAATGAAGTTAGTGAAATGGATGAACCTATATTAGCCGAACCCTCCGTAGGCGAGAATAGAAAAATTAAAGAAGAATATATAGGCCCCCCAGCTTCAGTCGAACCCTCCAGAACAGAAAAGACTTCTCCGAAAGTAGAAGAAATTATAGAAGCCCAGGAGGAAACCTTGAAAGGTTTGGTATTAGGTTCCATAAAGGTCAGATAATTCTTTTTTCAGGTCGATAAAGAGACCCACGAGACCCTAGAAATTAAAGAAGACTATATAGGCCCCCCAGCTTCAGTCGAACCATCCATATCAGCACGGACGTCTCCGAAAATAGAAGGGTTGAACAAAAAAAGACGATCACGAGTACCGAGAATTAATAAGTTTATGTATTATAGGTATGAAAAAACCGATACAATCCCCATGTATATTTTAGAAGATGAGGTATATAAGAGTTATATGGCTCTGAACCATGTTAGGACAGGCCGGTTAAGATCTTATTTTAAGCCGCGGTAGTCTTTGTCCCATTCCAGAGGGCAAAAAGGAGTTTTTTAGCGTCCCTTCCGTTGACGAGCTAATGGGTCCTGGCGAAACCATCGTCAGGTTACCCATTCTGGATAAGTGTAAATAAACTGTATATAGTTAGTTGTAAATATGATTTTGTAAATAGGGTGGTAGGATTTAATAACTAATTTAGGTGGCTGAATGGAATGAATCACATGCTGTACTGACCAAAGTAAATTTTTAAATTTAAGTATTCATACTATCTTATGATAATAGTTAAATTAAAGCAGAGTTAAAACCTTTTTAATAATAGATCTGTGTTACTAAACTTTTATTAGAAAAGAAAAAGGGAAGGACCGATAATAAATCATTATTAAATAAAGGGATACAACTTTTCATTTTAATTTAAATACATAGTGGGCCAGATTGATGGGAGTAAGATCTAGTTATAATTATAGTACCGAATATTGCCGTAGTTCAAAGTTAGCGCAGACGAGAACCCCAAATTAACTTCTTAAGAAACATTGGATCATTTTCTTTTTAATCCAGATAGGATTTAATCTATAGGAATAGGGAATTGTTACCCTTAACAAGGAGAAGACATAGTTCCTCCTCATCGCCCGCAGGGTTGATTAATTTTATATAAGGGAGAACCCTTTTGATGGAATAGCTGTAGTGCATCCATTCACCACTAAGTGTGATTGATAATAAATAATTACGAGAAGATAAAGAAATCTTCTATAACTATACCTCCAGAGTACTGAGGTAGTATGTGTATGGATCCAGAAGTTAGATTTAAAAATTATAAATGGGGCTGAAGTAATATAGTTCATCATTATGATGTGCACACGACTACATTTGAGGCAAATTTAACGGTTTATAGCGGCCACGTGTAAGAAATGGATGATTCATTTGTAATTGAAAATCATAAGATAGGAATATTAATATTCATTGAATAGAGTTTGTAGAATAAAGAAAACTAAGTCGCCTGAGGCTCACTCAACATTTCAGCAAAATATAAAATAAGTACCCGATAGTGACCTTAAAATGTTTTTCACGAACATTTGCCAGCCCATTGTTTAAAAACAAGTTTTGACTTCTCCATTTGGAGAGCTAAAGGTATATATAAATTAAAATTGTGTGAATGATGAGAATGCTATGAGCTTCTACACCAAAGATATATGAAATTAAAGCTTAAAGGTAAAAGCTGGTACAAACCACTTAGAAACCTAAGGTAAAATTTTTGTTTTTGTTATAACGGTTGCCACACAAGGTAGTAGTGATACTGAATGAATATTATGTCATTGTTGTATTATGTGTGTGAATATAGTTGCCTAAGAAGATTCTTTTTTGAGAGTATAAATAAGAATCATAGAAATAGTGTAAATATAAAGTGAATGTTAGATATTCAAGGCAATCACACTATAAAATGTTGTTTGAATGATATTTCAGTAAACAAGGAAGAAACATAGTTGAATGAAAGGTTCAACATTATTGTAATTAATATCATAATGTATATTTATGTTTTGTTTTGTGTTCCACTAAACAGAGAGATAAACTATAAAGAACTACGAGTAGTGGTATTGATATATTGCAGAATTGAGAAATTTGAGATATGTAAGTAAAATTGAATTACTGGTTGTGTAAAAGCATATTTTTCAGTATTTCTAGTAGTTAATGTATAAATTTGTGTATATTTGAGTTAAATCTCATCCTATATTGTTCATAAATAAATTTTTACTTTTCATTCTGAGATCAGATAGAGGAAGCCTATTGTAAAGGTATTGATGAATAATATCTAAAGAAAAAATCAAATAAACAAGTTTATTATTTTTTTCTTTTCCCCAAGACTAGGAGAATGCTATGTATTGTAAAGACCGCCGGTGGAATAATTATTTTAAATGTATAAATAAACATCATAAGTGTTCACATCTGGCGGTACCTGACTGAGGGTAACCCATTAGGACAACCTTTTGTAAGTGGTAATAAAAACCCTTAAGAACCACCGACAAAGACCGACAACTGAGTGTTTAAACAGGATCCCGAAAGACCTTTTCACACCTTCCACCAGAAATACCTAAGTCTGTACCTGCTGCTTTGCCTTGGCCTGGGGGAGAGGGCGTGGTCATCCCTTAGGCTGAGAATATTCAGCCAATCAGGAAAAAGGCTACCAAAAGAGAGGGGGATGAAGGAAGGTGGGAAATAGAGAATTTGGACTGAGGACTTCTTCTTGGGACGCAGCTGAGAACACTTGCTCTTGGGACTTCAAGCGGGGGAGTCGAGGGAGGAAGACGAAGACAGCCGGAGAGAGCAGATGGACGGACTAGACGCTGAAGGAGAGCAGAGACAGGGAATCCAGATATGACGGCTAGAAACACCAAGAAACACTATGAAGGACCAGCTAAGTGGTAACAAGCATTTAGTTATACTAATGTAAATTTGTGTTGGCAACCATCAATCATTAACTAATAAAATCAATAGAACATAAGTAACTCTAATCAAGCATTCTCCTCTAGTATGATTCTCAACTATTCATTATGCATATAGGTTTAGTTATTATTTTGTATATAGATGATTTTGGTTTTATTTAAGCTTGTAAATATAATAGTAGTAAACCAAACCAACGTAGTACTTTTACATTCTACCTTGCATGCCACCAATTAGTAATAAAAACAAATAGTAAATTTATAAACATGGTACCTTTAGAAAGGAAATCCGATAAAAATGATATGGTTCAATCTAGGATACTACAGTAGGGAGTCTGTGGTATCTAACATTTCAATACAAATATAAGTATTAAATACATTTTAATACAAATAAATGCGATTCCTGGAACCCCTTACTCGCCGTAGAAACGCGAGGCCAGGAACATAGCACTATATATGTTTGTATCTTGTCCGTTCTAGTACTGAAGAAGACCTGCAAATTCGGGTCGAAACGTTGGATTTTAATAAAATAGTTTTGCCACTATTTATTCTATTTATGCACCCCGGAATATCTTCTTCCGTCATATATATTTTGTTTTAGGTGAAATTATGTTGGATAATGTGAGGATTAATCTGTATTTATCTTATCAAGTTTTATTTTACTTTTACGTTTCGGTTATGTTGCCATTTTCAAGCCATTTGTAGGACCTAATTTATAAAACTCCTTAAATTGGATTGGGAGACACTCCCATAGAGAATATGATCCAATTATGGACTGAAAATAAGGAGTATTATTAGGTTAAGTCTTACGGATGGCTATGAAATGGCCGGAGCGTAAGCCAGTGAAGAAAAAGGAAAATAAAACGTGGTAGTTTATCTATATATTTTTTCCTTTTATTTTTAATAGCTCACCTTTTTTTTATACATACCTATATATGAAATATATTTTTTTTGTCATAGAAATAAAGAAGATCGTATGCAAATTTGTGAAGTAACAGAAATATTAGGGTATTTTAAACAACACTTTAGAGCGAATTATTGATGTTATTCTCCATTCGATTTATTTTATAACCAGGAAAAGTACGATTTTAAATTATTATTTATGAATAACGGCTTTTTTCATACAATTGGTTGGAGATACCATTGGATATTATCTCGGCAAGTGTTTTCATATTCTTGATATGATCACATTTAGGTTGTATTTAATACAGTTATACATTTCAATAAATAAATTCATAAAAAACTTAAGACTAGTTATGGACACTGCGGTCTTTTTAGCGTTATTTTAATAAACCATTATTGTTTCATAGTTCCAGAACGGCTGCAAAGAGGAGCGCTCCAGGCAATAAAGCCCCGTATTGTAGGGGTCCTCCAAGAAGCAGCCACACTATCAATAACGATTTCTTATTCTAAAAGTGCTTTGCCGGGCTGCCTTAGTCCTCCCTGGATCAAAGGCACGGCCGAGAGAGAGTATAAGGGTCCAGTCCACCTCTTAGCTTGGACCTTCTTGCTTCCTCTTTCAGTCCTCATATAAGACTATCATCATTAAGGACAAACATTTTATCATCATCTATCTTTTTTCTTTTAAGAATACCTAAATAGAAGGTCTTCTAAGTACTGTACTATTGGTCGAATTCGTTAACTGACAAAACATGTCTAGTTATACAAGTATCCATCAACACCCATCAACAGTTTTAATAGTTCATTCCTTAGATTAAAATATATTTATATATTTTTAAACTTGATTTCTTCACCCACACCTGATAAAAATCAGCGAGTGTGCTGTCGGGAAGATTATTAGTAGAACGGCATGAGGGAGAGGAGGGCCCAGCGGCATCCCGTCCTCTCTTGATTTTATTTTTTTTTTAAATGAGGAAATCCTTCATCCAGCTTCTTTTGAATATCTTAAGCGTGTTTTCTTACGTCCTTACTTATAGATGCCATATCTAGTATGAGTGTATTATTATGTCCATAGAAGTTATCGTGAAATCTTTTATAGTGTGTCTGTTGCATCTTTAACTGTAAGGAGAGAGAATTCGTCCAAGTGAGGTGATAAATTATCTTAGAGTGTGATTTGGAAGAAATTTCAACATAATTCAACATGGGTGCTACAGGACTACTGAGTTTCGCAAGTCCTCATGGAACATGAAGGCTTTCGCCTAACCAGCCCCTATGTCCCAGGTGCCGTGTTCCAGAAATATTACCTTAAGATAAGGTAAGGGATTGGGCGGGGCGGCCGAACGGGCTAACGAGTGTACACTGCACCGCAAGTTGCCCTACAACCAGATGACTGAAGTTATGAGATTGGAAGTACAAGTTCGTTTTCCTGTGCCGGAGGGGATTTTAAGTTCCCCGCACTCACCCTCCGGCCCGGGAAAATCTCAAAACAAGAAAAAAGAAAGGAAAAAAAGGTGAGGTAGGGTGAAAATAAATAAATAAAAAATAAGTATCGTTAACTGTTGACATTTAAAGTTCTTTATGTAAAGTAATGTTTGTGACATACCATGGAACTTTAGTTATAGTCCTTATAGTTTTTGACTGAAAAGTTGGTAGTTTTCGAATGTGTGTCGTTTTGCCTGTTTCGGAAATTTGTGAAGTGTAGGTCCATATTGGCTCAACTAAATAAATATAAGTGCTCAGTTTTTTTTTTTTCAGATTTAATTTTTAACGTCTCACAAGAAGTGATTATAATAGTGGTAGTCTGAGGTCTAGCACTATCTTTTTATGTGGAATTTTGGTCCCCATGTCATTCTTCTGTCGAATGTCAGTCCAACATATTGTATTTTGAATGTTTGAGGAATTTCGGCATCGTCGTGATAAATAGGAGGGTATGTTTAATGTCGAAAATTGAAAGTGCTTTGTCTTGGTTGAGTCGAAATTTTATGATGTTGTAAAGTGTGAGGAATGTGTAGGCTTTTTATTTCTTCTTAGAATTTCTGTATTCTCTCCATATGCTGCTGTAATAGATTAGGCGTTGTTAGAAATGTTGTGTTAGTATATGATATATAAGTACTGATATATAAGTACGAGTACTGACCCTTAAGAAACTCCTGATTAAGGCTAGTCTTACTGAAGAAAGTTATAAGACTTGACAGACGAAGGAAAAATCTGTCAGAAAGAAAGAATTATCGGAAAAGATAATAATAAGTAGGAGGGAGTATCTTCAAAAAATACTTGAGCGACATCCATAAATACTTCTGTTGCATTCGACTTCTGCTCTAGAGCCGTTAAATGCAGTCAGTCACTCAGTGTAATTGATGGATAGTTAAATGCTGTCGGAATCCAAATTGATGGTCGGGTATTATTTTGTCGTCTGTCAGTATGTTAATAAGTCTTTAGGAGTAGACTAATTGGTCCATATTATAAGTGAATGCGTTTATCCTTGTTTGGTTTGTATTTTCAATATATAGGCAATTTGGTCGTTCTGAGTATTGCATTATAGATAAACTAGAGATTTCCTTAGCATTTTTTGGAGCTCTTGAGCATTTATCAGGTACAGGAGCTTTCTTTTTAGATAGTTGTATGATTTGTTATGCAACAAATTTCGTAGTGAATTAAGTGAGGGTGATTCCAAATGTTCTCCATGTTCAATGCTAGTGAAGTCAGCATATGGTGTAAAAACAAAAGAAAGGTGCATGGAAAATAGTTCTGATATTTTACGATTTCTGAAGGAGTCTAGTACTCCGTGGTACAAACCCCTTTCGATAAAATTATTAACACCCGCCTGAAACTTCGTAAATAGATTCATCTCATCTTAACCTACAACTATTTTATTTATGAAAATTCTCGGAATTGGAGTGTTTTCAATCTAGAGATCTGTAAACTTTGTATATTTAATTGAGATCTAAAAGCTCGTTAATACCAATTTTCTTTCCCCTTTGATCGTAAGATAATTTTATCACAAAATCGAGAAAAAAGGTCGCCTATAAAAAATATTTAGCCATTTGGCGTGACCTACACCCCCAAATTGTCAAAATAACAAGGTTATATAGGACAAACTTGCCAATATTTTTGTAGGAACTGTTTTTTCTCAATCAAATTATATTACGATCCAAGTGGAAAGTGAAGGGGTATTTAGGAGATTTTTGTACCCAATTAAACATACAAAGTTTGCCACCCTCCAGATTTAAAACATCCCAATTACAGGAATTTTCATAAATAAAATAGTTGTAATGAAGAGAAGAATAGTTGGGGTGTTCAGTCAAAAAAGAAGGCAAAAATAAATGATAATGTTTATTTTTACATATGCCGACGTTTCGACCTGAAGTTCAGGCCTTCATCAGGGCTAAGAAAATAACCCCTGTAATACAGAAAAATAAGAAAATAGAAAAATAATTTTTTATTTTTTTTATTTTTTTATTTTTTACCATCACTACTTATGTTTCTCATACCTTCTCATATCTGGTTATTTTCGTAACCCTGATGAAGGCCTGAACTTCAGGTCGAAACGTCGGCATATGTAAAAATAAATATTATCATTTATTTTTGCCTTCCTTTTTGACTGAACACCCCAACTGTTCTTCTCCTCATTATCCACGACAGTCAACCATTTACCAATTATAAAATAGTTGTAGGTAACGATGAGATGATAGTGATAGATTCACGAAGTTTCAATCAGATTTTAATAATTTGATAAATAATATTCTGTAGCACGGAATATAGAAAACATCTTACTTTAGTAGAGAAGCAGACACTGTAAAATAATTTAAATCCAGTATCTATGATAATAATTAACTTTAGCATTCACCACACCTTTTGTCAGAAGTAGGATAATATTTTTTTTTTTTACTCATTTATTGAAAAATATTACAATCTGTCTCTAGGACATTTATAATAGAGTTCACAGATCACATTCACACTCTATGTAAAATAAATAAAATAAATTATACAGAAAAATAATATATATACAATAAAAAAGAATAAAATAACCTAAAAATAAATAAATAAAAAGAACACATACACACCTAAATACAATAGGATAATATTAAAAATACAAATATTATAGTTAGTTTATTCACGTATAATATTACAACGCTGACAAGTAACACCTAAACGTTATACAAGCAATCACAACATCAGCTGACCTGGTAGCCGATAATCAGAACATTATCCTTTACTGGCGTGGATCAGTAACATGTGGTAGCGTGTGTCACGATACATGTCGCTTCATCGTCGACAGGTGTAACGGATTCAGCCGCAACATTCAGCTTGCGATAACAAGCTGTCTTTAGTCCAAGGTTAAGTTATTAATTCAACCGAAAGAAGAAATATTAATTAATTACTAAACCATAAAATAATTATCTTTTTTCTCAGTTTTTAAAATAAAATGATAAAGTTATTGTTGAATAGGAATCCAGTATCCTAAAATTAAACAAAAAAGATCAGTTCTCAGGAAAACACATGAGTATGGTATGTGAAAATATTTAGCTTAACTACTTTAGTCATCTTGGATAGCGTTTTTTTTTTTATTATTGTTTTATAAATAATTTTTTTATGAACAATTAAAATATTTAACTATTGATAAATATGAAAAGAGTCATTTAGTATTCAGGGATTTACTTATATTTTTCATTTTACTTGGAATCTAATTTCTCTTAGGCCCATATCTAGTTTTTTTTCTGCACTGTACATTTGTGTGTAGCTAAATAGTTTAAGGTAGTTCAGACCATTCTACTGAATTTACAAATATAATATGAACGCTATATAGTTTACTTCAAAATCAGCTACAAAGTGAAATGCACATTAATTTAGTAAATAGCCATGTGTGAATCGCAAGCATTTCGTCCAGTATTTGAGTAAGTAAAGAGGGCTAGTGATTTAGTTAGGTCCTATTTTTTTCGAGTAATTATTATTCCTCCCTCCCACCTACCACACCGCCATTGACTTATGGACGACCGACGAAAGAATATGAAATCTTCGTTTCCATCCATTTACTTAGTTGATGCTTAATTTATGTTAGCTAGAGTGAAAACAACGTTAAAAATGTTTTTCATAAATTTGAAATATTACTGCTTATGGAATATTAAGTTTCCACATTATAAAAACAATTTACATTATTTGTATCAGAAAATAAGCTGAGTATACTTGGATTTGGTGAGAGAGAAATTAAAACAAATATTAAAGACATTAATTATCCGTCTATAAACTATTTTATGGGAAGTTCATATGTATTATAAATTAAAGTGCTTCAGCTCATCCTCCATTGGTCATTAATACCAGTGAGGCGGCTGATGAGAGGCACAGAGATCTCTTAGGTTTCTGCTTTTCCTTATTTTGAGAAGAGAAAGCCGAGAGGAGAGAGAGGGAGAGAAAATGCTTGGCTCGGAGTTTCCTCAATGAATGTTTGTAAATATTTTATTTAAGTTCGTCTATATAAAGTTGTTATTTTGAATAGTTTATGTTTTGTTTTTTTTATATACATATATTAATTTATTTTTAGTATTATTATTTTGCTGTTGTTTTATTTAAATTATTTTTATTAATTGTACATAATGTATGAATGAACCTCTTAATCGTTATTACTGATATCCTTAATTGCAAAAAATGTAATATTACCCAATAAAGAAATGTTTAAAATCATATATATTATAAATGTATAGGTATATTTATTTATTTATAACAATGGGGCTCCTCAACCTCTTACGGGTCATTTCAGCCCTTACAAAATATGTCATTGCCTTGATTAAGTGGATTTTATATACTTTCTTTATCAAACTTAAAATAATTTTAAAAGTTTACATTTAGTTAGAAAATTCCATTTCATTTCCTTGGAAAGATTTGATTTCCGTTAAATAATATTAATTTTCACAAGTTATTATTTATAATTTTTCGTCACTCTCCATTACATTCTACGACTTTATATATTAGATGATTTTTTAATAAAATAATCAGCTTTCCAATGATATATTTATTACACGTGTACCTTCTGACTATTATTTTCGGAGATTCATTTTTGACCTAATTAAATAAACAATTTCCCTCTATTCTATTTAGCATTTTTTCGTAAATGTTAACAAAGAGAGATAGTTAATTATTTAAAATAAACCAAATTAAAGGTACTTTAGTGGATGACATGTTAAACATTGAGCATTTAAGCTCTGCAAAGTGATATAACTGTTAGTAATAAGACCTAAATGATATTAAATACCACTTAATTATACAATTAATACACGATATTATAATTATATTGAGTTTAATAAAAATCGTTAGGACCATTTTAGAGAACATTGTGAAAATGTATATAACCGTTGATATAAAGTGGCACTTCTGTTGAGCCGATTTTAAGGAAACAGTTGCTGTAACTTCCTATCCACATGCCTCTTATCTCCTCTTATCTAAAATACATAATATCAGTTTCATACGGCATTTCATTTTTGAACTGGACGGTTACCATACATACACACAGACCATTTTTCGGGACTTGCTTATTTGGACTCGAAACGTGTAATTCCGTTGAAAACTCTAGCGCTCTAGGTTCTAGCGCTGATAGTAGTTTCTAATAATGTAGTTTGCTATATTTTTAAGAGATAGTGTGATTATTAACGTGTTCCGAACACCTGAGACGTGATTGAATGGGCTCGAATAGCTTTAAATTCGCTAACCATCCCCACAAAGTCCGCATATTTTCTGCTAGGATTCGAACCGGGTAGTTAAGCATGATTGGGTCACTCAATGTCTCATCAGTTCATAATTTTTAAAATATTGATATAAATCAAAAACTATTATAACAATATATCATTGTTGATAAACGTAAAATATACATATATTCTTTGGCCATCATCAATATTTAGTAGAGTTTCAATTTCACTGAGGAAACGATAAGCATTATTAATCGGCGTTATTGGATATCTCGTTTCTAAACGTATTAATGGATCACTTTATTCAGAATGATGAATCGCTTCAAAGAAATAAATCTTTTAAGCATGCTCACTCCAAGCTTTAAATTGTTGTTTTTCTAATGGATCATATATGTGCAAAGAACTAAAACTTAAAAAGAGTTATATTGCTAAAGATAATACCCGATTCAACAATAACTATCCATTAGTTGACATAGTCCCTGGTTATCCAGCGTTAGATTCATGCTAACTGTCGAGGGATAATGCTATTTGGAGAGGTCTCCTTCCAATGTTGACTCTCCGAGATGGTCTCTGTCAATATTGTTGCTTAGTATCCATGCTTAGAGACCATATTTACATCTCCATGTATCTTTGCACTGTGATCTTAGTACTACATTATGTTATCTTATATATATATATATATATATATATATATATATATATATATATATATATATATATATATATATATATATATATATATATATATATAGGGAACTTAAAACAAGAAGTTTTAGATATCAAGTAAATCAATAATCGACAGATGGATGACAAATTTTCTAGCAACTGCTTGAAAAATACAAAGATTTTGATGTTATATACACGGATGCCGCCTAAAAGGAAAATAATTTAAGATGTACTGTATAAATCAACTTCTCTATGGCTTAACATGAGAGTGTATCTTTTTCATTGGTGAAGCGTCAACTATCATTAAGCGCCTTTTTTACTGTATAATGCACTTGGAAAAAGCACTCATTGGATCATTGCAACAGACTTCTAGGTTAGGGGTGGTTGTGTTGTGTGGCTGACTGTGAATACTTACTGTAGCAGTGTTAGTGGCATTTTGTTGTGGGCGATTTAGTTATCAGATACATTTTTTTTAGGTTTGTATGTCCTTAGTCTCGTTAAGGCAACTTTCTTCCTACGCATACGCCGGTTCGAGTTAGACCATGGTTTTACTGATATTTTTTTTCATTTACTTCTGTTTGCTCGGCGCGCTTTCGTTCCACATGGGCACAATAATAATGTATCGTTTTTATTATTATACAGATCTTATTATAAGCAAAGAGCATACACAGATCCAGAATCTCGAAAATGAAAACGAAATAAGAGAAATCATTTCAGCCTGACCGGTTCAAAAATTGTATTTTTTAATGCTACTATTCTTGAATAATACATCTATTCATTAATAACTTTCGGTAAAGAATTCAGGGGACAAAGGAGTCAATTACTACTATTTCCAAAATTATTTTTTATCTAATTTTTAATATTATTCATTATGTTTATGATAAAACGAATGATTAATTTCGTACATCCTGACGCAGGCGAGGCACCAATAATGAAAGCTCACATATCTGAACCCCGATAAAATTTAATATCAGCTGATCGACCTGTGAGAAGAGGCCAACTTTGGAGGCACGCACCTCTTCCGAAAATTTATTACATCACCTATCGGTAAAATGGGTCAGGCCTCCATCGTGATTACCTATATTCCACTCAACTTCAAAGCTTTTGAACTAGTTCTGAGGATAAATATAACCGATACGGACGAAATGAAAAATATAAATTGAGTCACCTTCGTATTTCGTTAGGACTGTTGGGTCCTGTTGGTGTTTTGGATAAAATAACAAAAAAATATATAGATATACTATACTAAATTTTCTTCAATATTCTTAGATAAGTTCTTTTAAGATGACTGTACTTTTACAAAATGAATAAGCATAACTGTTTATATTTTTTTTTCAAATAGAAACTTTTGCTAAGTATCTATGTATAATTTTATAATTTATTTTTGGCGGTCCATTTCATAAACTTTCAAAACCTTCAATAATCTTCAGGATATCTATGGAAAAACAAACAAACAAAAACTATGGTGTGTGCTTCAGACCACACGCCAGAAGTGAAACATCAACAAACCGAGATTAATAATATGAAATATAAATTATAAATAATAGCTCATACAGAGGATGAAATGCTGAACATTTCCCTTGCTTACAGTACGCAGGTCCAATTTTTAGTTAATGTAATATTTTAATCCATATTTTGCATAAACACCATTATCATTCGGTTTTGTACAATATTGGTTTTCTTTTCGTCTCTCTAACACGGCATCGCGTTAAGATACAATTTTGAATAATCATTTATTACGAAGAGGATGAAATTCTGAACATTTCTCTCGGTGTCAATATTCAGGTCAGATTTTTAGTTTTTGAGATATTTTAATCCAGTTGCAAAAACACTCCAATTAGTCGACTCAAGGCGATTTTATCCGAGCGTTAAAAATCGGATATCTGAGGGCTCAATTCAATTCACTCTCTACAAAAAAAGTGCAAAACGTGTCTAAAGAAGTTTTCAATTCAATAAATAAGTTATTTTATTTTACTGTGGCATACTCTTTTTATCTTCATTTTTTTTTCTCTTTAAATATACCTTTCATAGTATTGACAATCAGCAGATGTGTTTGGTAAAATAAGGATTGACATTACAGCCATGAGGAAGGATTGTACCCAGCAGCACCTCTTCATGGTCATTATTTACTTCCTTGATTTAGGTGAGATGATCTCTCATCCAGCTTCTTTTTAGTCTCCTCCTGATTGGCATGTCTGTCGGGGCTATGTCGTTTATAAGTCTGTTTTGTGTCCGTGTAGTTTGAGATGAAAACGAGAGTAGAGAGTACATCTGTGTTGGTCTATAGTGTCGTAAGTCGTTATGTAAAGTTTTGTTGTTGACGTACAAGGGACCGCTGTTATAAGTCGTAAAATGTTGCATTGAAATGAACGTAGTTTTTGTAAGTGCGTCTTTTTTGCCGAACCGTAAATCTGAGAGGGGTATGCCCAGATGGGTTTAAGTAGGTAAGTGTGTCTGTATTTAATTTTTGATGAACTTTCAATTTCGATTTTCAAAAAAAGTGAGTACAGTATTTTCAGGCACTTGTTTAAAGTCTCTAATTTTGACGTGTGGGCCCCAGGTCATACTTCTGCCGAATATTAGTCCAAGGCAACGTACTGTGTTTGTCTGAGGATTTTGGTGCTCTCCTATGTAAATTGGTGGGGAAGTTTCTCGTCGAAGTTTAAAACAACTTCTCAATATAAAACAACTTTTTTTTCTGTAAAATATTCATGATATGATGATTAATATTTTAAATTTCACGTTGAAGAATAAATCAGACGAAATTGCAACCCGATAAATGGAAAGGGTTGAATGACGTTAGCAGATTATAGGACGATATTCAGGCGGTTGGTCGATTGAAAGGGCTTAAGAAATTTAGTTTCCCAGCCCTCCTGTCCGGCAATAAGATCTGCCAAATGGAGATAAATTGGATTTTTCCGATTCGATTCAACATAAAAAGGAAAGCCAACTAGACATTTATGTGGCATCTAGAGCCCTTATGTAAACTAGTTGGACGAATGTCATGTATTAGGTTAAAATTATGTGGAATTAGCCGAGGATATTAGATACTACTTATTTAAATATGATATAGATATCCTACTATTGTACTTATAATGGATTTCGATTTCTATTGATAGATTTTTTTTTGACAGATATAAATATAAATTACAAGTAAAAACAAAATATTGACTGATTTTTATTATTAGTTGTAATAATTATGATATTAATAATTTACATATAACTATTAATTGTTTGTTTAGTGAATTAGATTTTTATGATTTCATTATAATTATCCATAGATTAAAACTAAAAAAAGGTTCAGTTCTGAGGGACTATAACATATTCTACAAACATGACATTGCCAAAATAGCGGGAACCATGTTAGTTTCTCATTATTTTTAACAAGATTGATGGCCTTGGTTTTATTATATTGGGTTAGGACATGTGGAATGTCAGGTCCTTGATGTGGATATGAAGCAAATAAATCAAGGATGCATTTCCATTCAAAACATCTTCCTTTAACTTCAATTCACTTCTCCCAAAGTCTAACGAGATTTTTTATTCCAATAATCATATTACTTTTGAATTAATGAACTCGAGAAAAGAAAACTTTTTACCTCTTTTTTAAATTCGATTTTTACTTTCACTTATCATTATATGTAATATATATAGTGAGGGAAAGTATTGCGACTGTATGTCTGTGTATGATGTGAACAGTATAGCTGAAAAACGTAAAGTCGTACCAAAGTGATATTACATACTTAAGGTTTGTATATGGCTTAGATGTGACAGCAACTTTTTCCTCAAAAATCGCTAGCCGGAAGTGCCACTTTATATCAAAGGTGATAAACATTTTTATTATTTTCTCCAAAACGGCTCTTAACGATTTTTATTAAACTCGGTGTATCATTGTATAATTAAGTGGCCTTTAATATCATTTAGGTCTTATACCCATTGATGCCACTTTACCGAGCTTAAATGCCCAATGTTCAACATGTCTTCCTCTAAAGTACCTTTAATTTGGTTTATTTTAAATAATTAACAATTTTTCATCGTTAGGAGTTATGAAAAAAGGCTAAATATAACTTTTGAAATAATTTAATAATTGAATAAAAGAAAAAAAAAAGAAAAATGCTTATTCAGGTCGAAAACGAATCTTCGAAAATACCAGTCAGAAAGTATACGTATAATATATCGTTGGAAAGCGGACAATTTTAGAAAAAACAATATCTAATATAGAAGGTTGTAGAAGGTAACGGAGAGTGGCGAAAAAATTATAAATAATACTTTTTGAAAACTAATATTATTTAACGTAAACCACAAGTTTTCAAAAAAATTAAATAAAATTTACGAACTAAATGTAAACTTTTAAAATATTTGTAAGTATAAAAAAGTATTCAAAATCCACCTAATCAAGGCAATGAAAAATACGAAATCATTTCATGATTGTGTTAAGCATTTGTTTATAACCTTAAATACATTTACTATATTTAGTTTAATAACTCTAGATCTGATATTATATTTAAATAATGAGGTATCAACGTCCGTATATACCGATATCCGTTTTATAACTTTTTAGAAAATTAAATTAGTGAATAATTTAATTAATTTCCCCTTTGTGAAATCTCAGCATTATCATGCTTTCCAATAAAACACTTTTAATTTGGTTTGTTATAAATAATAACTATTTCTCATTCTTAGAAGATATGAAAAAAATCTAAATATAATATTAGACATGGCCAGAAAATAATTTTTATTCAAAGTTGACCGATAAGTGAAAGTTGTGTGTTACGCGCACCAGTTTTTTTTTTTTTTAAGTTCGAAAAATGTATTGAAAATAGACGGAAACAATGCAATGAAATCTTTGAAAAAACTACTTCATTGCACTTGTGTGAAAAAGAAGTTAATTATAAAAACATTTCATGGATATGTTTATAACCTTAAATATATTTATTGTAGTTTAATAACTCTAGATCTGATATTATATTTAAATGACTATTTATCTATCGTCCGTTTATTTCCAAAAATCATCATGTAACTTTTTAGAAAATTAAATTAGTGAGTAATTTGATGAATTTTTCCTTTGCGATATCCCAACAGTATCCACTTACAATTAGTGTGAGGACTTTTATAGTGTGACGACCTGTCTATGACAGATAAGGAAAATCTTGTAATTCCATTTTGGTAAACATTGCAATGGAAAAAAATAACGAATAGTCGTACAATCCATAATCAACAGATCGTACAGTCCATAATCAAAAGATCGTACAATCCATAATCAACCGGTGATATAATAAATAGGATTTTTGTTATTTCAATGGTATTTATGATTTGTTATCTGTCAGTTTTAAGCTTTAACTGAGCTAAAAATGCAATTTAAAAATTTCATAATAGCCCAACAGGGTCAGAAAATAATTTATTTTGAAAGTTGAGCGGTTAGTGAAAGTTGTGTGTTGAGCGCACCAGATTTTTTTTTAATGAGTTAAGCACCTGACAAGGTATTCATCTGTTAGAGGTAAGTGAGAATAAAACTATTTCATATTATTAATCCCGCCTTGTTGATTTTTTCATTTCTACCTAGTGGACTTAAGCGCAAGCCGTAGTTTTTCATCGTGTAATTTGGGCAGTGGCATTTTATATTTTCCACATTTTATATTATACCAAGATAATACAATAAATAGAATGATTTTAAAATTTATTTTTAACTTATATAATTTAATTAGATTAAAAAATAAAGATAAATTAAATTTGAAGGATTTGAAACATTAAGTAATAACGTAAAATTTTTCAAATATAATCCTAACACCTAAATTAATTATAACTTATGAATGAACGCACAATTAATGGAATGTTTATTGGTTCCTATGTAGCAGCGGAATGTTATAAATGAACAGAAGTTGAAACGAGTTGGTTGCTTTGGACCAAACCAATATACCAAGCATCTGATGTTCGGAAACTGATAAGTGGACATTGATTTTTCCTTTAATATATTTCATATTTATACAGTTCCATTATTTGATTCCCTTTAGAGTGCCTAAGCAATATGAATGTATTTTCTAATATGTACAGCTTTCAACAGCAGAAAAATTAATAATAGAGGCCCTTTTCTCATTTAATCGTTTTTCGTCAATTGATTTCAACCAAGCCATTCACGTTTCGAATATAGAATCAGGCAAAGCCGATTCAATAATTCATTTGCCATATCTCGTAATTATTGTTTAAATATCTTATTGTTTTAAATATCATATTTTATTTTTCGAATCAAGGTATATTATTATAATTGCCACAAAGTATTAAAGATTTTATGGGAAATATCAAATTGAAAATTGGAAATATTTATATTTTTCGTTATAATCGTTTTTGAACGTAATTTATAATAAGTTTCATTAAGTGGTAATGGAAATTATGAAGCGATGAAACAATCGGCTTGAAAGATTTTTAATTTATTCTGAAATCTCAATACATAAATTTTAACTATCGCAATATTTGTTTATTTCGATAAAAATTAATAAAATTAAAGGCATTTTTTAAAAAATCCTTTATTATTTTTTTGTTCATTTTCATGTTTTACTTTCTATGTTTCATTCTGCTGAATACATTTTTATTTAATTTTTCATTTAAAATAAATTGCATTCTCCGTTAATTTTTGTTTTTATAGTTTTTGATAAAATCATAAAAAGTTTAAAATCGATTTTTTAATAAATCAAGTCGATTTTGGAAAAAATTTGTATTGTTCCAGGAATGTGCCTATTTTGAATCAGTAATTTCAGTTGCCTACTATCGTTTTTGAGCTAGGCTCTTCATTCAGTACCTATTTTTACTTATTATGTTGCTTTAACATTGAAAAATATTTTTATTATATTATTTTAATTGTAACTTATAGGTTTTACATCGCTATTAATACCATTGTAATAAATTAGATATCTTTTAAACTAAACATTTACAGGTATAAGTATTTATCATTATTAAGGAAGTTGTTAATACATTGCTGCTTTACGTATTTAATACACAAAATATAAGCAGAACTTAATACTTAAGGCAGGTGGGATTGACTCCAGCTCCCCCACACGAGCTGCTTAGTTAATTCAGCACATAATTGTAATTTTCACATGCACACACACACACACACACACATACACACAGACACACACACACACACACATATCTATATCTATATATATATATATATTCCTCTTCCTTAGTATATTGAACATTTAAAGACAGTTATTTAATTTTATTTTTTGTACATTCAGAACTTAAAATTTTGTTCCATTCATTGTTAAAAGTGTTACTTATTTTTATTATTTATTGCTTTATTTTCTTGAAATGTTATTTTTTTTTTTTTACTGCAATATTACCAACGCAATTTTATCTTTATGTATTGTTTTTCATTTTTTGTTGAATATAGAAGATTATTTTATTTTAACTCATACTTTTATCTTTATTTTTAAACATTATCCATCACACAAATATAATGGTTATTAACATACCTCGACACGAGGAAGGTTTCTCTCTATTGAAAGCATTGAAACTATTAAAACTGAAAGTACAAGTAACGTTATATACTTTATATGTAGGCAACTAATAATTGAAATTTGTTAAATTCAGCGGTTTTGTAATCATTTGAGTTATTTTTTTTAATTAATACATTTTTCATTACTTAGAAAATATATTTTTTAAAAATTAAAAAAAAATATAAAGAAATTATTGGGTTCCATAGACACTTTTATGGACACTTTAATATCATCCTCAAATAAAGTGTAAAGATTTATAGCAAATCTTTACTACCACTTGAACATAAAATAGCTCTTTTTACGACCCTTTCCCAATTCAAGAGATATTTATAGGGGAAGAGGAGCTCTTTGATTTTACATAATGTATATAATTATTTATAGTTTAAGGTTCAAGAGAAAAATGAAATTTCATTTGGAATAACAATTTAAATGTCTTTATGCATTTCAGCTATAGTATTTTATATTTAGAAATCCTTAAGTTTCACTTTAAAGTCATCAGGGAATTGAGTAGTTCGTTTGATAAGATTTTTAAACCACGAGTTTAGAAAATTTTAATTTTGTGATTTATTATTAGTAGATTGACTAGAGGCTCCTTATGGGCACACTCAGCCTCTCTCTTAGTTTAAACTTCGAATAAAGCTTAACTATGATTTGAATTAAGCAAATTATAATAAAATAAAAAGTGGACTGTATCGATTGATCATTTATTTTAAAATATTTAAATGTATTAATAATTAAATAAAAAAGACTAAACCAATTTCTTTACATTTGTTCTGAATAAAATAAAACTTTATATAAAATAAAATAAAATACTTCTTAATAATGAAATTTTTTAAATATTTTTTTTATTTATTTCTTAAAGACATTTACAACTGTATTAAATAAATACATCTAGTAAATCAGGGCATAATGTATATAATGACATAAAAAACACTTGCTGAGTAACTACCCAATGGTAGTACTCTAATGATATGTTTACATTAGGAGATCACGGGGCCATCTTCTTTTCAGACGCCTCGGAGGGTTATCAGGAATTGAAGAGGAAGCAAGGTTAGAAACGAGACGGTTGGGATGATTCTGAAGTTTATTATGGAAGGATAGGTATCTGGATTGGGCCAGATCTGAAACAAAAGGAATTAAGGTCATTATGGATGGTTTTATTTGTAACAAAGTAGGGAGCATTGAGGATTTTACGAAGGATTTTGGATTGTAAGGATTGGATACGAGAGGAATTCGATGGTTTAGTGGAGCCCCATAGCTCAACTCCGTAAGTCCAAATAGGCCTTATTATAGTCAAGGATATGAGTCTTTTGTAATTAATTGGAAGATTAGAACGTTTGTCTACTAAGTGCTGAAGTAATCGGAAACGTCGAGCGGTTTCTTGTCGTTTCAGTCTTGTATGAGGATTCCAAGTTAGTCGTTTGTCCAGTTGGAGTCCTAGGTATCGGGTTTGCTCAACAGGGATAAGTGGAGTATTGTTAAAGGAAACTGTAGGACAGGAAGTTGTTGGTTTACGACGAAGGGTAAAGGTAATTTGGTGGGATTTATTGGAGTTTACTTTAATTCTCCAGTTTTGACATCATTCTTCTAGATTTATGATGTGTGATTGAAGCATTTGGGATGCAATTGCTGGGTCATTATTTACTGATGGGATACATGTGTCATAGGCATATGTGGTGATGACAGTGTTGGGACAGGTAGGGATGTCAGCTGTATAACCTGTATAGAGGATAGGGCCTAGGATGCTACCTTGAGGAACACCAGCGGACTGGGATAACAAAAAAATAAAAATAAAAATAAATAGAAAACAACGAAAATTAAATACCAATACCAAAATATGAAATAAAGAAATGACATGTAACTGTCCCAAATTCCACTCAAAAATAGAGATCATATATATATATATATATATATATATATATATATAATATATATATATATATATATATATATATATATATATATATATATATATATATATATATATATATATATATACTGCTTACACTAAAGTGAATGTTATACAAAACAAAAACAAAAGTTGAAGGTTACGTGGTCGCATACAGGTGATGAACCGCTGGCACTCCAGTCCTTCCACAACGATTAAACGTAGATCTTCTATGAGTACTCGTAAAAGGCTGCAAATAATCAGTAGCAAGTTCACATATAGAGGTATCTATCTCGTTCCAGTAGGACTGCAATGGGCTGTATCAAGGTTGGTAGCACTGAGTCAGTGACGGACGGAGTCAGAATGTGTTTTGAGAATTCAACTGGCTTAAGGCTTGAACCTAAGACTTGTTTATAGCTAGGGCTACAATCCATAACAATTAAAGTACAAACTATTGACCAGTCTATGGAATATAAACAAGATAATCTATGGGCGTTAACACAGCCTTTATGAACCTGGCACTCGAACCCAAAAATAGATTAGAGGAAAATATGGCGATAGAGCATACATAATACTGACCCATAAAGAAGCTTGTTATTATAATTTTTTTTGGTTTTTTTTTTTGTAGGTGGAGGGTATGTAGACAGCGATTGGAGGTATCGGCATAGAACCTTCGGTTTATACAAAGCCTTTTATTATTTTTGTTTTCTTGTTTGACAGTTTGAATAATTAGTGAAATTAGAATTAGTAATTAAAATTAATTAGTGATTTAAAATATTGTACAGTAATATAGTAACAGTAGTAACTGAAACAGTTTATAAAAGATATGAGTAATAATGATGCTTTTTAATTTAGAGTAAGTCAGTGTTGAATAAATAATTTCGAGATCAAATAACAAATAATTCACTATTATACTTAAATAAAAATAACAGTTTTAAGTTTGGTAAATTATTTATTTAAAACCTTTTTCTTTTTTTTTTTACGCATGTTGAATTCGACTTTTTCGTTACGAGTCTTCTTTTAGCAGCTTTTAGGTGGCAGTAGTGATCGTTTGGTTCTCCCTTCTTCGAGATATCCAGGAAACACTTCACTTCAACAATTCACTCCCTCTTCATCAGGAACTTTCCTGAAGGATGATTGGCCATCTTTTGCAGCAATTTTTCACCCAGTTTTTAATGGGATAGGTAATTATCAGGTAATAATTACAGTAGGGGATAGGTAATAATCGCTATACTCAACCATCAACCTGGAGTATCAGAAGCTATGGTGTAAGATACAGGGGTCGCTCACCTTCCTATGAATCTCTAAGTGGGAACGTTACCGTCTCCATGCGGAAATCGAATCCCCGCCGTAGTGGTCTAAGTAGTCGAGTGGGGCACTTATTGTTTTTATAAATAACAATTTTGTTTTTATTTACCTAAAACTAAATAACATTTAAATAAGAAGATCCATTTTCTTTAAGACGCTAATACAAGGACGTTAACATTGAGTTTAAAAACTACGGTCAGTAGAAAATACCAATAAAATATAATATTCCAGATTAGCACCTAGCAGCAATACCCCGATCCCGCTACTAGCAACTAGTTCAGCAAATGGGTTGATTGGTCCTTAGAGATACCTCACCCAATCAAATTCTAGCATCTTCGACGTGGTAACCTTTGTCGAATAATAGACAAGATAGCATACCATGTCCATCTGAGGAGTTTGATTATTGTCAATATAAATTAGTGGACGATTGAGCTGTCGTTAGTTTTACTTTTATTATAGTACCTCTCCTCAGCCTCTGCTGGTTCTTAATACCAGTAATGCGGCTCAATGCGAGGCGCTGGGATCTCCTATAGTCCTGCCTTTCCTTCCAAGAGTGGGATGAAAGGCTTTGCTCGGAGTTCTTCTGAGCGAACGGATTCTGTAAGCATTGTATAGTATGCATGTTTTAGTTGTTATTTTGATGAGGTTAGTTCTTTTGTTTATATACATTTATTTTTATTATTATTAGTTTCTGTATTACTTATTGTAAATAGAGTGTGAGTGTGCTCTATTATAAATGTAGGACACTTATAAATGTCCTTGATTGTGACAGAATGTAATATTTATAAATAAACAAATATATAAGTTTTACTATCAGAAGTGAGAACCAATTTTGCAAATGTAGTAAGAGATTTTATGAAGGCAATGGCGCTAATGTGCGGTTGTGGGATATTGTTAAAAGTTTTCTATCTATGTCATATACATGTTATTTGTAAAAGATTCAGTATTGACGTTTGAGATACTCTTGCCAAAGTTGGTTGAATTATTATTCGAGTTCTGTTGTATGTAGGAAAATATATGTAAAAGGAATGATTGAAGAATGAGAAATTATGGTTTTGATTTTGAAGAACAGCTCCTGGTATCACACTTAATCAAATGTGTTTTCTTAACTCTCTGAAATATTTATGTTTTGAATATAATAAGTGAAAACGAAATTGATGATCAAGTTTAATTTTATGTTCATTTAATATATCAACCAGTCTTTTGCGCAGTGATTATACTAAAAGTTTAAAATATATCGAAGCAGATTGATAGGTCGAAAGGAAGAGGGGTCATTAGTGACTGACTCTTTTGTAGATCATTTGAGTTAGAAATATTTTCATTGTACTGAAAAATTAGTTGCTCCTAATAGACCGTAGTACATTTGCTGGAGTTTTTCTGTTATTAACTCATTTTATAGGCCTTTCTTTTAGTTATTTATCCCATTTTTGGTGCACGTTTCAAAGTAGTGAACGAAAGAATTAGTAAGATTAGGATTTCTAAAGTTTAACTGACCCAGTGATAGTAAAACTTCTAATAATACTGGATGATAGTCAGGACGCAGTCGGTTTAGTTTCGTTGAAGTACTTGAAATTTTTCAACGCTAGTATCGTACCCTGATGACCCACACACAAGCTTTGACTGAAACGTTGGCAATAAAAAGCTGTAAAACCTGACTTTTTCTTGATTATCACCCATGATGTGTAGAACAGTCGACTAAGTTCTTTCTATAATAATACTGCTATTAGATAAGGACAATTTTTTTATAAGATAAAAAATAGCTACCTAATAGCGAACTCCTAACTCCCTGTATATAAATAACAAATTTTATATGTTTATGATAAACAACCTTATTTAGGTGATTAATTTTTTGTGAGATTTTTTAATAATTATTATATTTATCTATATATATATATATATATATTTATTTATTTATCAAAACCCTTTTTAATCCCACAGTCTTTTATTATACATTTAAAAAATATTATTTCTTAACGTTTCGGCTCCAACAGCTTTTTTCCGTCATAAACCAACGACTTCCTGTCCTACAGTTTCCTTTAATAATACTCCACTTATCCCTGTTGAGCAAATGCGATACCTAGGACGCCACCTGGACAAACGACTAACTTGGAATCCTCATACTAGACAGAAACGACAAGAAACCGCTCGACGTTTCCGATTACTTCAGCACTTACTAGACAAACGCTCTGAGCTTCCAATTAACTACAAAAGACTCATATACTTGACTATAATACGGCCTATTTGGACTTACGGAGTTGAGCTATGGGACTCCACTAAACCATCTAATTCCTCTCGTATCCAATCCAAAATCCTTCGTAAAATCCTCAATACTCCCTACTTTGTTACAAATTAAACCATCCATAATGAACTTAGTGTTTCTTTTGCTTCAGATTTGGCCCAATCCAGATACCTATCCTTCCATAATAAACTTCAGAATCATCCCAACCTTCTCGTTTCTAACCTTGCTTCCTCCTCGATCCCTGATAACACACCGAGGCGTCTGAAAAGAAAATGGTCCCGTGATCTCCTAATGTAAACATATCATTAGAGTATTACCATTGGGTAGTCACTCAGCAAGTATTTTCATGTCATTATATTCATTATGTTCAAATTTGCTAGATGTATTTATTTAATACAGTTGTAATTGTAATTGCAAAACAAAACATTACTCCTATAAAAACATTATTTCTAAACATTTATGAAAATATATATGCATATAGAAACTACTCAATGGTACTAAATGTTTCGTTTTATTTTCTTCCGAAATTCTACAAAATTTGTCTTCATCTCCTCATTTTATCCTTAATTTCTTTCCTTTTTGATCACCCTCTTTTATCTCTACTGAGCTATGATCTAGACTGACTCACTAAACGTACATAAGTATGTAAAATGAGGGTAATCAAAAAGGAAAGAAAATAATTATGAAGTTTTTGATAAAATGGAGAGAAGAAGAGATATTTTGTGGAATTTCGAAATAATAACAAAAATAAACCAAAACATTTTATATTTAATAAAACAATTAAGGCCATTGAGTTGTATTCTATGCATATATTTAAAAAAAAAAATCAAAAATAATGTTAGATATAGAACATAATAGAACTAAGTAAAGTAAGAAAGTGTAAAAAAAAAGTGTATGAAAGTGATAAAATACTTTGAGGTTAAAAATAGTTTTGATAAATAAATAATCGTATATAGATTAAATATAAAATATTTTGTGTTGTAACAAGTGTGTTGAGGTCACCAATATTACTGCTGAAAATCGCTTATTCTTTAAATTAAGTAAAACTAAATAAACCGTTAAGAACATATTCAGAAGTAAAGGAAAAATCGCATACCTGAATTGGAAGGGAATACCCCCTTGGGGGGTAGAAACAACAGAAGACTTCATATAGGAGGAAGGGAGAGGGCAACAAAGCGCACTGAATTTTATCCCTGAGCGAACAAGACGGACAAAGGGTCGGAATCAATTCCCTCTGCTAGTGGTCTATCCCAAAGGGCTATCGCTCTGTAGAGCCTCGTATCTTCTCCCCGACCCTCCGGGCGGTAACAGCTCTGTCGGTACACCTGTATCAGTGCGGTACAAGGGTATGTGTGGGTTCTCAGTACCTACATTACTGGACAAAAGAAACGATATCTATCTACAAAAAAATTACTATGGTCTAACTCTGTAGTCTATGGTTTCCAATCAATCTCAATGGATATGTTCTTAACTCTTTTTTTTTATTTTATACCGTAAATTGTGGTTACTTTGGGACTTGACTATGTTCTTGACTATGTTCTAGAGTTTATTTCTGATTCGAAATTACCTGGTGGACTGCAACAATGTTTTATCAAGATTAAAAAAAATTTGTCTGAATACTTATTATAATTATTAACCAAACAAAAATGTAGAACATTAGATTAAATTTGCAATCTGCGAAATTTCTTTGCAATGAGTAAATTTTTTGGCAGCTTCACAGCTTCCCATCACATCCGGAATATCAATCAGATCAGCAGGTCTCTTGGCCAACGCCTACGTAATCGTCGTAGTGGGCTGTACGGGTTTCTTGTACGATGAAGGATTTCTGTCAGGGATTCATGTTGTACGTCTCAGTCTTTAGTGAAAGTTATTGTAGTTCTCTTTTGCAGTATCTAAAATTGTAGGTACTTTTAAGTCTTTATGTAGTTTATCATTTGCGACATAAAACGGTAAGTCAACTATCCTTCGCAACACTTTTGACTGAAAAGACTGAATTTTTTAATATTTGTTTGAATACAAAAATGTTTTATTTCATATTCAAAATAAACTTCATTACGTGACTATCTCCTAGTCCTAAAGCATCTCGGATTGACAGTAACTAAAAAAGTTTTTGTAACCTCATCGTTTACACAAAAATATTTCATAACTACTTATCTATGATTTTATATAAGAATAGGAAACATTAAGAATAAATTCGAAAATTTAACATATATAAAGTCTGCAGTGCCAACTGAGAAAAAAAAAAGTATGTATATATATATATATATATGTATATATATATATATATATATATATATATATATATATAATATATATATATATATATATATATATATATATATATATATATATATATATATAATGATAATTTTATTTAATAAGTTAAAATTAAAGTAAATCCTTGTCAAATGAAATAAAACAGAAGAATAAATATGTGCTTCTTAAATACAGTTCATAGTACACAAAAAATTTCATAAAACATTGAGACGTATTTAGACACAATAAATCGTAAATACTTTAAAAAATATTTACTATATTTTATCGTAATAATAATAAATATTACTATATTTTCTATTCATCAAACAAGGTCAAAATATTCCGTATTTCAAAACAACAAAAATTATCTGATAAACATTTAATTCAACATGAATGTAAATAACGCAGAATTTTTTTTTTTTTGGTTAAGAGGTTATTTCTTTGCCATGTGTCATAACTTCTGTGATACAATAACAACATCGTTGTTTTCAAAAATCTCCTCTTTAAATAATTAAATAAAATACTAAATGATAAACAACTTTCATTCAAGGTTATTCATATTTTTTAATAATTGTTATATTTAATCTATAAATGATTATTTTATTACAAAAACCAAGTATTTTTGTGAAAGAATAGTTGAGTTTAATTTTCAATAAAGGTTGATTGGATATTTATTTTCTCTTACTTATCGATTTTTTGCTAATTTGTTAAATCGTCTGTAATAATTTGATACAATCTGTTGACTAGATCATTCCAATAAACTATTTTTCTCCAAGTTAAAGCAAGCTAAGTCTATAAGCTGAAACTCATGGTATACCATGAATAACTTTTGCAAAGGGAACAAACATGAATATATCATCAAACCAGAGGTGCTCAACTGACTTGGCAAACATAAATAATTAACTCCGTTTTCGTTTAGCTAATGGGAATAATATATAAAGCCGTATAGAGAGATATCCACTTTCAACAAAGGATATTCTGAGATTTCATTATCGGAATATAATCGCTGAGACTTAAGGAGAAACTCAGACTTAGCAACCGTAGATTCTAATTAGGTTTCCAACGTTACGTACTTCGTTTGTACAAAGTGGAATCCATACAGGAGTTTATAGTACAAGCTTTGTACTATCAAACAAAAACGATGTTGTTATTGTATCATAGAAGTTATGACACATGGCTAAGAAATAACCTCTTAACAAAAAAAAAAAAAAAATACTGCGTTATTTACATTCATGCTGAATTAAATGTTTATCGGCTAATTTTTGTTGTTTTGAAACCCGGAATATTTTGACCTTGTTTGATGAATAGAAAATATAGTAATATTTATTATTATTACGATAAAATATAGTAAATATTTACGATTTATTGTGTCTAAATACGTCTCAATGTTTTATGAATTTTTTTATGTACTATGAACTGTATTTAAGAAGTACATATTTATTCCTCTGTTTTATTTCATTTGACAAGGATTTACTTTAATTTTAACTGCTGACTTTATATATATATATATATATATATATATATATATATATATATATATATATATATATATATATATATAGAGAGAGAGAGAGAGAGAGAGAGAGGGAATAGAGGACAAAATATTTCTCTGATCAAACTGAAAGACATTCTAGGATTAAACCCAAATGTAGGTCGGAGGATTGCGCTGCTCAGGCTGATCTTGCAAATTTCAATTAAGGAAGGTAGAATGTAGTTAATTAAGTATAATAAAGTTGGAAGAGGTAAGGATTTTAAACTTCTATATTATTCTCATAACGTATTTTATTTTATAAATAAAAATTATTTTAACTAAAAAAAACTTTAATAATTTCACTTTATTTTATTTATTTAATGAAATTTACAACTGTATAAACAATACAACTAGTACAAATGCCCACATTAGAAATAATGACATGAACAGACTTGAAGAGATACTGCCCAATGGTAGCACTTGCTATTAAATTCTAGGTGAGGAAATCACGAGGCCATCGTCTTTTCAGAAGCCTAGAGGGATTATCAGGAATCGAGTAAGAAGCAAGGCTGGAAAAAGTGGATTCGGATGATACTGGAGTTTATCATGAAAGGATAGGTATCTGGCTGGGGCTAAATCAGCTGCAGAACATTAAGGTCTTTGTGAATGGTTTTATTTGTGACAAAATATGGGGCATTAAGGATTTTACGAAGCGTTTTGGATTGTAAGGATTGGATACGATAGGAATTCGATGGTTTGGTGGAGCCCCAAAGCTCAACTCCGTAGGTAGATGAGTATTCTTTTAATCAATTGAAAGTTGAGAGCGTTTGTCTTGTAAGTGTTGGAGCAGTCGGAAATGTCGAGCATTTTCTTGTCGTTTCAGTCTAGTATGCGGATTCCAAGTGAGACGTTTATCCAAGTTGAGTTTTAGGTAGCGGATTTGTTAAACAGAAACAAGTGGGATATCATTGAAGGATATTGTAGGACAAGTAGTTGTAGTTTTACTACAAAGGGTAAAAGTAATTTGATGGGATTTATTGGAATTTATTTGTATTCTCTAGTTATGACACCATTCTTCAAGGTTTGTAATATGTGATTGGAGAGTTTGGGATGCAATTAAAGAGTCATTATTAACAGATAGTATACAAGTGTCGTCAGCATAGGTGGTGATGACCGTGTTGGGATGGATATCAGCTGTATAAACTGTATAAAAGATAGGATCGAGGATACTCCCTTGAGGTACACCAGCTTTAATAATTTATTTTTTAATTTCGTAACGTATCGTCCGGCGGTTATTTATTATGATAAATAGTAATTATTTTTTCCCCTTTTTCCTTAGTAGCGATTGCAAAGTGCCTTTCATAAATATTTGAATGAATTTACAAAAAAAAAACTATTACAAAAAATACCAAAAAAAAATCAGGACCATTTTTCATTCTTACAATTTCAACAACTGGAGGTCTAAGCTATCTGAGGCTAAAATAAATTGTGAGTTGGTGAATCTAATTAAATTATTGAAAAACATATTCAATAGGAGCTGGATTCGGCTAACCAATAATTTCAGTTATCACTGGATTGTTATATGATATTTCTTTATGTTGACTTAAATGTTTTTTCATTTTTATAAGATAATAATACGCGTTGATTGAGCAAAAAATAACATTTATTTCGTTTATCGGGAACCATTTTAAATTTTAGGTAACTTTTATTGTTTCAGCGTAATTCAGTTCATTTGCTGAAATCATCATGCTACAGAGAAGGAAACCCTTCAAATGAAAGTGCTGCGAGCAAAAGGGACAGAAGTTTTCGGAATGCAAGGACGTGTAATGTTAGGGCCAGGGGTATTTCAAAATCGAAAATACAGAAGGGGATAAAATAGTAGAAGATGAGACCTGTAAAACAAGGTTAAAACGCATGCATATCAAATAATAAAAAATTAAAATATTCATTAAATCAAGATGGAAAATAAATCAAGCTGTCGATGATGGGGTGAATCGAGTCGATAGGCCTACTCACAGCTGTAGTTATACAATGGCGCTAGGTAAGGTGAAACAGAAGCAGCTGGCGGGGGTGGGGAAGGGGGGGGGTAATGATCAAGCGTAGACCATATATAAAAAAAAGCTAAGAAAACTCGCTCCTGACTGACTTCCCGGTCATCTTATCACTGTATTTGATGTCTTAATACCTAAACTCAGTATTACTGCCGGGCTGGTGCGTATACACAAAATCCGATAATACATCGCGATTAAAGCTAAATATATAAACAATATACAATTAAATAGATTTCTGGCACAATTGTCCCTTGGCCTTTTTCAATAATGAATAACCAAATATTTTATTATTAACATTTAAAAAGGGGTAAAACGGTGAGAAAAAATAATAATAAAAAAATAAAGATATACGTGTATTTGGCGTTAACATGTAGTTTAGACAGGTTCTTTAACAAGGACACAAAAATAAATCCAGCTGAAATAAGTCAGAACCTTCAAAATGAATTGTAAAAAACGCAAAATCAAAACCCAGGATATGATTTGGACATAGCGAATATTAGCCAAAAAAACTCGAAATAAGACTAAAAGCTAGGTAAAACAGTAACCAAAAAAATATAAACAATAAGGATAACAGTATAAAAAAAGAAGAAATAATACCAATAGCAATCATAACGCACCAACAGACTCTTCGACTTGGGAAAGAAGCAGATGGGAAAAAGTTATGAATAATGTTTTGTTTTCTGTACGGTATTCGTTTTTATTTTATGTCTTAAATTTCTATTTTATAAAGGAAGACCTAATATGTTTTATTTGAATTATTTTTAAAGAGTGATACTATAAACTTATTTTATTGTGCTGTATCCAACTCCATTAAAATTCCTCCCTAAGAGGAGAGTCTTTTGTCATACTTATAGATTCCAATAAAGCTTATTGTTATTATTATTATTAAATGCGCAATATTTTTTTTAATATCCCGACAGTAGAATCACTAGACGGAACTAATACTTAATCTTTAGAGTTGCAAAGCGACTGGAGCCACTTGGATACGAGCACAGAGAAGGGAGATATTTTCGGGATCCCTTTTATCGCGAACAGTTTTTTTTCACGAGCTGGCTGACAATAGTGACAAAGGCTATCGCCCCTTTTATAAAAAACGAAATATCCAAACTGCCAATTGGCCGGCTACTGACTGGCCCTCTGTATCGCAACTCGGCCCTTTCATCTCTCTGCGATGGAATGGCATTTGTAGTTTTTATTCGTTCAATGGAAATGTCAGGAGGGACGTGATATCCAGATACTGCGAATTTATCACCGAATAAATAATAAATGAGGGAAAGGTCCAACGTGTCGTGTGCCATGATTTAAATCGAGATTTTCCTTGACTCTCTAGGTCTGCATAAACTTCTCTAATATTTTTGTTTGCTTTTCTTTAACCAGCATTATCTTACAGATAACACCGTACGTATTCCTATATAAAAACAACATCTCTGTAATCAGGTAACAAATCTTTGATTCCACATTATCAACCCTAATTATTAAATTATTTCATAATTTATATTTAACCATTTTGTTCTGAATGAAGAAAAGTATTGGTCTCTGTAACTCCGATCAAACAAAAAGTTGAATTTTTCATGTGGATTTTTAGTTCTATCCATTTTACGAGTGAAAACATGTACCTTTTAAGTATATATAATCTTGTTATTGAAAAATGTCGTATGTAAAAATTTTCAACTTTTATTTTATTTGTGTTAAAGATGACATTTAATAGTCTACAACTGATATAAGCAGTCTGGTACTATATAATATAACAGGGGAATATAAAATATGAAGTTATACTAATTAATTCATATAGGAATAATTGGTTTTTAAAGTCACCCGTAATACAATTGAAATTTACATACGATCTTTTTATTTAATCACGAATCATCAAATTCACAATTTGAAAATGTGGAACGCTTCCTAATTTTAACGCGAATGTTGAGAGATTAATGTATTTCCGAAAACGGACTCTTCAGAAAATTTTATTCTCGTACGAAAAATTATAAACCTTGAAATATACACGTTATTTATCCAATGAAAACGGTGAAGAAGCTCTGCTTACATTACTTGCCAGAACTTTTAATTATTAGTTACCGTATAAAATGGTTAATTGTTTCAAAAAAACAAAATCAAAGGTACTTTTGAGGAAGTAATTTTGAAAATTCGGCCTTCAAGCCCTGTCAGACTATATAGGATAAGACCTATATTTAAAAATATCATTATAATGTACTTTGCAATGACGGGTTTAATCAAAATCGTTAGAGCCATTCGAAATTCGTACATACACATATACAATATATAAAATATGATATATGTTAGGTCATAATTGGAAAAGTTCCAAACTACACAATCTTATTATTATCTCAAAATAGAGGCTGAAAAAAAAACTAATTATTATTATAATTAGACTATGTGATTGGATGCCATGTTCTGTTCTTTTCTGTCCTGATGATGGCTGAATTGGCGAAACGTTGATGTTTTTTTTTTATTATTAGCGTGCATTTTGGAGACATAAGGCTGTGTGGTTTGGAATTTTTCGTATTAAAACCTAACATTTATGTTCTGCCTCTTGATTAGTTTGTTACTAATTTATATTAATTGATGATAAGAAGAAGTGGTTAGCCGATTTTATGGAAAATGTTGCTGTATCATCCCAAATAATAGCATATAATAGATTTAATAGAAATAATTTGGACAGGACAAAATGTGATAAAATTTACTTTTTGGGCAAAGAAACAACTATTGGGCAATTTAACTTTTGAATTTAATTAATTCAAAGTCGATTGATCCCTTTCCGTTTAAATGGCGTAAAATTGGATAATGTATAGACAATGTCCTGTATTTCCATCGTAAATTAAAACCCCCATGAAACTGGTGGAATTAGCTGGATGTGAGGATTTCATCACTGTTAGGATGCAATTACAAGCGAGTTGAAAAAAGATTTCTTCAGTTTTTTCATTTTTTTGTTTGTTTGTTATATATTTTTTTTATTTTGTGTAAATCAAGATATAATGATATTGATGGAATAAAAACAACGAATTCAATTGTAAAGGTGAACTTTTTGAATGATTTAATATACAAATTGAAAATCCAAACGCTGTTTATTTTTTTCAAATTATAAAATTAATTGATTTAACATACCTTATGAGCTAATAATTTTAAGTATTAATTAATTTACAACAAAAAACTGATTAATTTCGGAATTTTTTTAAGAGCTAGGTCATATATTTTCATCCTCAACACGTACCATAATGAAGGATTATTCGAATCTATTTTTCCTTTTTCTATTAGCCCAATGAACATCCACTTTGGACTTGCAGTTGAATCGTGTTAACTTCGTTTGCGGATTGCACACTGTTTGCATTTTAATTCTAGCCACATACTATGCAATCGGAATAAGCTCCTTTGATTATATTCTGTTTTTTTTCATTGATATTGAGTTATGTGCGTGAATCAACGCTGAATACAAAGATGTATCTAATAGCAAAGAGATGCAATTAAAAAATTAATTTAAACTCGGCCAAAAGTAGTTAGAATATAGAACTTTTCAAAATTATTGAAACAAATCAAAAGTAATGTCCTACAAATATTAAAATTTCAGAGCAGAGCCACTCTGATGAATACAATAGACCCTTTCGATTAGATGAACTAAATTCTTTGCTTAATGAGTTCAAAGGAAAATCAGCTCCTGGTCTCGATGAAATTCCAAAAGAGTTCATAAAGCAGGGAAGCAGGGAAAATATATCTTTTAAATATATATAACGAAATCTGGATTAGCGAAACATTTCCTAGTAAGTGGAAAAAATCTACCATAGTACCGATATCAAAAAAAGAAAACAGCACCGTTCCCAAGGACTATCGACCCATTTTCCTTATCTCATGCGTTTCCAAAATTCAAGAAAGGATGGTCAATATAAGATTGACTAATATGCTGGAATGTAAGAATGTCCTTTATCCATACCTATCTGGCTTTAGGCCAAATCGTTCAACTATTGATTCTCTGTTATCATTAAGCTGAGAAGCGCAGGAAGCTTTTTCACACAGAGAACACTTAATTAATATCAATATTTCTGGACCATGAAAAAGCTTATGATACAATGAAAGAAGGACACGTGTTAAAGATTTTGAAGGAAGTAGGAATAGGAGGAAATATGTGGTCTTATATAAAAAATTTTCTAACTAACAGGAAATTTTCAGTAAGGGTAGGAAATACTTTGTCGTCAAGCCATCGCTTGCAAAGGGGTACCCCACAAGGATCTTCTCTTAGTTCGACCCTATTCCTTCTTGCGATTAATAGTATAGAGTCCATTATCAAGACCCCGATCAAATGTTTCCTATTTGCCGATGATATTGTTATCACAGCAATAAGTGATGGATAGAGTAGAAGATTGGTCAAGGAAAACTGGACTTAAGATATAATCTTCGAAGTCCTATAATCTTCCAATAATCCACAAATATTTATAAAAGGTTCTTCAATTGAGTAAACAGAAAGTCACAAGTATCTAGGAATGATAGTCGATAAGAGACTGAATTGGATACAACATATTACATATTTGAGAGAGGAATGCACAAAAAGACTCGGAATTCGTAAATGTCTCTCACACTCTAGCTGGGGTGCCGATAGATAGATAGATAGATAGATAGATAGAAAAAAAAACTTTATTCTGGGACTAAGTCCCTTCAGAATAACAATAATGTACAAAATAATAGAATATTACTGGCCTGAACGTTGAAACAATAAATAAAATTGATAAAATAAAATAAAATAAAAAGTAAAGAAAACCTTAGATACACAAGCTATGTACAATACAGATAAAACTATGTACAGAGCATTTAAAATTATGAACAAAACAATTAAAACTATGAGCGAATCATTTGAACTATGAACAAAATTACATTTAAGGGTTGAACAATATAAACATACACTTTGAGAAATGAAGAACGAAAAAGAGATACAATGAGTTCATTTCATAAAAAAAAAAAAAAAAAAAAAACTTTACTTGAATATATATATAAAAATAAACAGTTACTTATAATTAAATAAAAAAAAATATAAAAAAAAAATGTATATATTGAAATTCCTACGTCGATAGTAGGAAATGCATGTACTATCTCTTACCAAGTGTTATGATTATATGATTGCTACACAATACATATATAATATTAATATTTAGCTGGTATCAGACTGTTTTTGGAACAGGAATTGGAATAGGAGGTTTTTGAATGTATACAGGGAAGGGGCATGTCGAATTTCGATCGGGAGGGAATTCCAAAAGTTGACAGAGCGGGCTATAAAGGAATTTTGAAATGAAGCAGATCTATGAGAAGGGATGTATAGGTCAGAGGGTCGGGATCTTGTAGTGAGTGAATGGATTGAGGACTTAAATTGGAGAAGGTTGTAGGCATAAGAAGGACGATGATCGGTAATGATTTGATAAAGGAAAGTGCCAAGGAAATATTGTCTTCTTAAGGAGGGGAAGAGCCACCCTAACTAAGTGTAGTGGTGGGAGACACGGGAGCGTCTCGGGGTTCCAATTACAAATCTTACGAAGCAATTCATAAGTCTTTTGAGTCTATCACGCAGTTCCACCGAGAGGCCATCGTACACCACACAGCTGTAGTCAAAGTGGGGAAAGATGAGAGAGGAAACTAGGAGTCTACGGGTATTTTGGGGTAGAAGATGGCGGAAGTGATGGAATAGTTTGAGGGTAGAAATTGCACGGCGGGATATATGAGAGATATGGTGATTCCAGGAAAGGGTTTGATCTATGAGAAAGCCTAAATTTTTAACAAAGGGATAGAAGGTGATGGGGTGGTTGTTTAGATAGAGTGAGGGAAAGTTGGTGTGGGATCTAAGGAGGGGCTTGGAACCAATGAGAATGGCCTGAGTTTTGGCAGCATTTAGCTTTAATCCATTTAAGTTGGCCCAGGCACTAATTCGATCTAAATCTTCTTGAATTTTGGCAAATGCCACCAATAACTCAGCGGGAGAAAAGGATAAATAGATTTGAGAATCGTCGGCATAAAGGTGGTGGGAACAATGGATAATTGAATCATTTAGGTCATTAATATAAGAACTGAAAAGAAGAGGAGACATGCTTGAACCCTGTGCAACTCCTGAGGATAAAGGAAGGTAGGCAGATAGAGGTTGATTAGGTATGGAAACTGCTTGGGTTCGTTGTGAGAGGAAAGACTGGAACCAAGAGATGGAACTATTGGAGAAGGATAATGATTTTAGTTTATTGAAAAGGATGGAATGGATAATGGAATCGAAAGCTTTGGAGAAATCAAGCAGTATAAGTATGGTTAGTTTTTTGTCATCTATTGCAGTCTGGATATCACTAGTAATTTTAATCAGAGCAGATTGTGTAGAGTAGCCAGGACGGAAGCCAGATTGGAGAGGATCGAGTTGGTTGGATTGTTCAAGGTAGTTGGAAACTTGGGATTGCACTAACTTTTCTAGGGGTTTAGAAAGATTGGAAAGGATTGATATTGGGCGGAAATCTTCGGGAGAGGATGGATTAGGCTTTTTGTTTAAAGATACACTCTCATAAAAATATACCAGTCTATAATACGCAGAAAAATAGACTATGGGGCACAGATATATACTACAACCAAAAAAAATATATTGAGGATGTTAGATTCTATACGTAATTCAGCCCTTAGAATATGCACTAGAGCATTTCGAACTTCCCCAATCGACATCATCTATGCTGCATCTGAAGAAACATCCTTCAACTTGAGACGAGAATACCAATCTCTCATATACATTGCCAAATTGAAAGCATCCTCCCACCACTCATATTTATTTTCAGAAGAATCAGAAAGTAACAGACTTAAAGATATAGAAAATAACATTTTTAAACAAGTAATTTACAAGGCAACAACTAAAATTAACATGGATACGAATATTATTAGACCCATCCCAGAATTAAAAATGCCGCGTTGGAAAAAAGACTTGATTAATAAATCCATGACTAAAATTGCAAAGGCATATACAAAAATCCTTTTTAAAACTAACGGAACAATATAAAAATTTCGATTTTATATATACGGATGCATCCAAAGAAGGAGATAGCGTAGGATGTGCTTTAGCGATTAAAGAGAGCCACTTACTGTTTACATTAACTTAACTACAACCAAGGCAATACAAACAATATGAGTAGAAAATATTCATATATATAACGTTAGAGGGTTGTTCCATATTATTTTCAACTCTACCAAAATTAGTTGGAACACAGAATTTTTCGAAATTCACAAATGTGTTTTTGAATGTTTAGCTCCATTAAAAATGCATTTTATCATCTTTTAGCAATAACCCAATTTTCTCAGTAAATAATTTATGTTCAAGGTACATTCATACAAAATTTGGTGCTTTTATTTGTCATGTAACGATGAACTTAAAATCTAACCTTAAGCCTAATGTTCAATTTGAGTATTAGTCAGGTATTTCATATATTGAACGCTCAATAGTATCGCTAAGCAAACTTTTAATTGAATTAATTAATTAACACGAAAATCCTAGCTGATGTAATTTATAAATTAGACTATAACGATCCACACAACCAAATGCTGTAGAAAAATCTACAAAAAATGCATAAACTTTTTCCCTTTTCTTTTGTAATTTTACTTTAATTAAACTCATTAATGAGAACATGTTATCGATTGTTCAATATTTTTCTCTAAAACCAGCCTGAGCTTCTTTAATTTAATTATTATTATCATAATGGCATAAATTAAAAGGTCCTCACAGATATGTTGTTCTATGAGCTGCATTGCAGTGTTTTAGATCATATGTTCTGTTCGCTATAAGTTTTATGTTCGTATGTATCTTATATTTTTTACTGAATCCATGATCTCCATTAAACTCATGTAATTTGGTCAATATATAATCTCTAATACAGTTATTTTTGTATAAAAATGCTTTTAAAAAACCCTGATATGGATCAGTGTTAATATAATAATTTTGAAATTTTTGTAATCAATATTGGCCTCCTGGGTTACGAACACTCTCTGAAATTCCGTATTAAATTGGGAGAAAAATGGGGGATAAAAAAGAAGAAAGAAAACATGGAGAGAATGCTATTCACGAGGGGGTTCCAGTTTGAAGAGTGTTGAGTGAATGCAATTTGCTGGCTACGTAATGGAGTCAATAGATCGCCCTTACCAATAAAAGCTTTGACGCGAGTCGGGCTAAAGCAAACTTTGTTTCTCATTCTATACTTCAAAAGACAGTTTTTTTTTCCGAATTCATCTCTTGATTTTTTTTTTTATTTCTCTGGAAAAAAGGTTAGCGCGGAACGAAAAATACAATACAACAAGCTGGACAATGTAAGTTTTGTTCATAAATCACTGATAGCTTTTAAACCAATCAGTTGACCCTAAGTAAGAGATCAAATACTTTTTATATTTATCAAGAGAACGTGTTGGAATTAACATTAGCATTGAATTTCAATGGAGGAATAAAATAATAGAGTTCATCTGTGTACCGACTTCCATGATCAATTACATACACACAAATACAGAGTTATTTGGACTCAGGATACCTCAAAACATGTATTTCCGTTGAAAACTCAGATTCGAAAATTTTCACGATCGCAATATTGTCCCTTACTTTATACCTCATGTATAGGTAAGTGAAAATAAAAACAGTCAATAAAATAAAAATAAAAAGTTTGTTTTATCAATAAAATGTTGACATCCTTCATAAATCGATACATTAGGAATTCACTTATAATTTAATATCGGTGAGGTTTGGGGAATGGTTCAGAAACAGAGTTAATTTACAGCTTAGTTTTATGCATATATATATATATATAAATTATACTCTGTTAGCTATTTATATTAATGACCTTCCCCTCCTGATCCATCATTCCCAATACTATATTTATGCAGATGATTTCCAAATATACCTGTCCATTTCGCTCTCCGACTTATTATCAGCCACAGCAAAACTTCAAGAAGACTTGGATAGGATTTGTGACTGGCCGAGAGCTAACAAGTTGAAGCTCCAATCACCTCCTTAAACAGTTCCTAATATTCCAACTCTGTTCCTATATGATAATCCCATAAAATTGTGTCCCTCCATCAAAAATATGGAATAACCTTTGATTAAACGCTTTCCTGGAAAAACCATGGATCCAATATCTTCCGCCGTACCATTTCCACCTTAAGACGTCTAAATTACTCCCGTCACCTATTTCCCTTTGAAACCCGTAGGGTCCTAGTCCCTTCCTTAATTTTTCCCACTTTGATTTTGGCTTTACGGTATATGTAGGTGCCTCTGAGGATCTCGAGGCGAAACTAAAACGTTTGATAAATTGCTTTGTACGATTTATCTTCGGGATCCCATGAGGCCTCTGTTTCCCATTTTTAAGCAGAGTTGAAGTGGCTTAATCCTTCCTAACGACGTAAGTACTTCCTGGCATCCTTCCTCTTTCAAGCAATCCAATCCCACCGTCCCTTATACATCTCCGAGCTCCTTCAATTCAAATCCTCTGTTCGCTCCCGCAATACTTGTTCCCGGTCTTCTGATTTACACGTAAGCGACCACCGAAGCGCTGCTTTCTATAGGTCGTTCAATATCCGATCCTCATCCCTATGGAACTCCATTCTTTCCTACACCCGTCAATCCAACACCCTTCCTATCTTTAAATCACGCCTCTTCAATTATTTCTTATCCATCCAGTCCCTATAAAATTGTGAATAGATACTACTGTAAATATGTATATAAATTATTAGATCTTCTTAAATATTTTTTCATATTTTTATTAATAAATGATGAAAATTAGAAAGTAACTTATATTTTTTTGTATTATGACTATTTAATTACTCTGTATTTTTGTTTATGTATCGCTAAGGCTGCTTAGCCCACATTTCTGTCTTTCTGTATTATTCTAAAGGGACTCGTCATAGAATAAATAAAGTATTATTATTATTATATATAAAGCCGTTATTAGAAGCAATCAATATCTTATATTTATTTGCCCTACACCTAAGAGTTGGCTGGATTCTTTCAGTCAGAAACAGGTGAAAGATACCTTACCCCAATCGTTGGAGTAACCATGGCAACTCCCCTCGTCCACTCAATCTTATTAACTATCTTATTTGGTAAGATTCAAGAATGTTACTTGTTTTTCTTAATATATATGTGTGTATATATATATATATATATATATACACATATATATTAAGTACATATGTATATATATATAAAGTTCAAATTCATGACCTTTCTTCATCATTATTTATTTTTCATCTCACAAACCAGTCTACAAGTCAAATTTAAAAAAAAAAAACTACTTGTAATTTGTAAGTGATATAATTTCGTTAGATAAATTACAAGTATTTTTCTTTAATTTAACCTATCGACAAGGGTGTGCAGAAGAAATAACATAAAATATATGTATACGAGATATTCAACATTACATTAAAATCTATGATGTTGTAATTTACCATTTAGTGTCCAACGGATTAATTCTTAAATATAAGTTTCGAAACCTCTTCAAAAAATAGTTTTATGTTTATTGACTAAACTCAAAATCCATATTTTAGCAATTAGTCATAAAAAAAGAAAAGAAAAATCACTTTAATAGAAATTTTTACAAGAGTTTTATTCAGAACAAAACATTATTAAAATTTATTTTCGAAGCTTTCGGTATATTAATAAAACCAATCTTTTATATAAAATACATGATGTAAACTAAATAATTACGCAAACAATAAGAAAGATCTCTATTCTAAGTGATAGAACTTTAAGATACTTGAGATCTCAAGAACTTCTTGAAAAAGTTTTGCCATTAGATAGCTGAAACTGCAGTTTATAAAACTACGAAGGTTTTGCACAAATAGGTGTTAGAGATAAAGCTGGGAGGAGGGAGAGAGAGAAGGGAGCAGGAAGGTAAAGATTTGTATATTCAATACCGGATTATATTTTTCTTTGTTTAAAATCAGACTATAAGAACAAGTACCATGTCACGTACATGCTATTCTACAATGTATTATGTACCTCTCTAGTCCTATTTGATGGGCTTGTGTCTTAATCGCACAGTGGGGCAGAACGCCTTAAATACTGGCATAAATCCAATTTTTTAAAATGAATTTTATTGATTTTTAAACACAGCAGCAGTTGACATATCCAACCCAACCAAAATAACTTTGGCACCTCATGGACTGTACCAAATCACTCCAAAGTCGGCTGTCGGATAATGTCTTTCATCCTGTTTACATTTACAGTTGGCTTTAAGTGCCTCCCTAGCACAGAGTGTTTGCGATTTTGTAACCAAACTAATACGTTTATAGTACATCATATTATAAATAATAAAATTTCATATTATATTAATTTTTATATATCATGAATAATGTTTAAGAAATTGTGATGCAATTTTTTTTTTTTCTTTCTGCCGTTCTGAAAGAAAAATCCTGCCATTCGTGTGAATGTTCTCGCATAATATATGTCCGAGGTACATTTTTAATTCATGGGCAATACAAAAATATGTATTCAAAGAAAAAAAATAGTTTTGTGTAACAACATTTTTAAGTATGTTATTATTTACATTTTTATTTTGTATTTATCTTCTTAAGTATATTCCTTTAAAGAAACACATATTATAGCTGGCTTTAGTGTTGCGAAAAATCGGCCTTGGTCTTGTGCATTTCAAGACCAAGACTGGTCAAAAAACTCGTTTTTGTGAATAAAAATTAAGGCAAAATAGTTACTAATACTTGACTTTTAGTAATTTTAGTTACTATATGCAAAGAATTGGTGTAACGAATATAATTTTGCATTTAACACTTTCAATTATTCATTCGAACTTAGTTAGGTTTCACCTATCTGAAAATTTACAGTAATATCTCTAGAATAATAGGATAATAGGTAATTTCAAGATTGTTGTGTGATTCTTGTGCAAGACCAAGACTCGCCTTGGTCCCCCATTTAGTAGCCAACAATCTATAGTGATTTAACTATTTTTTGTTGTTGTTTTTTTTAGCGTTTTCTCCTCACCTGTCGCGGCATTGACAATCAGCAGATGTGTTGTGATGATAAGGATTGACATTGTAGGAATGACGAAGTACCCAGCAGCACCTCTTCCTGGTCACTATTTACTTCCTTGATCTCTCATCCAGCTCCTTTTTAGTCTCCTCCTGATGGGCATGTCAGTCGTGGCAATGTCGTTTATAAGTCCGTTTATGTGTCCAAGTAGTTTTAGATGAAAACGAGAGTAAATAGTACGTATGTGTCGGTCTATAGTTGGCTGTCGTAAGCCGTTATGTAAAGTTTTGTTGTTGACGTACCAGGGAGCTCGTCATAAGTCGTAAAATTTTGGATTGAAATGACTGTAGTTTTTGTAAGTGTGTCTTTTTTAACACCGTAAATATGAGAGGCGTATGCCCAGATAGGTTTGAGTAGGTAAGTGTATGTAATTAGTTTTTGTGGAACTTTCAATTTCGATTTAGAAAACAGTGAGTACAGTATCTTCAGTCACTTGTTTAAAGTCAGTCGTATCATTTTGACGTGTGGGACCCAGGTCATCCTTCTGTCGAATGTTAGTTGTAAGTAAAGCAAATTTTATCAAGTTTCGAACTTCGATCTAGTCTCTCTTTTTCTTTTTTTTTCAGAGTTTCTGTCAATAAATATAAAGCTTTGTTTTGGGGAAATTTCAGGAGCCTGTTGTTCTTGAACTCATGCCAGTAGTTGAAAATTAAGAATCAATACATTGATTGATCCATCGGCTTATACACAACTTCAACTATCTCGTTCTAATATTTTTTTATAATATTTTAATATATATATATATATATATATATATATATATATATATATATATATATAACGTTTTAAAGTATATAACAAGAGCTTATAATCAAAGCTCTGATCTAATCTTACTAAAATAAAAAATAACAATATTGAGCACATAATAGTTTACGAGAATTAAGATGCGAGGTTTTGACATTGACTAGCGGTAACGCTGATTCCACATGTTCAAAGAGCCATTGTAGTATGAGATATTTGGACTGACAAACTTGTGCGGAGTATTTGTCCAACAAATACAAAACTGATCAATTTTATTGAATTAATTATGTGAATTTAATGCTAAGCGGTGGTCGAGATTTAATGACTAATTTGGCTTTCATTATTCCATAAATTAATTTTTCATAATTACGCTAAGAATACACAATGAAATATTTAAGGTAGATACGAATCGCTTCTAGAAAATATCGAATCGGTTGTACCAGCGAACCAGTTGTACGCGTTACCTTTCAATAATTACGTTTACTTTTAGCTGAACTACATTCAACTTATTATTTATAATACTCAACTGCCCAAATAAAGACCTACTAATGAGAGTTAAGTAAAATTTATTTCAGTGCGTGTTTGCCGGCACGTAACAAGGTATTTTATTCACAGGAGAGAGTTGGCAGTAGGGCAAACATAGCAACAGGTGGTCAGCGAGGGGCCTAAGCATACATCTCCTCTGCTCCAGGAGTTTAAGCAGAAATAATAGTCAAATGGAAGTTTCTTGTTACCTGATTCTGGAGTAACATTTCTAATGCACAGATGCTGTTTACAATTAAAAAGGATGATTAATCGGTCCACTAGTTTACTTCGATGACTTTTCTCAAATAGCTTATACAGGGTGTCCCATAAGTAGAGGGGAATATTTAAAAGATTGATGGTATACATTAAGATCTACAAGAAGTTCATATATAGAAGTGCCAAATTTCCAGCAGAAAAGTAGGAAATTTAAGATTTGTATTTTTTTAAGCGTCACGTTTTTTTGTTGAGTAGGAAGCAACTTTATAGAAAAAATTAAATATTGCTTCATAGTAAACAAGACATAACTTACTTTAAACGGAAGCAAAGGACTTTTGAGCGGATAAAATAAGTTTTTGAAAATATAATAAATTATTCGCAATTTTTTTTTTATCATCATAGAACTATAGTATAGATACCGCACTTTTAGAAGAGCTTCCTTGTTCAATAAGTCAATATTAAATAGGTTGAGGTTTAATTGGCAAAATATTTAGATTCACATCAAGCTGTTTAAAAAAAATGATGTGATTTTTATCCAGTCACTTAAAATACAAGTGTTTTCAACAGAAATGGTTTAAATTGAATTTCGCAAAAGCTTTTATTTCTTGTTTTTCCGTAAATGGAATGAACTGACATTATTGCCTAAAAACATCTTTTATTTATAAACATAATGATTTTTTAAAATATTTTTCATGTAAGGTGGTTATGAAATTGTGTTTTCTTCGAACTTTCTGTCATAAAAATTGATGGGTATTTATAAGTGACAAATTTAATGTATATAGGCCTAATAGTTATGTGTTTAGGAAAATAATTGAAGCAATCTGTTAAATTCTGTATTATAAACGTAAATTTTAGTAAAAAAACATTAAGTTTTTCACTGATAAATACAAATCAATTCGAATGACAGAGATGTGGAGGGAAACACAGTTTCATAACCACTTTACGTAAGAAATCTTTGAAAAATTATTATTTTTAATTTTTATAAATAAAAGGTGTTTTTAGACAATTACATTTATTATGATACATCCCATATCAGCGGGAAAAATGTAATTGTCCTACTCTTTCCTTGCTTGTTGGGCTATACGAGATTTTTCCAGGAGAGAGGACATGAGATTAATACGTAATTAAAAGCAACTCCAGTTTAACACGCGCAATAATCGTGTTGCCCTTCGGGCCACCCCTTCCTCAAGTATTTTTTTTTGTTTAAATCTTATTTTATTGAGAAAAAATACATTTTGCCTCAATTAAGGCCATTGAGCAAGCCCGTCCTCAACTTAAATAGACAACCCTGTTTTCCTTGATACATTTATATTTCAGAGATGGTTAGTTCAACATTGCCTAAATTTAGAGTAAAGTTTTGGAATAGTGGATAAAAATCTTTTATTATTTATTTATTTATGATATTTACAACTGTATTAATAAATTAAATACACTTAGTAAATTTGATAACAGAAAAAATAACATGTAATCACTTGTTGAGAAACTACTCACTGGTAGCACTCTAAAAAAAATGTATTTACAATAGGATATCTCGAGGCCATCTTCTTTTCAGACGCCTCGGAGGGTTTTCAGGAATAGAAGAGGAAGTAAGGCTAGAGACGAGAGGATTCGGATGTTTCTGAAGTTTATTATGGAAGGATAGGTATCTGGATTGGGCCAAATCGAAAATATAAGGAGCATTAAGGTCTTTATGGAATATTTTATTAGTGACAAAGTAAGGAACATTGATGATTTTCCGAAGGATTTCGGATTGGATCCGAAAGGAATTCGATGGCTTAGTTGAGCCTCAAAGCTCAACTCGGTAAGTCCAAGTAAGTCTTATTGTAGTCATATATATGAGTCTTTTATAATTAACTGGAAGCTTAGAGCGTTTGTCTAGTAAGCGTTGGAGTAGTCGAGCGGTTTCTTGTCGTTTCAGTCTGGTATGTGGATTCCAAGTTTGACGTTTGTCCAAGTGGACTCCAAGGTACCGGATTTGTTCAACACATAAGGAGCACCAGAAGATTGGAAAATAGGGATGAATAAGCATTATTATGATTTACTTTGAAGTATCTATCAGTTAGGCAGGTATGTAGGATGCAGGAATTTTCGGGGTTTGTAAAGCAGTTCCGGTTTCCAAACTCTATCAAACGCCTGGGATAAAAATCAAATTATAAACTAATGAAATTGGATATGATATTTTAATTTAATGCGATTTATTAAAATTATTTTTATTGTGATATTATGTTCAATTGCCAATTAAAATTATAATCGTAACTGTACCTGAATACTATGTTTAGGCAGATTCATTTATTTTTCTTTTAGGGAATTTCATACCTAAAAAAGAAAAATTTAATTTTAATTTTTACAAATAAAATCAAAAGTGTGTTATCCAAGTTTGTTTATATTAAACTTTAGTGAAACTTGAGATACAATATAAAAAGTAAAAGCTAAAGAGAGGAATATATTTTTCTCATGGTATTACATTTAAAATGTCTATGTTATCGTCATATCAATGTAAAATCAAGTAACCTCTAATATGAGGTAGGTATTATTTTTATTGGAATGTCCTGACAGTGCTCAAATGATTTTCAAAATAAAGTTCTTCGAAGAACCTTTAATTTTCTTTATTTGAAATAGTTGTAACTATTAATAAAAATTGTAAAACGAAAACTATGAAAGAATTTTTCTAATTAAGTAAGGAGAATTATTATGTTATAGAGTGGCTCCCAAATGTTCCTAACGGTTCCCCTTGTTGCAACAACTCGATCTGTTCCACGCCTTAACACGTGCATAATATGCTTTATCCTAGATGAGGAACGTAGGTGCTCCAATATTGCATAAATATGTGGGATTTGCATAAATGGTATCTTTTATTAGTAATTACATGTTGATCAGGGGAGTATGAAAGCTAAAATTTGAATATATATACCTAAACATGTAAAAATACCCACAATGGAATATAAATAAATTTGTTTGATCTCCTTCTTCACTGGTAGTCTTTTTGGAGTAAAACAATTTCATGGCTTTGTACAATAACACAACTTATAATTAAATAAATAATTAAAATATCGTATAGGGAAATGTATAGTGACGAAAAACTTGTAATAAATTAATATAATAGACGGGTTGGAAAGACATATAGTTACTGTTAGTGCAAAAATTTATATGTAAAATTTCGTATTTACAATACTCACTTTCATCAATTTCCAGTCAAAATGGAGTGGTAAGTGAGAGTTTTGTTACCAAATGTTTTCCTTACTCCCTGATTTTTTTCATACAGTATTACGGAAATATATTTATTTTTTATTATAATTATTTATTGTTTGTGACTATTATTATCACCGTATCCTACTTGCATGCATATATTTCCATACATTTTGTAGATAAAATCGATTATATATTAGTTAGATTACAGTTACATCCTACAAAAACCGTTACATGTTTCATCAAAAATATTTACAGCTTTATTTCAACAATAAAAATATCAAAGTAGCAATAAATCGCCTAGTTCAGAACTTCTAAAATCTTCTAATACCATCTATTCATTTGTGTATTTTCAATTTTCTTCTTTTAGGTAAAATTCATAATTTAAAGCAATTCACCACATTCTCATCATATGATCCGATTTCTTAAATATTATTGTAAAATAGATACTCAAACTGGAAGGTTAAATCAAAACGGTTTTATGATTTAGGACATAAAAAGCATCAAGAAACATTTTTGTAGAAATTCAACATAGGAACGTTTCTTTAAATCGGTATACTCATTTTTTTAGGCAGATACATTGTCCACAAGATTAAATTAGGATTAGTTATATATTTATAATTATTTTTTCGCCGTTTATTCACTATCATATTTTTTATTTTAGCCCATTTATGACCTTAGGGACTTAGGATAAAGTTAAAAATCGTTGTTAAAAACAACGAAGCAAAGCAAAATTCCAACTTAACTAATAAAGGGATTTCCAATTGTCAATAAGAAAAAAAAAACATTTTTATAGCTTTGAGATCAACTATCAAACCGATCCGATTCACTCAAAAAAAAAAAAAAAAAAATGCAACAAGTGATTTTAACAAATTGTCTGCAATCAGCCGACTTCATCCAGCAACAGGTAGCAGCGACAGCTCTTCTTCACTGTTACAGGTCTTTCGAATCTAGGGCTATGATATAAGAGCATTTTACTTCCCTTTTATCTATAAGTGGGACGGAATAAAGTATAGTAAATATAGTTAAATAATAAAAAAAAAATACTTATAAATATTGAAAAATAATCACACGTTTCCTTAGGTGCTAATGTTATAGTTCAAAATACTATATTATCAAATTATTAACATTGTTCTAAAAATTCGTCAATATCTTCAACTCATTTACTCACGTTTTCAATTTGGACATCTGCACACTGTGTATTTATAGACCGTGGTACCCCTTTTTATCAAATTATTGACATCCGCCTGAAACTTCGTAAATAGCTTCATCTCACCGTAACCAACAACTATTTTATTTACTAAAACTCTTGGAATTGGGGATTTTTCAATCTGGAGGAGGGTAAACTTTGTCTGTTTAATTAGGTACTAAAACAAAAACTAAACACATACACTTACCTACTTAAGCCCATATGGGCATACGCCTCAGAAATTTAAGGTTCTGCAAAAAAGACGAAAGTTCTGCAAGATCACCCCAAACGGCCCAATGTGTTTGTATACCAAATTTTTTTTTTGTATCAACTTCACTTTCGTTTCAAGAGGAAAGCAAATGGGTATTTGTGAGTTTTTAGTACCTCATTAAATTAACTAATTTAGTGAGAAAATAATCAATTTCCGAGAATTTACTTTGATAAAAAAAAAAACTGTAGATTACGATAAGATGATACGTTTTGACGAAGTTTAAGACGGATGTTAATAATTTTATAAAAAACGAGGTCTGTACTACGGAATAGCATATTTTTGTGGAATAGAGATATAAATAATAAATTATGACTGAAAAATAAGATAAATTACACTTTACCTATAAACAAACTTGAAATTCATTCGCCTTAATTAGGTAAATGACAACTTCAAAAATTATAATAACGATAATCTTTAAGAACCATCAAAATGTATTTTGAAATGAGACAAAGGAAAAGTAATCAACTGGAAATCTTTAATTGATGGAGAAGTTTTGACGGGCGTAAAATTAATTTTCTTTTCAGTGGTCCTCAAGCAGCTCTTTGAATGGACTTGCAACTTTATCAATTAACTGGGCCCCAACAGAGTAAATCAAGGTCCTTTCAAACTTGCAACTTTTCGTTCTTTATTTATATTACTGTTTACGAGAAAGTAATCGTGAATCAGAATGGAGCTTTGCAGAGAATCGCTTTTAAGATTAACTAGTAACGTTGTTTATGAGTTTGACGATTTTTCTTTCTTTTTCTGTCCAGGAAATATCACGTTAAATTTGATATTAATATTATATTTACTATTAGTATGCATATCGAGTGAGGAAAGCTATGAAGGCTTTACACTAAAATTCTACTTGCAAATTGAAAAAAAAAAACCTCATTGTTAACGCCGCATATAGTTAATTTTCCTTTTTTTTCATTATTACTTTTTCTCACCGTTCACCCTTTTTTTAATGTTAATTTATAAGTGACCATTTATTTTTTCTTTGCAAAAGATTGAGGCGTAATTGTCCCAGAAATTTAATTAAATATATATTATTTAAACATTGTGACTTATTTGCGATGTTTATCGGATTTGTATATGCTCCAAACCCTCAGAAATGCTGAGTCTTAGAGATTAAGATATCAAAATACTGCGATAAGTCAGTCAGGAGCGAACTTTTGTTGACATAGGATCTGCGCCAAAGATCGACAGTACTTCCCACCCCACCAGCCGCTTCTAGCTGAACTTCACCTTGCACCATTTTGAAGAGCCCAGCTCTGTCATCGGCAATCATTGATCGAGATCGATAGACCTATCGATTCGATACTCCCCACTATAGACAGCAGAACATCAAGAGAGATAACCTCGTTGGAATTAAGATTGTTTACTTCTTTCTGGGGTCGTTTTTTTCATCTCTCCACCGTTACAAAAAACATTGAACATTAATTTAATTTTTGTTTCCCTCTAAATTAGTTTTATTCTTTTGGACATTGTATTGACTTTTAAGTAATTTTTCTCATTTTATTGATTTTTAATTTTAGTTAGTTAAGTTGGTTTTATTATTTATGTTTTGTTTTGAAGTGCAATTCTATTTTTTCACTGAATTATATTTTGTGTTTTTATTTATTTCAGTGAACTTTTATACCATTATTTATTCATTTTAAATTTTGTATATACCACTTTTTCTTCACTCAAATATAACCTTGTAAACATTCAAAAGCGGGATTATTTATTTATTTTTCGTTTGGATTAATTGAATATTTATATTTAATATGTTGCTGTGCATGAATTTTTCCTCTTTAACTGGTTTTACCTTCTACTCATTTTCCTCTTATTTCGCATAGCTTAATTTTATTCGTATTTTCCCCACCTTTGAGGAAACTCACCAAGGAAAGATTTGTGTTTCATTTTGAAATACTCCTGTCCCCAGCATTTATTGTTAAATATCTGGTAAGCAAACGGTAATCTGCCACTTTTCAGAATATTATATGGGGAAAATTAAAAGATTTCCTTTTGATTTCGATATCAATTGTCTTTTTAGTAAGTTAGCAACATTTAATTAATCTTTAAGACTATTCTGAAACCTGAACTACGGGCAAGAACTGTGGGAGACAGCTGAATTTCCTACTATAAAATGCATTCAATCTGTTCAGTTTAAAGTCCTTCGAACAATAGTTGCTGATGAAACCTTACTAATATCACAGTTGTTCTTTCTCAGACAATTGTTTCAAATTTCACCAGAACCTTACTTATCATCTTTGTAGCACAATCCCTATTAGCTTCACTCATCCTTACTCTTCGAAGGTTAAAAAAGAATTCACCCCACAACCTTTTGTAAATATGTATAATTTGGAATTTCAGCAATGACTAAATTCTTTACTCGAATTATATGCGTCCTTGATTACGTCAGTCGTTCAACCTCCACTGAACTTTAATACCAGTGACACTCTTGAGAGAAGTATTGGGATCTCACGGAGTCCTGCTTTTCCTTGTCTTCCGTGCTACAGACCCCTTTTCATCAAATTATTAACATCCGCCTAAAACTTCGTGAATAGCTTCATCTTACTATAATCTATAAAATTTTTATCTACAAAAATCCTCAGAAATGTAGCGTTTTCTCATTTAATTAATTAATTTAGTGGAGTGATAAAATGTTTTTGTGCTAAAATACAAATGTTTTGTAGATCCACAATACGAAACGATATTTACCTTGAATACCTGTATTTTTAAATTGTTTAGAGTTGATAAAACAACAATTTTTAATTTAAAAATCACAATTTCAGATACAAACTCGCCATAAGTAGGTGTATCCATTTTATCAGTCGACGCCGCAGTCGACAGTCCATTAGGCAGTGCTAATGGAAGCCGCAATAATTCTTTATATTTTACCGTTGCTATTTTTATTCATCATTAGAGACACACACCCGCATACATATATTCAACTTAATTAATTTCTTTTATCTTTGAATATTAATTTGCACCTGTCGACAACAGTTGACAATCAGCAGATGGTCTGATTAAATTAATGAAACTGACGTGTCGGGCATATGGAAGGATAGCACCCATAAGTACTTGAATCAATTACCATTGATCTCTCATCCAGCTCCTTTTTTTTACTTAATTATATTAATTTCCAAATTGTCATTCTTAAATATAAATTAATTCAAGTAATAATAGATTAATAAATATATTAAAATTTTTATCTACGAAAATTCTCAGAAATGGGACGTTTTCGCATTAAATTACTTTTGAAATGAGGTATTAAAAACTCATAAATACCCGTTTACTATATTAATATAAAAACAAAAAGCTGGCAAACAAAAATATTGAGCCATTTGGCATGTACAACCTCGATTTTCTTTACATGTTGAAGGTGAAGGTCACGCGGAACGGTCCAATATTTTTGTAGGCCACTTTTATTCTCGATTTTATGATAAAATTATCTTACGATTCAATTGGAATGTAAACGGGTTCTCATGAGTGTTTAGTACCTAATTAAGTAGACAAAGTTTGGTGATCTCCGGATTGAATATTCTGAGAATAAAAATATTCCTTGAATAAAAAAGTTGTAAGGTTGCGATAAGATAAAACAATTCACGAAGTTTTGGGCGGATGTTAATATTTGATAAAAACAGGTTTGTACTGCAGACAGTTACACAAGTGGGAGCGAAAAATGTTTATTTAAACTTTTTATTTTAACTTTTTTATTTTAACTTCTTCTTCTTCCTACTATTCCTTCTATTCCTTCTATTCCTTTACAATGTTCCCCTATGTGTACAACCTAGGTCAAAAACAAAAACTCGTAAGGAACTTAAATTGGATATTTTAGTTGTTGTGTGCCTGGGATGTTACTGGAATTTTTTAAAAATCGACTAACCGGGAACGGCACTTTATATCATGGTATTTATACATATTTATAATTTTCTGAAAAACAGCTCCAACTATTTGATTAAATTCATTACAGCTGTGTAGAATCATATTATCTTCAATATTAAAAAGGTACCATTCACATTAAAATAGTCCACCGTGGTCTCAATGCTGAGTTTTAAAAATTAATTATTTTAAAGTACCTTTGATTTTTTGTATTTGAAATAATCAACCATTTCACTATCTAACCAATAATAAAAAATGGTTAAATATGAACTATGGATGAATTTGATAACTAACTAAATAATATTATAGCAATAATAATAATAAATAAGTAGCAAGTATAATAATAAATAAGAACAAGTATGACGGGTTCCAGAATGCACCACCTGACTAAATCTATGGCAAAGCTTTACCCGCCAAGAAAGGAAGCAGGGAGAGGTCTTACAAATATTGATGAGTCTTGTCGAAGTCAATAAAAGAACCTAATGGAGTACTTTAAACAAAGCGCAGTGCCGTGCCATAAGATAATCTGCAATCTCGATCGCGGGCACACTGCTCTACAATTAGCCTCTCATGAAACTGCGCCAATCTTTATTACCGACAAAGACCGACTGGAAGAGTGGAAGTCAAAAGACATGGAAGGTTTTTTCACCAGCTTCAGCAGACTGAAATAAATAAATCTTTGTCCGTTAGCTGGCTGGTAGGAGGAAGTCTGTTCTCCGAGACTGAAGGTTTTTTAACTGCAGTCAAGGACCAGGTTATAGCTACCAGATCCTACTGGCGACACGTCTTGAAGCAACAGAATGTATCGGACAAATGTAGGTTCTGTGCAAGCACATAAGAATCAACATATAACTGGAGGTTGTGGAGCTCTTGCAGGTACAGAATACCTGACATGACGATGTTGCCAAAGTCTATCACCAGGCGATTGGTCTAAAAAGTAAATTATTAAACGATTCGGTGCCTTACTATAAATACAGCCCTAAAGGTCTGTGACAGAAAGATGGTATAAAACTATATTTGAATCAATAGTTTATAACAGACCATCTCGTGACTCACAACAAAACTTCATATTGTGTTAATTGACAGCAATATTAAGGTAGCAGAGATTAGAGATATCGCCGTGTCAAATGACGAAAACATTAACTCAGTCTGTGCAGAAAAAATTCGGAAATATCAAGATCTAGCAGCTGAGTTAAAAAGTTTGTATAAACTTAATAAAGTAACCTTCAAGAGGCATTGTGATCTCCAGCAATGGCCTGGTACCGGTGTCTACTGTGGAAGCTACTGACAGGCTGGGCCTCCCAACTCATGTAATAAATAAAGTTCAGAAAGCTGTGCTGTTGAATACTGCCAGCATTGTAAGAAGGTTTATCAACATCCAATAGAAATTAAAATAGAACATACCAAAAATGGTTGCAGTTGGAGTAAACAAAAAACCTTTTGTAAAAGTGCTGACAAATAAAATAAATAATACGTGATAAAACAAGAAATAGTGGAACCTAAAACCCCGGACCTGTTAAATATTTGCGGTTTTTTTATAAATGCGCCTGTTATTTTACTTTATATTTAATTGTATATATTACAGCAATATCAAAATTAAAATTTGAATATATACAAACAAAAATCCACAACGTATCAACGATATAAATAAGTACAAGTGCACCTTTAATCACTGGCACTTTTGTAGAACTAAAAAACAATTTCGTGGTACTATATTATTTATTGTAATTAAATAAATAATGAGAATATACAGTCGTAGAAGTAAAAGGTTAATGACAAAATACGTGCAACTTTAATAGATTTGACGGGTGGGGAAAACTTATAGTAATTAATTGTTTTGAATATACGGTACAGTCTATTATTTTTACTTCCACCGCAAGTTGATTGGTAACTAAAAGTTGTTTGATGCGAGAACAGCACTAGATTTTTTAATATTACCGTGGTAACTAACCCATTCATTGGCTATCATCGTTCCCAATTTAATTTAATTACTATTAAGCCGACGAGGATATAATTAACGGCTAGATTGGCGGGCAGCCTGTTCTAGACGCAGGTGTAGAGGCCACAATACACCTGCTTGTGAAATAATTAGAGCGCGGCTAAGTCAGAGCGGCGGCACAATGGGCCCCCGCAGCGTGATGGATCAGGGCATTAGCGGCCTCTGATGGATCCGCACCAACTGGCACGGCTCGTCCCCTCCCCGTCTGTCTGCTGCCCGGGGCGAGGTCTTCGGGAATGGTCCCTCGGGCTGCATTGTAGGTCGTAAGTATAGTTATAATAGGCCTAAAATTACACAAGGGGTTAATAAAGAATAAACGGTTACAGAAGAAGAGTTGGATCAATTGATTAGGGAGGGCAACAATTGAGCATAAAATCAGTCACTATAGATAGTTGGAGATTTCACAGAATTGGGTCTTTCATGCCTGAAGGCAAAATAATGAGTATGTAAAAAGTACCTACCTCGCCACTTCTAGCTTACAGGGGAGGAGATGGAGAGAGGTGCTGTGCACATGCGTTAGCCCGCTCGGCCGACCCGTTCCTCTCCCCCTCCCCTCCGGGACTACAACTTATATTACGGATCCGAAAATAAAATTTTTAAGGGAGGAGATGGTTCGGGTTGGTGGTCATAAATAGGATAAATGGGGACAAAACTATTTTATCAAAAGCCAACGTTTCGACCCGACTTTGCAGGTCTTCTTCAGCTAGGAGTTTCACTTATAACTGGAATGAAACTTGAGTTCTAAGTGAAACTCCTAGCCGAACACACCTCCCTGAAGAAGACCTGCAAAGTCGGGTCGAAAATTTTTCTTTTAATAAAAAAGTTTTGTCACTGTTTAGTCTATTTATTAACTCCACTACGGACCATCTCATTTCTTATAATGCAATGGTAAACTATTAAATATTCAAAATTGGTAAAGGTGTTTACATTACCCTCCCATGTTGGTGCAAGAATACAAACCGATGAGGACTGCTAACCAGCAAGTCTTGCAACATGATTTGGAGCGTTTGCAGTTACCTGGTGTAACCTAAACATTCAATTTTCTCTTGAGCTTCATTTCAGATTATTTTGGGCAGCCTATCACCGTCTGTATTGATTGTAAATTAGATTTAACCATAGTAGTTTTTATTGAACAAGTTATTTATGATTTCTATTATTTATTTTTAATGGTTAAAATGACCAAGTCGTTAAATGAACGAATAGTAGTTATTTAAATCTCGAACCCCGCTCCTTCATACCCTTGCTGTGGCTTTTCGGAGACTGCAGTGCAAATTGTCATGAACAGCATCGTCTTTGAGTTACTAGTTGCAAAGGAAATCCAGTCTCTATATCCTCACATAGAACGATTTCCTTCAGCTTTTCAAGAGAAACAATATAGAGTTTTTTAAGCTTGGAAGACAAGCATTGGCCAAACCAACTCAACCTAGCGATAAGAAAATCCGTTCTTTGAAGCACACCATAACGAGAACGTGCGGCAGAATAAAACAGTAATAGTGCAAGAGCGAGATGTACGGATCATCCATGCGTATTGATTGATGTATATCATATATTATTTATCCGAGAATAATTATTTATTCATTGTGTTAAGGGACAAAATGATGAGAGTCACGGGGACCTACATCCTCACTGATAAAGTACATCCTCAGTTAGTAATTTTCCGGGGTTCACGAATTCATGAATGGCGACAGTGAGCCCATCTCAATTTAATATATGCAGGTCCCAGCAGAAGGATCCAAGAGTCGGATAAACCTACGGATTCTGAAAGGTATTCTTAAGTTATTAGAGACATAAAAAGTAAAATGAGCTGGCTGTATGCACGGCTTGGAATATAGTGTACTGTTTTACTTGCAGCAGTGCGTTATTGGACATTAATGTTTAATACCACACTACTGCATACAATCATAGTTGTATGGGAAGGTAAAAATAGATAATAATTAAGAAAAGTGAAAAGACCATGATGGCCGAACTTCTTGCCCGCTTTTATATTCCGGAATATAGCGACGTCGCACAGTGGGACTAGTAAGGGAAAACTTGCGAGATCTATTTGAATCTGTCTAAATCTTTTTTTTTAACTCCAAAATCTAGATAAACTGTTTTACTGATATCTTGTGTTGTTGACGGAGTTCCCGAGAATATTTTCACTTGGCACGATATATATTTTTTCACTATTTTTATTGAATAGTTCAATTAAAAAAACAAATGATTTAGCAGATGTCGCGAGTTTTCTCTTGCTCGTCCCACTGTGCACCGGTTTGATTCCGGTGTGGGTGGATCGAAGTTTATTTCATGTTGGATCCACGGAATGAACCTCGACCTTCTCACTCTGGTTAGGAATAGGTTCGGTTGTGCCTATAGACCCTCCTCCCTCCAAAGCCAGAAATGGCGATGTAGGAGGTAACTGAAAAAAGTGATTGACTTAGTGAATTACATTTTAATTTGTTATTATTGAATTCCCTAAAATTTATTTATTGGCAAAAAAATAACCAAAACAAGAAAATGTTTTATCAACTTTATTACGTGACAGTAAGGAAAGAAAAGCAATGACTTGGTTATTTTACAACAATGCCACAGATTGAAATTCCATTGAAAGCCAGTTTATGCAAACCAGCGTATAAACGATTGTATATTTATGAACATGGTATTGTGCAATCACGCCAACGTTCTACTATTCAAAGTCCTACAATATCGGAATAATGTAGGGTCGGAACCCAGCTTGGAAATACTTACATTAGTCATTTCACATGGATCAAGAGAGGAAATTAATTCATGTCACATATGCAGCATAAGCAATAAATTCAATTTGTGAATGTTTTATCAACTTATATAACACAAAAATAATATTTATAATGGAATATAATAAATATAAATTGGAAATATTAATATTATTTTTATTTATTGCGTTGCTGATCTTATTATTATTGTATTATATATGATGTTATTATAGTAGATTGTTATCGATTATAATACCAAATACTAACCTTGGGGATCAAGAAAAGCAAATAAAATCTGCCTTAGTGATCTGAGAGAGAAGTTGTTATATTTCTCAGTTATTTGAAGGAAACAAAAATTATTACCCTCATATATTTTAAAACGTAGCTCAGAGCAGTTTTAATTAATGATAGAGCCTTGATGTTTTAAATTTCTGCATTGAAGTTTCTTTAAAAAACTTTCTAAAAATTCCATTTTGTCCAATCCATCTCAAACAAATTCATATTGGCTTAGCAATGAAGAAAAAAAAAAGATGCGCCAAAAAATAGGGTTGGATATATTTCAGTTTTATGTATTAAATTATTTTATCACAATGAAATTCTTTTATCACTTGTATAACCAACAAATGGTTGGTATGTACTATGTCTTAGGTATTAGCAATGGTCTGTGATGGTCCTTTTTAACGAATTATTGACATCCGCCTAAAATTTCGTGAATGCTTTCATCTTATGGTAACCTACAAATTTGTTATCTAGATAAATTCTCAGAAATGGGGCATTTTCTCATTAACATTTTTTTTTTTTTAGTTCTTTATTAAAATATATTACAATTTAAGTTTAAGGACAATAGTGATAGTGATAAAGAGTTGTTCATTCACACTATGCACAATAAATAAACAGCAAAATAATAATACTAAAAACAAATATACATAAACTAAAAGATATTATTAACTTATTAAGTTAATTAGGTACTAAAAATAAATACCAATTTGGTTATCACTTGAATTGTAATATAATTTGATCAGAAAATTTAAAATAAGAGGTGGCCTCCAAAAATATTGGACTGTTTGGCCTATAGAACCTAATTGGTTTGACACAGTGAATGCGGAGGTCACGCCAAAGGCCTAATAAGCAGGCCACTTTTATTCTAGATATTATGGTCAAATTATCTTAAGATTCAAGTCGAAAGCAAATGGGTATTCATGAGCTTTTATTAACTAATTAACTAGCCATTAAATCTCCAGATTGAAAACGCCCCAATTCCGAGAATTTCCGTAAATAAAAAAGTTGTAAGTCACGTGATCACTTGAAGCTAATCACGGGCTATGTTTTGGGATCTTAAAATTTATCGGGATGCCACTGAATAATTATTGATGATAATTACCCAGAAATGTTTAATAAAAATTAGTAAAATAAATATGGATCTATAATATATTGATTGGTCCAGAATTAATTAGTTGGATTTCTTTTCTCAAAGGCTGGTTTGTGTTTATCATGCTTTCTAATTACACACATTACTTGTGATCATCGTGATATAAATAGGTGGCAGAATTAAAATAACTTTTATTAAAAAACTTAATTTCATTTCTATGCTGAATAAAGAATATATACAAATTATATTTACAAGAATAACAAATTATAGTTACAAGAATCAATGAATTCAATAATTAACTGTGAAGGCATGATTTCAGATGGACTCTTTTGAGAATTTATTGCCATGAAATATTCTAACATTGGTAAACTTATTGTTGGGAATAAAACTTAACTTTATTTAATAGGAGTTCATCAATCCGTTTTTAAAAAACTTTGGCAACATATATTACACAAACGGTAAAACAATAGATATGTAAAAGGAGATTCTGTTTGTAAGCTAGAATGCACAGAACACAACAGAGTAAACTTGAAAGGCCTTAGACCAGAGGTCACTTGTGCCTGTGTATGTGTCCGCCTATCACAATCTAACCTGCACAATCTGTCGCCTTGACTACAGTCTTACTGTTGCCTGACATTTAATAATATCGTAATATCAAATGAGCCATCCAACAATAATTTAATATATAAATAGATTTGTATTAATAATTAAAAAATAAAATATATATATTTTTTTTAACTTTATTTCTTTACCCACACCTGTCATAAGCAATTACAATTAGCGGGTCTGCTGTCAGTAAGAGTACATTTAGTGGCTTGATCGGCGTGATGGAGAGGAATTCCTTCCATCTTTTTAAGCGAGGAATTCCCTCATCCAGCTCCTTTTGAGTCTCCTAAGTGTGTTTCGGGCATGGTAAATGTAGCCATACTTTGTATAAGTACGTTAGTATGTCCATGTATGTTATTGTGAAATCGCTTGTAGTGTGTCCGTATGTGATCGTTAACTGTTGGCATTTGAAGGTATTTATGTAATATAATGCTTGTGACGTACCATGGAGCTTTAGTTATGGTCCTGAATGTTTTGAATTGAAAAGTTTGTAGTTTTCGTATGTGAGTCGTTTTGGCTGTCCCATAAATTTGTGAAGCGTAGGTTCATATGGGCTTAAATAGGGAATTGTAAGTGTTTAGCTTTTGTTTTAAGTTTAATTTTGAGCGCCTTGAGGGAAGTGAGTGTAACAGTCGTGGTCTGAGGTTTAAAGTTTTTCTTTTTTTGTTGATATGTGGGCCCTATGTCATTCTTCTATCGAATGTCAGTCCAAGCTATTGTATTTTGACTGGTTGAGCAATTTCGGCATAATAATATTAATAGCAAAACAATAATGTATGAATTAATAGTTGGAAACAAATGGGTAACCCAATACAACTAAAACCTCGTTAAATAAGTATCAGTATCAGACTCACGTGGATTGCCAATAATCTTTTCCTCCAATTTTCATTTAATATTAGAAAAAGATAGAAAGATAGGAAAAAGATAGGTACAGGTACAATTTTCGAGTTTCTACCCTTGTTTCAGTAAAAGGAATATTCCTCAATGTAATTATCTCATATTTTAGCCCATTAGATATAAAGAAAGATTGAAAAATTAGGTTTTTGGTGACACCCATAAAAATTAAAAATATTATACTTTACACAGTTTGTACAGGTGCCAGAAATATTTATTAATTAGAAGGTACAAAATGAGGTTTGAAAATTTTAAAAAAATACAAGAGAAAAGAGCTATAAATTAATTCTAAATCGACTGTTGGTATCGTGAATAAATCCGCGGTGGTTCCTATATTCCAGTCACAGGCCGCATCAGTTATTTAGCCACTCCACTACTTTCCTCTCTACTCCTCTCCCAAAGCAGTTAATTTTCGCTTTAACTGATAGTGTTTTATTATGTCCGAAGTTTAAATACACACATATAAAATTAAGAATAACCTAAATCCATAAGTCAATTCAACGGTTGACGAAGTAGTTTGTCACAGTGAGTTACTATTAATAATGCATTAAGTGGACAATAATTTGTTCCAACGTTTGCTAAATAGAGTATATATAACTACAGTTCTCTTTCTTTTGGTCTTACCATTAGGAAATTTCATACAGCTATAGACAAGTCAAAATAAATTAGTAGATAATAGTTAATAAAGAAATATATTATTAACGTACTTATTAATGTTAAGGTCAAACGGAATTGGGTGTATGAAAAAAAACATACACACACACACATATATATATATATATATATATATATATATACAAATTGTAATATTATATATATATATATATATACACAAATTGTAATATTTATATATATATACAAATTGTAATATTTATATCGCTGTAATCTATAAAATTAAATATTAAACAATACCAACATTAGCACTTATATTTTTGATGATGCGGTTATTATATTTTAAGAGGGTATAATTTCATGGGGTTTTGAATTTTGGAACGGAGCCCTTTTTTCGTGGATTTTCAAATTTCAAACCAACAAACAAAAGGAACATGGGTCATACCAGAGTAACTTTAATTGAACCAGGGATTGAAACTATTATTGGGCTTTTTTTTTTTCATTTTAACAGTTTTTATTACACTTTTTATAAAAAAAAGTTCCATTATAACACTTTGTATGAAGGGACGGGTTGCCGCGTGTGCATAGCACCGTGCATTGTCCTGTCAACCTGATAACCAAGTTCGAGATAAATAAAATTATTACGAGTTTAAATCCTGGTGCCAGGTGGGACTTTTAATTCGGCATAATTCCACCGTCCCCTACCTCGGCCCGGGAAAAAAAACATGTAGCCTAAAAGAAGAGGAAGAGAAGAAAAAAACAGTGTGTACGAAACTGTTAATGGAAAAAGTTTTTAAAATAAAAGTTCTATGGAACTTTTTTATGATAAAGTTCCTGGTTTATGGTAAAAGATTAACTTTAAATTCAACTTGATGCGCTCTCGCTCAAACTCCAGTGGCTTTAGCACAAGTGACGCGGTTGAGATAGCAGCGCATGGATCTCTTAGAGTCCTGCTTTTTCTTATATGGTTGGAGGGAGAAGCCTGGCTTAGAGGTCCCTGCCTGATTGTATATATTGTACATAGGTATGACTGTATTTTTATGATTTTAATTTACTTATCTTTAGGTTTCTTTATTATTTATGGTCCCTCTGAGGCGTCTGAAAAGAAGATGGCCTAGTAATCTACTCATGTAAATATATTATTAGACTGCTACCAATGGGTAGTTTCTCAACAAGCGTTTCCATGTGATTGTAATATTACTGTGTGCATATTCGCTAGTTGTATTTTTCTATAATACAGTAGTAAATATCAATGAATAAAAAAACAAAAACATTTATGGTACATAGTTTTTTAGATTATTATTTAGTTATTATTTTACTTTTGTTTATATTTTCTGCATATATAGTGTGAATGTTTTCATATAACACTATAATTATTGTCCACGAGACAGATTATTATATGTCTAAATAAATAAAAAAGTTTACTAGTAATACTATATCTTACTGTAATTATACTGTAATATTATCTTAAATTAATTACTCATGATTCTAATGTATCGTTTGTTTGAGTATATATGTATAAAAGTGAATATTTTTAGATCGACTGAAAACCTATCGACAGTAAAAAATCTGGTGAAACCGAAACTTTAAAAAAAAAATTGTTTTTTCCCATTTCAATCCCTGATGTAAACTTTGAAAAGTAATGCAATTTCGTCGTATTTCGTGTCTGAGAATGATAAACACCCTGTTACTAATAACATTATATAACTGAGTTAAACCCATAAACTATTCAACCAACACTCAAAGATTCTTGACAAAATAATTTACATTGACACACTCAAACATGGTTGTTATATTAAATTTTATTTAAGTCGTGTACAAAAGTTCTTTTTTGAGTAAATATATTGAAATAAACTTTCACTTGTGTTAACTGCAATATCTAAGTTTTATGTATGTTTGTGTATGTTTAAGTAAGCAAGTGATGCTTGTCATAGGAGTCAATGTTTTCAGAATACACAGGTCGGCGTATCCCCTCTTCTATACCTGCTATCAACTACCATACATGAACCACGCGAGAAGTGTTTTCTCAGGTTCTTTTTTATGCCATATCATCAAAAGAACAGAATTCATTTTTAGCCTTTTTTTTTTTAATTTTTACTAATTGCGTCAGGCTTTTGACCCCCGAATTATTTACCATAAACACGGACAAATAACTTAATTATAAGATGCTGAGTTCAATTTCAATATTTAAATTTATCCTAAATTTATTTCCTTTGAAGTGTTACACAGTTGCTTAGGACATAATAAAAATGTTAATTTTCCTTTGCTATTGAAAAAGCCAATTTTAAAAAAGAGTGAGAGGATAAGACCACTTTCCGATAAAACCTTATTTCACAGTTATATAAATAAATAGAACGGAATTATTAAGCCAACTTTTTACAACAGACGATTTTGTATATTTATCAATATGAAACTGATATTTATAGACAGGTGTTCCCAGAAGGGCGCAAGTTACGCCATTAAACTTTTTAAGGGAGTTGTAATTTGAAGGGATTTGAATTTTCGAGGGAGGGTATATTTCAACGGGGTCATGGAAAATTTCTGAATAAAAAGTTGCGGAATAAGGGGCAAGAAGAAAACGTGGAACATACAGTACTAAGTGTAATTTTGTATGGTCTACAATTTTTTGAACTCTACTTTCTCTTTCTCTGTTTCTATGAAAAGGTGACCAATAAAATATATTCGGAGGGGATAGGTTTTTGCGCCACCAACCTTTGGGGAGGGAGAGGGATGGGCAACCCTGGTTATAGATATACAAAATATCAAGCATAAAAGATATATAATAAACGCAAATATCGCCATACGTCTGTATTATAATTTCCAAAAGTATTGCCCAAACACCGCCTAACTGTTGCAAGACCAAGACCAAGACTGGTAAACAAATTATCGATTTTTAGAATTACAAGTAAGGCAAAATGGGAGTAACACATAGTAACACATATAGTTACTATATGTAAAGAATTGTATAACCAATAATATACTTTTGCATTTAACTCTTCTAATTTTTCATTAGGACTTAGTTAGGTTTCTCCTATCTAAAATATTACAGTAATATCTCTATAGTAATAAGCTAATAGGTAACTGGATGACTCTTGCGCAAGACCAAGACAACGACCAAGGTTCGTCTCGCATTTGGACAAAACTACTTTCCGGTTGTTTGTTTATCTATTTAAAAGCTTTATTTTGAACGCATACAAACTGTAAAATTTTGCCTTAACTTCAATAAGTACTTTTTTTTTAATGAAAAGAATTGCTAGACAGCAACTTTGCTCTGCGGAATATTAAATCGTTTCTTGTCATTTATTTTAATGAAAAACTTTAAAATTTCGAAATATTATTTTTTTTTACACTACACACATTAGGAAGCGAAGAGGTGAATAGATTGGGCATGTAAAATTACGGGGCTTAGTAACGAAAGAATTCCTAAAATATTAATATGTACTGTGCCGACGGGTAAGCGTTCGAGGGATAGATTGTAGGTAAGGTGGGAAGATTGCATTAAGGCTGGTCTGGCGGGATTGGGTTTGAACAGCGTACAGTGGGGCAAGTAACGGAAAACTCGAGACATCGGCTAAATCTATTGTTTTTTTGTTTATAATTTCAAAAACTAGATAAATCGTTGTATTGATATTTTTTGGAATTGATTGAGTTGATATCTCGTGAGATTTTTTCAATTCGCAGAATATACATTTTTCACTTACTATACATTTTAGTAAATATTTTAATAGAAAAAACTTTAGCCGATGTCGCAAAGTTTCCCTTACTCGTCCCACTCTGTGCGGCACCCGGTGGATGAAAAAATGTAAACATCTATTCGTGGTATCGGCATCGGACCTTCGGGTTTGCTAAGCTTTATTATTATTATGCATTAGGAAGATTTACACCAGTAACAACTCCAAGATTTGTCTTGATATGTTAGTTATGCTGTCAGAAAATGATAAAAACAGTTCATTAAGTATGTGAAATAGTTTTAAGCGGCCCTTGAAGAAAAAAAAATGCTTTTAAAAAAAAATTATTTCGTTTAAGATCACTTACGTAAAAAAATATGGATCTATGGAAAAAAAGTAGTTTGAACTGTATAAGTGTGTGTTTTGACTATAAACTTTTTAAACTGCCGATTAATTCCCTACGCAGTATAGCTTCTTTGTCAGTATTTCGGAAATAATACCATTCTTGTTTTGTTTTGCTTTTTGAAATATTTCCTAACTTTTTTTTTTCTTAATATCTCTCAAAACTTCATATCTGATTGCCGGACAATTCGCGCTGCTGTGCACACGCTTTAGCTCGGCCACTCAGCCCCCTTTTTTTCCTTACGTATTTATAATGTCGTTGCCAGATTTTTTTTCTCTTTATAGTGGTATCGAATGGATAGGATTATCTATAAGGTGAAAATCGGAAAAACTTCCCTAGAGAGAGAAAGGAAAAAATGATTTTTCGTCACGTCTCAGGTTCCAATTTAAAAGGCGCCATAATTTAGGTCCTGAGAAGAAAAAAAATTAAATCTCTGAAAAAAAGAGAGACTATCTCCAGTATACAAATTTAAAAAGTAAACTCAAGGATAACACTGGAACTCCAAACTAAGTATTAAGGCTGTTAGAAATTATGGCCAAGGGTAGTGAATACACTTTCCTGGTAATCCAAGATCGTGGTAATAAATTTAATAAAGAATTGGATGAATAAATTTGGTGATAGTTGCTGGAATAGCCTATCTTAGAGACAAGAGGAAGTGAACTTAAATACTTATATTCGTTATGATGAATATTTTAGAATCAAAACATGTCACTTCTAGATTTATTTTTTTTTTTTAACACGCTGTTTGTTTATATCTATCTTTCATGAAAATCGGCAAAGGAATCTTTACTACGGAATTCATGTATAGTGTTCGTCTAAATATAAATTAAATTATATTTATTTAAACAGTAATACATATAAAAGATATCCCATATGTAAACGAAAATATTTTAAGAGGTTATGGTGGATTTAAAGTTTACATAACATAGTCTGATTTCGTGAAAAAAGGTAGGAAAACTAAGTGTCACGTTTTCACTTCCGAAGGAAGCTATAATTATAAATTAGACAAAACTTCCTTCAAATAAAAGTAGAGTTTATTTTGGTCAAAACTATTTAAAGCTAAGTTTCAAGCTGCTACACTACGTTAAGTTATTTATGTTTTTCATAAAACCACGGATTATTCATGATTTTCTTTATCGTCCTTCAATCGGACTACAGACACGCCACATTTACAAAAATTTCCTTAGTTCATAAGCTTTAAGTCTATATCAATTTAGTTGAGATCCATTATCACATGGCACAAGGAAAAGCAGTATTCTTTTTTTAAAAATGAATATATATTTTTCTAATAAATTTATTATAATACAGTCCGAATCCCAGGGGGGAAAATAAAATAAAACTCTACTTGTATTTAAAGGATTTTTTGTCTCACTGACCTTGCCTTAATAAATGCAAGTTTATTTATAGATTGTTTGTTTGTTTCGATGTCTAGGCGCAAAACATCCAGGTCATAAGCGCCCGATCAACTAAATAACATCATTTAACACTATTTGGATGATTGGTACAAAAAAAAAAAATAAATAAATAAATAAATAAAAAAATAAATAAATAAAATGAATAAAGAAATGGATTGATAGAATAAAATAAATAAATAAGGATAATAATAGACATTTATAGGTAATAAGATGTGTAAAAAATGTATAAATAAATAAACTTTAAAAAATTACCGGAGTAGAATCAATAAAAAAAAAAAAGAGAAAATATAATAAAAATAAATAGATAAAAAGGAAATTAATAAATAAAAAAAGGCCTGTCAAATGTGTTTTTTAAGTCTTTCACTATCCATAAACTTGATGACTTAGGTAACTATTTCTTCTTGATTTCCCAGGGATGCTGATATATTCTGGGGTATTCCAAAATCTTTTAATCTTGCGGTGTAAAAAGGGCACTCTTCCAAAATATGTTTTATAGTTAGTGATTGGTTACACTTTTGACATCGGGGGATAGAATATTTTGTTATGAGGTGGAGGTGAGTCAGTCTAGTATGTCCGATCCTCAGCCGCGTGAGGACGACCTCTTCTCTACGACTGCTGCGACTGAAGCTGGTCCACGGTTGCACCTCTTTCTTTATTGTTTTTAATTTGCTAGGTGCGCTGTTGTCCCACCGTCTTTGCCATTCTTGGAATATGGTTTCTCTCAGAGGTCGTGCAAGTTCAGATGGTGTCAAAAAAACTTTACCGCGGACTGGAAGAGTAAGAGCTTCCTTTGCTGCTCTATCAGCCATTTCATTTCCTTTAATTCCTATATGGCCAGGCGACCAGATAAAATGTGCCGTTGTTCCAACTCCATGAAGCATTTTTATAAGACTTAGAATGCAGTGTATCCCTGGATCGTCTGGATACATGTTATTCATAGCTTTCAGAGTACTTAGGGAATCCGATACAACAACCACATTTGCAACTGGCTTCTTCATGACGTATCGGAGACTCATTGCTACGGCGTTAATCTCTGCTGTGTAAACACTACAAAGATGGTGTAATTTATATTTGTAGGTAGTATCAGGAGTGACAAAGGCTGAAGCAGTAGATGTATCTGATTTGGATCCGTCGGTGAATATTAGAAGATGTTCAGGTAACGTGATGATTATTTTTTGGAATTTTTCTTTGTAATCTGCAGGTAATGTAGTATCTTTGGTGAATTGGGTGAGTTGGAGATTTAATTTAGGTTGTATATAGGTCCAAGGGGCTGTTCCTTTTTCTATTTCATGTAATGTTATTTGTTTTAGTTATAATAAGAGACATTCTTTCTGCCAATGGTAATGTGGTATTCCTTTTTTCTTTAAATCTTTTTGAGAATTTAGATTGAAAAACATATTTACGGGAGGGGTGTGAAGTTTGCGGGTATAATTTAGTAATATAGTTTATTGCAAGTTTCTGTCTTCTAAAGTGCAGTGGTATAAGGCCAGATTCGACACAAATGCTCAGGGTTGGGCTTGTTCTAAAGGCTCCAGTTGCAAGGCGTATTCCAGTGTGGTGCACGGAGTCGAGCTTGGCTAGAGCATTTTTTCGGGCAGAACCGTAGACAAAACTACCATAATCTATTTTTGCGCCGATCAGAGCTTGGTATACTTTAATCATGGTAGTTCTGTCTGCTCCCCAGTTAGTTCCGCTAAGTACTCTCAGTAGCTGAAGTTTTTTAGTACATGTATCTTTGAGTGATTTTATGTGGTGTTCCCAGGATAGACGTTTATCAAATAATAATCCCAAGAATCTGCAGGTGTTGACATATGGTAAGATGGCGTCACCTAAGAGAAGTTCTGGCGATTGTGGAGTATTTCGTTTTCTGCTATAGTGAATACATTTAGTTTTTTCAGAAGAGAAACAAAGTCCCGATGATTTCGACCAGCCATCAATACGATTCAGTGCTTCTTGGAGCTTATCTTTTACAGATAGGACATCTTTCGCTCTGTATAGAATAGCAAGATTGTCGACAAAGAGCATTACTTTGATTCCGCGTGGAAGATTTTTTCCCAAGTCACTAACCGCCAGTGCGAAAAGTGTTGTACTTAAAACGCATCCTTGTGGTACTCCACTCACTTGTCTACATTGCTTGGATAACACTTTCCCTATACGGACGCGAAAGTGGCGACTAGAAAGGAATCCTTGAATAAATTTTGGTAAGTTACCTCTGAATCCTAGCGAGTGTATTTTGTTTAGGATAGCAAATTTGTCAGTTTTATCGAAGGCTTTTTTCATATCGAAGTAAACTGCAATTCCATTTGAACCAGGTGGTCTACAGTTGATCTGCCTTTGCGAAAACCACATTGGAAATTTTGGATGAGATGATATTTTTCTAGGATCCATGTGAGTCTCTTGTTTACCATTCGTTCCATTATTTTGCATAGACAGCTGGTTAAAAATATTGGTCGGTAGCTGGATGGATGACGTTTACCTTGACTACCCTTCAATATTGGGACAACTATAGAGTCGTTCCAGCTGCTAGGGAAGTTACCGCTAAGCCAAATATGATTGTAAAAATTTAATAGCCAGTTCAGTGTATTTTTCGGAAGATGTTGTATCATGGAGTAGTGTACATTATCTGGTCCTGGTGAAGATCCTTTGACAGTTTGGAGTATTGATTGGAGTTCCCACATGCTGAATGGAATGTTGTAATCCTGATATGCATTATCGTCAGAGAAGTTTAGATCTTGAGCCATATTATTTCTAGAAGTCGTTGTGTAAACTTCTGAGTAATATTCGGCAAATGTTCTTCCAACAATGTCTGGGTTATCGCATAGTTTTCCATCGCATATCAGAGTATATTTGTAGGAAGAATTGGTTCCTCTTATCTTCCTTATTTTGTTCCATACAACGTTGCAGGGGGTAGACGAGTTAATGGACTCAACAAATGATTTCCATGATTCTTTTTTCTTGTCATTTATAATTCTTCTGCAAACAGCTCTTTGTTTTTTATATTCAATGTGATTAACCTGATTCATATTTTTCTTAAATGTCTTAAATGCATTTCTCCGAAGTTGTATGGCTTTCTTGCAATCACTATCGAACCAGGGGACAGGAGTCCTTTTGTAATGGCCTTTGGTTTTAGGGATTGAGAACTCTGCTGCCGTAACTATTGTCTCAGTTATAGATTTAGGGTGATTTTGAGGTGGGACAGTTAAAGACGTGAATAGTGACCAATCTGCTTTTTCTAATAGCCAACGAGGGACGCTGTAATTATTGCAGTTTGCACTTCTGAATTTTAGACGAATTGGGAAATGGTCACTTCCATAAGGCTCTGGTAGAACTGTCCATTCTATATTATCAATCAGTGAGTAAGTGCATAAAGAGAGATCAATGGATGAAAATGTACCAAAGCTAGAACTTACGTATGTTGCTTCTCCGGAGTTTAGTAACAGAGTATTCGTTAAATCTAAGAAAGTTTCTATAATGCGACCTCTAGGATTTGTGTCTTGTGAGCCCCATAATGGGTTGTGGCCATTGAAATCTCCAGTGTACACAATTGGCTTTGTCAACTGCCTATGAATATGGAGAAGGTGTTCTGTCTCTATAGTATTGTCTTGGGGGAGATAAATGTTGCAAATTGTGAATGTTATGTTTAAATGAACTTTAACAGCTATTACTTGAAGTGGGGAATCTATTTCTACTGGGTAGGAATAAACAGTATCTTTTACGGCTATGGCTACTCCTCTACACGCTCGCTCGTAATCTGGACCACAATCTGTCCTATAGATATTGAAGCCTTTAAGGGTGAATTGGTTTGAAGGCTTTAGGTGCGTTTCTTGGAGGCATATACAAAAAGGATCTTCATCTTCCATTATTAGCTTCATATCGTTGAAGTGACTTTTAATACCATTGCAATTCCACTGGATTAGGGTCATGATTTAGTTATGGTATAGAATGGAAAAAACATATTTGAAGATGATATTTGTAATTTAGTTGTCGACTATTTTATTTATTATTTGTTTTATTTGGGGATTTTTTTCGGGGTCTTCCTTTTTTCTTTTGTAGGGTATATCCTTCCCCATCTACAGCATTTTCAGCAGATTTATCGTCTGGTGGTGTAGCGAGATCGGGATTGGGGGATTGGAGATTTGTAAGGGAGGTGGAGAGGGTAGGAGAAGAGAGGGAGGAAGAGTTGGGGAGAGGAGCAGAAGGGAAAGACGAAGAGGAGGAGGAGAGATTAGAGGAGAGAGAGGAAGTAGAGGCAGGGAGGGTAGATGAGTGGGAAGAAGAGGAGGGGAGGAGGGGAGCAGTCTGGGTAGGCGCGGGGCTGCCAACTTCGGTTGACTGTGGTCGAGCAGTCTCTCGATCAGAGATAGCTGGTGTGGCCTGGACATCAGGATAGATAATCTCATGGGTTTATTTATCTGTGAGTTTGTTGAAGTAACTGAGAAAGAGTACAGAATATTAGCCTGAGTGGCAACATCTACTTTTCTGTTTGTATTATTTTGATTTTTTGCTATTTCCGCGAATGTTTTATTTAACTGGATGGGATTTTTTTCTCTATACATGTTTTTTGCTTCGTAAAGTGATATTTTATTATTGATTTGTATGGCTTTTATTTCCTTTTGTATTTTAAACTCGGTACAGGACCGGTCTAGGGCATTATGAGGACCATTGCAATTTATGCATTTAGCCGGCAAATTACACCTTATATTTTCTCCATGTCTTCCCTGGCCGCATTGTACGCATACTGATTCTTTTTTGCATTGTGATGTCGGATGAGAGAATCCTGGGCAGTTAAAACATCGTAACGGATTCGGTACGTAAGGCTGTACTCTAACTGTTTCGTATCCAATTTGTAATGTTTCTGGAGATAAAGGTGTTGGAAAGGTAACTATATAGTTATGTGTAAGTATTTCATTATCATTCCGTTTTGATTTTATCCTGACAATATCTTTTATTACCGGAGTTAATGCGTTCTTTATTTCCTGTATGTCCATGTATTGGAAGTCATAGCAACGGATAACGCCCTTACTATAGTTCAAAGTTTTATGCGGTGTTATTTCAACTTTCATTTGGCCTCCAAAGTCTGTAACGGATAAAAGTCTGTTTGATTGTTGTCCATTGAGTGTTTGTATCAATAAACAACCGTCTCTTAACTTTTTTACTGCTTTGACATCACCTGCTAACTGAGCGATCACCTTTTGAATAAAAAATGGAGAGGTTTTTTTAAAGTCTTCTTGATCGGATCGTTTAGCAACAAGATATGTTGGAGTTGTATCTGTGATTTGCGGAATGATTTTGTCCGGAGGGAATTTAATTTTAGGGCGAGCCCATTTTCTATTTTTGGTAAGGACGGTAGACAGATCGGGAGGACCAGGAGGTACCTCCATATTACAATATAAGAAAGGCAGAAAATTAATAAAGGATATATAGAATAAAAATGTTTATAAAATGATAGTAGAGAAGTATTAGTTTTAAATTAGTATAAATTAAATAACCCTAAACTACATTTCAATTAACTATTACAAGCTAACTTAATACTAATAGGTAAATTTAAAAAATATAAAAATATGTAATTATATAATATAGAATATAAGTCACTAAACTAAGAATATTACGGAAATGAAATGATTTAAATAAACAATTAATAAGATTATTGAATAAGTAAGTTAAGAAATATTTGTAAAGTAGGTAAGAAAAATAGCAAGCTTATCTGTCCCTGGAAACCAGACACGAGGCGGCGGCAGCTACACAAGGAGCTATAGTTAATCCTAACTTCAGAGATGCCGCAACTTCAAAAAGCACCATCCACGATGTGAACCCGACGACAGCTGAAGCACGACTGATCGTTTATTTATAGATTATCCTTATTCCATATTTTATTTCAATTAAATTTATTTGTAAATTAACATATTGACTCAACCCAATTATGGTTATAATTTACACAATGTTGGTTTTTAAGAGGCGACTAACATTTCTATCATATCATGTTAAATATAGTTTTGTATGAAACTAATTGTGAATTGGATCTTACAGATGGCTTCAAAAATGGCATAGCCAAAACGTAGACAATGTAAAAAAAAAAATAGGATGAAATAATACAGCATTACTTTACGTTAATGAACATAATTTCACCTAAAATAAACAACATACATGAATTTGAACATGACCAATCAGAGGCTGAATAGATTAAAATAACTTTGTCTAGTTTCTTATGAAACTATTGTTAATAACCTAAATTAAGTATTTCCCTCCCTCCCCCTAAGTAACCCTGGAATTTCTTGCTTTTGTGCGCAAACCATATCTTATTTAAATTTTTATTTATCTCTTGATGTCTACTATCACCTTTTAAAGTAACCATTTTCGCCTGGTGCAAGACATTATTTAAGTTATATTAGACTAACAAAACAAATATTAAACTATTTCTACTAATTGAAAACGATATTTAAAATTATAATAAATCTACAAAGATTAATATAGACAAAATTAAATAAACCAGGAAATTTTCTCATACGGAAGTTACCTCAAAGGAAATGCAGCTTAAGGATGTTATGAAAGTCAAGAATATATTCTTTCGGTCTCTTATTCTATCATCTCAAGTGGTAGATTTATGTGAACATTCAAGATGGATGCTTATTAGGTTTCGGATACAAAGATGCAAAGAATAAAATTTATTGGACAAAACCTTTTACTCAAGGCTTCTTTATCCAACCTCTATAGGCAGACTTGTTTGTATTTTGTTGATCTATTTCAGTGCTCGTCCGAACGTAATATGTTTTTCATTCCATGTAATGAAGAAAATTGTTTGATATTTTAAATTTATTTCCTTTTTTAAAATTGAGAAATATTACAATCTGACACAGTAAAATTTAGTAAAGTCATTTACGGAAAAATCCATTTACAAACGTTTTGAAGGTACAACCTCATTATTAAAGCTTCCTAAACAATTATTATTTTTTATAAACTCCGTTTCTTCACCTACACCTGTCAACCGCAAAGACAATTAGCGGCTTGATGGATATAAGTGCCCAGTGTCATCCCTACCTGTCTTGAATTAACCATCTTTTTAAGCGATGAAATTCCTCATCCTGCTCCTTTTGAGCCCCCTAAGTGTGTTGTCGAAAGTTTTCTGGGATTTCTGGCTTCTCTTAATTCTTTTAACGTTTTACATCCTCTTTAATTTACTTGATGTGATCCTCTGCAATTGGCACATACAGTGCGACTGTCACTCTTGGCTTCGTGCGAGTAGTGCTGTCATGGTCTAGGCCACATCTCACGCATTTCGGTGCGTGTTTGCAGTACGTTTTAGTATGTCCGCCGTAGTATGTACGTTTATGTCCGCCAAAGCTCAATTATAGCTAACGAAAGGGAATTCAGAAAACTTAAAATTAATTATAATAATAATCTTAACAATTCATAATAATTCACATCACATCTCAACTAATTTCAATATATATTAACACTTAAGAATAATATAGAAAAGCAATTACCTGAATATAGAAATAATCATTATTTCACACATTATTCCATTTAGATGTGTAATATAAATATTGCGATATCACATCCTTTGTAATTATATTAATATGTCAAAGATATATTTTTAAAAAATAACGAAACTTTTGTAGAAAAACTTATTGCCATTAACCTACTAAACGGTAATAAATGAAAATATAAACAGATATAATTTTGTTAAGTAATTTTTTTTTTTATTATTTTAATGGAATTTACAGCTGTATTACATAGAAAATACAATAAGTAAATGTGAAATTGGTGACATTACATGTACAACATGAAGAGAAACTACCCATTGGTAGAACTCAAATGCTAAGTAAATTAAAAATAAATAAATGGTGAGCCTGGTGCGAGGGGAGAGCGACTAAAAACTTTCGAGTTTTTGGTTTCGCATAGCACTTCAGTTTTTTGAAACACCAAATTATAATTATTTCTTTTCATGTTCTTCATAAAAACAAAAATAAAATTATTTCTGCGTTAGACACGATCTCTCTCATATAAATTCTATTCATTATATAAATATAAATCTATCTAAACGATATGTCAAAGGATCATACTTCACTCTTCGCTTTCAGTGGATAAAGTTGTGATTATCTCAAAAGTACCGATTGGTAGCTATCAGTACCTCGATGTATGAGGTTATTAATGCTTAAATTTAGAGCAATGAGGGGAGGGAGTTTAGATGCCCATTTATCAGACCTCGAATATACTCAGATCTAGAATATATTTTCTAATAAAACTGAAGATTTTTAGGATTTAAGTAAGGAATTAGTTACAGTCAATGGATGATCGAAAAGGAGGTATAGGAGGAAATGGCGGGGACACAATTTTTGAATTTGGGACATTGGATTAGCAAGGAGGTAAACTAAAAGTCCCCACTCATAGGTGGTGCGCATGATGTGGGGTTAGGGCGCCTTGAAGGTAACTTTTTTGGGGTTTTCGCTTATATCAGGACAACTATTCATCATATCAAGAAAGACGTTCCATACAAAATTAAATTTAATATAATTTGCAATGTTATTTCATATATCTTTTTTCGTTACATTTCTTAGTTTCCGAGATATCCGTCCTCAACTATGGCTAATTTTGAAAACAAAAAATGTTGTCTCACGTTTATTGCTATATTTCGGTTTTTCGCTTACATCAGGATAGTTATATACTGCATCGATAAAGGCGTTATATACAAAATTAAAGCTTATAACATTTTCAATGTGATTAATTATGATCATTTTTTTAGGAAATTCACTTAGTTTCCGAGATATCCATTATCAACTATCGTTATTTTTGCAAAAAAAAAATTTTACCGCATGCATTTTACTGTATTTGACCCATATATCTTATAAAAAATTATTATTGAGTTTTATGGAATACTGCTCCCTCCAGAACTATTTATTTAATCTTGAAAAATGGCACCACCAATTAGAAATATAATAAAGGCCTCAAAATAAGCCAAGTGGGCATTTTTTGATAAGGAAAGCTTCATAACAGAAAAAACACACATTTAGTACAAGTACCAATTTCATGTTTCAGAAAAATAAGTCTAAACCACAAAGATAAAAATGCCATCTAACAACAAAACACAGAATTTTAAGTTCTTTTAAAAATTATTAAAGCACTTAGTTTCTGGTTCCACATTACCAAAATATGAATATTTCAACATCTCACTAGGACTTAAATGAAAAAGTGAATATTAATTAAAACCTAATACGCTGTCCCTAATTTATTTTTTGCATATTGCAATCGTCCCACATACCTCTCTTTTGTTATAGTTTTGAATATCTGTTGACTGATGAGTATTACACAGCATACATTTGTTAACCTACCTAACACAGTTGAGGAGCCGTTTCATATTATTGAAATGCTCTCTTGTCACATGTTACAATATACCATTAGAAGTGCCCCAATTTTCACGAATTTGGAAGTTATACATACATATTTTACTTGAATGATGGCGATTTGCAATAATTAATACTAGTATCTTGTAAAACTAGCTTAGGATCAACACGCATACAATCTTGAACATCTAACTGAACTACTCGGTCCTATTGAAACACAAACATTGTCCAAACCTTTTGTCCAAGGAGAGGACACATGAATTAGGAAGAGCCGTTCCGTCCAAGTTCCCTGTCCATAATTGAAACGGCTTGGATACAGCTGTCTCATTGTAGCTACTTGTTGGATATTTATAAACTCTGTTAAGTTGTGTCGGATTTTGCGCATAAAAGTACGGTGGGGTATTTAACTATTACAGATAAACTTAAAAGGCTATTCCATAATTAATATCGCATGTTATGATAAAACATTATACAGCGAAAAATATATTTATAAAATTCTAGATTATATATATATATATATATATATATATATATATATATATATATATACATATATATAATCCTAAATACGTATATTTAGGATTTTTTCATAAAGCTTTAGGTTTCCATAACCTATACATTCTTCTAAGAAGAGTTCATTCTTCTTGCGAACCATATTCTATCATAAACTCAGAGGTTTGCCTAGTCCTGGTTTATCTGGGCCAACCATATCTTCTACTTCCGCTAATTTTATAAAAGTAAACTTGTATTGCCAATCTTTCTTCAAGCATTATTTTTAAATTGCCCATACCACCTAAGGTACTTTCTTTCGATCTATTCGATAATATCTTTTTTTACCTTTATCTTTTCGCGATTTTTTGCATTTTCTATTTTATCCATTCTTGATAAACTTAACAATTGCTACAAGTATTCCATTTCAACTTCCAAAAGTTTCCCCACGTTGTTGGGAGGATTATACCAAGATGGATCTTGCGGATTGGTTTCGACAAGGATTGGTGGATCGACATGCGTAGGTAGCCTTTATTAGTGGTATTGTTATTTATTAATATTATTTTTGATATCATAATTTTATTGAGTAAACATGAGTTATTATTCACAAGGTCAATTGATGAAAACCTTAAATAGTTATAGTCCTTCAATTTGCAACGCAATGCAATTTAATATTAACAAAACCGGTTGGGATAATTCAGCTGTATTAATGGGATGTCACAGGGTTGGATTAATCGGAGACTACGATCGTGTTACAGGTAACCTTCTCAATAGGGCAAGGCGATCCCCCCGTTATGGTATACAGCGCCCTTCATTGAAACTAATCGGTCAACTAAAACCCATTATTGCCCTACATCAACAGGTGAACTCCAAACCACACCTTAGCCTAGCTCTAACACAACGATTGTCAAACCGTTTCCCAATGAAACGGTATTATTATAGATTGAACTATGTTTTCAATGGCTTCTAGATAGTTTTCTTAATTTTATAAACGAAAATTATCCTTGAAGAGAAATTCGTAAGTTAAATAAAGAATAAAATACGACCAAAAATATTATATTTATTTTCTTATTCTTCGTGCCAACGTATCGGCCTAAGTTTCTGGTCTTCATTTAGACTAAGAAAATACAAGATAACATAAATATGAAAAAATAGTAGACTGCAATAATAATAATATGTAGGTGAATTGTATAGTCTAATAACATGTAGGTAATGTAAACTGAATATAATTAAATATGTAGAATAGTAAATATACGATATATAAATAAAGAGAGTATAAAGTAACGCAAACAACGCTGAAAATTATAAAATAGCGGTAGCAAAGTTAGGACATATAAGATAATGTTAAGAAATTTAGAGACTTATGAAATGATAGAACAAACTTAGGAAGTTATAAAATAAAAGTAAAATAAAATGGTGACGTAGACAATAATAAAATAACGGTATAATATAGTACCATAATAAAATCAGCAATGCAACGAAAATAAAATATAAAATAAAAATATAAATAATAAAATATAAAAACTGCTCTTATACGGCTTTCGGTCCATACCTTATATGTTAGAAATAAATATTTTTGTATACATTGAATAATTATTAGAGGTTGAAACTTTCAGTGAACATTAAAAAGTTCCATTTTAACAGTTTCTGTGAAAAGTTTTTTTTAAAAAACTTTCTTAAAATAACAGTTATAAGGAACTTCTTTGTAATTAAGTTTCAGACTTTTGGTAAAATTTTAACTTTTAGTTATTTGATTTCTGAAAAAAAAAGGGCCCCGTTAAATGAAAAATATATTTTTAAAATAAATTTGAAAAAAATCCTTATAATTTGCAAATTCGTGCAGCGAACCCAAACAAACCTCCTTGCAGAATAAAAGAAGTGACATAGGGATGTACTCTTTATGAATCGAATTTCTGTCATTATTTGGCTAAATTTGAAGCTATCGAACAAAATATACAATTGCACTAAAATCCGGTCAGTAATCATACGTTTTTCGTCATATTACATGTTAGTTATTTTGTACTTTGAATATTATTTTTTCTAAAAATCTTTTGCTTTCCGATGATATATTATACCATATCATATTACTACTCTCATTTCTGGAAATTGGTTTTCAACCTGGAAATTTTTCTTCTTTTTTTTTAATTATAAAATTCTTTTATTTTATTTTTTTTATATTAAGCCATTTTTGGTTCATTATTTTCAATAATGAACCATTGTGATCGGACGAAAAATTCAAAAGCTTAACTCCTCCCCCTTAAAATTTGAGGTTAGAATTCGAAAAACGAATACAATTTTTTTATCCGTCCGCCATCCGTGCATTTTCTTCGAAACTACTGGACCGATTTTTTTCAATTTGGATTTAAAATTAGAGGTCACCCGAGGATGATCCTCCTTCTTCGACATTTCTATCCGCCTTTTCCTTTCAAGATGGCGACCGAAAAACCTGCGTTGCTATAGACTGTAGCGCCTAAAGGAATGTACCGATTTCAATGAAACTTTTTCTCAATACCCTATAAATTTATCTATGTAACATAATTCAACGAAAAATAAGCAGCAAAAAAAGCTACGAGAGGTGGTAAAATTAGATTCCGAATAACTTAAAAAGTATACACTTGTTTGTTGATATTGTTTATTGTTATTCAAAAGATTTTGGAATTTCCTTTAAAACAAAAAAAAAAAAAGTTATAATCGGACAATCAGTAGCGAAGATATGGTCTCTAGTTGTTTTTATATGTTCTACTGCATAGGTTTTGGTTTTGATTTTTGAATGGGTTACTGAAGTAATGCTATTTTTTTTAGCATATTACTAATGATTAAAAAAAAAGTTTAGTGTAATAATTGGAACCACCTTTTATTTTGTTTTTCATTGTCACTAGGAAGGTAATGTTACTTTAGATGTTTAATTGTTTGGAAATAATAAACCATTGTGAAAGAATTTGCAGCGTTTTTTGCTAATAACTATGAGAGGCTGTTAATAATTTAAAAGCTTATTAAAGGTATTTCAAGGAAATTTATTTTGAAAATTCGCTATTTAAACACTGTCGGACTAAATCAATGTGGATAAGCCCTACGTGATATTAATAACCATTTAATTATTCATTTATATAACGGGTTTAATTGAAATTGTTATAGTCATTTTCGAAAAAATATCTATGATGGTATCAATTGTACCATAATAGATAGTTTATAATAAAAATAACTGTACATATAAAATTATATTTGATTAACGATTGATATATAAAATAACAGTGACAGAGTTAGGGACTATGAAATAATTAGTAACGATAGGTCGAAAAGCAGGAACTTATAAGACAAATAGTTAAAAAATAATCAACTTAATGAAATTAACATGTTGATATCCGATATGATAAGAGGAAGTAAGATAACATACAATAAAAATGAAAAACAAAGAAAAGGAAATAAAGGAAAATGAAGTTATATAAAGAAAATAAAAATTAAGTATTTATTCTGGGACTAACTATATCCCTTAAGAATATCAATCTTGAACATAAAAATTAACATAAAATTAGGATATAATTAGCTATTATAATTATAACTAAAAAAATTAATCAACGAAAGTTATATACATAGTTATAGCTGAATAACTATATTCTTAGTTATCATAGATATATCATTGAAAGAAAACCCTTTTTAATTTTATAACTTAAATATTTTTTTAAGAGAAACAATACATGTTTTTTTTATAATTAAAGATCATGTATGAATCGTAAACTTGTATGTTTATAAAAATACCTACAATCGTAATCTTTAATTTTCGTTTGATATTTTTTATCCATAATTATTATGTTTTTCAAATTGATTTGGAATGATAGATTCGGAACAACTGTATGTACAACTGCCTTTCTTCAAAATGGAAGTTTTTTTCACATTCTGCTAATTTGTGATAAAACTTTGTTTGTTTGTTTATTTGGGCCTTAAGGCGTAAAACCCTAGGGTCATCAACGCCTGTGAGTCGGTTATATTTGTAAACTCTTTAGAGGAGAATTATTAATTAATAATAGATAGATTAATAAATAAAAAAGGTATTTAAAAACATATAAAAGATGAAATATATTAAAATAAAAAAAAAGAAAAGAAAAAAGAATAAAACGAAAATTATATTCATTTCTATATTTTATTCAATAGCTCATGGATTTTAAGAAATTTTATCACTGTTTTTATGTTTGATTCGTTGTTGCTTAATACTGCTGATATATCCGGTTTTAGAGATAATCGATTTAGGCTAGTATAATAAGTGCATTCTTGGAAAATATTATTGACTGTGAGCTGTTGCAGTGCTGACAATTTGGTGGTGGCTGCTTATGTAGTTTTATTTTATGTGTGGAGTAATGGGTAACAAACAAAGAAGCTGTAGAATCATCGAATTTCGAACCATCGGTGTGATAAAACTTCTTTCGTCTTCATTGAGGGTTCGGAAGGCTTAGGAAATGTATTGTCAGCCCACAGGTGGTGGGTGAGCTGTGTACGAAATGGTAGTGAAAATGTTGGAGGATTAATGTTTAAGTTGGGCAAAATTATCCATCTGTTATCAAATCTACGGCAAAATCTTAAGGGGAAAATCTATGGCAAAAGGTTTAGGAAGTTATTTCCTTTCGATAATGTTTCCGTGCCTGGCACGTTGTTCACATTGTTCCTCTTGAACTTAAAAATATCACGTACCATTTTGAATCCAGCGGCTAAATTTCGAATACTAAGCTTTTCCGCTCAACCGGAAGCGAGTTGACATGTCGATAATCTGTAAAACAACAAAAATTTAATATTGTTGTAATTCCTATTTCAAAATTCTCGGGATACATAATTGAAATGCCCTATAATAAATTGGATCAATGTTCTAAGAATACAAGCTTCATTGGTTCCCTGCTGTCCGTTATGGGAAACCTTGTCATCACTCCATAACCTGGGATTTCAATAAGTTCATAATTACCAACTTTTCACGTAAGCCATTATCACATTAAGAATCGAGCAACATGCAGCGTTTTCCATTTTAATTAACGCTATAATCTAAACATTCCATAATTATTTTTAATTAACATATTATATCTGTTTATACCACACCGGGAAATATTGGACTAGTATAATCTAAACAGGAAGCGTAGATGATATTGGAAAAGGGCCCCTTTAATTCATTATTGCTTAGTTATTATTTGATTAGTTAATCACTAAACTATCAAGTTTGGTTTGTTATTTAATTAAATTAGATACAATAATTTTCTCTTTTTTTCTCTTCATATTTTTATCCACACCTGTCATAGTCTTGACAATAGGCAGATGTGATATTAAAGTAAAGGCAATTGGCATTTTAGACATTAGGAAAAGTAGTACCCAGAAGCACCTCTTCCTGGTCTTTTTTTACTTTTTTATTTCAGGAAAAGAGATCTCTCATCCAGCTCCTCTTTAGTCGTCTCCTGTTGGGAATTTCAGCTGTAGCCATGTCGTAATAAGTCCGTAGTGATGTCCGTGTAGTTTAAGGTGAAATCGGAAGTAGAGAGTACGTATGTATTGGTCAATAGTTGGTTGTCGTAAGTCAGTATGTAAGGTTTTGTTGTTTACGTACCAAGGACCTGATGTTATTAGTCTTAAAATTTTTGATTGAAATGATTGTACTTTTTGTAAGTGCGTCTTTTTACAGAACCGTAAATTTGTGAGGCGTGTGTTCATAGTATTTAGTTTTGTCTGATTTTCTGTCTTGATATGGAAAAAAGTGAGTATAGTATTTTCAGTCGCTTGTTCAAAGTCTTTTGCTTCATTTCTACATGTGGGCCCCAGGTCATCCTTCTGTCGAATATTAGCTCAAGATAACGTACAGTGTCCGTTTAAGGGACAATAAATAAATAAATTAAACTCTATATAATAAAATTTAATTGATTGGAATGGATGTCACTATATTTCTGAGATTTTAGCTGAAAATGTAATCGTAATTTAAATCATTTACTGCACACGAAATGGAAAAATCTAATCATCTTTAAAGTTTCGATATATCGCATACGTTATTTTTGAGTTAGTAGCATGTATTTTGAGTATGATTGTCATAAATCAGTTGTAGCTTAAGCAGTTATATTTCTAACGCTTTTCAAGTGGTTCTTGTTCCATCGTAGCCTAGTTGGTGAAGGTATAGCATGGAATGAAAAGAGCACGACTGAAAAACCCCTGAGTAATATTATAACTCCAAGATGCAATTAATAGTTTTCAAAAGCTGTAATCATTATTTGTTCGAACGATATCTCATTCTTCGCACCTGTTCCGTGTAGGAGTAACAATTAGCAAGCCCGAAAGGAAGAAGTATAGTTATCGAATTTTTGGTATGGAAGAGAATAGTATGAGGAGTTTGTATGAGGAGTTTTTTTTAAAGATATTAAAAAAAAAACTCCTCCCCGTCATGATGAGGAATATGAGAAGGAGTTTTTTTTAAAGATATTAAAAAAAAAAACTCCTCCCCGTCATGATTCGATTCAAGGATAGAAGATCTCTCATCCAGCTCCTTTCTAATCGTCTATTCTGGAGGTAGAAAAACAGTACGAATTTATTAGTTTATTGCTAGTTGATTTGACCTGAAGGTTAAGTTTTATTATTTACATGCCAAAAAACTTCTGTCATCAACATTTAAATTTTGTTTGAAGAGATTGTAGTGTTTTATTCCCTGGCGACGTTTGAAAAGAGCTAGATGGTACGATCAGTTCCCTATTTCGATTACATTGTTTAAAGCGTTCACAATAATTGTATCTGTTCTACATTAACCGATAATTGACAGTAAAAATTAAGTTGAAGGGAATTTCAAATGTTGATGTCTCTATACAGCAAACAGTTTCCTAAATATTTTAATGCAAATTTGGCATATTTTTTAGGATGTTGGGATGTATCACACTATCAAATTTAATTTCTTACTAATTTCCTTGGTAACTTAATCGGTAGCACAGATCCCATGAACGCCTATGAGGTCTATCACAAAACCGCAGGTATTCCAAGGAGATCATGTCCTTACCTCGTTTCCTATTATCGATTCCGCGCCCTTCTCCTATTCTTAGATATCAGCAACTCTTTCGATTCAAGACCAAGACTGTATTCAGTTCAAAATAATTCTAGTTAAATTGTAAATCTATTTTTATGATTGATTCAAGTTTCTAAGATAGTACCATAAACGAAATCGAATGGATATGTCTGTTTCCTTCATTCAAACCCGACAATGCAACCTATTTTGGATATTATCTTTAACTTTTAAATGATAAAGTTGCTTTTAATCACTAGACTATTCGCTATATTTATTCTCTATGATTTAATTATGTTACCTACTAACGAGAAATTAATAAACTATTATTGAATTTGAAAATTAACTAAATGAGAAATAGGGGTTGTTGACAGCGAAGATTAACGAAGACAACCAGCGTTGCCGAGCTCTTCCTAGTACGCTCGAACATTAGATGGTATAACATACATTACAGTATGGTATACATTATATCACATATATAGATTCAAGGCAAAATAATCTATAAATAAAATATAAACATTGAATACAATTATTCAAAGGCAGTTATCAAATGAATATCATATTAGTCGATAAAAACCTGCCTAACATACCTTGAAAACGTTATGCTGCCTTAACCAGCTTTATCCATTTCTGTCTGTCTTGAGCAATTTCTATCCAGTTATCTCCATGCATCTCTAATGCATCTCTAATGCAACTTTGTTGATTCGATCCATCCATCTGGTTTTTGGTGTTGCACGTGATCTGTTGCATTCTATTGAGGCATTCATTGTTTTTTAGAGGCTTTCTGATGGATTACTCCGACCTACATACCCCACCCATCTGAATCTCGTAGCCTACGTATCGTAAAATATTCATTAAATAGTTCCAGTAAATTTTTAAGAGCACTTATGATCATTCCTTTAAAACTTTCACTACTTTTTTTCTAGGAAGAAATCTACTATACAGCAAGCACTGGACAGCCACATATCAGAACCGGCTTTAGCATTGTACGACTCTAATTGGAGACTTTTTGGGATTCAAATACCTTCCAAAGAGAGATATAAGCTCTGTTCGCTCTAGTTTTACGTCGGTATATTTCTGATCGTTGGTCATTCGCCGAGGTAATTGTAGAGCCGAAGTATTTGAATTATTGATGCGAAATAACAAACATCTTTCATGGTCAGAAGTAACCGAAAGTGTATATCCATAAATTACGAAAGAATTTTATATTTAACTATAGTAGAAAAAAGAAAAAATGTTTTTCCGATAACGAAAATTAATTTTCGTGAATAATAAGACATTTATTATATAGATAGTATTTACAATGGATCTATATTATACTGTTGGAAATATGGAGGTATTTGAAAAATTAATATTTAAAATATCTATTATAGAACGCGTTTTTCCCAAAGAAAGCGTTAAAAACGCGTAAATTAAACAGATTAAAGTGGTTTGAAAAACACATGCAATCAATGTATTTCAATGAATATTTTGTTCTATTTCTTAATTTTACTTGGTTATACCCACAGGCATATTAATTTACTCATTTTATTTTTCTATATTTCTTTTTCTTTACTATATCTATCTTAGTTATTATTTGTATGTACATATTGTGTGAATGATCGATGCAGCCTTAATATTAATGCCCTTCAACGTGGCTGAATGTATTAATAGTCAATTAAAAAAAAAAAATTTATTTATATATGAGCCTTTCAGTTGACAGAATAACTAACTACAATTTTAACATTTTTGGTTATTTATTTTAGAGACATTTCTAGCTGGAAAATGTATACCTTTATTCCCAATTCTATATTTCAACAGTGCAACCACCTAATCTGGAATCAACTTGCTCACTGCCTGTACAGATATCATAAATTTTCCAACTAGAAATATCACTAAAATGACTTTACTCACAAATGTAGATACTGGAGTTAGTCATTCTGTCAACTGGAAGGCTCACATAGAAGTAGTTTGATGTTTTTAATTTATTAAGTTTTTTAATACTTCTTAAAATATATATACATATTTTTATATATAGAGGCCAAAGACCCTTTGGCCAAGAAGGAGAAAACAAAACAAATTAATTGGCTGAGTAGCCCAACTACACAAAACTAGTTTCCTTCATCAGAGATGATAATTAAAGACTTAAGGGGGTGGGGAGGCTCCCGAGGAAGGCCTTCAATAAATTATGACTTCTTTAAAAGTTTAGCCTCCTAAGGGTGCCATGATTGCAAGAGTGTTTATCAAAGGGAATCCCTCCAGCCGTCCTAAATCATCCTCCTTTACGTCTCGTCAACTTCGCCATTTAATGACCTCAAGGATAGCATCACTTCACAGCTCTTATTTTCATAATCCATTCCGAGTTTCCTGTAGCTTAATTTAATTTTATACCTAGAGCTCTTCTTATCCATTTTAATTTAGAAGATGGAATATTTATAGTTTTTAAAATATATCTCAGAATATTTATGAGCCTATATAAAATACTCAATTCAATTTTCACTTTATCAATAAATTCCACTGTAGTAAATTAAATAAATAAAGCAATTTTTATTCAATTTCCACCAAGACGACGGATAAAAAATTATCAAAGAAATATGAATTATTACTGAAGTTAAAACTACAACCCATTTACCGGCCAAAGAATACTGGGGTCTATCAAATGAAACCTGGAACTGAAGTATAATTCCCACTCATTTCTTTTCACTAAGTTTATGAGATCACCCTCGAATTTCTGAAACCAAACATTTTTTGTGCGTCTTCATTCACACACAACCAGGTTATCCTCTCTACTTCTATTCTTTTCGTTGTATCAAGAACTTTAATCACCAACATAATACATTTTATCACCATGATGAAGCATGATTTCTTAATTGTTTTGCTGTCATTCAGACATACATACTACTTTAGTCAACTGGAATTTCATAGCCGAAATAATGCTGTCCTTTTCAGATGTTTCTGTGATAAAAGATAAAACGTATTGGCAACAGTTAGCCTTAAATTGACTTCTTGTTGCATTGTTTGTGGTCGCTTAAAACCCAAGCTAACAAGTGAATTTCTCCATTTTAATTTAGCTTAGATGGTTTTCTTCTTTCCTCATAAAATTAGCATTTCCTCATTTACAGCTAGTTATAATCGTACTGCAGTTTTCTTTAGGGAAAGAAATGCTTCTTTCATGGAAGGAGTACTTTTTTCGATGACATCCTTGTCATCAGTCAACCCGAGTATAATTTTTGCCTGATTAAATATAGTCCCTCCTCCAAAACTTCATCACAAACTGAAAGAAGATTGTTTTAAAAAAAAACGAATTAAGGTTATTATCTTTCTTGGTGGAAACGAGTAAGCTCGGTAGGTAAGGTATTCTAAGCTCAATTTTCCTGTTTCAAATCCGGCTGATGGTAGAATAACTAATTATTGTTTTATCAAACGTGGATTGACACTTCGGACGGGATAGCATCTTGGGACAAATCTAGCTTCTACGAAGTTGGCACAACTAATTAAATAACTAATTGAGAGAAAAAAAACCTAGTAGTTTAACGTGATCCAGGCCCGATCACCTCCCTAAATAACCGTTGGCCTTAAAACAGTACTTATATACCACTAAATCAGTACATAGTACTGAATCCAAGACCCTTCATCGGTCAGTATCACAATACCATAAATTACAAAGGATTACAGAGCAATGCGACGGCAGTAGATCAGGTATTGTATGAAACAGGACTATTTCTTGATGTAGCTCAAACATATAAGTCAAGTTTAAAATCAGTAGCTTCTTTTTATAATTAAAACGATACTCCTTCCTTTATAATACCTTATTCTTTAATTCTTTTTAAAATCTGACAGATTCATTTCTGTCAAAGTAAAGAACTTGCTGGTATTATCTTAGTCTTAACAGAAGTTCTTCAGGGCTCAGTAATCACTCCACTGTTATATATCATGTAAGACATGATCTTTTAAATAGTTCCGAAACTATGGCACAAACTTGCACAGACTAGACAATAAACTTGCATTACAGACTTTATAACATTATCTAACAAAACTTTATTATTGGTGCAAACTTTGAAAACTTGATTCAATCAATATATTACTTTCACTTTTCGGAACTGAGTTTGCCCTCCTATTAATCTAGACCATGCCTTAATTTTTTAAACATAGAAGATATAATATCAATATAAAAATAAATATCATGGAGTGACATCTGAAAGGGTAATGACATGGGGCCTACATACGAATAACTAATGAAAAACGCTAATCCTCAGACTACGACTATTATATTTACTTCATTCAAGACATACATTTACCTACATAAGTCTATTTCGACCTGCGCTTCTAAGACACACTGGGTAGCTAAATAAACCAAAAAACCTTCAACATTTTTAGTCAAAAACTTTCAGAACTACAACCTAAACGAAAAACGCTTCCCGTGTTTATGAGATCATTTTTCGTTAAACATCCTAGCAAAAGACTACAACACGTATTTAATCTAATGGAATTTTGTTGTTCGGTCAGATGGTTTCTATTGAACCTCTGCAGAAATTAAATGGATTCCCTTTCAGGTAACATAGGAAAATTGCTGATTTCCACGCATTACAACAACAAATAACTGGAAACACATTCTCACGAATCTTAGTATTCTAATAAATATCCTGAGAACATAGGATAATGTGATATTTTTTCAAAATCTCATTATCTTCGAAGTTCTGAGGGTTTTAATTAAATGTTAATTAACTAAATAAAACGCATCTGACCTCTTTATATATATATATATATATATATATATATATATATATATATATATATATATATATATATATATATATATATATATATACCATAAGGTGTGGTAAATTTAGGACATCCGGTAAAATTTAGCTTGCGGTGATTGCGAGATGGATACAGTGTGTTGGTTCAGTCTGCAAAAACGTACTTCTTGTAGAGGCATGTACTGCGCTACTACCTTGAGGTACAAGAGAAGGTTTCATGAAAACAAGAATTTCAAAAAAACAATGGAAATAAATAAAACCGAACTGCACACGAAGCACATTTTGTCAGACAACTAACACAGTGTATCTACCACGGAATCACCACAAACTAAATTTTACCCCCATCTTACAGTAATATTTATCACTACCAATTATTCCAATATTTGTATCTTCAATGAAATATATATTTTCTATCAGCTGTTTCTCTCTGTTTAGCTAACATGTTGACGTTGGTGTTATTTCGATAATAGAATTATATTCAACCGTTTGATTTTTAATAGCTGTTTGAATGACAAGAAAATTTGTTTAAATCTGTCAATAAACATATAAGCTATTTTTTTCTTAAGATCAGTCATCATTTTTATATTTCAAGAAGTTTTTTTTTCAGTGGAAACAGTTTCAAGCAAATTCTGTTGAACATTTCTCTACTTGAATTTAGAGAAATGTTCCGTTAGAATTTACGTCTTGTCCGTTTCAACGAAGGCATTAATCAAGGCTTGCGATTGTTATATTTAATTTAGAAATATTTAAGCTATATTTATTTATTTAAGCTGTATATATTTTTAACAGTTATTAATATAACTATTAACCAAATTCTTCATTATCCAGGACATTCGTTTTCCACAAAACGAATTCTACGTGAAATTATTTTTAAATGTCTTAAAAATGCTACTTACAGCATTTTTTTTAATTCTAGAGACAAGTCTTTAGTTTTTTTGTTAAAACTCTTCTTTCATGTATCAATGTATGAAATAGGGAATGTTGCTCCTACAATCAACTCTTTTGACATGAGGCATAAATCGGTTATTTTAAAAGAGCAATGCATTCATTCAGTTTATACAAACCAACAATAATACAATTCGTATTATTTCTATCAATAGGCGTTTGAGATTTTTTATAATATAAAGCAGAATCTAAATGTGGGTCTTCGAATTCATCTAATGTTGACGAGATTAGAAAAAAACATAGTCAAATAAAGAAAAACCGTACCATCTTGAAGGAATAAATAAATAATTATAATATAATTAATTCGGAGAGAATAAACATTTTTTAGATATTTTTTATTGTTTACGAAGTTAAAAATAGATAGAAGTCTATTCTACCTTAATGGAAGAAAAGCAGGACCTTCGGCATAGTACATTAAAAGGATTACGAAACATCAACACAGCTTTTTCAGTCCCCTAAAAATGGCAGTCCTCTTTAATAGACCGACCTAAAGAGGACGTCAGTAAGCCCTAATGATTTTTTCTCAATCCTTTATTCAATATGACGTTTTTTTATTTTAACTAATATGCAAAACGAGACAATAGATATAATACTAATAAATATGCTAAAAATCATTTGCCATCATCCTCCATTCAGCTAGATGGCAAAAGCTACCCACATAATAGATAAAGAATACTATTTTTAATATTTTATATGATAGTAGTAGATAATGAAAATTAAACATTCCCTCTACTTTTCCGAAGCATTAGATCAAAAACTATAAGCAACTGAAACATGTTTAAATACCGCTCAGGCGTTTGTGCAAATCAAATTCTGAGCATTATGACTATACTATACTAGCTTACTCATATTATCTTACCCAACGGGGATCAGAAATTTTTTCAATATTCCCAATATTGGCAGGGATATCCCAAGGTTCTAAAATGGCACGTCTAATATATTTTATATACTCTGAAATATATATAGTAACATATGTCAACAACGAGTTACTAACTAACTAGAAAACCATAAATCACTTTCATAAATTACGTGACTGACACATGCTTTGGAAATTTGGCTAAATAATGAAAAATCAAAATTTAATAACAATAATCCTTCCAAGAAATATAAGCGCTCAAATTAATTCGCAATATTATCATCCTCTAATTTATTTCGAATACAGTCAAATTCTTCATGCACGGTACAGGCACGAATATTGGCATTTCTTTTGACAGAAATGGGACTTGACAAACATTAAATCATTGGGACTTCCCAAACTACTTTACTCATTTTTTTCCGAATATTCAAAACTGTATCCGACAAACAAATATACTCTTAAACTCATATTGGCATACTCCTTACAGATATACTATTAGGACTTATAACAAAAGCACATTAGCGTGTGACAACTAAATTCTAAGGAATACATCTGGAGAAAGTTTACTTTGTTTCTATACTTGATAACAATTGGTATGATAAACATAAACAATGTAGATAAAAAAAAACTAAAGTAAAATTAAGTAGATAAGTGAACATTAAAGTAAAATAAGGTAGGTTGAATAATGACAAATATTCAATTAATGATAATGACAATTACTCTTCTTGTTGTCATTATTCTACCTACTTTATTTTACTTTAATGTTCACTTATCTACTTAATTTTACTTTAAGTTTTTTTTTTACCAACATTGTTTATGTTTCTCATAGCAATTTTTATCTGGTTCTTTTCTCAGTCCTGATGAAGGCCTGAACTTCGGGTCAAAACGTCGGCAAATGTTAAAATAAATATTATTATTTATTTTTGATTGATCATCCCAACAATCCTTCTCTTCATTATTCACTACAGTCAACCATCAATCCACAATTATTTCTATAATAAATGAAGACAGGGAACAGGTACTCCGTCTCAATGTCGGATAAGTAATTATTTTCTACATTTTCAGATATCTGACATATATATTCTGAAGAAATAAAACCAAATCCTAAAAGGATGTCATTTCTTCATGTCATTCCTTCGCAACATGCATATTTTTTTTTCTATATCCTTTCGCCCTGCGGCCTGGAAGCTGCCTGGATCAATTCGTTTACACTTTCTGCTTAGTGCCAATCTCTTAACCCCACTTAAGGTGAGTGATGAGATTGAGCTCCGGCCGGGCCTCAAGTGAGGTCTTCCCACTTATCTCTTAGACTTCCGCGTAGATTGTTGATTTCTTACACAATTTTTGCATTTTTTTTTCTTTGGTAATATAAAGATCGACGCTTGAACACCAAAGAATAAAAGAGTAGTGAGGAGAAATAACCCCTATATAATATTCAAAAATAAAAATAACATTGGATGGATCAAATGATAACGATAGGGGCTTGGCGAGCAAAGTTCACAAGCTTACGACTTTCATTTACAGCGGGGCATAAAGGAGAGAAATCAAATAGAATTCCGAGCTAGACTTGCGCCTAGGTACTAGATACGAATTTCACTCAGAATTGGACATTCGACATTGGGCAAGAAGTGGAAAAGATCATCTTTTACGGCTAGGTTACAAAGTCAACAATTATAGAATTCAATTATAGAATTTCGAATCGAGCTTAAACATCCAACTTAACTAGCACTCAGGTAAATCACGAAAATCTGAAAATTATTTAGATCATGATGTTAAATTTATTTTCTCTATATAAATTCTATATAATGTTTATACGAATCGAAATAAGAAGTTTTTAAATGAAATTCGATACTCTGGTTGACCGCAATATTGAGATGTCAACAAAATTGTTTTAAAAAAAATGTTGCACTACTACCTTTTCATCAAACTAAAAAAAATCTAGTGCGCTCAGCACACAACTTTAACTTACCGCTCTACTTCGAATAGAAATTATTTTCTGACAAAGTTGGACTATTATAAAATTTTTGAAGTACATTTTTAACTACAGATTAAACCGTACAGCTAAGAAATCATTATGTCCATTATAATAACAAAAATCCTATTAATTATATAAACGGTAGACATTAAAAACGTCGGTACTCAATCTGTTTTTGTAAACCACATATCTCCAGTCTCTGGCCTATATATACGTATATGAATGGAGATATATGAAAGTGTATTCGTATATTCAACCTATAAATGATTATGGGTTGTACGCCTACTAGTTATCAAACCTTATTTTCCATTATACACCGATACACCGAGTTTAATCAAAATCGTTCGAGCTGTTTTTGAGAAAACCATAAAATGTGCTTAATCGACTCTATTAAGTGTCATTTCCGTTTAGGCAATTTTAACAGAAAAGTTGCAAATATACAAACCTTAAATATGCAATTTCACTTTCGTACGATTTTTCGTTTTTGAGCTAGACTGACAACATAGAGACAGACAAACGGACACACAGACAACTTACAACTTGACTTCAAGCGTGACTTGGTTATTTGGACTCAGAGAACCTCAAAACGAATATTTCCGCTGAAAACTCAGATTAGAACATTTTCACGACCGCTATACTTTCCCTTACTATATATAGGTAAGAGGATATTACATATATAGGTAAGAGAAAATTAAAAAAAACAATGCTTATATTTGTGTATATGTATGAAGAATTACAATTTAATAACGATACTGATAATGTAAAACAATTTATTTTGACTCCATACATATTCACTTATTATCTTACATTCAACATACATCACTATTCTATCTCTGAAACGCTTCATAGGAATCTTTCTTTTTCTCAAAGCTGAAAGTTATTTGTTTTGTTTTTTTATGTCTGCTCCTCCAGGACGTGCAGCTTTCTATTTCACAGTTTAAACGAGCTCAAATCTTGCCTATTTTAATAGAAATTGACGAATCTTAGTTTTTATTTATGCTCTGCAACTAATAGCCAATTCACGCAAGTTGGAAGAGCCCAATTTCAAAATTTAATAAAATTCGCCGAGAACAAAAAAAAAAAAGGTAGAATGAGCAAATCAATATTCAAAGCAATGATGATTCTTTTTTTTTTTCGACATTGATGGTATACGGATTGTACACCTGTTCTTGGTCCCTCAAGGTCAAACTATTAATCAACAAATTGCATTTAGGTTCTTGCTGAAATGCACATCCTTGCAGATTTATACCACAGAAGCCTTCCGACATTGTTTCAGACTATGTAGCATTCGCCTGGAGCGATATAGGAGAGGAGGGGGACATATTATAGGTGAATATATATATTATTTAGGACCCACGAAGGCAATTTAGTTATCATAACAAAATTATCTTCTTGATAAGGCAACAATTGAGCAGGTAGGTCATATATCGAAGGGCGACACGGCTAACAATGAGAAGACTGATAGGACACAATCGATTGAGAGGGAAAAAAGCTCCGAAATAGATGAAGGGCCATTCGTCTGGTCCCCATCTGCTCCGGCCTGGTCTTATTTTCCTGGATTAGGTGCAATGGCGGTTAATCACAGGATAAATAACTTCGTCCGAAACAATAATGGTCATTAAAGACGAGCATTAAGAGACTTTAAAATTCTATAGCATTTCATATACATATGTCATCATTGAATTATTATTATTAAATATTAAAAAATTATTGATTTGATGACAAATAAAGAGCCAAATCACTGGTTATGAAGAAAATTAAGCACGATGTTTTACGGAGGACTTTTGCGGGATACTCGCAAAATATCTTGTTTTCTACTTCTGCTAACAACCATTAGAATATAAATTTAAAATAGCACGCTTATTTTAACATATTAAACCAATTTTAAAAATCTGGTGTGTCCACTCACACAACTTTTCAATAACTTAAATTAAAATAATAAATTTTAAAAAAATTAATTAGATTTATTTTCCTGAAAATTGATCGAAGAAAAGATTTGACTACAACTTCTTTGGTAAACTACAGCATTGCAAATCGACTTTCGGAAGATCAGCATAAAAAAATCACTACACTCTAATATTGCCAACTAACATTTTTTTTTCTGTAGCCCAATTTCGTCAGACAATATTTTCTGTTAAATTTAGTGAAGAAAGTGAAACTTGTGTAATGCGGGCACCAGATTTTTTTTATTTTCACTTACTTTTCTTTTATCTCTCTCTTTTGCGCCTTTCTGGCAAGAGGATTTGAACTCTTAATCTTACAAAATGAATAGCTGTAACTTCGTTTATAGTTATACGAAATGAAATATTTTTATATTGTTTTGAAGGAAATTTCGTAATTTTTAAAAAATACTGTAATAAAATGTGTTAGGCTAAAAGTGATAAAATCTGTCCACTAGTTGCAGTGATATTCTTGGGACAGACAGACGGACAGACCAATGGTGGTTTTTGGACTCAGGAGGCTCTGAAACGTATACATCCGTCGAAATCCGCACTTCGGAAATTTGATCCGATCGCAGTACTTTCCTTACCTATAATAGGTTGGAAAGTAAAAAAGGCAAAACAAGAAAAAGCTCAAATTTTCAAAAAATTTAAAATCTCGTAACTAATGCTTACTAGTTTACTTCAAAACCTATATTCTGAGGTGTTACGTTTTAACAGTATCGGGGATTTCTCAGTGTTCAGCTGAAAATAAATAATGAAAGTAATTAATTTATTTGAGGTTTAATTAATAGCTTTAATTAATTAGGTGTAATTACATACTCCAAGTTTGTCTGCCAAGACGGAATATTTTTAAGTTAATCAACATATTCTAGCCATGATGAGAATATATCTGCTTTATTTCTAGTAAAACCTCAGAAAAATCTAAACTGATTATAGTAACATCTCCCAAATTACCAAATTTTTAGTCGCACATTTTTCCAGGCATAATATTACATTTTATGTTTAGAGAAGGGTATCCCATATCCGGGGGGGATGTTACTGTATGGTATCCCATATCCCTATGTTTTTTACTTTCACGGGTTTTAACGAAATTTTTTAACCTGTTTTGAAATATATACAATATACAAACAGCATATTTGATCCTGTCTCTAAAAACAATGATTAGTTTTTAAATAACCACCAAATGGTGATATTTTTATAATTATGTGTGCATAAAATGTTATTTAAGAAATCATGATATTGATTTAAAAAAAATAGATATTCTATTGCACATATTTTACTTTCCATCCTACTTTGAATTTAAATTATTTTCTGCCCGAATCAGGATATTGAAAAATTTCATTGAAATGTAGTTTTAGTAGAGCTAAACTGAACGTATTTATGAATTTCAGTCATATTTCTCTGGCACCTGTGCATATTGTGTCAAGTGCAAAAATTATATTTATGGAAAATTGCAATTGAAAATTTGGAATTTCACTGGTGCGAGTTAAACTTTCTAGTTTCAGCCCATGATTCATAAAGGTATTTTTTGTCTCTGTAATAGCCGCATAGCTTACCCTACTAAATCCAAAGAAAGAGGGAAATATGGCATACTAGTGATATCCGTACAAATTCACAAAATTGCACTTAACACACTTTTCACAAGTGCAACAGATTTATCAATGCAAGCGTTATAAAATAATGAGCATACTAACATTGTATAATATATGTATTTTTGGAAATTCGTTTTTCATCTAAAAACATATATCTCTTTTTTTCTTCTTCTATTAATCATGAAATTCCTCCATAATTTATATCGATCAATTTTTGGTCAATAATATGAATGATAGATCATCAATAATTTTTTTTTAGCTAATAATTTAATAATCAATAATAATCAATAATTTAAAATAAATGGCATTGAAGGGAAAGAAATTTGGTATTTAAGCCGTGTTAGACTATTTCAATAAGGAAAAGACTTAGCTGATAATGTAGGTCATAAAGTTGTCACTAACATATGAGCTCAATCTGAATCATCAGAGAAGTTTTCCTTTAGGAGTTGTTAAAAGAAGTATGTGGCACTTACGATTAGTTGATTTCAGCGAAAAACTTGATATACCTACTGTTAACGCCACAGCGTTAATTTATTTTATTTTTACATTTAACAGCTCCATAGCGTTATTTTATTTCATTTTTACATTTAACAACAGTATAATTAATTGTTGGTTTGGTTTATTTCATCAAAATGAAAACAATTAATAATTATATTTATGTTAATATATGTATATTATATGTGTATTATAAGTATATATTAAGTATTATAGGCCCATAGCTTTATATTGTTTATATCAAATAGGTCAATGGTTTATAGTTAAACTACTTGTCAGGATTTTATAATATATATAGAGGTTAATATATATATATATATATATATATATATATATATATATATATATATATATATATATATATATATATAGACTCTAATTTTTGGAAATTCATTTTCGATCTAAAAAAAATATATCTCTTTTTTTATTCTTATATTAATCATTAAATTCCTCCATAGTTTATATCTATCAATTTTTGGTCAATAATATGAATGATAGATCATCAATAATTTAAAATAAACAAAATGGCATTGAAGGGAAAGAAATTTGGTATTTAAGCTGTGTTAGACTATTTCAATAAGGAAAAGACCTAGCTGATAATGTAGGTCATAAGGTTGTCACTAACATATGAGCTCAATCTGAATCATCAGAGAAGTTTTCCTTTAGGAGTTGTTAAAAGGAATTGCTATAGCTACTGTTAAAGCCAAAAAGCGTTAATTTATTTTATTTTTACATTTAACAACGCCACATCGTTAATTTATTTTATTTTTACATTTAACAACGGTATAATTGATTGTTGATTTGGTTTATTTCATCAAAATGAAATCAATTAATAATTATATATGTATATTATAAGTGTATATTAAGTATTATAGGCCCATAGCTTTATATTGTCTGTATTAAATAGGTCAATGGTTTATAGCTGATGTGGACTTGGACTACAAACTAAACTACTTGTTATGGATTGTAGCCCTAGCTATAAACAGGTCCTAGGTCCAAGTCCTAAGCCGTAAACTTGATCCATAAAAGTGAAATACATCCGACCCTGATTCTTGGAGCACCTTTGTTTTTATTCATTGCTAAGCCAACAGAAATTCGTTACCAGTTATGTCGGCTTTATTAAAAAAAAAAACAAATAAGGTATGTGCTTCAGACCACACGATTGAAGTGAAAACATCAACAAAGCGAGATTAATAATATTGCTATGTTCCTGGCCTCGCGTTTCTACGGCGAGTAGGGGTTCCAAGAACCGCATTTATTTGTATTTAATACTTATATTTGTATTCATATCGATTCCAGAAGGGAACCGATCTACCGAAAAATATATTAATTATGTATTAAAATGTTAGATACCACAGACCCCCTACTGTAGTATCCTAGATTGAACCATATAATTTTTATTGGATTTCTTTTCTAAAGGTATCATGTTTTTAAATTTACTATTTGTTCTATATCTAATTGGTGGCATGCAAGGTAGAATGTAAAATCATCAAGATGGTTTACTAACTATTATATTTACAAATTTAAATACCCAAAACATATACAATGATAATGAACAAACCTATATACATAATAATAGTTGAGAATCATACTAGAGGAGAATGCTTGATTATAGTTACATGTGTTCTATTGATTTTATTAATTAATGATTTATGGTTGCCAACACAAATTTACATCTGTATAACTAAACGAGGGTTATTACCTAGCTTGTGAGGGGTGTTGTCGTTATCTCTAGCTGTTCTGGCTACCTCTCTGGAAGCTCCGTCGATCTAGTCTTCAAGTCTTCATCTTGCTCCCTCCGGCTGTCTTCTAGCCTGAGTCCCAGCTATCAGGTCTATATCTTCCTCTCTCCGCTTCTTCTGATCAAGTCCCAGCCTGTGTCCCTGCTCTCCTCAGCTGAGTCCCAAAAGGAAGTGTCTTAGCCTGTGTCCCAGCTCTCAGTGTTCAGTCCCAATTCTCTATTTCCCACCATTCTTCACCCCCCTCTCTTTTGGTAGTCTTTTTCCTGATTGGCTGAATATTATTAGCCTAAGGGATGACCACGCCTTCTCCCCCAGGCCAAGGTAAAGCAGCAGGTACAGATTTACGTATTTCTGGTGGAAGGCGTGATGAAAGGTCTTTCGGGATCCTGTTTAAACACTCAGTTGTCGGTCTTGGTAGGTGGTTCTTAAGGGTTTTTATTACCACTTACAAAAGATTGTCCTCGTGGGTCGTTACCCTCTCTCAGGTATCGCCAGATGTGAGAACTTATGATGTTTATTTATTTATACCTTTAAAATAATTATTCCACCGGCGGTCTTTACAATACATAGCAATATGAAATATTAATTATAAATAATAGCACGTTATAAATAGGAAAAAATGCTGAACATTTCCCTCGCTTTCGACTCTGTTGTTTCCTTTTCACCTCCCCAAAACAGCGTCGCGTTAAGATACAATTTTGAATAATGGTCCATTACTCAGAGGATGAAATGCAGAACGATTCCCTCGGAAACAGTATGCAGGTAAGATTTTTTATTTTCTGAGATATTTTAATCCATAAGCTCAACTAAACTCGTTATCATTTAGTTTTCTATTTTTTTTTTCTTTTCATCTCACTAACAAGGCCTCGCCTTAAGATAAAGTTTTGAATTGTAGCCTATCACTGAGTGGATGAAACCCTGAATAATTTCCTATCTTACAGAATGCAGACCCGATTTTTAGTTTTTTGAGATATTTTAATCCATATGTAAAAACATTTTAATTAGTCGACTAATAGAAAGTAATAAAATAAAATTAATATTGTAGTAAGTTAATATTTTGATATTCATAACAAAACAACCTTGGTACGTGACTAAAAAAACTCTACATACTGATCTCCACCTTGCAACAGTTGACGAATTTGTAATGATCCTTTATCAACGATTTTACACTAATTTAAACGGACATAATAGCAGACTGATAATAGACATGGCGGCAGCTGACATATACCAGAACATTAGGAGAAGTCTAAAAAGGCGTTGGATGAGAGATCTACGTTCTTAAATGACCTAAGCAATTGAACAAGTCAGGAAAGAGGTGCTGTTGAGTACTGTCCTTCCCCGTGCCTACCATGTCATTTTTTCTTGTATCACCTGTACATTTGCTGATTGTCAACAAAAAGGTGCAAATACATTTTTGCAGTCCCCACTCCCCCCTCTCTCAAAAAAAAACTAAGGTGTGTTCTTTAGACCGCACGATAGAAGTAAAAACACCAACAAGGCGAGATTAATAATATGAAATATAAATTATAAATAATAGTTCATTATAAAGATGATGAAATGAACACTTCCCTAGCTTACAGTATGCAGGTCAGATTTTTAGTTTCTGAGATATTTTAATCCATATGCTCAACTAAACTCGTTATCATTTAGTTTTCGACACTATTTTTTTCTTTTCACCTCTCTAACACCGCGTCGTGCTAAGATAATATTTGGAATTATAGCCTATCACTGAGTGGATGAAACGCTTAACAATTCTCTCCCAACCAGTATGCAGGCCCTATTTTTAGTTTCTAAGATATTTTAATCCATATGTAAAAACATTTCAATAACTCGACTTTGCCCGAGCGTTAACACTTCGTAAATCTGACGGTTCAATCAAATTCACTCTATATAAAAAAGTGTAAAACGCGCCTAAATAAGTTTTAACTTAAAAAAGAAATATTCCCGTAAAAATATATTTTTTTTAGCTTCAAATATTTATTTTCACCTGTCGACTAACTTCAAATATACCTTAACAATATAGGGAATTTATTGTGGGCTAAAATAGACCCAGTTAGTGTTAAAATTCCCAGGAATGTAACTGTAGAGAGACGCAAACACGTTAAGTGAATGTAGCCGGAGGATTGGATTAAGGCTGTTGGATAAGATAAGTGCTATAGGAGCTGTTGGGTCCAGGCAAGTTGGGACCTCGAGTGAGAGCTCTAACGCAACCCGGCAGTCCTTAACTTCCTGCTAGGCTAATCGAGGCGCGCTCTCGTCACACCTCTCCCGACCCCTCCCACGCGGTTCGAGGAACCCCCTTTATATTTTGGTCTTCGCTTGTGCTCATTTGAAAATTTTTTTTTTGTTAGATACAATCATTTATGTATTATAATAAAGTTCACTTCCAGAAATTGACAATTTTTCATTTTTTTTTTATATTAATAAAATTCACAACTGTATCACATTAAAAATACAACAAGTATATGTGAAATTGGTAACATGACATAAAGTGCTATATTAGAAGGTCCCGAGGCCATCTTCTTTTCAGACGCCATGGAGGGCTATCAGGGATCGAGGAAGAAGCAAGGTTTGAAACGAGAGGGTTTGGCTGGTTCTGCAGTTTGTTATGGAAGGATAGGTTTCTGGATTGGGCCAAATCGGAAACATATGAAACATTAAGGACAAATTTTTGAAAAATAAAAAGTACTTCTTCATGCGCGTTTTGCACTTTTTTTTTTGACAGAGAATCAGATTGAGTTGTCAGATCTCCGTTATGTAACGCTCGGGTAATGTCGCCTCGAGTCGACTAATTGAACTGTTTTTGCACATGGATTAAAATATCTCAGAAACTAAAAATCTGACCTGGATACTGTAAGCGAGGAAAATGTTCAACATTTCTTCCTCTTTATAATGAGCTATTATTTATAATTTATATTTCATATTATTTATCTCGCCTTGTTGATGTTTTCACTTCTATCGTGTGGTCTAAAGAACCAAACGAACTTTTTTTGGAGGGATTGAGGAGTGTGCGCATAAATTGGTCAACTGTTGATAAACGATGTGAATAGGCCATTTAAATACAGATAATTAAAAATAAATGTTTATAATGTTAAAATAATTCTTATTTGCTCTTATTTTTTTTTTTAATTTATTTGTTTACTTATACTTGTAAAAAATACTGACAAATAGTGAGTGAGCCTGCTGTCGGAAACAGAAGTAGTAGCATGGACCGGCGCACTGTGGGACGACAGACGGGTTTTCGTGGACATGGGCTTAGAACTCATGAATGATGTTGGATTAACTTGATATGTAGTACACTTATGTTTTCAATGCCAAGAAACACGAATATGACGACAGTATTTGAATGTTGTGAGAAAAAAAAACCTGTTTCTTTATTTATTTAAACCTGGGAATTTTACAATAAATTAACTTCTAAAATGATAAAAATGTATTGGCGCCTTTTTTGTTCACAATCAGCAAATGTGCAGGTGATACAAGAAATAATGACATGACAGGCTCAGGGAAGGACAGCATCTCTTCCCTGACTTGTTCAATTACTTAGGTTGTTTAAGAAAGAAGATCTCTCATCCAACGCCTTTTTAGACTTCTGGGATATGTCAGCTGTGGCCATGTCTCTTATCAGTCTATTATTATGTCAGTTTAAATTAGTGTAAAATCGTTGGTAAAGCATCGTTGTAAATTAGTCAACTGTTGGAAGGTGAAGGTCGGTAGTTTTTAGTATGTAGAGTTTTTTTAGTCACGTACCATGGCTCTTGTTGTTGTTGAAAATATTAATTTACTAAAATATTAATTTAATTTATTTTCTTTTTCATTTTAAATTAGTCGTAATTTTGTGACAAATTGCAAAGAAATACTTCTTTTTCAAGATTGGTCACAGCCCCGTCAACAACTGAAGGTTGGAAAGAAGCTGGAAGGGAGAACTATTTGACTAACCATAAACCAAGCATGAACAAGGTCTGAATGAATTTTAGACCACTTTTATTTTTATATTTAAATATATTTTTTATTTTATTCAACTTTAATTTACTTTTTGCTATCTACTAATATTGCTGACTTGTATATGTAAAATTTATATGCTATTTTACTTGTAACATTATTCTTTCTTTATTGCTAATTATTATTATTACGTATATTTTTTGTTCATTTTTGTTTTATTATTTATTAATTTTTTCAATTATCGTTTTTTTATTTAACTAATTAGTTCTTAATTATTTATAGATATTTTCTTGTGTTTATATATTATATAAATGCCTATTTATGTTCAGCACTAGTTACTATTGCTCTTGAATGTTCCAGAATTTATTATTAATGATGAAAAATAAATAAAAATAAACCATTACACCGAATATCAGAACACGATTATAATGTCCTAAATTGAGACAGATTGTAATATTTCAGAATAAAAAAGAATTTAGAAATTCACAAAATGTAATTTCAATATATGTATATGTAATAACTTAAAAAGTGTATCGTTATGATTATTTATATGTATTATATTATAAATATAATATAAAATATTATAAACATAAATTATAAAGTCTGATTAATCATATATGTACGATTAATTATAAATATTCTATCTATGATACGTACTTACGGAATAATTAACATTTTATTTTATTTTTATTACAAAACAATTTAAAAACTATAGATGATATTTTTAAATCCATCGATACTTTTCCAGATGAAAAGAATATCTAATGTTTTCATATATTTTAAAGATTATATTGCAACTGATGCAAATCAAGTCAAAAAAGTTCAACGAAATACTCTCACATCCAATATACCGTTTTGAAAATATAACATTTAAAAATAATAAGGGTTAGAGATTGAAAATAATTACATTTTATTACTAACAGACAGTAATCTTAGTGGAACTAGTAAATAAAATTTGTTTTTTTCCTTTTGGCCGTCTTATATCCCTTGACCCCACCTTTTACTTAATTTTAAACTTTAGTTCATTTAACGGTCTTGTGTTTGTTTATTTATTTAGATTAGAGCGAAAATAAAGGATGGTTATATATAAGAATAACATAAAAGTTTAATTCTTATCTAGGTAGAAAAAAAATTAAAACAATGAAAACGAAGATTTAATATTTAATGTAAATTTCTTTTATTGTTTTGGTTTGAAGTGTTTTTAAAAGTCTAATTAGTTATAAGAGATATTGGAAAATACCTAGATATTGTTGTTGGACATTTATACATACAAAAATAATTTTAAACATATTTTGACTACATTCGGACGGACCATGGCGGTTTAAATTAATATGAATTTATCTTTAACAGTGACTGCTAAACGTTGTAAGGAATCAATTTTCCGGTTGATATCAGTGTTTTTTTAAAAATCGCAGTGTTTGTACAGATTTGATTTAAAAACACCTATTTTTGTTTACAAAAAAGAAAAAAGATTCGAAGTAAAACAATGTTTCTAAATTATTATTATTATTTCTTTGATTAGGCAGAATGACAGTAACAAGTTGATAAAGTTTCAATAAAAAAGGATGAACCACCAGCTCAAACCAAGCAACTTTACAAAACTTACAATCGCGCGAAATTCCATGAAATGAATAGAGTTTCAATGAAACTATTCAATAAAAACATGGGAAAATGTGTATTCAGCCAATTTAAAATATTCTCAATTTTAGAAGGCATCAAAAAAACAGTTTATATAGTTTTCGCAGTCTTAAGTTTAAAGGCGCAATTACATTTTATAGACAAAAAAAAAATAATTATTATTATTTTAGCCAATGACGCGAGTTTTCCGTTACTCGTCCCACTGTGCGGCGTGAACGTGAGAGGTGCCCAGCGGCATCCCTTTCTCTCTTGATCATAATATTTATGATCAAGGGTATAAGATCCTTTCTCCAGCTTCTTTTGAGCCTATCATCAGCTCTTTTGTTATCGAGCATGTTGTTTGTGGTTATATTCAAATATTGAATCAGTGAGTTGCTATGTTCTTGTTACTTATTGTGAAATATTTTGTGGTGTATTCGTATGTGGTCGTTAACTGTACACATGTGCAAGTTCTTGAGTGAATAAATGTTGCTAACCAAGGAGCTTTGGTTATAGTGCTGAATTTTTTTTTTATTAAAAACAAAAATTGTTCATTAAAATTTATAATTGTTCATATTTGATTTTAGCTATTGTTTTTGAACGTCATTGAGTTTGTGAATTATATTAAAAATACAACATTTCGTTGGATCATGAATTTATTTCTATATTTTTAAATGTTTGAATTAAATTATTCACAAACATATTTTTAGTTCTATTTTGCTGCTTACAATTTCAAATAATTGTGTTTAAAAAACCGTTGCCATACTATAATGGTTAACGTACGATGGTATCTTAGGTATTATGACAAAGGTTTCTTCTTTTTCAGTTCTTTTATATACAATATAAAATAAAACTTTCATTCAAATTAGCTTTTGATTGATATGTACACCGATTACTTGGACAGCGCAGGTCTGAAATTTGAAATGGCAATCCTAACAACTTCGGTCTTGTACGCTTTTTGAGATTGCTTTTATTTTATTCGAATGAGTTGATATTATATAGAACTTTAATCACTACTCGAAGATTTCTGTCAGACACTACTAAAATTCATCTCCGCTGTTTCTCAGACAAATTAATAACTTTCAAACTTATGTTAACCAATGTTTTGGGTCTGATGGTAGTTTTTTATTTCTGAATCCGTTAGTATACGTAACACCAACAGCGCAATGCTTACATTTTTAGTAAAGAATATTGAAGGCGTTAAATGGTGGATTATTAGATGATAATTGGCATCGATCATTGATCATCATTAGATGTATTTATTTTCCATTTTTGGAGTTTTCTTTTAGCGATCATCTCTTCTGATCAGTTACCACATCCCAAGCTTTTCTTAAATTGCCAATACTAAGAATACCGTCATTACAAACCATTAGAGTAGCCTTAGCTTGAGGTTTAAGACCTTCCTTCACAAAAGCGGTTAATCTCGCCCAACCCAATGATCTATCCAAACCTAAATTTAAAACTTTGTTTTTTTCTGGTTATTTATATATCAATTATTTGTAAATTAACATATATTTAAGTAAATTGACAAACAAAACATAATAAAATAATTCTAATTTATTTAATTAAAAATACACCTAAATAAGCTACACGTGACTTAAAAAAAATATACATATCATCATAACCATACGAGGCGGAAAAAAAACCGGTCCCACGAGGACTTATATTAAGAACTTAAATATTTGAAGTACAAAGTAGGGCAGAGAGGAACCCTAGACCTTTGATGTTCCATAATGTTTACCCTCGACATGTTACTTTGAGGATTGTCTCGCCCTCACTTCCAGTTTTAGCCTCCAGGCTTTGAGAACGACCTGTCCACGATATTTTTAGAAATGGCCGACTCGCGGAAGTAGAGGAAATAGACTCGTTTCCTACCCCTCCCTTCATCTCCCCCACTCGATGCTATAACATTAATCAAAGTCCGGTTTATTGTCATGGCTTAGTTTTCTGGGTCTTTGAACCTCTATTGGGTTGGCGTAGACCCGGATAGAATGTAGCAATCTATTAGAATGAATTAAATTTATTCTTACAGTTTCACGGTGCTGGAAAGTTGAATTTTCAATGCGTATTTAATGAAACTTGATGATTTTATTTTATACTTCTATTTAATTATTTCCTTACTCATTCCATTCAGAAATACAGATAACCATTGATTATACTATCAAGAAGTAGAATAGTGTATGAAATTAATAGGCGCAAAGGAGAAAGTTTCCCATCGACATCACTTCCTATTTTGAATTTAATATCTATATTAAAGCTATAGTATATCTATATATACTAAGCGAGGACTTACATGGTCAACCCCGTTACTCTTAGTATGCAAGGAGAAAGGATACGTCCAAATGAGCCTGTTTTATTTACCTTGCTATAAAAATTGAGAGAAAGTTCAGCGTCGCATCACAGTTGGACTTCATGAAAAGTTGGGTGGTTCTTGCTGTCAATGGACTTAGTCGCATCGGGTCTCAGGTGCCCAGCCACATTGACAATTTATAAAGGAGTCTTTATGGGCATCCTGAGATATGCGTCCCCCTCTTAGGATCATTATCTCTCCACCAACAGAAGAAAAGGTTGGCAACAATCCAGTGGATGGCTCTGCTATGGTTCACTAGAGCCCCTATTGATCTTCTCCTACGTGAAGACTACTTTCGACATAAGATGAAAAGGGAAGGCATGGTGGATCTACCGGCAATTTCCGCGTGAGGATCAGTGAAGACTCCAGACTCCTAATAGATGGAAGAGCATTTTTCGGTAGAACAAGTTCCTATTTACCTTGAAAAAGTCCACATTTTTCAAACAGATAAAGGCCTATAACTTTTACTAACATTGAACAGAGGGCCCATGACCTGGAGCCCACAAATCAAGAATAAAACAAAAAGGCAAAACCTAACACTATGACTTATTCACTCCTTTCAAGACGTTCGAAAATAAACGATAGACAAAAAGTGGCATACTCATACTTACGCTTCAGAGATATACGAGATAGGCTCCCACACATACAAACATACTACAAAGTTTTTAATAAACACTCAGAGTTATAACCAAAGCTCCCTGATACGTGAGTAGCATTGCTTTACATAAAGACCTACATATGCCAACAATTTAGACCGCATATGAACCCATTACAATATATTTCTCAGCATACCTAATTACACTCCAAGGAGGTTCAAAAAAAGCTGAATGAGCTTAATTATAAAAATTAAAATCGAGATAGGAAAGGATGCCGCTGGAGATTGCCACTCCTCTGTCTCAGATCTATCAGTAGTCCATTCAACGATTCAACATCCCGACAGTGAAATCGTTGTTTGTAAGAATTTCTGAAAGCTGTGAGTATAGGATTAGACATTTTAAAAAAATATCTAAAAAAAAATTATTCGAAATTACTTCTATATCTATTTACAACGAGAGAAAAAAGTATTTTGGAAACAAGGACTTTATTATTTTTTATAACTTTCCTAGGTACTAATTTGCTAAATTGAACAAGTACCCAACAAGTGAAATAACTAGAACCTACAAAGTTATAAAAACATTGAGGATCCTGGCTCCAAGAACGCCCAGAACAGAGTTTCATGGGGCAATTTGCGACATAAAAAATTTTGATGGGGACACAATTTGATCAAGTTTTAAATTTTTGAGGGAGACACGCAGGGGCACAACAGAGAACAAGGAGCAACATGGACCGTAGCAAATGTAATTGTATATGATTTACGATTTTTTTTTTTTCTTCTTTCGCGTTCACTAGTTTTAAAAAGAGGAGAATAATAAAATATCTTGGAAGAGTGGAAAAGGTTTATATGCTATCCACCTTGGGGAGATGAACACTCTTGCCTAGCTCATATTGTAATGCGGACTGAAGTTTTGGAATCGAGATGCATAGAGTGAAGTGGGTTTACCCAACTTGGCGTAAATGTTACGTTATTACATCTGATCTTTGTCGTACAAAAAGTAATTTCAGAAAAACATATTTAAATTTATTGCTAAAATCCCATAGATCTCTGAATCTACTTTTGCTATGTGTAAATTTATCAAACTAAACCCCGATTCTATAACGACTTATTATCAAATACTTAAAATCATTTTTTGAGGATAAAAAACTAAAAGCGGAGGCATTCATTCTTTCGCATAAATATGTTCATTTATACATGTTTTAGTTAAATTATCATACTCTGGGGCAGCCTGCAATATGTGAAGTGGACAGAATTAATGTAGTTCTTCAACTTAATCAGAGAGCGGACAACATTTTCAAATTACTAAACCAGAAGAGAAACATAGGACCGTCACAAGCAGCTCAGAAATTGCCATCAGCCTCAAAATTTAACCATTTGCCTCACTTTCATCTCCCTTCTTTCTCATCAAAATTTTAATTAAGATAAAGTATTATGTATACCTGTTTTTTACTTTATGAAATATGCAAATCATTCTGGTATATTTCATTGAGTAGTTTTAAGCTCATGCAGATCTCTGCCTCTTATTATAAATTAAAACAAATTATTCTACTTTTGTATATAATGATATAGCCACTTTCGTTTCAGTAATAAGGCTCTGTGAGAAACTATAAACAACTTACTTCTTCACTTTTGTAAGGATAAATATTAAATTCAAAAATAGATATTTTTTTACAATTTTTTGAATACTTTTAATTATTTTAAAAATATAATTAATATATAGTACCCTGATTTTAATCCCCTCTATAAAGGTATAAAACGATAATACTTTTTATTAACAGTAAAAACTTTCATTAGTTATTTTTTAGAATGATAGTTGGTGAGGAACTTGGAATAAAGGTGTTTTTGTGTAAATTTGTCATCTATATATGTATATATTAAAAAAATCACAAAAAAAATTACTTATAAAAAGAAGATTTTTGTCTAAAAGAAGAAATTATATCCATGTTTTTGAAATAGATGAAAAATAAAAACTTTATATTAGGGTGTCAAACACTGTAAATAGGTGATGATTTTGAAAATGGTCAAAATAAGACCGAAACGTTACATATAAATAAATGTGAAAACTGTGATGTACCTTAGTAAAGATTTTTATTATTAATTGAAATTCTTATAATTGTACTTAAGTCGGACAAATTTTCCTTTTTGATTATACGGAAAAATGTGAGTATAGAAATTGAAATCGTTTGTTTGATGCCTCTTGTCTCATTTTAACACCAAGGACCCAAAAGTCATCCTTCTGTCTGTTAAAACTAGATAAACGATATGATTTTAAATTGATTTATTTTTGCTTCCTCACTACCGAATGTAAGGAAGCATTGTGTTCGTGAGATTGGTTAAAAAAAAATTATCACTCGCGTTTTACGTTTCCGACATCAACGATCGAATTTGGTTCGGTGTATGTCTGTCTGTAGTCAAATCGATGTGACGGGCATATCATCTAGTACCGTTCATCCGATTTTCAGGGATTATGCGGATCGGTGCCTAAATGGTTCTATATCAATTTTATCAAATCCCTTCCAGCACTTTTGCTTACGCTCACGCTAACGTATTTTTTTAGATATCCCAATATTTCCGAAAGGGTTCGTGCGATTCGTCTCAAAGTTAGATATCAGATAGGTAATGGTGAAAAAAATCACGTAATGTCAATCTTATTGAATTCTGTCCACTAATTTCTCGTATATATGTGCGCAAACGTGTTTTCCTTGATACGTCTATATCGCTAAAGCCGCACGTTCGATTTGGCTTAAATTTGGAGGGAAGTTAGGGATTGGTAAACAGATAATCAAGATGGTATGAATTTTATAATGTTCTATCCACATCTCCTAGAAAAAAATACTTTGGCTTTCTGATCAGCAAACGTTTTATTAGGTAAGTCTATAGTTTGAAAATTGAGCGTTCTATTTGACCCAAATTTGGAGGAAAATTGGAGAATAGTATAGGAATTTCATAATATGAATTTCATTGAATTCCATTGAATAATTAAAATTAAGATAAATAATTGTTAACAATAAAATGGCAGTGAAATGTGACAGGCACTGATCATATGGAGTAGCAGTTAGGTTATCACAATATTTTTATGGGTTCATAAAATTTTAGATTTTATTCAAAAAGTTAATTTATCCTGTATTGTTTCTTCGATTCCAAACGTGTCGTAGATTTCATGTAATTTTCAATAAATTTAAATAAATTTTTACTCTGACTTTGTAAAAAAGAAAAATCTTATTTGTGATTGTGTTTATTTCTATTCAAAGTTCAACCAGTTCGTCATGGTATCGAGTTTATGTGTGATTTTTACAATTTTTTTTTTTTTTGTATTCCAGCTCAAATAGTTTTGTTTTGACTGAAGACAAGTATTGGTCTCGTTAACTCTGAAAGAACAGAACGTTTAGTTTTAATTATTTCTTTGATGGAGTTTTTGTAACTCGATTTTACGAGTGAAAACATGCCGATTAAGTACATATTACTACGGTTAGTATAAAAGGTCGTAAACATTCTGCTATGATGAAATAGCAGAGGTTAATAAATTATGAAATTATATTAATAAATCAACGAAACAATTAGTTTTTATGCTCTCCTGTAAAACAGTCATTGTTTACATACAACTTTTTGCACTAACAGTAGTGATATTCATGTTCAATATGAACTCTTTTTATTTTATTTTTTTAATCCCGAGTCATGAAATATGCAATCTGCACAAGCGGAACTACTAAATTTTAGTATTCGCTGATGAACAAAACTCGTGCATATCAAACCATTATATGTTGAGGGATTACTGAATTTCCGAAAAAGGCTTCTCCCCGAAATTTCATTCTCATACGAAAATTTTAGACCTTATAATATATGTATATATTTTTTTGGCGAATCCAAACGGTGAGGAAACTATTCTAAACTAAACTGAACTTCATTGGCAGACGTTTTTGCTTTACAGTACTATAAATGTAACAAACGTCAAAATTATGTAGAAAAATAATTATATAGCTTTTCCAAACCAATCGAACACCGAACTTATAATCATCCAAAGAATATTTTATTCCATTTTACTATTAATGTGATAATAAAGTTGAAAATTATTAGGAATGGCGGATTACAGATATCATTTTGCCAGAATTATAATCAAATACTAAAATTTTAGCATTTCTTTTCATAAAAAATGCTTAGTATATTATGATAAATATAATATATATTTTTATTTCATAATGTAGTATATTTCTAGGAAAAAGCTAACTGATCCATTGCGTTCGGCGCCATCGATACTAAGCCCGCAACATTGAACTGTTATGCGGAAGTGTAGCCACACCAACCCCTTCCTAACCTTTCTTTTGCTGTACAACGAAATGTTTATATATATATTCATGTTCAGTCGTTAATATGGAAATTAAAACTTAATTAAAGCTTTATTTATTTATTGAATAATATAATAATCCGTCTCATGGACATCGGTTATAGAGAGGTGAGATAACAGTCACACAATATGTACAAAAAAATAAAAATAAACAGAAGGAAAATATCTAAACAATAACCAAAAATAATGCTTATTAAATGGTGAAGTTTTTCTAAAAGTTAGATATCTGTAGTATAGTTGGATGATAATAAAAAAAATAATTTATAACTTTTTAAAAACAGAATTTTGCTTGAATTGGTTTAACAGCGCCAAAGTTTAAATTGTTTCAACAATAATAAAGTCTACTTTAACAAGTAGGAAAGTTTATCTAGTTTGCAGTGAAGCAATTGGTTTCTATTTAAATTATTTTTTCTTTAGTTATGGTATCCTATTCAGCAAAAACGATGCCTTGCATTAAAAAAAAAAAATTAAATTTCCTACTTTCTGCCGAAAATCGAACCAATGTTTATAACTACATTTTTGTATCTCTTGAGGTGTGCTACCATGCCTTTAAATATTTTCCACTACTTACGAGACACTCCATATATAATTTTCCTTGTAGAAAAAACATTTGAAAGAGAACTGTGAAGAAAAATTTGTCAATAATGAAAGATATTTAAGTGAATTATGAATGATATTTATTAGGAGGTCATATTCTAAAACTGTCTCATCGAATCACCTAAATACTGAAAATATTTAACCAAGGCAATCATTTACTATCTATAAGGGTAATATTAGCATCATTCAGTTATTTTATCCACTTTGTTTTACGATAACCTTCTGATAAAATAACTCAAATACTTCCATCTCATTTTATTTTAGTTTTCCTGTTAAATGAATACGACCTTTTATTTCCCACAGCGAAACGGGAGGGTGTATTCATAGACACGTCAGTAATTTTCTATACGATCGTTGAAAAAATTATTAAAAATCAAATATATATATATATATATGTATATATATATATATATATAGAAATAATAGAATAATAGAAATAATAGTATCGAAATTAAACTACCAACTATATATATATATATAGTTGGTAGTTTAATTTCGATACGATTATTTCTATAATCCTCAGCCCATTTAATAAGAGTCATAGCTAGTGAATAGATACAAAATGACATGCTAGGACGAAAAAAAAAAGATTAATATCATATAGGTTTTATTTTATTTTTATTTTTCTTAAATCATTTTTTAGCACTTGTCAACTGTATGTTATTATGTCCATTTAAAGTAGTATGCAATTATTTATAAATATTCTTTATGTGTTGTCACCTACAGGTGAAAGTTTGTAAAATTTTATTAATCTGTTAATCAGGTACTTTTTGTTATAAGCTGTGATAATATTGATCAGAAGGTTTTTGGCAATACTGTAGTCCATTATATACATATATATATATATATATATATATATATATATATATATATATATATATATATATATATATACATACATATTAGTATATATATAATTTATGTAAGTATGTACATGAATTCAGATTCTCTCAGCTTCGGTTTTGAAGATTTGGAAGTTGGTTAAGTAATTTGAGCCATTTGTTAAGAGTCTTTCGTTTTATTTATGATTCATTAATTTAATTTATTTGATTTTTAAGCTTTTTTAATTATTAAAAATGAGAATTTTAATTAATAATAAACATGAGGAGAAGACTAAGAAAGCGTTGGATGAGAGACTTCCTTAAACAACCTAAGTAATTGAAACAGGTTAGGGAACAAGGTGCTGCTGAGAAATTTCCTTCTCCATGCCTATCATGTCATTATTTCCTGTATCTCCAGCAGATTTGCTGATTGTCAACAAAAAGTTTACTGGCGCGAATACATGCGTAAAACAAAAAAAAAAAGAATACATAAACAAAAAAATGTAAATATACTTTTTAAAAAATATTTAACAAATTCGGATTAAAAAATAATACAAAAAAAAATAGAAGAAATAAGATTACTTCCTTTGCAGAAACGACGTATTGAAAATAAAATAAAGCAGAGCTTCTTTGAATAAGGATCCTTTCCCTCAGAAAGATAAGACAATATTTGAATGCATTATTTAATCCGGAAAGTTTCATACCCCAGGAAATAACAGTTCAACTTCCCCGACTTAATGTTTGACTCGCATTCATAAGCCACATAAATTCCTTCAGCAACTGGATTCTAATTTCGAATTCACGGCGTTTGCTATTCCTAAGGAACCAGTTCCTGGCTGGCTATTTTGAAAGCAAATCTTAAAAGACCCGCTCAGACTTTATGAATATGTAAATACAATAACCACATCGACGACCTCACATGGTAATCTCGTGACTATTTTTTTTTCCTTTATTTATTAGAATGAAAAGCTCTTATCCGATAGCTGTGTGGCTTAAAGTTTGCCGAAAAACTTCTATATAAATTGAATATTGATTTCTGGTTATTTTCGTTCCTATGATCTATTGGATAACATTTATTTTCATTCAAGTAATGATAACAATAAGTCATGAGAAAAAAGAAAAAAAAAATACTCGTTACTTGTTGAAAAAAAATAATGAAATATTTATACAACAGATTTTCATTGAAAAGTGATTATTAAATCTAATTAATCGATTACTGACACTAGTTATATCAATCTTAAATCATAAACCCATTTTTTCATTTTTCATATTTTGTCATTTTTTTCATTAATATATATATTTACTCTGTGAACAAATTTTCATTAATTTATCTTTTTTTATCAAATTTGTGATTTTCTATCAATTAAGAATTTTTGAATATTTCTCTTTACTTCACAGGCGTGAATACTTTTTATTGAGTTTGAGCAATAAGGTCCTAATACCAAAAAATAGTAATAAACTATGGAATTCTAAATAAAATTTGAAATGAGCGACAAATTGCTTTTGTTGTCATACCATTGTATTAATGATATATATATATTTATTTAAATATATATATATATATATATATATATATATATATATATATATATATATATATATATATATATATATATATATATATATATATATATATGATTAGACAAAAACAAATACAAAAATTATGTTGAGAAGAAACAAATTTTACAAATCTACAATTGAGTGTCTACAATGGGGAATAAAATACATAAGTCTGAGAAACACTACTCGTATTTCTAAAACGTAAGTTTTTTTTAAAATTGATATCCTCAAAATTTTATTAAATAAAAATTCTATGCTCGAATGTTACGTTGTAATTCGATGCTGTTAATGAATTCTTTCGCCTAAAGGCCGTGTTTCCCCTTGCGTTAAAGAGGATTTCAGGAAGGTGGGTGGCTCTTTTGTGTTCTTATAACTGACACTCGCTTAAAAATTGTATAAAAGTTTGTGGAAGTTACATGTATATATTTACACTTTTTGTTATTCTAAGGGACTTGGAATTCCGAATTTCTTAGAATGCCTTGTTTTGTCCAACAAAAGAATCCTAATCGATTAAATAATAGAATGAGCAATTTGGTATGCCCATAAATGTACAACTTAATTATATAAACCAAATGTAGTAGGATATAAACTCTTTTTTTTTTATTCGCTTTTAATATAATGTGAGGTTTTATCCGAGAACTTGAGATAAGTCTAAGAGAAAATGCAAATAAATGAAACGGGTTGGTACTAAGAGCACAATGATGAAGAAATGTTTTCATTCAACTTCAGTGAAGAAAATGTCTGTTTCCATTGTATAAATTAACAAACTTCCATAAAACACCTTTAAACTTATTCCGCGAAACGTTATTTATTCCCCAGTAGTGAATCGGACAAATATTGATTTATTTTATCCCCCAGAAACAAAACCATCAGTCAGAATATTTGAATACAATTTTAACGATTGATTGATTGATGAAATTAAATTGTAGATTGATATAAAACTTAATATAATGATATTGATATAAAAAATAATACAAGCTGTCACTCACGAGAGCTATATGTAGCAGGGCTTAATTATATAATTATGAGAAATGAAAAACTGATATAATAATCAATAAAAAAATTCGAATAAACAAAAATCTTTAAATTAGGATAATTATAAACAGTTTACTAACACATCAAAACTCTTTACCAACGATTTCATACTAATTCACAAGGGCGTACTGATAGATGTTATGGCTTGACATATCAGTTTTTTCGACAGGTTGTAGATCAATTTGTGATATTTAAAAAATAATTAAGAAGCTTAGAATTTGCGAATATTCAATAGTGTGTTATTTTTTAAATTTACTATACTAATTGAAAAATTTGTTTTTCGTTATTTTATTTTATTTCATTTTTTTTTAAATTACCAGTAATGCGTCCGAGTGAGAGGCGCTGGGATCTTACAGAGTCCTGGCTTTCCTTCTAGGGTGGGTAAAAAGGCTTAGGCTGGAGATCTCGAATGAATGATTTTTTATTTTTTTAGATATTATATAGAAGCATGTGTGTGCAGTTAGTGGGTAGTGGGTAGTTATTTTTATTAGTTTAGTTTTGTTAGTTTATATACATTTACTTTTGGTATTATTGGTTTATTGTATTATTTATTTTTATTTATTGTTGATTTGTGTGGATGTACTCTCTGAACACTATTATAAATGTCCTCAATTGTGACAAATTGTAATATCCCTCAATAAATATATTTAAAATTTAAAAAAATTAAAGTAAATATTCCCTTTCAGAAATTAGTCTTTTTCCTTTTTTTTTAATAACTTTGCTTGTATTCTTTTACTACCTGATATAATAAAGAAAATTTTATACAACCGTATATTTTATAATTATTATTAGTGTACTGCGTTTCTACATATATACTACTGACTACTTAAAAAAAAACAAAATAATAACAACAAAAAAAAAACGAGAAATCCAAAGCATAACGAAAACAATGCCTTGATCCTCTTAAAGCTATAGTAAATAACTTGGCAGTTCTCATTACATAAATTTTGCCAACATCAGGACTGAAAACCATATATTCAAATTAATACAGGACAAAGGAGATATCCAATGTCACTTCGACATCCTAGAACTGACTAACCAAATAGAAATTATGTATCACTTTCAAACAGTTCATATCACGAATATTATACATAACCTTGTTATTTAATACTGCTTAAGAGACTCAATAAACTAGTAACACTAAAGTTGTTAGTGTATGAAATAAGTCCTATATATCAAAAACTTGTTATTGCTTTAACTTGAAATAAGTATTAGAGGTTTTAGCTGCTAATTGGATTGCACTGAGTACAATAACGTATATTATATGATTTAACGTAACGTATAGTGTTGATTTATCTCTTTCATTACTCTAAACAATTAAATCATTACCCCCCACCCCATTCGTAAAATAATTGTCTTGGTTATATAAATGTTAATTGGGTCTCCTCCCCTCTTTAGAATGAAGTCAATCAATTGCCCACGCATGTTCTCCAGAGGAATCGGCTTCCAATTCCAGTTTAATTAAACCTCTTTCAGCTTCTTCGGTATCCAGCCGCTTTCAACGCTAATCAGAAATAAACCCCTCCTCCATTACGTCCATCAGTCGAATTTCGAGGAGCGACCGTCCTATCAAAGAGAACGAATTTAAATATTTCAATAAGATGGAAGGGAATACCAATTAATTATATTATATTGATGTAAATAGTTAAGCTTTTTCAATTAAATAAATCTACGCATTATTAACATAAATTATTTCACACATGAAAGAGTGTAAACATTATTGGGGACGCCTATTCGTCTTGGAATAATATAAATGTTCGATTACAAATACATTGATCTGGAAACAAATAAAAATAGTCCGTGGTACAGTTTCTTTTTTATCAAATTATTATAATCCGGCTAAAAATTTCGTGAATGGCGTCATATTGTAGAAACTACAGCTTTCTCATTTAAAAAAAATCCAGAAATCTGACTAAATTAATTAATTTGGTGAGATACTAAAACTCTGTAATAACCAGTTGCTTTCGGATTTAATCGTAAGATAATTTAATCAAACAATTGAGAAAAAAAGTGGTCCACAAAATATTGGGCCGTTTCGTCTAAATAACCTCGTTATTTTGACATTTTAGGGGTGGCAGTCACGCTACACAGCCCAATACTTTTTTAGGAGATTTTTTTCCATTGCAGTGGAGAGAAAATGGACTTTCACGAATTTTTAGTAGATCATTAAATAGAAAAAAATTTACCGATCTCTGGATTGATAATATTCGGTTTCCAAGAAATTTCTTAAATTAAAAAGTTGTTAATTAAGATAAGATGAAGCCATTAACGAAGTTTTATTGCTTTAAGAAAAGGGTATGTTAATAATTTGATAAAAAGAGATCTGTACCACGGACTAGCTCATATATCAGCCTTGGCTAAAAAAGAAAAGTTGTTAAAAAATAAAAATATTTATGTTAAATATGCCAACCTTTTCGATAAAATCAACAGGAAATGCTCATAGACATTTTTAAAATTTAATAAAGCAAAATTTCTCTGACGATTGAGATTAAGCTCCTTATGTCTATGACAGTCTAATGGTTTACAAAATCAGCTTGGTATTTCCCTTATTGAAAAAGTAAAATAAAACTTAAATGCCGAATTTCTCCCTCTGTAGTGCCACTAATTTTGTTTACATGAAATAATTTATCGAAATTTGATGAAATGGAGTCTATACCGCGTACAATAATGATGAAGTGAATAAATAACAAAATTTTAGTACCAAATTATGAAACAAAAGAAAAGCATATTTCACCAAATAAAAATACACACATATAAATGTTTGACGACCCGAAAAAAATTAATTTCAACAAGATTATTTACAATTTATAAGTAATTTAATACCATTGTGATTAAAAAACAACAACATATTTATTGATATTTATGACTGTATTAAATGACAAATACAACAAGTAGATCTGAAAAAAAATTGACATGACATGTACAGACCTGAAGATAAACTACCCATTAGTAGCACTCCAATTATAGTTCTATATTAGAAGGTCCCGTGGCCATCTTATTTTCATTGCATCGGAGGGTTATTAGGAATAGAACAGGAAACAATTTTAGAAACAGGATGGTTCGGATGGCTCAGAGGTTTATTATGGAAGGACAGGTATCTGAAATGAGCTAAATCGGAAACATATGGTTCATTAAGGTCGTTGTGGATGATTTTATTTGTGACAAAGTAAGGTGCATTGAGGATTTTTACGAAGGATTTCGTAATGTAAGGATTGGATACGAGATGAATTTGATGGTTTAGTAGAGCCCCAAAACTCGATATCGTAGGTCCAGATAGGTCTTATTATAGTAATATATATGAGTCTATTGTAAATAATTGGAAGTTTGGATTTTTTGGCTAGTAAGTGCTGTAGTGGTCGAAAACGTCGAGACGTTTCTAGTCGTTTCCCTGTGCTATGGTTATTCTAAGTGATTCGTTTGTTCAGATGGAATTCTAGGTAGCGAAATTTTCAACTGAGATAAGTGGGGTATTGTTAAAGGATACTGTAGGACAGGAACCCGTTGGTTTTATGACGAAGGGTAAAGGTAATTTGATGGAATTTATGGGACTTTATTTTAATCCTCCAGTTTTGACACCATTCTTCAAGATTTGTGATGTGTGATTGAACAATTTGGGGATGCAATTGATGGGTCATTATTAACTGATAGGATACACGTGTCATCGGCATAGATTGTAATAACGGTGTTTGGATGGATTGGGATGTCAGCTGTATAGACTATGTAAAGAATAGGACCTAGGATATTATCTTGAGGAACTCCAGCAAACCGAGAAAAAACTGAATGAATAAGCATGGTTGTGAATTACTTTGAAGTATCTATCAGTAAGATAGGAACGGATAATGAGGAAGTAAGTAGGTGATAAGAATTTACGGTTAGAAAATTTAGGGCAGGAGTTTGTGCTTTAATATCTTGAGCGACAAATTTTTAAAAAATCAATAAATGAAATATGTGTTTAAAAGAACTGATTTTAAGAAAGCGCCACTTGCAACAATCTTCTCTATCTTATGTAAATTTCATAATCTAAATAGTTTATGTAATATAGTTATAAGTTAGTATTACATTAGTAAATAACATTAGTATGGCCCACGAGAGTTTCCCAAACCCTTTAATATTTATTCATACTCGACTTTGGAAGTATTGATTTCTTTTTTTTAATTGGAACTCATTTTATATTAAACCTAAATTTGAATAATGTGCACCCTTAAATTGAATTAAAATATCAATTATTACTTTAAAAATAAAAGTCAATGTTTATTAAAAGATAATTTTATTAATATATCATATAATATATTATATGTATATATATATATCGGTTAATGTTTTTTCCTTATTCATTAAACAGGAAAGATGCCAACCGAATCAAGGAAAATTATAATGAGAAAGGATTTCTGATGTGCATTACCAACAGGAATTTCAACGGCGACTGCCTCCACGAATAGAAAAATTCTATGTAAAAGGAAAAATAAGTTGCTATGAAGAAAGAAGACATCTTGGGAAATATTGAGAAAGACTCACCCTCTCATATCTACTCTTTTCTTATTTCCAGCCTTTCTTCCCGCTACTTACCTTCTTAAATCTATTTTCATCTTTCCGTTACCGGTTATGATATTTCATTTTATAAATTGTGACTCAGGAATAATATTTCATATGTGCTGAAATCGTTTAATTTATCTATTTCATCGTTTTATTTTATGAATTAATTTCACAAGTAATCTATTATCGTGAGCTTTGAATAGGAATATTTGATGTTTATTTTAAAACTCTTATCTTAGATGATATCTAATTTATTTATTTATCAATGATTAATGAACTCTTTATTCATTAGAACATAATATTAATAAGGATTTAGTATTCATCACTTGTCCTTAACGTTTATATCAACCCTCTATTCATTTTTTTTATTAATATAATAACCATGTTTTCTTATAGAGTTATATATATATATATATATATATATATATATATATATAAGAAAAGATATTTTATCTGATTACCCATTTTATCTGATTAATTTTTCAATTTCATTATTTGTTGATCTATAGAGTCGTTATCTGTTTACCTATATTTATCAAGTGTAGCCTTCACTAGCTTGTTATCCACTGATATCTTATTGTTATGTTATCTTATTCTTATTTTAGCTTTACTAGATCGTTGCTTATTCATTTTTCAATTTCTTTATTCATCAACTCATTTTCTTTATCTGCTAACCTACAGTTATCAAATGTAATCTTTACCAGTTTATTATACACTCATTCCTTATCTTTTATCACAATTTGTTTACTTTTAACTTACATGCTATATTCTCCTTTGTTTTCTATTTTTATTCATACTTATTTTCTATTTTGTTTGTATATATAATATTTGATATTTTAACTGTTTCTTGTTTATTATATTTTGTATCTTTTGTAGCCCTGATGAAGATCTACAAGGTGGTTCGAAACGTCAGCGAACCATTAAAAATACTATTTGTTTGACTGTCTTTCCCCCGACCAACTCCTTCTCATATTATAGAATGAGAGAATAGGAAGATTTTCTCACATTTTAGTGATAATAGCTTCAACAGTTTTTTTGTTGTGGAGATTTCTTTATATTAAATTAACCTCTTTGGACATGTGGAATCAAGCTATGGAGAACAGCAAAACCATCGAATATAAAAATAATCCAATCTTTAAAGTCAAAATTTGTCTTTTATGTTTTTAATCCTACGCAGTTCCTTTCCACCAGCACACTTTAATTCCATCCAGCTTCCTTTCTCAGACACAGTCCGGTACCTTGGCTTTGTCTTAGACAGACGACTAACGTGGAACCCTCATACTATACTTAAAAGACAGGAACTAAACCGACGATATGGCCAACTATACCGGCTACTAAACAGAAAATCTAAACTTTCCATTGAAAACAAGTTACTGATCTACAAGACAATACTGAAACCTATCTGGACTTACGGACTTGAACTGTGGGGAACAGCAAAATTTTCTAACATCAAACGCATCCAATCCTTCCAATCCAAAGTCCTTCGAACAATAGTCGATGCTTCTTTCTATATAACCAACAAAACCCTACTCCATGACCTTAATATCCCATTTGTCCTAGACCTTATCCCATCAAAATTTTCCAAAATCCACCAGAACCTTACCCATCATCCAAATCCCTTTGCACAATCTCTATCCAGCACCACATATCGATATAATCCTCCAAGGAGGTTAAAACGGCAGTGGGCCCGCGACCTTTTTTAGTTTGTAAATATTAGAGTTCTGGCAATGGCCAGATTCTCCACTCATGACATGAGTGTATGTGGCTTAAGCACTCTTGCTCAATCTCCACTGGTTTTAGCCCCAGTGACGCGGTTGAGAGAGAAGTGCAGGGATCTTCTGGAGCCATGCTTTTCCCTCCACACTTGGAGGGACAAGTCTGGTTTGTAGTTCTCTCACCAGATTGTAAATATTGTATATAGGTATGTATGTGTTCTTTTTATTCATTTATTTTTAGGTTATTTTATTCTCATTTATTGTATATATATTATTTTTCTGTATAATTTATTTTATTTACTGTACATAGAGTGTGAATGTGATCTGTGAACACTATTATAAATGTCCTTGGGACAGATTGTGATATTTTTCAATTAATAAGAATTCAATCCACTAAAAAAAAAAATTCTACGTTACAACCTAACCTTGACATTTCCTCCATCACAACAACTGCTATAGACCATTTTACTAATTTTCTTGGCATACTGACTCTAAATTCAAATCCACTCACTCAAGTTCTATTTACTGCAACAAATCCATATAATCCTACCAGAACATTGCTGAGGCGTTGGTCAAGAGCAGCATTGAGCTGCTTGGTATCTTATTATTTTTATTTTATACCTTTTTTGTTATTATGTTATATCCTTTTTTTTTCTTTGGGTTTAGTTTTGAAATTTACTAGTATATTATTTTTTAATATTTTCTGTGTTATTCATATTTTTTTTTCTCTTTGTTCTGTTCTCCTTGATATATATATATATATATATATATATATATATATATATATATATATATATATATATATATATATATATATATATATATATATATATATTTCTTAATACCATAATTTCTCATTAGCATTCTATCTACAATGCTAATTTATCTTTTCAGAAATATGTATCTTATAAATAAATTAAAAGAAAAATATCAAATAAAAACTGTAACAAATTATCTTAATGTGTTGCAACGCAGTGGCAAATGTAATATGAAACAAAATAAATTAATTAATAAAAAGAGAATTTTTTTCAAAGGCACTGCAGCCCGATGTCGACCCTGGACTACTCAATGAGTCTTCGCCAGGTGTCTCGGTCCTGTGCAGCTGCTCTCTAATTCCGTACTACCAGAAGAACCTTATCATCCTTGATGACTGCGTCTGCCCATCTCAACCTTAGCCTTCCTCTTCCTCTCGACCATTCCAGTTTCCCAAAAAATAGTTTCTTGTTGATTCCTTCCTAGATTATGAGGTTTCTTCTTACTTTAACAACATTTATACATATTGAATTGTTAATATCACTATCTATTCCCAGGGTATAGATATCTGCGCACTGCTTGAAATTGTTAATGTACTTATGATGTTTGAAAAAATTGAAGGACAGTAGTATCGAAACAGCGTGATGGAGGATAAATTATAAGTGACTTTGGATTTCTATAGGATATTTTATGATGAATAAAGAAGTTTCAATGATATATATTAAAAACAGCGAAAATCGTTAAACTTTGAAGATATCAAAATACATTTTTGTGTTTCTTTACAACCCCATAGTGACTATTAATGAGAGTACTAAAAAGTAGCTGTTATTAGAAACCCTCAAGTTTGTGTCCACCAGAACTTGAAACGAAATTATAAATTTTTTTTTATCAGTTTCTGTATGAATGGAATCAATATTTTCAATTTTTTTCTGTTTTTTTTTTCCTTTTTCTCGGATCTACCCTAAATGGTCATTGGCGTTTTCTATGATTTATACTCTATTATAGTAGTTTACAATTTTTAAAAAAATTAACACGATCGAGACTCTTTCTTCATTGTCTTTTAGTATTTCGTTTAGTGTTTTTCCTAGTTCTATTTTTTCTCTGAGCCTTTCGAATTGGGAACATTCTACTAGAAGGTGTTTCACAGTTTGCGGTGTATTGTTACATTTCTCGCAAGTAGGAGCTTCTAGACCTCTTAAAAGATAGCTATGAGTGAACTGGCAGTGCCCAATCCTTAGGCGGCATAGTATAATTTCTTCACGCCTAGACTTTCTGTTGCTAGTGAGCCATTTATCGCAATTGGGTTTCACTTCTTTCAGCTTACACTCTTTGATCCTCCACTCTTTTTCCCACTCTGCCAGTTGTTTTTTCTTTATTTCGTGTACCCAGTCTTCTAAAGTGATATATTTCACTCTAGTCACTTCCTCTTCTTCTCCTCCACTTCTTGCTAAATGGGCTGCATTGTCATTATTTTCATTTCCTAAAATTCCGCAATGAGCTGGTACCCATAACAATACAACTGTTATTCTTTTATTTTTTTAGATCCCACCAGATATTGAGAATTTCCCTAATTATGGAGTTTTTAGGATATGGATTGTCAATGGCAGTTAAAACGCTGTATGAGTCCGTCACAATTACCCAGTAGTTCTTTTCAGTTTCGCTTATAAGATATAAAGCATTCATGATGGCAGTGGCCTCTCCTGTGAATATTGAACATTCTCCAGGTAATTTAAACAGCAATTGTTTCTCTTTACTCGCAAAAGCACATCCTACGCTACCTCCTTCTTTGGATGCATCCGTATATATAAAATACAACTTTTTAAATGAAGATGTTACAGAACTTTTATTTTGTTAAAACTGCAATTTAATATTTCTGTCGATTTCTCTAAAAAGTTACCTTTAATCTTAGCTACTCAAATAAACTCATCAGAATCATTTGTAAATGAGATAGCAGCGATCCTCATAGCCCTTAGAACACTATCAGGAAGGCAAGTTCAGAGCGCTCTTCTTTTTACCGACTCTCGAGCAGCAATCCTCGATATTACTGACGTGAATAAATGTCTATTGGGTGCTATCTTGGAGTCTAAATCCCTCCTCTGCGATCTAACAGTCCGAGGCACCAATGTGGTCCTCCAGTGGATTCCGAGCCATTGCGGTATTCCAGGAAATGAGTAAGGGAATAATCTCGCCAGGAGGGGAGCAGAATTGCCTCAAACAGTCCATTCGAATCTTAGGATTCAATTCAACAAAAACAAGGTGGAAGGGAGATGTTATGGATGTTTGGTGAAAACCCGATCCCAGCAGACCTACCAAGAAGTGATGCACCAGCCTGCTTCCGCCTGGCCACTGGTCACGGCTATCTACAAAGTCATCTCCACAAGATAGGCGTGGCTGAAGATCCTAGATGTAAATTATGTGAACAAGCAAAAATGGATGCAGACAACCTAGACACATGTCATGCTTTGACGGATATAAGAAATAAAACATTTGTGAATGAATATATAAAAAAATCAAACTTGTACTGGGCAGCAAGATGTCGGATGATCGAATGACGAACTATGGCGTAGGAAAAAAAAAATCACTTGGAATTCATGCGGGACAATAACCCTCATCTATTCCCAATTGCTATTTATTTCTCATTTAGAGCCGTTTTTTTTTAAAGAATTTAAATAAATAAAAGTTTGACTTTTGAGGTTAATCAAGGACCTTATTACGAAAAAGTTCATTAGAACTTTTATTTTAAGAACATTTTCCCTAAAACATTTCACATAAAGTGTTAAAATTGAACTTTTTATAATATTTGGTAATATAGAGTTGAAACTTCCTCCTGGTTTACTTAAGGTCAGTCGCACATAACTCGTCAGAAGTAAAAATTAGTATATTTAAAACATTTATTAAATACAACTGCCATACTTTTAATTAATCTTTGGGCACAATCCAAAATTTTAATATGATCGTTCCATTTCTCCTCATCATCGGCAGAAATAATCACTAATTATGCAAAAGTATGGTTGAAATAAAAGAAAAGTTCAATTTGAACTGACACAATGAATATTAATCTAATATTTATTTGACCAAGATGAAACAAGGATATTTCAAATCGTTACTTAATTACATAAAGTTAGTTGATGTTTTGAGATTTGTCGCTACCGTAAGAACATATATTTATAATATCCCTCTGATTCCACTGTCTATTGTGTTTGACATGGCAAGTAAAGATAACAGAGCTTGTGATTCTTCGGTATAAATGCTTGGTACGTTAGGCCATTGAAACAGAGGAGTAACTTAAAAAACAAATAAAATAAAATAAAATGATGCTGGAGAAAGTCACGTGATAAAACAGTTAAATAAATAATATATAAGTTCATGGTTTACTCCATAATAATTTACAAATAAGAACATACATAGCCTTCTTAGGAAATTCAGTATGAAGGTTCATATGTAATGTTTATGTATCTTTGAAATTATCGGCAAACTGTAATGTATCTACACCACATTAATCCGTAAGGTAAACCTAGTGTTTAAATAAGACTAAGTGGATATCTGAGATGATTTAAGATGGATATGGTGTCGAAGAGCCTTCTCTGGTAACGGGGAACCAAAGGACCAATTTGTAAGACACGTGCGTGAATGGTGATCTCCTTAGGTTCAGTCATCCCGTTGGAGTTATTGGCCACGAGCATAGAATTCATCAATAAATATATACAACGCAAACACTTCGAACATCGTGTTAAGAACTGTCAATTATTTTTTATAGTTATTGTTATTATCACAAAAGTAAATCATGCAATTTTTGAAGTGAAAACTTCTAGGCGCGTTTTGCACTTTTTTTGGAGATTGAATTAGTATGAGACGTAAGATCTCCAGTGTGTAACGCTCGGACAAGGTCGACTAATTGAAGTGTTTTTGAATACGGAATAAAATATTTCCAAAACCAAAAATCGGTACCACATATTGTTAGCAATAGAAATATTCATCGTTTCATCCTCCTTTAATTAACTATTATTCCAAATCGTATCTTACTATGACACCGTATTAGAGAAGCTAAAAGGGAAAAAATATTATTAAAAAACAAATGAGTTTTATCGAAGGTATGGAATAAAATATTTCAGAAACTAAAAGTAAGACCTTCATACTGTGAGTGCGAGAAATGTTCAGCATTTCTTCATCTTTATAATGAGCTATTATTTATAATTTATATTTCATATTATTAATCTCGCCTAGTTGATGTTTTCACTTCTATCGTGTGGTCTAAATCATACAACTTAGTTTTTTTTCTTATACTTACCCATATTTATAATGTATAGTAAGGGAAACAATTGCAATTGTGAAAATTTTCTAATCTGAGTTTTCAACGGAAATACAAGTTTTGAGGTCCCCTGAGTCAAAATAACGAAGTCCCGCAAAATGATCTGTTTGTATGTGAACAGTCTAGCTCAAAATGAAAAATCGTTCGAAACTGATATTACGTATTTAAGATAGGTTTATGACTCAGATGTTACAGCAACTTTTCCCTAAAAAAACGGCTAACCGGAAGTGCCACTTTATATGCATGGAGAAACACATTTTTACAATTTTCTCAAAAACGGCTCTAACAATCTTGATTAAACTATCTTTGTATAATTAAGTGGTCTTGTAAATCATTCAGGTCTTATCCCCATGAGGGATTAACTGCCCAATGTTTATAAACGTCTTTCTCTAATGCACCTTTAATATGATTTATTTTAAAAAATATATCTTTTATTGATAGCAACTATAAAAAATGGCTAAATATGAAGTTTGAAAAAATATGATATTTGAAAAAGAGAAAAAGAAAAGTGCTTATCCAGTTTGAAAATGAATCTCCGAAAATAACATTCAGAAGGTATACGTATAATATATCGTTGGAAAGCGAAGCATTTAGGAAAAATGATATGAAGTAAATAAAGTTGTAGAAGGTAACGGAGAGTAACAAAAAATATATAAATAAAAATTTCTGAAAACTAACATTATTTACCGTAAATCACATGATTCCAAGGAAATTAAATGAAATTTTCTGACTAAATAGAAACTTTAATTTTTTTTTAAGTTTGAAAAAAAAATTTTAAACCATCGAACTAAACCAATGTCACCGTTCAAAATACTATTCCATTATTTTACTTGTGTGAAAGAAGAAGTGAAATATAAAAATATTTCATGAATATTATTATAACCTTTAATACATTTACTGTAGTTTAATAAGTCTAGATCAGGTATTTTATTTAAATAATTAGGCATCTATCGGCCGTTTATTCCGAAAAATCATCAAGTGCGCCTTTTAGAAAATTAAATTAGTGAATAATTTGTTTAATTTTAGATTTCTGAAATCCCAACTATATCTTTCTGAAATAACTTTTTTAATACAAACATGCTTTTATACATTTGTTTTATTAAGTTTCTTTTTTTTTCTTTTGTTATAATTTTTTTATTATTTTTGTTATAGTATATATGGTATCAACGAGTCTCAAACATCTCTAACATTCAATGCCCTATTTTGGCATTTATTATTTATTATTTATGATACAAAATTTATTATTTCTCAAATCATTGAGGTTTAATATATATATTACTTAATGCAACCTCAATTTATTTTTTTTATTTACTGATATTGTTGACTTTTATTTGTGAAGTCAATATATTATGTTACTTTTATCATTATTCTTTCTTTAGCACTACTAATTATTAATATTTTATATCAAATTATTTTATATTGGCTCCTGTTCGACTATTTTAAGCTTCAAATTTGGACGAAAAAGAAATATTTTATGGAATAATCCTGGCCCTTCTTACTCGATTTTCCGAACTGTTGTCGTCATTTATCTAAATCGATGTTGAAAATAGTCTCTGACCATGACTAAAATATTATTTTGGTGGAGCTAATCCGAAAATCAAAATAATACTTAATTCAGTTTGAAAGAATAGAATATTCATCGATAGGTGTTTGGTCTGTCACCCCTAGGTGCAAAAATTCAGTTTATTGAGTATCTGTTCAGTATCAATTTATTTTTATTTATTACAAAAAAATTTATTTTTTATAATACAACAGAGCCAGGCGAATTATGAAAAGAAATATTTACATAAAAATAAGTCATTTAATTTATTATTCCGATAAATTATGATGAAAGAAATGTCGGAAATCTATTAAGTTAATTCGAAATTCAATATCAGAATGGCGTGCCACAAACGATCAAAAAAGTAAATTTAAAAGTTTCTCTGAAGGAAAATACCTTTCCGAAGTACATAATATATATATACATAAATATATATATATATATATATATATATATATATATATATATATATATATATATATATATATATATATAAATATATATATATATATATATATATATATATTTTAGGAATGGGTGCGTGGCTGTAATGTAAATACGAATAAACAGATTGGAGTCGAGTTCATTACTCACAGCCCTTGCTTCAAGTGTATTGCTAAACTAAATAAACCGGACATCAAAAAGTGCTGAAATAGATTCTGAGGAAACAGATGTTAAAACAATTGGACGGAATGATCGGACAGTTTTTGCCGACAGAGTCAATAAACCTAGCTGGGAGAACTACGAAGGGTGGGGGGGGAGCCGGAGGAAGATAAACAGTGGAGTAGAAAGTAACCATTTGTTTTTACCACCTTCCAGTTCGCAGAAATCTTTCAGAGCAGTGGCTTTGATTGGTTCCCTTCTCCAGTAGTGACCTCCAGGTCCGATCGAGATTGAATTGCTGACGGGTAGAAATCACATCAGTGCAGGGTAAACTAATTACATTTCTTCAGCTACCGGAAGGGGAGGGAGTACACAGAGGTCAATATTTCAATTAACACTGAGCAATCTATCGATATAAAAAGTAAGTAATACTGAAGCAATTACTGCGATTTCATAAACTTGAATATGCTTTCATTAAAACAAAAAAAAAGAAAAACTAAGGTGAGTGCTTTAGACCACACGATATTATTAAAACATCAACAAGGCGAGGTTAATAATATGAAATATAACTTATAAATAACAGCTAATTACAAAGAAGATGAAATGCTGAACATTTCTCTCGCTTACAGTACAAAGGTCCGATTTTTAGCATCTGAAATATTTTAATCCATATGTGAAAACATTTCAATTAGTCGACTCTAGACACAGGCGGATTAACAGGGGAGGGGGGCTTTCGGGCTGAAGTCCTCCCCCCAAAAACGGTAAAATATAACCACGTTTTATATAAAAAAATATTAAAATCTATCTCTTAATGTATTATAGTTCGTGTAATTACATTTAATAGGACTTCAGGAACCACTTAAACACCACTTCATATAGGTATTTCACATCATTCTCTTTTTTTTCAATCTTCCGGGCTGAAGCCCCCCACCCTCCAAAATTAAATCCTGCTAGTGCTTCTAGGCGACTTTACACGAGCGTAAACTCTTCGGAAATCTGTCGGATCAGCCTAATTCATTCCCCACAAAAAGTTCAAAACGTGTCAAAAGAAATTTTCACTTCAATAATCTGGTGTGTCCACACGAACTTCCTCCCATCCAACCAATTGTAAACATATTCATATAACATCAAATGGGCCCATTAAAAAAGAAAATAAATAAATAAAGGATGAAATTACAGTAATTGTCCTGAAAACAGGTAAGAGAAATGATTAAAGTTTTCTTTGATGGACTAAATCGATGTGAACGGCAACATGAACCATCATTAAAAGCAGCTTGTAACATTAAATACACTGTAACTTACTACATACTTTACTATACACTTTATTGATATCAAATGAAATATACCAATAAATATAATTTTTATTTATTTCATTTTATATGTTTTTATAAAAATATTGTTGCATTTATTATTCTATCTATCTAATATTAATTTTTTATTATATTTTTTTTATTATCTCTTCTAAAGAGTTTATAAACTAAACAGATAACAAAAATCAGAGGCGTTGATGAGTTTAGGTTTTATGCCTGAAAGCCTAAACAAACAAAGAGACTGCAACTTTACTAAAACTACTCCGATTTTGTTTTTAAATATGTTTTCATTTATTATTCTCTTGATTTATTGTCTATTTTTATTTATTTGCTCTTTTTTTCTCCCTTCTAAAGAGTTTCTGAACTCAACAGACAACAAAAATAACTGACTCACAGGCGTTGATGACCCTAGGGTTTTATTCCTTAAAGTTCAAACATACAAATAAACTAGTCCAATATAGACTAGTTCATTATTTTCAATAATCAGACTTTATAATTGACTAAAAAAAAAAGTTAACCCTTTTCCTCAAAATTTGAGGTTTTACATGTCAAGATACGTATAATCCGAAAATCAAATTTTAAAAATCCATTCATCCGCCTAACGCTAACGCCGTCCAAGGTTTTTTTTACTGGACCGTTTTTTTTTAGATTTGGTAACAATGTCAAAGACCGCCCGAGGATGATGGCGGTCGGTAAAGCTGTCGCTATAGATGGTAGTGCCTAAACGGATAAACCGGTTTTTATGAAACTTAGCTAGAGTCTTCTTGATGCCCTTTAAATTTATGCATATGACACACTTCATCGAAAAGTACTTTCCTTTCAAGAAGATATCGAAAACACCCGTGTCATATAAACTGCAGGACCAAAACCGATGTAATGATTTCAATGAAATTTGTCTAAAATCTTCCTCTGAAATCCCTTTAAATTTATGTATATAAGGCAGTTCCCCGAAACGAAGCTAGAAAAAAAATTACGAAGGGTGATAAAATTCAATTTCAGAATAACTCAAAAGTATACACTTTTTTATGTTATATAGTCTTTTTAAATATTAATTTTGCAGGGTTTTTTTTTTTTTACAAGACATCCGAAAAAAAAAAAAATAATCGCTAAAATTGGAGGACTTACTTGGTGAAAAGATATATTTGCCTAAATATTTTCGACACTTTCTATTGCAAATCTGATATCCTTTGTTTTAATTTTTTATTTTCCGAAAGTTATTTATTCACGAAAGCAATAGATATTGTGTTTTTCGGACTAAGGAGGCTCTTAAACGTAGAGTTCAGTTGAAAACTTCCCATCAGAAATTTGACCCGATTCCAATACTTCCTTCACCTAATAGCGGCAGAAAAGTAATAAAATAAAACAAGTATAGACAATAGATACACTGTATCTTATCTAAATCTGGTTCGATTCTGATTTTCTTTATTTTTTTTTTTATTTGTTGCTAATATGCCTTGGTACCTTTCAAAAGATCCTATGTTGATTTTATTATGTAATATATATTTTGAGAGTTAGGCCTCAACACATCTTTTTTTCTTTATAACATTCTTCCGAAATTTTCTCCGTAATCCTCTTTATGCAAATAAATTGAAATGACTTTAAGTAGAAATTATAGAAAAGTATCATTAAAATCGTAAGAACCTTTTTTTTTTTTGTTTTAGTCTTCAGAAAAACATTTGTTTCTCTTATTGCGTAAGTAGCGCCCAATTTGTGTCAGAGGAATCGGTATCCAAAATCATTCGAAATAAATAACGAAATCGGTCCACTGGTTCCCGAGATAATCTCGGCACAGACATTTCAAATTCGGATTCTGGAACGTAAAGATCCGTTGAAAACCGCACATTGGAAATTTGACCCGATTGTAATGCTTTCCTTAACTAGTAGGGAAGTAAAAATGTAGAGACTATTTCTAATGTATAAGCAAAACATAAATAAATAAAAATACAATTAGTAAATTTAAACAGATAAATGGTGACATGAAAAGATTTGTGGAGAAACTACCCATTGGTGGTGATCTCATAAAACTCCACTTAAACAGGAGGTCACGATGTCATTTTCTTTTCAGACGCCTCTGAGTGTTATTATCGATCCAAGCGGGACGTTAGAAACTAGAGGGTCCGGATGGCTCTGTATTAGACCAAATCGGCCACATTTGGTTCGTTACGGATAGTTTTATTTGTGACAAAGTAAAGAGCATTGAGGATTTAATAAGAGCGGAATTCGAAGTAGCCCTAAGCTCGAAATAGACCTTTTATAGAGAGTGACTTACGCGTTTCTTTCTCAGTATTTAAACTTAAAAAAAATAAAATCTGTATTGCCTGAATGCCTAGAACTTTATGACCATTCAGAGCCTTAGTGTCATAAATAGGATAATAAAATGAACCAGCATAAAAATTCCAACCCAAAATACAAAAATAAATATAAGTGAGAACCACAATGAGAAAATTATGGTTATGTTACATCGAGAAAACTCTATATTAAAATAAAATTAAAATTCCCTGGAATCATTATATATGCATCTGAAAGCCATAATGAAGTCGTTAATTTGAAAACTGATACCAAAGTCATAAATAATTTTTATAAATAAATGAAAACTGTAATCAATAGTGAAGCTGTTTTAATTTGTTTTATTATTATCTTCTTTTTTTATCCACCCGGTGAAAATGTCAATACTAAAAATGTAATAAGTTTCAAATTAATACGATGTTTTTTTTATTTTTAGTATATATTAGTCCAATATTCATAATAATAAAATATAATGTTCTCACAATATAATATTCATTTTTTATCTTATTATCAATGTTAGTGTTAAATGGGATTTTGATTAACGCAGTCATGCCAGGTGTCTAGTTCTTCGGAGATAACAATTTTAGATATCGCTGCAGATAGCCATAAAGTCTTTTATGGCTTGGAAGTTATCCTATTTATGTGAACCTGTAAATAGCAGCATACACGATACCTTCATATTGCAGACAATATATGTTTCTAAGGGTTAAAATTATAACCACGAAGGCAAATCATACTAGGATTGGTATATTATTGGTATTATTTCAATGTTGACAACTGCTCTTCCTCTATGGGAGGTTTGGTTACATTTGGCAAAGTCTATAGTTGGTTACTAGTCATTGAAGTATTAGTTGCTTTATATATTTATTTTTATCAGAGTGGGAAATTCATAATTTAAAAAAAACAATTCTGATCAAAATTTTTATCAGGAATTTTTAAAAATCATTTGAGGATTTTTATTAAGAGCTATTTTGATTTTATACCATTTTTCATCCCAAATGGTAAAAATCATTTCCTGATCATTATTTTTTAATAAAATCTTTACAATCAACAACAATAACAATTCTTGAGTTATACTTTTTTAAATGAGAAATATAATTTTTTCCTTATCTCTATGACATATTTTGAGTCTATAATAGTAGGTGGAGAATATTGTTGTAAACTATATGTCGACTGGTATCAGAACATCTCTGTATTGTATTACAAATAAAATTGTATGTATTTATGTATTACAAATACATAAATACATCAAGTAAATAAGTACATAGAAAAATGCTTGGTAAGAAACTACCCACTGGCAACACTCTAATAATATGTCTAGACAATCAGATCACGAAGCAACCTTCTTTTCAGACGCCTCGGAGAGTTATCGGTAATCGAAACGGAAGCAAATTTAGAAACGAGAGAATTCGGATGGTTATGAAGTTTATTATGGAAAGATAGGTACCTGGATTGGGCCAAATCGGAACATGTGGAACATTAATGATCTTTATGGATTATTTTCTTTGTGACAAAGTAAAGAGCATTAAGGATTTTACGAAGGATTTTGGATTGTAAGGATTGGATACGTGAGGAATTTGATGGTTTAGTGGAGCCCAATAGCTCAACTCCGTAAGTCCAAATAGATCATATAATAGTCGTGTATATAATTAATTGTCTTTTGTAATTTATTGGACGTATATAGCATTTGCCTAGTAAGTGTTGGGAGTAAGCGGAAAGGTCGAGCAGTTTCTCGTCGTTTCAGTCTTGTATGAGGATTCCAAGTGAGAGATGTTTGTCCAGGTGGAGTCCTAGGTATCGGATTTGTTCAACAGGAATAAGTGGAGGGAGAGGATTATTAAAGAATACTGTAGGACGGGAAGTCGTAGCTTTACGATGAGTGTGAAAAATATGGTTTTTATTTTCTGAACAACATATTTTTAATCACAATTTAAATAATTATGATAAAAAAAAAATATGAATCGTATCAATCAGTGATGATTATTTTTAATCGAATAAATACAGATCAAAGATCAATTTAATTTTTTATTTATAAATCAGGCATGATATTTAAATTAAAAATCAAATGTAATAATTATTAGATGATTTTGGTAAAAATAAAAATAAAATAAAAAATAATTATCGATTTCAAACCATGATTTTTACAACATAGTCCGAACGACTCATTTCTGTCCGAATGGTAAGTCCTCTATTTATATATATTGTTCAGGCATACGTTCTAACATTATTTGATCCATGTACTAATGTCGTGATGATACATAAATGCGCAAAGATTTTATTTTATTTATACATCAAATAATGTTTTTAAATTCTGAGACCCCTGAAGGCTATACATTACTTATAAAAAGCTTCTTGGACAGTAATCCTTAACTTATATACATTTTCTCTGACAATTTAAAATTTTCAGAGATCGTGCTAGCACCATAAATAATGTTACTTGATTTTAATTTGATTGATTTAATGTTGTACAGTCCTTTTAAATAATTTTAAAATAATCTGGAAATTCCTTTGAGATGAGGTAATCCCGACCACACTGAGAATAACACAAATAAATATTATACATTTCATATTTACTATTTACACAGGTAGATATACCAAAACGTCATATTTTCTTGAATGACAATACCTCAATAGTTGTTCAAAATTCAAATTAACAACAAAAATTAGAGATGATTTCACTTCGGAATTAGTTGCGGTATATGGCACCATGATGTAAAATAAATAAATAAACTTCGGAATTAGTACTTAAAGTTTTATTATTCAAAAATACGATTTATGAAATATAACATAAAATAAATTGAGAGAAAAATCCTCCGCACGATGACCGGTGCGAACTGAGATCATGGTACTAGCACATAGAGAAGAAAGAACAATAAAGAACTGCTTATAGAAACTGTCCAATCAATATCCCATCCAATCAATAGAACTGCGTGCAGATAAATGAAAAGAAAAACCCCAAGAAAGGCAGAGATGGAGCAGGCTTGTTAAGGCGGCAAAAGATCTACGTGGTCTGTAATACCAAAAGAAAAATATTTTTAAAAAGTTGATTTTTAGAATGTTTAGTGATCAAATATTTATAAAAATAGAATAGGATAAAAAATATATTTAAAAATAGTTCTGATGCGTTATGGTATTTTACATCATGGAACTAACTTCAAATAATGTTACTGATTTTGTATTTATTGTTTTAAGTTACAACTGTATTTTACTTTCACTTACGTATATATGTAATATATACGGAAGGGTAAGTATTGCGATCGAGAACAATTTTGAATCTGAGTTTTCAACGTGTATTTCAACAGAAATACACGTTTTGAGGTACCCTGAGTCGAAATGACCAAAACCTGAAAAATGGTCTGTGTGTCTGTGTGTTAGTAGTCTAGCTCTAAAACGAAAAGTCGTACGAAACTGATAGTACGTATTTATAATAATGTTTATATACCTTAGATATGACAGCAGCTTTTTCCTCAAAATCAGCTAACCGGAAGTGCCACTTTATATTAACGCTGAAACACATTTTTATAATTTTCTCAAAAACGGCTCTAACGATTTTGATTAAACTCGGTGTATCATTGTCTAATTGAGCAATCTTTAATATCAATTAACTCATATCCTCATTGATGTCACTTTACAGGGCTTAAATGCCCAATTTTCATATACGTCTTCCTCTAAAGTACCTTTAATATGGTTTATTTTAAAAAGGTAATCATTTCACATTATTCAGAGTTAAGAAAACATGCTAAATATAACTTTTGAAAGAATTTGATGAGTTAATAAACGAAAAAAAAAAATTAAAATGCAGAAAAACCTGCGTTGCTACAGCCTGTAGCGCCTAAACGAATGTACCGATTTCAATGAAACTTCGCTTAAAGTCATTTTCTCGACACTCTTGAAATTTATCTATATGACCTACTTCAACGAAAAGAAGCTGCAAAAAAAGTTACGAGGGATGGTAAAATTAAATTCAGAATAACTCAAAATATTTACAAAAGTCTGCGGAATTTCCTAAAAAACAAAAAAAAATCGTTAATTTGGACAATTAGAAGGAAACATATGAACCGTCGCTAGTTTTTTTTTTAAATATGTTCTGTTGCAAAGGTTATATCTTTTGTTTTGGTTTTTGAATTTTGAATGTGTTATTTAGCATATTACTAATGATTGAAAAAAACAGTTTAGTCTGTTAATCGGATTCACCTTTTATTTTTTTTATTTTTAACTATTAAGGTAATGTTACTTTAGACCTATAATCGTTTGGAAGTAATAAACCATTGTGAAATAATTTGCAGCGTTTTTTACGTACAATACATGTTGTTGATTGGTTAATATTCATTTTTTAATGTTATTATTTGTTATATTATGTCTAATAGTAAGTCTTTTGAAGGGATTTTTATATATTTTTTTCACGTAAAAATTCAAAATATATTCTAAAAACAGATTTTATTCCTGAAGAGCCGAAAATTTGGATACATTTAAAATATACTTTTTTAATTGTTGAGACTAAAAAGAAATGTTTCTAGGGATATTTAATAAAGTATCTTTCTTAAAAACATCTTTCAGAAGAAATAAGTACCTAAATTTATACCTTTATTCACACTATATTTCAACACTGCAATCATCATCTCCGGAATCAACTTACTCACAGCCTGCATAGATAACTTTTTCAACTAAAAATATCACTAAAATGACATTACTCAAAAATGTTGAAATTGGAGTTAGTCATTCTGTGGTTTATAAAAGCAAAGAAAGTTGTGTGGCTTATAAAAGCAGATGGAGTGACTAAATTTTTATTGTCTACCGTCAATATACTAAATAGACATTTTGTAATTTTAATGGTCTTAATGATTTATTATCTGTAAGTTTTAAGCTTTAGCTCCGTTTGAAATGCACTTCAAAAGATTTTATGATAACCCAGCATTGCCAGAAAATAATTTCTATTCAAAGTAGAGCGGTAAGTGGAAGTTGTGTGTTGCGCGCACCAGATTTTGTTTTTTTAATATTACATTCTGTCTCGATAGAAAATGGTAACAGTGATAAAATATCACATTTACACTCTATTTAGAAAACATAAATAAATAAAGTGATAGAACTATAATAAATAGGAATAAAATAGTTTTAAAAATAAGATAACAATATAAGTGAAACAAAATAATTTGACACAATTTTGAAACAGCAATAAAATAATTTGACCATCGGTTTTCCTTATTCATGCCTTCATAATTCATGAAAATAAAACGAAACACTAATTTAAAAATGTCGCATATCGATGATTAACGATAAATGTCAGGCATGGATTACTATCCTCACGTTTTATGTTAATTAAATTCAATTTACCAATACATCTATTTATATTGAACCTGGAAAACGAGTTCTCTTCAGTAAGCCAAAATTTATTTATGATTAAACAAATTTGAGAGTCTTGCAAGTTTCACATCACCACATCTTATGGAAATAGACTATTGAGAATAGAGCAGGTGGCATATAACTCATGAAGATGCGGGTACTCAGTCAGCCTTCACAATCGTGGTTTCTTCCTCGTCTCATGGCACGTCTCAAGGCCACTTAGTTGACATGAATTTGCTTAACAAATGAGTACAGTCCTCTTCTTCTATTCACTTGAACTCAAATGCAATCTAAGGTTTTAGCAGTTTCACTAAAATGAACTCAGTTGTTTCTGAGTGATGATGTTTTTTCCTTCGTGTAAAAAAATAATTTTTTTCCGATCGCTTTTTAAAATACCTATAAAAAACATAAATACGTTATTATGCCGTGCATGCGCCAATCTTGGTTGGATTTCGGTATAAATTATTACTTTCCTACCTATACTAGGTAAGGAAAGTATTGCGATCGGGTCAAATTTCAGATATGCGGTTTTCGACGGATCTATACGTTTCAGAGTCCCGCGAGTCGGAAAAACACCGTTTAGACTGGTTCTTTTTTTTAAGGCAATGAAATTCTATTCAAAACTATATAAAAATCGTTCATTTCAGAATATTAATGAAGTTACAGCTATTCAATTTCCAATGTAAGATTACTGGTACCTATCCCGTTGTCAGAAAGGGACGAATAATAGAAAACAGATAACTTATTATAACTTATGAAAGTAAAAAAATCTGTTGCCTGTATCACACAAGCTTTACTATTATCTCTGGATTAAACATAAATGCGTACCTTATTATGCCGTGCACACGCCAATCTTGTATAGATGTCGAAATAAATTTCATTGAATTTCATTTATTAATTAAAATTTACATAAATAATTGTTAACAATATAATAGCTGTGAAATGTGGAGGCATTGGTCATATGAAATGAGAGTAAGGTTAATACAATATTTTTATGTGATTATACAATTTTAGGTTTCATTAATAATTTTAATTTATACTGCATCGTGTGGTAGATTCCAAACTTTACTGGCATGACCCTTACTGCCGTCACTTAAACTTCGTGTAATTTCCATGAAATTTAAATTGAGTTTGTAAAAAAAAATAATTCTTATTTGTGATTGTATTTACTTCTATTTAAGTTCAACTATACCGCTGTGGTCTCGATTTTCTTCTTAAATATCGAAGTTGTGTAACATAAACTTTTTGTATTCCATCTTAATTAGACAAACAAAAAGTTGAATTTTTCTTATAAATTTTTGTTCCATCCATTATATAAGTGAAAATTTACCTATTAAGTTTATATCAATACTGTTATTGCAAAAAGTCGTGTGCATAAATTTTCAAAGTCTGCGCTTAAGGGAAATAGCAGAGGGCAGTAAAATATGAAATTATACCAATAAATCATCAAGAAATAATTAGTTTTTATGCTCTCCTGTAAAACATATTTTCAATTTTTACATACGACTTTTTGCAATAACAGTAACTAAATCCATGTTCAGTATGAACTGGATTTTTTTTTTTTTTTTTACGGATCATCTAAAATGCGGGACTCTTTCGCATTTTAGTATTCGCTGATGAAAAAAACTTGTGGATGTAAAATGCGTGAATGTTAAGGGATTAATTTATTTCCGAAAACGTCTTCTCCAAGATAATTTATCTCAAACGAAACATTTTAGACCTTTTAATTTATTAATAATTTTTTTCAAAATATATGGTTATATTTTGCCATTTTAGGAGGGGGACCCGAAACCATCCCTCATAGTCTGTGGCTTCTATGTGGCAAGTATAATCCCTCTCTTCTAACAGTCATTATCATCAATATCATCAGACAGAGTCTTGGGTTTTCGTTCGGGGGTGGAAGGTATGCAATTACTACTCCAAATTTAATTATTCACTAACGTTAATCTATAACTACTAGCTATAAACTACTTAGGTATTCAAGTATTCTCTCTGAACACTTATAAATGTCCTGAATTATGACAGATTGTAATATTTCTGAATAAATAAACACTATGTAATATAGATAATTTTTTAGCTAATGAAAACGATAATATATACTGACCTTACTTGGCAAAGGTTTTTTTTTTTATTGTGTAGTGAATCAAATTATCCTTCAAATGATTCTAAACATAATTTGCTAAGAAATGTTTATTTTCCAATAGGCATAACTTTTATTTCACTTTTTCTCTGGGATAAAAGTGATACTTAATATGAAACCTAATAAATGGCCAAGTCTCTAATAAAAATCGTTAAAACCGTTTTTATGCGAAAATCAAGTGTTTCGCTTCTTAGTTAATTCATTACATAGGGATCAGAGACCGAAACCCTTACTTAAAAAAAAAATAGATAAAAATAAAAAAGATTCAACAAAATCAGTCCGTTCCTTCCAAAAATATTTCCACTCCAAACTGACAGAAAGAGAAATAATTGAAAATCCATTTTTTTGACAAAACTTAAAAAGATCTTTTAAAACAGCACATTGAAAATTGGACTTTATTACGATACTTTTCTTACATTGTTTCGGTATGAAAGTGATAAAATGATTCCCTATAATATTTTCACAGGGCTGCCTCCATACGAAGATCTGATTATAATTTTTTTAGTAGAAAAAGTTTAAAATGCATACGGTTATTTTTAACCTAAAAAAATAATTTAAACTTTTCAATCAATCAATGAATAACATTTGATTGAAAATAAATGTTTGTGAGTCGGATTATATCTTTAATTACATAGACCTTCGATATTTTTTTGCAACTTATTGTACAGTCGATATATACACAATTATATATTTTTAATAAATCATACTCATCACGATTTTTTTCCTAACTATAATTTAATAACAAATAATAGAAAAATTCAAACTGATTGAATTTCCAAAGTCACAGATTTTCCCATAACCTAACCTCTCTATTGATCCAGTTGAGCTCTGAGGGTACCATCCACTTTTCTGAGTCATGGGCAGATTAGGAAGATTAAGTGTTAAGTGCAGAGAGTGGAGATAAGCTCTTGGAAAAACTTGGACGAGCTCTCATCTTACGTGGGATATGACCAACTCCTCTACTTGGTCAGGCTTTGAATTGTTTCCAAGACGGATAAATCATTGCATACAATCAATAGCATCTGTTTTCTACTGAATGTGTATTTCTTTGATTTTTCTTTTTTCGATGTTGGTATAATGTTAATTCTTCTGCCATTATGAAGGAACAAAATAAAAATTCGAACATTAAAGTTGTAGGTATATCTATTTTATATATTATGCGACACTAAATAGACTTTATAAAATTAAATTAAATTTACTATTTATTGAAACATTAAAATTAAACTTCTAAGCAGGTATATAAAACAACTATTAACACTTAATTGAATGAATCGGGTTCCATCTGATTATTCGCTTTATTTTTTGTGGTGTCGTAACGTTTTATCTTAAAAACTTTTGTAGGGCTAAATAAAAGTTTTTATGATAGAATAAAGATGCCACTACAAATAAAGCGGATGGTCGCCATTCTAATGATATAATGAATAATAAGAACAAAATTAAAAGCCATAAAATAAATAGAGGACGATAAAAGGGGGAAAAAATAGTTTGGGTAAGGTCCTAGCCTAATCAGGAGAAATAAATCCCAAACATACCAAAGTAATACCGCTCTTCTTGTTTTATAACTTGATATTTGTGATATAGTTTCATCATACTTTCTTCTTTTAAACCATTTCATTGAGTAATATAGAAAGAGGCTGTAGTGAAAAAAGTATTCATTCACACCATTTTTACCGAAAATAAATAAAAGTTAAATAATAATAGAAAAGTATATATAAAATAATAAAAAAGAAATAAACTTAAAGATAAGTAAAGTAAAATAACACATACAAAAACGTATATAAACTATTTACAATCAGCTAAGGGAACTTTGAACCAGACTTCTCCACAGGTGGAGGAAAAGAAAAGAATCCAGGAAATTATTTTCTGATTGTTTCCTTTTTGAGGAGAACCCTCGTGTCATGTGGTGGTAATATGGCAGCGCCCAGGCATGGAAGGGTGGGAGCTCGCATGGCTGCCGCACAACGAAACAAGGAGGATTTTCACTCCAAAGGAATTTAGAAACTTTGGGATTACAATCCAAATAGAATAGAATCTCGATAGGAAAAAAAATACTCGTAAAAATTGTCTATAGACAATAGTTGAAGAAACTTAAAATGTTGACGTACTATTGCAAACAGCGCCGCTACTCCGGTTACTAGACCACCGCCTATTATGATTGGCGAAAAATAAATTATACCACTTGACGTATTAGAGGAGTTCAAGAAAAATTCTTTAAATATTTTTTTGTCAAATTTCGTATTGATGACAACAAAAAAATTTCAGAAAAATAGAACATCCTAGAATAGTAACGATGACTATACGTCTGAACAAATTGTATAAAGCGTTTGATAAATATAAGTATTTATTACTAGTTGTCAACCTACAAGAAGAAATCAACTCAAACGGCACTTAAGGCGTAATGACCATCATTGATCAACGGCATCCCAAAGAATTATTTCGAGATGGAACTAAAGAGATACCTCGAGTTTTTTTTTTCTTACGCCTCTTGACTTCTCTGACTTCCGGCATAAGTCACAAGCAGCTAAGTCACAGAGTTCGAGATACAAAAAATAAACAAATAAAAATAGTGATCTTTATTAACAATATAGATCTTTGAAAAATTTGATAAAACATAGAATTCGTGGATTAGGTCAAATTATTCACGAATTGTAAATTTCTAGTTATGTAATATATTACTAATTATTAATTTATCATTATTTAGTTATCATGATTTATCATGCTCCATCGTCAAATTTTTAATTCATGTTATAAAATGTATCATCTAGAGCAACATCCTGCTTTCGACCTATAATTGGGTGTCTGCCCCTGCTTTTTTTTATTGGTCAAAAGCAGGATGTTGCCCTAGATGATACATTTTATAACATGAATTAAAAAATTGACGATTGAGCACATTTTAATTTTAAGCCTTGCATCCACAAGATTATTGGGATTGTAGTTCCGAAGATGGGAGTAAATTTCCCGAAACGTCAACTAACTTGTTAACATGTAACGTTGATAATAGAAATATACTCAATTGTTACCAATTGGAAGTTATTATTTCCAAATAACTAAAAATAAATAGACAACTTCCCAGGAAAAAGAAAAAAGAAAATAATTCATTATCTTCATAGTAGCTCCTTTATTCTACATTATATAGCATTTCCAAGTCAATTTCAACCTTTTCCAAGTCAAATTCAACCTTTTCCAAATCAAATTAAACTTTTTCCAAGTCAAATTCAACCTTTTCCATTTCAAATTAAACCTTTTCCATTTCAAATTCAACCTTTTTTTATTTATTTAATTATCTTTAATTTTTCGATGCGTGGGTCTGTTATCGTATGAGTAGTTTTTTAAAATAACCTCCTTTTTAAGATTACGTGACTGCGTTTCGAATTATTTAAGTTTTTTTGACTTATTCGATATAAGGGTATATTTTTATGTTTCCCGATCAGTAAATTTTGAAAATGACATCCATTTTATGTTTACGCCACTGTGTTTTGACTTATTTAAGTTTTTAGAATTTATCCAATATAAAGGTCTACTTTTTTGTTTCCGGAGCCGTAGATTTTGAAAACGACCTCCATTTTAAGATTAGGCCACCGCGTTTCGACTTATTTGAGTTTTTCGGATATTTTTCATATGAGGGTGTATTTTTATGTATCCGGAGCTGTAGATTTTGAAAATGACCTCCATTTTAAGATTAGGCCACCGCGTTTCGACTTATTTGAGTTTTTCGGATATTTTTCATATGAGGGTGTATTTTTATGTATCCAGAGCTGTAGATTTTGAAAATGACCTCCATTTTAAGATTAGGCCACCGCGTTTCGACTTATTTGAGTTTTTCGGATATTTTTCATATGAGGGTGTATTTTTATGTTTCCGGAGCTGTAGATTTTGAAAATGACCTCCATTTTATGATTACGCCACTGCGTTTTGACTTATTTAAGTTTTTCGAATTTATCCAATATTAAGGTCTACTTTTATGTTTCTTGAGCCGTAGATTTTGAAAATGACATCCATTTAATGATGACGCCATTGCATTTTGACTTATTTAAGTTTTTCGAATTTATCCAATTTAAAGGTCTACTTTTATGTTTTCGGAACCGTAGATTCTGAAAATGACCTCTATTTTATGATTACGCAACTGCGTTTCAACTTATTTAAATTTTTAGAATTTAACAAGTATAAAGGTCTAATTTTATGTTTCTGGAGCAGTAGATTTCCCCCATTTTGTAAATGACCCAATTTAAAGTTTAAGCCACTGTTTTGGATTATAAAAGTTTTTTTTTTACTTTTTCGGTATAAGGATCTACTTATATGTTATCCGAGACGTATTGAAATTTTTCTAATCTTTAATATTTAAATTTATCTAATATTTAAGCTCCATTTTATGATTAAGCCGCTGCATCTTGATTAATTAGGCTTCATTTTGGATTTTTTCAATACAAAGTTTCATCAATATGTTTTCGAGTATGAATAAATAAATAAATATTATGAAGCTAAAGTAAAATTAACCACAGAATACAAACTAAAAAGCCGAAAAGCAACTGGTAATAAATTTAACGTTCCGTGTTCAGATTTTTCAGCTAATTGTTTGAAATCTTATAATTTTGTGATAGGAGACCACAAAATTAAAAAAGATAACTAAAATTAAATTAAAAATGAGACAATACATATTTCATTTATTTTGATTAGTTTTTTTTATTTATTTATTGAAAAATAAATTATTATTCGAAGGAAAAAGCAAAAACACTTAACAAAACCGAAACACAGTGGCCTAATCTTAAAATGTAAGTCGTTTTAAAAACTAAGGCTCCGGCATCATAAAAGTAGACCTTTAAATTGGATAAATTCGAAAAACTTGAATAAGCCGAAACGCAGTGGCGTAATCTTAAAATGGAGGTCATTTTCAAAATCTACGACTCCGGAAACATAAGAATACACTCTTTTATGATAAAAATTCGAAACACTTAAAGAAATCGAAATGCGGTGGCCTAATCTTAAAATGGAGGTCATTTTCAAAATCTACGGCTCCGGAAACATAAGAATACATCCTCATATGAAAAAAATCCGAAAAACTCAAAGAAATTGAAATGCGGTGGCCTAATCTTAAAATGGAGGTCATTTTCAAAATCTACAGCTCCGGAAACATAAGAATACATCCTCATATGAAAAAAATCAGAAAAACTCAAATAAGTCAAAACGCGGTGGCCTAATCTTAAAATGGAGGTCATTTTCAAAATCTACAGCTCCGGAAACATAAAAATACACCCTCATATGAAAAATATCCGAAAAACTCAAATAAGTCGAAACGCGGTGGCCTAATCTTAAAATGAAGGTCGTTTTCAAAATCTACGGCTCCGGAAACATAAAAGTAGACCTTTATATTGGATAAATTCTAAAAACTTAAATAAGTCAAAACACAGTGGCGTAAACATAAAATGGATGTCATTTTCAAAATTTACTGATCGGGAAACATAAAAATACACCCACATATCGAATTTGTCAAAAAAACTTAAATGATTCGAAACGCAGTCACGTAATCTTAAAATGGAGGTTATTTTCAAAACTAGGTACAGGACAGCATAATACTAGTCCCTAAGAAATCCGAATAGGTACAATAAATCGATATCCGTAAGTGAAAATTCTACTTAGGAGAGCATAATAATAGACTTTCATATTGGAGGGAGGGAGGGGATGGCCATTATTTAAAAAAAAAATATAAAATTTACAAAATCTTAAAACATTAATTTGAAATGAAAACGGTTGAATTTGAATTGGAAAAGGTTTAATTTGAAATGGAAATGGTTGAATTGACTTGGAAAAAGTTTAATTTGATTTGGAAAAGGTTGAATTTGACTTGGAAAAGGTTGAATTTGACTTGGAAATAATTGAATATCACATAGAAATATCACACTGAAAAAATCTAAAATGTTAAAATAAATGGATATGCAACTGCGTAATCAATTTTTTTTTTGTATTTTTTAAAAGCTATGCCGTCGATAATATAGTAAGTGGCCTTCATTTCGAAAAAAATCGAAAATTGCCAAAAATTCTAAAGTTGAATTTGAAATGGAAAAGGTTGAATTTGACTTGGAAAAGGTTGAATTTGAAATGGAAAAGGTTTAATTTGACTTGGAAAAGGTTGAATTTGATTTGGAAAAGGTTGAAATTGACTTGGAAATGCTATATATACACATTACGTACCTAGCAACACCGAAGTATTGACAGCTACCTATAGTATTTTACAGAATTAATACAGAATTTTAAAAAAACATCATAGCCGAAGAAAAACCTCACTGAATTTACAGAATCATTGGTTGGTACTCACTTAGGATAAGAGTTGAATAAGATTAAAAATGAAACATTTAAACTTTACGAGACACGTGCCACCAATTTTTATTGGCAAGAAACAAATTCTTCAGACCGTCACAGTACATTATCTGAATCTAATATACGACAGAAGGATGACTTATTGCTCACACACCAAATGAAAAAAAAAATTAACATTATTGGCACAAATTTAAACAAAATTAAAAATATTGTACTCTCCTTTTTCCAAATCAAAATTGAAAATCAGACAGTTAAATACATAAACATACCTACTACATATTTTCATAGATTTGTGGTTCAAGAATCCGAGAAAAAAATACTCACAATAACTAAAATATTCTCAATCCAAAATTTTAAAAATTTTCTTCGTTTTTAAATCTTATGCACACAACGTAATTCTTATAACATATTTGAAATATATGATATATAACATTATAATTGAATAGCAAAATATTTTAAAGACATTTCATTTTTCGCCCGATAAATTGAAGCAATTAACTTTTAAACCGATTTATAAAAAGTTTGCCTTTAAAAATTTAAAATCCTTCAGAATTGGTGATATACTTCAGAGCTTGCTTGCTTTTACACAACTTAAGTCATTTTAGAAATTTCAAATTTTAGTCAATCAGGAGTTTTGCCTATCAGGCCCCCCTATGAGACGTTTCAATATTCTTTTTTTTTTTTTTTTTTTTTTTTTTTTTAATTGAATAATAATTCAGCCACTGTTGGAGGGCTATAAGTATTAAGGCTAGAAGTTCTCATTCATACAGTATATACAAGTAATACAGAAGTAACTATAAATATAAGAAGTAAATAAATAATACTTATAAAAAAAAGTAAATCAATAGGAAAAAAATAAATAATAAATAAAATTAAGAAAAAAAAATAAACAAACAAAATAAAATAACAACTTCTAAACACATTCATACCTATATACAATATATACATTCGCCCAGGAATCTCCGAGCCAGGCTTTTCTCCCCACATGTGGAAAGTAAAGCAGGACTCCAGAGATCCCAGTGCCACTTTTCCAGCCGCATCACTAGTATTAAAAGCCAGTGGAGGCTGAAGGAGGGCACTAGAGCCACAGATGCTCAGGACTTGAGTGGAGAAGCTGGCCATTGCCAGGACTCCAGAAGCATATTTACAATAGATCTCGCGGCCACTGCCGTTTTAACCTTCGAGGGGGATTGTAGGGATGGTGGGAGCTGGATAGGGATTGAGCTAGAGGATTTGGATGATGGATAAGGTTCTGGTGAAAGTTTGAGAATCTGGATGGGATGATGTCGAGGACAAATGGGATGTTAAGGTCATGGTGTAGGGTCTTATTTGTGACATAATATGGGGCATTGACTATTGTTCTAAGTACTTTGGACTGGAAGGATTGGATGCGTTTGATATTCGAATGTTTAGCAGTTCCCCACAGTTCAAGTCCGTAGGTCCAGATAGGTTTCAGTATTGTCTTGTAGATTAAAAGTTTATTTTCAATCGAAAGATGAGATGTCCTGCTTAGTAGTCTATATAGCTGGCCATATCGTTGGTTAAGTTCTTGTCTTTTAAGTCTTGTATGTGGGTTCCAAGTTAGTCTTTTGTCTAGAAGGAAGCCAAGGTAACGGACTGTATCTGAGTAGGGAAGTGGTATTGAATTGAAAAGGATTGTGGGACAGGATCTGCGTCGCAGGGTGAAAGTAATATGTTTGCATTTTGCTTCATTGATTTTGATGCGCCAGTTGTTGCACCACTGTTCAATCAAGGAGAGGTGAGATTGTAGGTTTAGAGATGCTATTTGAGGATCTGAGTGGGAAGATAGAATGGCAGTATCATCAGCAAATGTAGCTAGGAAGGTATCGGGATTTGAAGGGATATCGGCAGTGAAAAGGATGTAGAGAACTGGACCCAAAACACTGCCTTGTGGAACACCAGCCTCAACTGGATAGTAAGTGGAGAATTCGGTGCAGCAACGGACTTGGAAGGAACGATTTGAGAGATAGGATTTGAGGACTAGGTATAAGGATTGGGGTAAATGGGTTTTGAGCTTGAAAAGCAAGCCATCGTGCCACACCCGGTCGAAAGCTTGCGCTACGTCCAGAAAGGCACCAGTGCAATATTGCTTGTTTTCAAGTGCAGAGGATATATGGTCCACAACACGAAGGCCTTGTTGGACAGTGGAATGTCTTGAGCGGAATCCAAATTGATGAGAAGGGATGTTGTGGGATTCGAGTATGGGTAGGATGCGTTTGAGGAGGATTTTCTCAAAGATTTTTGAGAGGATAGGGAGTAAGCTTATCGGTCTGTAGGATGATGTGTTATTAACGGGTTTGCCTGGTTTTGGAAACAGCACGATTATGGAATGTTTCCACACCAAAGGAAAGTTGGTTGTGCGAAGGATGCAGTTGTATAGATAGGTAAGGAATATGATTGCTTTTTTGGGAAGTTGTCTGAGGATTTGTGAAGTGAGGAGATCATATCCAGGGGATTTTCGGGGTTTTAATTTGTTTATGAGGAATTTTACCTCAGAGGGGTTAACAGGTTTTGGAGGTAGAGAGAGAGGAATTGGTGAAGAGAGAAATTCTTTAACTTCAGCAGTGTGGGTGGGATGGAGTTCGGGATGAGGAGTGAATGTGTAGGATAGATGTTTAGCAAACTCTTCAGCTCTATTCGCATCTGACGAAGCCCAGGAACCATCATCACGGCGGAGGGGGTGGGAAATGGATTGGAATTTAAGGATTTTTTTAGTTACAGTCCAGAGGGAGTTATCACTAGATGATAATGAGGAAAGGTAGGAATTGTAGGATTGGGTTCTAAAGATATCCAGTTTCTTTTTTACCTGTTTGGAATAATAATTATACGATTTCCGGTCATCAGGATGCCTGGTTCTTTGCCAGAGGGCCCTAGAGCATCGTTTGCTATGGATAAGGTCCAATAGGTCTTGGGGTAGAGGATTTATACTGAGGTGTTTTTTGGGACGATCAGGTGAGGATGCAGTCCAAACTGCTTGCTGGATCAGGGTAGTGAAGGAGTCCACTGCATCGTCAAGGTCTTCAGGTGTTTTTAAGGAAACTCTGAGGTCTATATTATCATCCAATATTTGACGGAAAAGGTTCCAGTTAACTGGTCCCCTGATGAATGAAGGAGGGGATGATTTAGGAATGGGTGATGTGGAAACGGTTAGGACTATAGGACTGTGGTCTGAGGAAAGATCATCAAGCCTTGAAATGGAACAGTGTAATGATCCTAGACCTTTGTGTAGGAAAAAGTCTAGAAGGTCGGGATTGCGGTTGGGATCTGTTGGCCAGTATGTGGGAGTATTAGGTGAAAGGATATTGCTGCGATGGGAATTAAGTGCAGATAGCAATGTTCGCCCTCGGGAATTTGTGGATCTGGCTCCCCATTGCTGGTGTTTTGCATTTAAATCTGCACCTAGGATGAAATGGTGTCCTAAGGAATTCAGGAAGGAAATTATTTGGGATTCGGAAATGGGTATTTTAGGCGGGGAATATGCCGCAACTAATGTTATTGGGTAAAGGGAAGTTTGGATTATTACGGCAGTGGATTGTAGGAAATTATGGGTTGATAAGGGAAATAAATGATGGGAGAGAGATCGGTGGATAATTATAGCAGTGCCAGCATGTGCTGTTCCATCAGGATGATCGGTTCTATAAATATTGTAGCCAGGAACGTTGATTTGTCGTTTGTTGGTTAGTCGGGTTTCAGTTATTAGTGCTATGTCGATGTTTTTGTCATGTAATAAGATTGTCAGTTCGTTGATGTGATTTCGAATACCATTCGCATTCCATAGGAGAATGGAGAGGGATTTGGTTGAGGACATTTATGGATTTCTCGGCGGTGGAATGAGGTTGGATATAACATTGGTAAGTAATGAAATAAGAGGGGTGATGAGGGATCTAAATTCAGAGAGGAAAGAAGTTAATAGGCTTGTGAGGTCAGTGGAATTGGAAGGAGGAGGAATGTATGTCTGGGTATTGAATCTAGGTTCAGGGATGGGTGGATATGGGTCTTGAGGTTGATGTGTGAATTCTCGGGGTTGAGGTTCTTGTGGCAGGGCCTGAGATTGAGTGTTTATAGTGTCTCCTTTGAACATCTGAGCATAGGTCACTCTTCCGTTCACTGTTCTAGAGGGTTGTCTTGGTGGTCTGGATGTCCCTTCTTCTCTAGGAGTTGCGTACATTCTTGTTTTTAATTCTTTATATGTTTGACAACCCTTGTAGTTGGCAGGGTGCCCTTGGTGGCATAAGGCACATACTGCAGGTGAAGTTCTAGACTTCCTACATTCTTCTGTTTTGTGTTGCTCACCACACCTCACACATCTAGGAATGTGATGACAATATCTTTTCGTATGGCCATAAGCCTGACAGTTATGGCATTGAACGATGTCGCGCTTGGTGTAAGGCTTTTCTACTACAACGCTGGTGTAATAAAGGCGTGTGACCTTGTAGATGTCTTCGACCTGGTCAATATTCTTAGCTACGGTTTAATATGAGTGCAATAAATCGTCGTTTAAACGAAATAAAAGATAAATGGATAGATACAAAGTCTCAGTTGATATATAGATAGATATTTTTACTGTTTTCAACCTCTTCAACTCACAGCACTGAATGAGTTTTGCTATATACGAGTACATCATATATTGGTTACAACCCGTATATATCAATTAAGTAACAAAAAAAAAACATGAGAAATAATGACTTAATGTCTTCCGAATTAGAATACTGCGACACACAGTAATACAATATAATATAACATTATATAAAAAAGCGGAAAAAGCGACTGTAAATAAACACTAAAAGTGAACTAAAGAATTAAACCGTTTGCCTGGGATGGCTGAGGCACGTAGATAAGGGAGGGGCATTTATCTAGACAATTGGATCCTAAGCTGTCCTGCCTTATCATTCACCGGGATTCTTATCGTCAGCTATACTATCAAGGGAACAGTCAGCAGATTAAATCACTGGTAGGGGGGAGAGTTTTATTAGGGTGGCTGTTTAACAATTATAATAGTTACTATTATAACTACTATCAAAAGCACAGCGAATCCTCGCTAGTGTTGTGCAGAATATGCTTGAATGCGAAGTTATTAGAACATGAAGTCAGAATAAGAAATACATTTTCGTCCAGAATAAATATTAAAAAAAAAAATAGGATAATATATTATAGCAGTTAACTTTATGTGATTTTTTTTTTCCTCTGCCTCTCCTTTTCGGTTTTACGGGGTTTTCTCCAGACCAGCGAATAGGGTGGAGTATTAATGCCGGAGTTAAATTCCCTGGCACCAGGACTCGAACTCGTAATCTTCAGGTTATCAATTTAGCCCGCTTCAACCCCACCTTGAGGTGAGTTGCCCATAACAATATAACTAAGAGCAATGTTTAGTATCCGAATTTAAATTTTTCTTATTTTATTAGGTTGTAAGATCCCTTTGCCCCACTATGCGTATTAATATTCTATTTTCGAAGAAATTACGGCTTTGTTTATTATTCAGTTTATGTTTATTATTAAGTGAAGTTTTATCAGTAGCTAAGACAGCTAAAGGGTCAAATGGATAAGAGTAACAGTTTGGAATTCCTAGAATGATCAGTACAAATTACCTGTATTCGCAATAAGCCCGATGTTTATCGACAATAGGCACCTCTCTGAGTCCATGGACCAAATATAGAATCAATGCAAACAATGAGGAGAAATATTAATATAGTATCACTTTCCTCTACATTATTTGCCATAATTAAGTTTCTCCTGAATCCGCAATTATGCCCTTTATCCACTTGACCCTTCAATTATCATAAATTAATATGTTCGTAAATTCTACCATTAAATTTAACTCGACTTTCTGAGAAGTTAAAGCAAAATAAATTAACCTGTAACTGAAAAATAAACTTTTAATTTACTAACTTACTAGTTAGTTTACTGAACTTTTAAAAACTAAAACAATATCTAATTGACCCATGCTACAGATCTACGTGTCCATTAAATCATAAAAGTGAATTGATCTGTCGAACAGACAAGTTGAAAGGAAAGATAATTTGGTTTACTTTTTCTAGTCAACCTATGGTGTTGAGAACACAACAAACAAGATAGCTGACAGAGCTCGCTGCTAATCTCCTACCCTCTAACTAAAAGAAAACAATATCACAAGTTGCCAATCGCCGTGCGATGAGTTGTGGACTAAAGACATATTTCTTAATTTTATTTTATTTATCATACTGAAACTAAATGTCGTTTTGATGTAGATAATATCGAAGCAAAGGGTTGTGGGTTTTTTTTTTTACAATCAGGCGAAACGTACATAAATCAATGTAAATAACGTTTTTTATTGTAAATTTAGTTTTTATTCACTATCATGCCCCGGTCTATTCCTTGAAAGAGCTCACTACGCCTTTTTATGACCAGGCCGTTTTAAGCTCTTAAATTCTATGATACTAATAAAAATTTCCTTCCTTCATAAAAAGACCTGCCTAGAATCCTTGAAAGGCCATATATATCCCAAGAGCGTGATATTTTTAGACGACGGGACTACTGGAGTGTTAGTGATTTCCTAATCGATTAGAGGAGCGAAAAACCCAAACCACGAGCCACAACCCCTTCCATATTTCCCTTAGGAACAAGCTCGTCCCGAATATTTACACTTTGTTTCATAACGGTTACGAAATTCGTTCGAAGTAGTAATCATTACTGTTTTTTCTTTTTTTTTTTTTCATCATTAAAATCGACTAAATTATTCTCCTTTTAAAGTTACATAATATTCATGATGATGAAATGGTTAGGGATATTGTTCAATTTAAAATTAGAGTTGAGTGATGATGCAACTCTTGTTAAATTATTGGATATAATAAATATCGCAATTGGAGAGCAGCCTTATAACGAGGAGAGATGAAGCTTCTAACAACAAACAATACCAAAGACTTGTTTGTTTGTTTCGATGTCTAGGCGCAAAACATCCAGGTCATCAGCGCCCGATCAACTAAATAACACTACTTTTATACTGTTTAGTCGGTTGGTACATAAAAAAAAATTAATAGAATAAAATTAATAAAAAAAGATTATAATAGACACTTATAGATAATAAGATAGAATAGATAAATAAATAAACTTTTTAAAAATAGAAAAAAAATCAATAAATGAATTGAAATTAATAAATTCATGAACTTTTAATATTAAAAAAAAAAATCTCTGCAAAGGATCATTAGTTATAAAGTTGTCATATATCCATACGTGCTTGTTTTACGTGAAAATTTTCTAATATTATAAAATAAGGCACTGTTTATTTTTTCACCATATATATTTTATTTTTCGGCCAGTAAGCCATCTTCAATCCATTTTATCCAACCATGCTTTTTGCATGAAGTCTTTGGACTATGAATGAATGCAGAAAGTATGGTTGGATAGAATGGCTTGAAGATGGTTTACCGGCCGAAACGTGGCTATGAAAAATAAATTAAATATGCTGAAAAATAAACAGAGCCTTATTTTATAATACTTGTCATATATGTTTTTTAAGTCTTTCATTGTCTAGGAACTTCATAACTTAGGTAATGATATCTTCTTAATTTCCCAGAGATGCTGATATATTTTGGGGGTATTCTTTTAACTTTGCGGTGTAAAAAGGGCACTCTTCCAAAACATGTTTTATGGTTAAAGACTTGTCACACTTTTGACATCTGGGGATAAGATCTTTTGTTATGAGGTGGAGGTGTGTCAGTTTAGTATGTCCGATCCTCAGCCGCCTGAGGACAACCTCTTCTCTACGACTGCTGCGTTTGGAGCTGCCCCACGGTTGCACCTCTTTCTATATTATCTTTAATTTGGTAGGTACGCTGCTGTCCCACCCTCTTTACCATTCTTGGGATATGGTTTCTCTCAGAGGTCGTGAAAGTTCAGAAGGGGTCAAAAAAGCTTTACTGCGGCCTGGAAGAGTAAGAGCTTGTTTTGCTGCTTTCTTAGCCATTTCGTTTCCATTCGGCCCGGCGACCAGATAAAATGTGATGTTGTTCCATCTCCATGAAGCATTTTTATAAGATTTAGAGTGCAGTTTATCCCTGGATGGTCTGGATATATGTTATTCCTGGCTTTCATTGTACTTAGGAAATCCGATACCACAACCATATTTGCAACTGGCTTCTTCATGACGTATCGGAGACTCATTGCGATGGCGTTAATCGTTAAGCTGTGTAAACACTACAAAGATGATGGATTTTATATTTGTAGTGTCAGGGGTGACAATGGATGTTTCTGATTTAGTTCCGACGGCGAATATTAGAGGATATTAGATAATGTGATGATTATTTTGTGGAATTTTTCTTTATAATTTGCAGGAAATGTACTATCTTTGGCGAATTTGGCGAGTTGGAGATTTAATTTTGGTTGAATATAGGTCCAAGGAGATATTTCTTTTTCTATTTCATTAAATCGTATTTGTTTTAATTTATTTATAATAAGAGACATTCATTCTGCCAACGGTAATGTTGTTATTTATGGTAGGGTGGTGGCGATGCATTCGATTAATATTCAAGTGGTTACGATAATGGTAATACGGTAACTGATAATTTCCTAAATGAAACCGTTATTTGATTGGAATATTTTGCCTTTCCATTTCCTACCAGAATGCTCATAATTGGCTGCTATATAGAATGCAAGATGTTGTAGAAGGAACAGTTATAGTCGAGTATGTTTATTCAGGTTTTTGTGGAACAGTTGTTTTAGTAAATTTTATTATGTAAGCATATTGTATATACACATATAATAAGTTAAAAAATAATGAAGAAAATCGAAAATACTGAGCAATCTAATTCTTCCTAAATAAGATAGGTAACTGTTAAAAGTAATTTTATTAATAATTTATTGGTCGTGCTGATAATAATATCAACAGTAATATTTAAGACAAACTATCGTTACATATCTACATCGAAAAGAAGACAGAGCTACATGTCCAAGTCATGCACCAGTAAGCTTTTTTTACCTCGACTCACCAATACTCACAAGATGTTTCCAAATCTTTTATTCATATTTTTAATTGGCACAAGGAATTCCATGTTTGCGAAGTTTGAAAAAGAACTGAATAACAGCAATAATGGTTATCTATAATTCGAAATGTTGGCATAAATTCGATCAATAGGTATATTTCTTGATTAAGGATCTCACTTAAAAGAGTATGTAACCAGTCTTATATTACTTCATCTCAGAAGTCTCATAAAAAAACGCCTCGATTCAGAAATCATTTCGTTGATCAAAAATATATTTTTGATCGATTGATTCTATTCCTGTCTTCACCACCGAACATAACAATAAAATATTTTTTTTTAGAGATCATTGCAGATCAACCACTTTCTGCAAGTCTGCCCCAGATGAACTTTGATGTGAGACAAAAACGGGTAACACGAGAGTGTAAATGAGGGTGGACTTAAGAATCGGGGGAAACCGGAAGGACTGCCGCAATAGAGTCTTTGATTGCCATAACCATTGAATTCCTCAGATCACATGTAAAATAAGCATTATATAAACATTATTTTTGATTTATGGTTGACTCTAGTGAATAATTGAAGAGAAGAATGTTTGGAGTGATCAGTCAAAATAGAAAGTTTTGATGACGTTTCTGCCCAAAATTCAGGCATTCATCAGGCCTAAGAAAACCAAAATATAAATAAATAAATTTATTCATTTTAACTTTTTTTTTTACTGATCACCCCAAACATTCTTTTCTTCTATATAAACATTAATTTCTGAGGATTAACTCAACATTAGGAATAATTCACTAGGTTGAAGCATTAACAAATTATAGTGAGTTCATTATTAAAAATATATATTGTTTATCTATTATGATTCTCTGGCTTATAGGAAATAATGATGTTATAGAATTAATAGTTTATTTCCCTCAGCTGTACTTCAATTTGTGTATGAGGATTCGAATTTAATGTCCGCTTGCTTGCCCTTTATCTAAATGGACTTATCCAAATGGCTTTTGCAACTGATAAAAGTCCCCTTCCAAACAACATTAACAATACCAGTACTAGTTCAACGAACAAACAACATTTACGGAACAGCAATATCTCTCAACTTAATATCTCTAAGTACACCGTAAATAAAAACTGTTCTAATAACCATTTTCAAAACTTAGAATACAACAAATGTGTGTATAGACAAATGACATTCCATTAGTTGCCTTAAATCCAAAAAGAGATTTTTTAAAAAATCTTTTTAAGAGGCTTTATGAAGAGAACTGGCAAAGGCTAATTGGAACAGAAGTCTCGATTTTCCTTTTGTCTCTTTTTTTCTCCCTAAAAGGAAAAAAAAAAAAAAAGCAAAGAGATAATTGTTTAAGAGAAATAATTAAGACGAACTGGCACTAACCAGTGAGGATAAATATGTACGACTAGAGTTACAAGAGAACAAAATAAGAAGATATAGCTTTGAAGCCCGAGTCGATGTCAATTAAAAGTTTTAGGACTGTGAGAACTGGGGTCTTAGCTGTCACCGGATCGATTCCTCTTTTATCTTCAGTTGTATCCCGTTTCAACGATCCCCTCTTTCATTAGCTCTTGTCCTAAGTTCAAGGTTCTGTTTGTCACCGTTGTATCCATACTAATTAACTGGTGATCAGTAAAACAAATCCATCAAATAATTAATCACTACTTAGCCAAGATAATGGTCAGACTTTGACATTACTCGAATACAACTCTTTAGATAAAATATAAGGAATATTGTATTAGCTGTAATTCATTATACAATATATTTATTATTTTTTGCTTATAGTAGGGGTCTCCGAACTTTTTGTCCAGCGGGCCGCATCGAGACCTCCATCGAAATACTGCAGGCTTTTGGATTGTAATGAAAAAAAAAGTTATTCTATAAATGACACTTTATTCTTGAAATGAGCATAGAAAGACTAGAACTACTAGACTAAGACTAGAAAGACTTAGTTGTTATTCTAAGAGAGAAAAACAACATGCAATTAATTCTGTAGTAATCTCTTGAATATGTAATTTGCTAAATTTCATATTTGTAAAATAGTATCTAAAACTTTACCATATAAGCATAGAAACTTTCGCGGGCCGGATTACGAGACCCATGACTTGCAGTATTACATTTTTATTCGCTTAAACTATTATTCTATAACGAGTGATAAATATATTTTTTTTATAATAATAAATCGATAGCGATTTTAGTGTCAAATTTTTCATTCCATACTTATAATTAGTTAGAAACAAATAAACATCCTTATTGAAGGATATTATATTAACATATTTTAAATTTCAAAAATATTTTTAAAATTAATTTATTTCCTTTATAATTTAATTTATTTTATCTGAATACGAAAATAGTATGAGTGCATTAATTTAAAAAAAATACTATCCTTATTCGCCTGTAATATTTTCCAATAAAACAGTTGCATTAAAAATATATGCATAATTAACTCCTATTAAACATTTATCAAAATCTGAGTTACTTGATTTATTTTGTTCGTTTGTTATTTGTGATTAAATATTAAACAGTTGATTCATACATTTTTTATTTATAAAATAATTTATTCACAAATAAAGGAGAATCTTTCATTACTTTTTATATTCATTATTCGAAATATAACTTTTCCTTCTCTCATAATATAAATATATTAAATCTGAAATTTAAACCGGATTATCTGCTTGTTGCCCACTTTCATGACAGGTGCGGATGAAGATTTGAAGATAATAAAAAAAAAATGTATCAGTGATAATATTGAGAGAGATTTATTAAATAATTTGTTCCAGTTATATAATATGTAATTTATTGTTCTTGTTTTGAACAATACCCATCCAACTAAGATAGCGTTCATGTTAGTATAAATTATTTATTTAGATTTTAGTCGATTTTTATATAATTAAAATTTGGGGGAAAATATTGGTTTTGAAAAACTTAAATGTTTATTAAAAACTCTGAAATAACACTGATGATTTTTCTGAAATCTGAAAAGATTTTATTTTCTGATGAGTTAAGAGACCTTATTGATTCTTTGGCCGACAGAATCAGTCTTTCCCACCCCTGCCTATTTCGGGCTACTGTTATTGGATGCAGCTCTACAACACCTTTATTTATTTTATCTAGCCATCTGTTTTTGACCTCTCACTTGGTCTCTTGCCAAATATTGTCACATTCATTGTATTTTAGAGACTTCCTGGAGGATTTCCTCGAGCTACATTCTCCGCCCTTTTAAACTTTTAGCCTTTACATCATGAATTATTGACTCACCAGTTCTTTGTTGATCCTTCTCCTAGTGTTACGATTTGAAGCCATGATTTTTTTAATAATTTAATGATCGCCTAAGGTAAATTTATCAATAACAGACACTGTACCAGTTATAGACAGTTTCCAACTCAGTGACAGATAATAATCTTTGTATACCAAAAAGAGAGAGAAAGATATGCAGTTAAAAAACACAAAACACGTATTTTGTTCTTTTGTTGTTTATGATTGAATATTAAACAGTTAATTCATAATTTTTCAACTTCAATTATCCACCCTATTTTCCATCTATATAAATGACCTCCCATGCTTTATCTTACACTGTCAATACGACCTGTATTCCGACGACGTTCAAATTTACATCTTATTCAATCCGACCGATTATTCAGATGCCATACTAAAACTCCAAGAAGACACTAATACAATACGTGCTTGGGCAAACCTCAACAGGCTCACTCTGAACGCCGAGAAGACGAAAGCCATCTTGATCGGACCCTCCTCACTCCTCAAATCCTCCCCGGTATCCCCCCAATCTTCTCCTGAACAACTCACTTACCTTATTCCATACTTCCGTTAAAAACAGTCATTATTTTTTATCATACTCTCTCCTGAAAACCACACATCTTCCAAATTTTCCGTCGCACTATCTCCACCCTAAAACAGTTCAATCATCTATATTACTTCCTTCCATACACGTCCCGCCAAATCCTAGTTTCCTCTCTTGTTTTCCTCACTTCGACTACCGCTGTATGGTGTATAGTGCACTCTTGGGAAATTTCGAAGCTAAACTTAAACGCCTAACGAATTGCGCAATACGTTTTGTTTTTAGAATGTCAAGAGATACGCATATTACCCAGCATTACACCGAGTTGAAGTGGCTCTATCCGTCCTATCGTTGCCAGTACTTCCGATCTACCTTTCTGTTACATGTGATTAGAACTCATCGACCCTCCTATATTTTTTACAGATTACAATTTAAATACTCCATCCAATTCCGTCCCACTAGATCTCGTACTTCCGATCTCTATCCTCCTCCTCAAGGAACTGCTGCGTTTGACAAATCCTTTGCAATTTAAGCCGCCTTCCTCTGGGATTCCACCCCTCCTGATATTTGACATGCACAATCAGTTTCTTCATTCAAACCTTTCTTCTTTAAACACTTACTCCTTTCTCAATCCTACTGATTACGAAATATAGCTAAGAGAACTATTTAAGCATTTCCCCCAGTTAGTTTCCTTTTGGTTTCCTTTGTTTGTCTTAAGTATTGTACGCTTTTATTTTATTTTTCTCTCTCTTTTTTCTGTATTTCGACTTTTAATTAATTATTATTGTAAATATTTAATTTATTTATTACCTAACACAAAGACGTGCATTCTGTACTTATAATTTGTTCTATAGTGACAACATTTCCAGAATAATAAAATATATTTTCATTTCATTTCATAATAAGGTAATGCCTGAACCTCATGTGATATCATACCATGTTAGCCGATTGCCAGTTGATTTTTTATAAAACAAGCCTTTATTTTCGTAAGGTGCCTTTATTACTTTTCTTCAGGAAATGGATCTAAATTTTCATTCATTCATCTGTGATTTGCTGTGGAGAATTAATTTTGGGTTCTTTGATTATATAAAAAAAAATTGATTTGCTCCCAAAACCTGACTGGCTATTGCTGGTGCAAAATACCCAGTCATAATTTCTTAAATTCCTTATGAATAATTAACTAAGTGACTGTATATAAAAGATATTTTATTTTACTAAATTTTCTTTCAATTAAACCCGTTTGCAAAGATCCACCAGCTAAAGCTTTGGTTCATATTAATGTAGAAAAGTTCTCTTAAAGTGTCAATTACTGATACATTGACCTTATTCGTATTTTTGAAAATAAATCATAACAAAAAATATGTAACTATTTCAATACAATTAAAATAGTTTTAGTCCATCATTTATATTAACAAAATAGCGTGGTGGATGTCATTTCCTCAACACTGGAGCGCAGCATGTACTGCACGGCAGCTTTTCTCGATGTGGAACAGGCTTTTGATCGAGTCTGGCATGTAGGTTTACTGTACGAACTCCGTCAATTCCTTCCCCCTACATATTTCCTATTAATCCGCTCTTACCTCACAGATAGAGCCTATAAAGTAAATTTTAACTCTGCTTATTCATCTCTCTTTTCCCAGTCCTCTGGTGTTCCTCAAGGGAGCATCGTAAGTCCCATTCTTTACACAGTTTATACAGCTGATATCCCTACCTATCCTTCAACCGTCCTCACTACCTATGCTGATGACACGTGAGTGTTGTCTGTCAATAATGCATCAACTATTACATCACAAACCCTGGAGTCACACATTTCAGCATTGAAAAATGGTGTACCAATTGGAGAATTAAAATTAATCCAAATAAATCTCAACAAATTACTTTTAACCTTCGCCATAAACCTACAACATCCTGTCCCACCGTATCCTTCAACAATATTTCACTGATCCCTGTCGAACAGATCCGTTACCTAGGACTTCTTATTGACAAACGCTTTACCTGGAATCATCATACTAGACTTAAAAGACAAGAACTGCTACAACACTTACTTGACAAACGCTCAAAACTTCAAATATTCTACAAAAAACTCATTTACACTACCATCATCAGGCCCATTTGAACATACGGTATTGAGCTCTGGGGCTCTACAAAAACATTAAATTCTTCCCGTATCCAATCCTTACAATCCAAAATCCTCTGTAAAATCCTAAATGCTCCATATTATGTAACAAATAAAATTATCCATAAAGAGCTCAGCATTCCTCTTGTGGAAGACTTGACCCAAACTAGATATACCACTTTTCATTCCAAACTCTTTGGTCACCCAAATCCTCTAGTTCGTAACCTTTCATCCAATATAGTTCTTGATAACGCTCCGAGGCGTCTGAAAAGAACATGACCAAGGGACTTCCTAAATGAATTAATCTTTGAACTGTTATCAATGGGTAGCTTCTTCACAAGTACCTTCTTGTAATATATTCCTTATATATCAGTAATATATCAGCAAATTTACTGATTGTATATATGTTTACAATTGTAAATTTCAATAAAAATATTTTTAAAAAAAATTAACAAATACTTAGAGAAGCACGTAAGTAATATAATTTTTTTATTTTACATTTTACCTATTTCTCAAAGATAATATTCATAATTTTAAAACCCTTAACAACATATCAAACATAGACTATGAAACTATCCTAAATAATCTAAAACGCTATAGACTAAGGAGGACATATAGTTAGGCCATTGGAAGCCAAAGAGCGAGGTACATGGTGCCCTAGGGGGTACATTACAGGCCCCAACAGATTTATCGCTTCTGCTCTCCTGACACCTATTTCTTTCACACTTCTTTTTATAATGAAGAAGAAAGAACCTCGTTATTGAGAGCCTACGGTCGGTTTTCTTATGTTTCAGTTGCCTTATCCTACCTTTCCGGTATAAAAAAAAAAGAAAGGGAAAACTCTACCAATGACTTATCTTCTCCAAAACCTACCTTCCCCATGGTGTCACTGACTGATCACCCTAGTATACTAAAGAAATTCGAAATATCTCACTTGGAAGAATGGATCAGTTTTATTTCTCAAATCCGTGAGATAGACTATGCATGGTTTCCGTAGAATATTATTCTTTTAAATTTACATCTAATTTTTAAAATGGATTTCATAAATTACAAGAAAGTTGGAGAAAAATTAGGATGAACGGTGGTGACCAACTTCGGTTTAATCATCTCATACTCTAGACAAAATTTAAAAAACGCCCAAATATATAAAAATAACGAAATAAATTAATTATATTTAAGAAGACTAGTCATCACTAATGGATATGACAGTCGAAGCAACGTTAAAAAATGTAAAATTAAAATACAAAAACAAAATTTAATGCCTGCACGAATTAATAAAAAAAAATGTTTTATTGTTCTAGCTTATATCTATTTTCGAATATACTTTATATTTTTCTTTTTTTTTTTTTTTTGGTAAGGTACAACCCATTTAGAAAAACAGCTCCTTAACTAATTATTTATCATTTCGAATTCACAAAGAAAAATAGTCCTTTGGTATAGAAATTTGGGCAGTCAAAGAATAATTCATTAAAAATATTTTATCGTTCAAGCTTATATATATTTTCGAATATACTTTGGATTTCTTAAGATTTTTTTTTTGGGTAAGATACTGCAATCCAATTATAAAAATGATTCCTTAGGTAATCATTTCAAATTATGGTTTATAAAGAACGCAAAGAAAAAAATGCCTTTGGTGTAGAAGTATGGACAGGCAAAGAATAATGCATATAAAAATTGTTTTTTTCGTTCTAGCTTATTCCTATTTTGTATCAGTAGAGTACTAAGAATTTCAATTGCTTACTGTCTACTGACATATCGGTTTATTGCAGCCATGTAAACTTGAGAGTCGACATTTACTCACAATGCTATAAACTTTACTGCAATGAACAAATAAACAGGATACTTAGTAAGAGCACTTGATGCGTGCATAAGAAGTTTTAATCAGCCCCTGGGTACGAACTATACAACCTAAAGAAATAAAGTGGCAATAAAATGCAAACATGCCACTGTTTATTACAAAGACCGAGTATATTGGAAAATATTCACTTCTTTTTAATAGACATCCTAAGACAGAGAGGTGTTATAAATATATTTTGTCATATATTAATCATTTATAAACTGTTAGTTTTATTTATTTTTTATAAAACTTATAGCTTTAATTAAAATTTGATATTATGTAAAATTAGAACAATAATTCTAAAATATATCCCTGGATTCGTCTTTTTGGCCCAAAATGCTTTAATTTGATTGTTATTACTTTCTCTTACCTATATATGTATTTATATGGTTAGAGGTAAGACTGTATAATAGTTAATCCCATCCCTTGATTGTAAACAAGTCATAATAATATATATATATATATAGAATAACTGTAGGAATTACTAGGATTACTAGGAAAATAAAGGCAGTCTTTATCAAGCAACCGAGTGTGTCATTTCGCATCCTTTCTTTCTTTTTTTTTTTATTATTTCCTGTTCGGACGATCGTAAGTTTTATATATACATATATATATATATATATATATATATATATATATATATATATATATATATATATATATATATATATATATGTGTGTAATATACAGTAGTAGTAACGTAAGGTATTGCCGTCGTGAATTTTTATTTTTTTTTTTTGTCTGTATGTCTATGTATGTGATCAGTCTAGCTCAAAAACTAAAATTTATACGAAAATAATATTACATATTTAAGACTGGTATATACCTTGTCTGTGACAGCAACTTTTTAGTTAAAATCGACTAATCTAAAATGGAACTTTATATCAACGGTGAAACACATTTTTAAAATTTTCTCAAAAACGGCTCCAACGATTTTAATTATACTCAAAAAGTAGTTTTGCATATCATTGAGGTCTTATCCCCATTGATGTCACTTTACAGGGCTTAGATGTTTAACATTTCTTCACTAAAGTAAGAGTTAATTAAAGTACCTTAAGTTGGTTTATTTTAAATAATTAACTATCTCTCATTATTAAGAGTTACAAGAAAATGTTAAATATAACTTAAATTAATATAACACGAAAGTGAATCTCCGGAAATAAAAATCTGATGGAATTCGTACAATGTATCGTTAGAGTGATGAGAATTTTAGAAAAAAACAATATAAAATACAGAAATTCGTATAAAGTAATGGAGAGAGACGAAAAGTTATAAATGAACTTTACTTGAAAAATGTAAACTTTTAAAACTTTTTTTACGTTAAAAAAGTATTTAAAATCCACCTAATCAAGGTAATGGCATTGTTAAAAATACTATATCATAGTTCTTGTGTGAAAGAAGAAATGAAATGTAAAAATATTTCATGGATGTATGAAGCATATGTTTATAACCTCAAATACATTTACTGTAGTTTGATAATTCTAGATGTGATATTATATTTAAATAATTAGCTACCAACGCTATTTGATTTCGAAACATCGTCATGTGACCTTTTAGAAAATTAAATTAGTGAATAATTTGAGGATTTGTTTTCTTTGTGAAATCCCAACATTATTAAGCATTAAGATATAGTTCCGTTAAAAGTGCACTTCAAAAATGTTATAATTGCTCAACATTGCTAGAAAATAATTTGAATTCAAAGTAGATAGGTAAGTGAAAGTTGTGTGTTGCGCAACAGATTTTTTTTTTATTATAATCATATTTAAAAATCTATATCAATATCAAAAAGCATGTTGTAATAGTGAATTTTTATTTACTTTTAGTTGCCTATATATGAAATGTATTCTAAGGACTCAATACGGCGATCGTGAAAAAAGTTTTTATTTGAAATACATGTTTCAATGGTCCAAATAACCAAGACTCAAAATTATCTGCTTATACATGACCAATCTAGCCAAACAACGATATGTCGTACGAAACCGCAATTATGTATTTAAGGTAGGAGAGCGGACGATCGTCGCCTCCCCAATAAAAAGAGAGAATGGGCGAGAATATTGCTTTACCCCCTCCCAATATTTCGAAGAACCAAAATCAAATCAAAATCAACAACATTCAATCTACACGAATGAATGAAATATTTAAACTAAAAACAATCAAGAAAGATAGAAGATTCTATTGGATGGTTAAGCTAAGGCCTAGAAGTAGGTATGCGAGCATTTTACCTATGTCCCCATTATAGAAATTTTAGTTTATATTCAAAGACAATTTACATGATATGTTAGCATACATACAGGATATGTAAGCAACATATTCTAGGATTCAGGATTATTCATTCATGTGCGCACATCCATTTTTATTATTTTTCTTCACATAAAAATAAGAATTCATCACATTTTCAACGGCAAATTTGAGGCCTTATAGAGAATTTAAAGTTCATCTCACTGCCTCAAACTTTTAAATAAAAATAAAAATTTGAAATATATTCAATTGATTTGTTAAAACATTTTCAAATATACCTATAACCCTATGTTAACAAAAATAAATACATATTTATAAATTTTTCATAAATAGCAGTGGTTGAAGCTTTTATGGAACTTGTTTAAAAAGTTCCATTTTAAAGGTTTCTATGAAACTTTTTAGGAAATAAATGTTTAAAATAAAAGTTCCAAGGAAACTTCATTGATTTTAGTTGAGGGCTTTCTTTTTATGTTATAGCGGTAATTACGACGGAAGGAAAAAAAAATGAAACTACCTGTATAAAATATCGTATAAGTGGTCCTTGAGGGGAAAAAATTAGGATTATAAAGTGAAAAATAAAGCTTTTGGGAATAAATTTCTCGTATTTTTTCTTGGCTTACGTTGCTTCAATTTAGAAGCTGAAGTACGTGTGTTAAAACTTAAAAATGAAGCATATTATATTTGTTTAAGTATTCGGTTTAGATGGCACAGTACGATATATCTCTGCGATACGATATTCCTGTCGGCGGTGATATGACGATATACAGTCGCGTTCATAGAAATTGCATCACCCAGGAAAAATTTTATTGACCAGATTGCTATGTGGTGCCTCTTTCCTATTTTTTTTTTTTTTTTTTTTTAGCTAAGACTACCGTTGATTGGTAGTACCCTACCATCGTTACTATTTCGCGTGAAAATTCCTTTACGCCACAATTAGTGCGTTTATCCTTGCATTGGTTAAACCTTAATTGTGAAAAATTATTAATTTTTTTTCTAATCCTCCTTCATTTGAACTTTATTTAAACAAATTACAATGTACAATATACAAATTTATTTCTTCTTGCTTGGTCCTTTTGTTCCCCAAGCGCATGGAGAATCCTTGTCTAATATTTCTAGTATTCTTAATAAGTAAAGAAAAACAAAAAAACATTCAATGGAGCCAACGTTATCAACATAAAAACAGATTATGTTGTATTACTATCTATTCCATTAGAGCAGTCTCTCAGGGCGCTATAATCCGCAGCGGTACCGAAAAAGGGCATCGACGGAAAATATCGCGTAAGAACATTAAGAAACTATGAAAAAAAAAAGATGTATATATATATATATATATTTCCATTTAGGGAACCTTCAGCCCAAAAGCTCTCTCCATTCCGGGAGAATCGCTAGTGATTTTTGGAAAAGTCATGAAGAAATTTATCTAGCTGAAAATATTTCAAGCCTTGTTTAAGAGCAGGAAAAGCACCAGCATATAACTTCTATTTAGTTTAATAGATCCTTTTCCCATAAAAATAGAAGCTAAATTTCAAAACATAAGAGCAACTTATATTACCAATTCGAGTAAAACTCAATTCCGTGGTAATGAGTTGGTAGTTAACGTCGGTTGTTTGCACTCTTGAAGGGTGCGCGCTGCGTAGAGGCAACTTCCTGGAGTCGTTTGATTACTCTACCACGCCACCTATGTTTATTCGACCAGATTACAGCCTCCGCAATAGAACACCAACTCCATTATATCCCGACCAAATACTACTGGCACAGTAATTTAATTCGTTCCCTCGGATTGAATACATTCCCTATAATTCTTTAACATTTGATGTGTTATTTTAGACTGAAAAATGTTTTTTTTTTTTTATAAAGTGATCAGGTATTAAATACTATTATTACTAATATTATTAGAGGTCTCTTAATACAGGTATCGTTCCAACTAGCCGAAAAAATAATACGAATAGATATAACTTTATTATACAGAGGGTCTCAGTTCCTAACGGCAGACCCTGGAATGTGATTCTAGACAAAATTCTGGGACGATTCCGAAAAGAAGTTAAGACCAATTTTGTGTATTTTAAACGAACTTTTTTTAGAAAACAGTGGTTTAATTTACTAAGGTCAATGATAAAATGAATTTCAAAAGGTACTTCAAAAAAGGACTTTTTTCCAAGGTCTAATATGGCCCAAGGTGCATATCTTTGTAATCCTGAAATAATAAGCTTTGCGTTTAAACATCTTGAACAGTTAATTATCTTGAAAATTTTGTGAGCAATTCCTTCTTATTCAATAAAAAAAATATCGCCTTTCATAAATTGTTCTAAACTCCGTTCGGAATCGGTCCATGCATCAAATAAACATTTTTGTTGCAAATTTTGTCTATATACACTGTTTACAATCAGGAAACACCGAGCCAGATATGTCCCTGTGGAGGGAAAAGCATGACCCCAGGATATCCCTGCACTACTCTCTCACTGCGTCACTAGGTCTAAACCCAGTGGAGCATGAGCGATAGCGCTTTAGCCACATACACTCATGTCGTGAATGGAGAATCAGGCAAATGCCAGAATTCCAATTTAAACAAAATCTAAAAGGTCGCGGGCCACTGCCGTTTTAACCTTCTTGGAAGATTATAGGGGTGTGTGGTGCTGGATAGAGATTGTGCAAGGAGATTCGGATGATATGTAAGGTTGTGGTGAAATTTAGAGATTTTTTCTGGGATAAGGTCTAGAGCAAATGAGATATTAAGCTCATAGTGTAGGGTTTTCACCTCGACCGAGAGGATGTGAAATATGGTGGGTTTTTAGGATTTTTTGGGTGATCTTCCACAACGAATCGCCATGAGGAGAGAGGGAAGTAAGGAAGAAATTGAAAGATTGGACGTGAAGGTGGCCAATCCCTGCTTTAATTTTTTATAGAAATAATCATAGGATTGACGAACAGTGGGGTGTCTAGTACGTTGCCATAATAATCTGGTTTGGTGTGGATTAGGTGTTGAGGTAAATTGTTTTTCTAGGGATTTTTAGGAGTGATTTGAAGAGGGAGCAGTCCAGAATGCTTGTTGAATAGTGGTGGTAAAGGAATGTATGGTATTGTCAAGGTCTTCTGGAGTTTTTCGTGGTTATTCTGAGGTCAATGTTGTCGGAAAGGATTTGGTAACAGAGTTTCCAGTTAACTAAAACTCCCATGAAGGACGGTAAAGAAGGCTTAAGAATAGGAGCAAGAGATAATTGGAGTAATAATGGACTATGTTCTGAGGAAAGTTAGTCAAGACGGGTAAGGGGATGATTGATAGGACCTAAGCCACAATGAAAAAATCAAGGATATCGTGATTGCGGTTAAGATCTGTGGGCCAGTAGGTACGTGAGTTGGGAGGAAGAAGACCGAAAGTAACTAACACTAAAGTAGATATTAAAGACTGACGATTCCTGACAAGACCTGTTAAAATATGTATATTTAACTTCCTCGCTACATAAGGTAGAGAAGCATTGTTTTAATGCGATAGGTTAAAAAATAAATTGAATTATTAAACAAATTGAAAATTTGAAAACTTGTTTTACTTAATAGACACCAAAGAACAAATTTTTCTCCGCTGCTGTTTATATTCAAATTCAAGTGGCAGTTATACCACTTACTACAATTAACACTATGTTGGTGAAATTTCATAAAATTCCATCCACTACTTTCACCACTACTACCATTCCAACGTCAATAGCGTTTTAAATTCGTTTTAGAAAACGATTATGTAATTTCTAAAGATGTAAACAAATTATTTTTTAAAATATCTCGGTGATCTAGATATTCGAGATATTTTCATGTTTACCAGCTCCGAAAAACAACTAAATATTAAAGTTATATATTACTAAATATTATTAACAACTAAGCGAAGTAAAGTTTTGATTGTACATTGATTTTTAGTTTCACTTACCTATATAGGAAATATAATAAGGGAAAGTACTCCGATCTTGAAAATTTTCGAAACTGGGTTTTCAATAGTTTTGAGTCTAAACAACTGAGTTCCGTATAATGGTCCGAGTGTGTGTGTGTGTGTGTGAGTAAATAACCTGGCTCAAAAACGAAACATCGTACGAAACTGAGACCTGTTTATTCCTTCCTAGAACTGTTTCCTTAAAAAAATCCTTTATCGTACGTACTACCTTGTTTGGAATTCCCTACCAACGTCCATACACAAATCCTCATTATTCAATTCATTTAAACATAATTTACCTATACTCCTCAGCGACCAATCTTCCGAATATGTGTAAAAAAATGTTCACATTTTCAGACCTTTCAGTCGCATTTAATGTTATCCTAATTATATATCATCCACATTGTTTATGTGTACAAATATATGAACTCGCACATCTGGATTAATTAATAATTTCATATGTCCACCAGTGCCTTTTCTTTATTGTAATTTTAGATCTAGATAACTTTGTAATTTAATTTATAACTAATTATTTCTAATGCCAGACAATTGCCATTAAATTATACATTGTAGTTATTGTAAGGCGACTTATAGTACCAAGAGTAAAATTTAAATTCTTTCTTGCTTAAAACTGACATTAAGCATTTAAGATAGGTATATTCTTGGGATATTACAGCAACGTTTTCCTAAAAATCGGCTAACCGAAAGTGCCACTTTTTATCGTCGATTTTCCACGTTTTTGCGATGTTGTTGAAAACAACTCAAACGATTTTGATTAATCTCGGTGTAACAATGTATGATTAAATAGTCTTCAATGTCAGGCAGGTCTTACTCCCATTGATGTCGCTTGACAAGGCTTAAATGACCTATGTTCAAAATTTCTTCCTCTAAAGTATCTTAAATTCTTAAATTTGATTTATTTTAAATAAATAAATTTTTGAAAATTGTTAGGAGGAAAAAAATAAATGGCTTTTCAAAGAAACGGCTATAGGGGAACAAAAGAAAAACTTTTTTTAGATTGAAAACGAATTCCCGAAAATAGTAGATAATGTATGTACAATTTATCGTTGGAAAGCTGAAAACTTCAGAAAAAATAATATCTAAAATAAAAAGTCATATAAGGCAATGGAGAGTTACGAAAAATTATAAGTAATAATTTGTGAAATCTAATATAATTTAATAGAAAGCCCACGTTTTCAAGGAAATTAAAAAAAAAATCTAACTAAATGTAACTTTTATTTTACTCATTCAGTAATATAACATTCTTTCACACGTAAAATAATTATAGTGAGGTAAGAACGCATTCACACCTCATATAGAGAAAACATAAGCAAAGCAGCAACTTCTGTTTAGTCATTAACATCTGTTTAGGGACTACACTCTAGTCCCTGAACAGATGTACTTCGAAGTACTTCTCTTCGGAGCACTTTGAATTTTTGTCTATAATAATATATTTCATCAAAAAGAAGCTGAAAAAAATAGTTAGGATGGTTAATCGAATTTCCAAAAGACTCAAAAATTATTCATTTTTTTGTTGACGTATAAGCGCATTTAAAATTTTACGAACTTTCCAAAAGAATCATTGGAATAAGACGATTTAGTGCAAATATATGCTCTTCTAAATATTTACTAATTTTTCTATTAAAGTTCATCCTTTGTTTAAGCTTACCGAAACCATGCTGTTAATACCTGATGGATTTCAATGAATGATTTTTTATCGTTTAGAAAATTTAATTACCTTTGAAATATGCACTGATAAAAATCACCGACAACCACTTTGAGTTATTCGTAAATATACAATATTGTTACTCATTTTCTAGCCTTTTTTCGTGGAATGATGAAGTATGGGAAGTATATATATATATATATATATATATATATATATATATATATATATATATATATATATATATATATATATATATATATATATATATATATATATATATATATATATATGGGAAGTTTTTATCAAAATAATTATTCCATAGAGAGACGGATTTTCCCGCTGCTATCTTGAAACAAAATGGCATATGGCGACACCCCTCGAACAACAACTTGTTACAGACACAAACATTTCAACCTTTCAACTTTATTAAGAGAAGTTTATAGATACTTTAAAAACACGGGAAAAGCCCTCTTGCACGCGGACATATTTACGAAATTTATCCAATGTTTCAAAGTATTCAAACAAATCTAGATACTAAATTACAGCTAATTTAATCCAACTGGGACCGGTGAGGAAATTTAAATGCGGAAATATATATATATATATATATATATATATATATATATATATATATATATATATTCAATTCGTAGAAATGACATATATATATATTACATCTTTAGAAATTGCATAATCGTTTTCTAGGTTTTCTAAAACGAATTGAAAACGCTATTTGCACTGACGAATTTCGATACACGAAATGTCTTTTTTTCTAAGGAAAATAAAGAATAAACACATTTAGTGGACATATTTTAATCGTATTGAATGTTTTAGTCGCTTGAACTGTTGAATTAACATTCCGGTAATAAAGTTAAAATCATTTTCTGGTTTATATATTTCACTTTAAGTAGGAGCACTGAACATTAAGGCTCTTTAACACCAACCCAATGACTATATTGCAAGGTCTGAGAAATTACTATATAGAGGTAGTATAAGTTTATTATTAACTAAAAAGATATTTTCCAGCAGGATAAGCCAATTACTTTGCAATCAAATTTGTATGGCACACTTATAAGTAAGAAATATAATTCGATAGATTTGATGATCATTTTTATCCTCCCCTCCACAATTATGCTCAAACATTGAGTTAAACAGAATGAGCCGTTTTTGAAATATAGGCGCTTTTATTAAAACAAATAAACACATACCTACGAGAATGTAGTGGGAAGGAATTTTATTAAATTTCACGATCACATTTGGATTTGGATATAAACAGCCGTGGAGCTAAATTTGTTCTTTGATATCTATAAAATAAAACAAGAGTACAAATTTTCAGTTTGTTTAATAATTCAATTTATTTTTTTACCTATCGCATTAAAACAATACTTCTCTACATTATGTAGCGAGGAAGTTAAATATACATATTTTAACAGGTCTTGTCAGGAATCGTCAGTCTTTAATATCTACTTTAGTGTTTGTTACTTTCGGTCTCCTTCCTCCTAACTCACGTACCTACTGGCCCACAGATCTTAACCGCAATCACGATATCCTTGATTTTTTCATTGTGGCTTAGGTCCTATCAATCATCCCCTTACTCGTCTTGACTAACTTTCCTCAGGACATAGTCCATTAGTAATCCAATTATCTCTAGCTCCTATTCATAGGCCTTCTTCGCCGTCCTTCATGGGAGTTCTAGTTAACTGGAAACTCTTTTACCAAATCCTTTTCGACAACAGTGACCTCAGAATAACAACGAAAAATTCCAGAACACCTTGACAATGCCATACATTCCTTTACCACCACTATTCAACAAGTAATCTGGACTGCTCCCTCTAAAAATCCCAAGAAAAACAATTTATCTCAACACCGCAACGTACTAGACACCCCACTGTTCGTCAATCCTATCATTATTTCTATAAAAAATTAAAGCAGAAATTGGCCACCTTCACGTCCAATCCTTCAATTTCTACCTTACTTCCCTCTCTCCTCATGGCGATTCGTTGTGGTAGATCACTAAACAAATCCTAAAAACCCATCATATTTTACATCCTCTCGGCCGAGGTGATGGATCTTGGGCAGCGTTTGACGAAGACAAAGCCAAACAATTTGCCAAACACCTTTCATTTACACTCACTTTTCATCTGGAATCCATTCCCACCCACATGCCAGCAGTAGAGGAATTTAATTTACCCATCCCACTCTTCTTACCACCTAAAGCAGTTAATTCTTCTGAGGTCAACTATCACTTACAGAAACTACCTATCCGTAAATCACCTTCGCCAACTTCCTCCTAAAGCTGTCATATTCCTCACATATATAAACAATAGCATCCAACGAACTACCCACTTTCACCTTTTATGAAAACATTTTATTATTATTCTTTTCCAAAACGTGGCAAACTCCCTACAGCTTAACTTCCTACAGACCAATTAGCCTACTTCCGATTCTCTCAAAAATCTTTGAAAAGATCCTCCTGAAACGCATCCTACCCTTTATAGAATCCCAAAATCTTCCTTCCCATCAGTTCGGATTTCGTTCACAACACTCTACAGTCCAACAAGGACTCCGAGTCGTCGATCATATTTCCGCAGCATTGGAAAGCAAGCAATATTGCTCGGGTGCATTTCTGGACATAGCTCAAGCTTTTGACCGGGTATGGCACGCCGGGCTTCTTTTCAAACTTAAAACCCATCTTCCTCAGTCTGAGAGGTAGGAACAGAGGACAAGGTTATAAGGACTGAGGAAGATGGGGTATACCTTGTCCGCTGCGGTACTGAAATTTCGAATTGCTATCCAATTGAAGCAGGTGTTCCTCTAGGTAGCGTATTGGGTCCCGTCCTTTACATCCTCTTTACCGCCGATATCCCTGTCCATCCCGATACCTTCCTGGCAACATTTGCTGATGACACAGTCATTCTATCATCCGACTCAGATCCTGATATAGCATCCTTAAACCTTCAAAGACAGCCCTCCCCGATTGAGCACTGTTGTAATAAATGGCTTATTAAAGTAAACAAATCCAAATGCCAACACATCATCTTCACGCTCCGACACAGTTCCTGTCCAGCAGTACACTTTAATCTCATCCAGCTTCCTTTCTCAAACACAGTCCGGTATCTTGGCTTTCTCCTAGACAGACGACTAACGTGGAACCCTCATACTAGACTTAAAAGACAGAAATTAAACCGACGATACGGCCAACTATAGCGACTACTAAACAGAAAATCTAAACTTTCCATTGAAAACAATTACTGATCTACAAAACAATACTGAAACCTATCTGGACTTACGGACTTGAACTTTGGGGAACAGAAAAAATTTCTAACATCAAAACATCCAATCATTCCTATCCAAAGTCCTTCGAACAATAGTCGATGCTCCTTTCTATGTAATGTCCTAGACCTTAACTTAGCAAAATTCCCCAAATTCCACCAGAACCTTACCCATCATCCAAATCCCTTTGCACAATCTATATCCATCACCACCCATCCATATAATTGACCCCATTGACACGGTTGAGAGAGAAGTGCAGGGATCTCCTGTAGTCATGCTTTTCCCTCCACAGTTGGAGGGACAAGTCTGGTTTGGAGTTCTCTCGCCAGATTGTAAATATTGTATGTAGGTATGTATATGTTCTTGTTATTCATTTATTTTTATGTTATTTTGTTCTTATTTATTGTATATATATTATTTTTGTATAATTTATTTTATTTATTGTACATAGAGAGTGAATGTGATCTGTGAAAACTATTATAAATGTCCTTGAGACAGATTGTAATATTTTTCAATAAATTAGCTAAAAAAAAATTCTTAGCTACTTTCTTTCTACTATAGCGTTCTCTTTTAGGACAGATTTTACTGTTATTACGTTATTTTTTTACAGGATGACTCCCGAATAATTATTTAGTAGAACAATAGTATAAAGGAAATTTGAGTGGTGCTGTAAGAGACAAACCACAGACTGTGGGGATTCGAGGAGGAAAAAACTTCTTTATTGTGGCTATTAATCTGCGGTAGGGCCTCAGCGTTCTGACATTTTACCTGCTGCTCATCCTCAAGGCGGGATTCATCTTGTAATATATAGTCTCTCTTGTATTATTCCCTCAGGCAGATGAGGTTCCTACACCAGAAAGTTTCCGTAGGATTGAGGTTGAAGTATTTCTTATTCCCTACCTTAAGAATGAAGCATCCAATTCTAGAAGAAGAATGAATTGTTTCAGCATAATAATCTTTGCGCTGAGACTGGTTTAGAATATTCTTCTTGACTCAACCTCAATCATATATGAAAACAGAAAAATAGCTTAAATTTGTTCGGTTGTAATTTATTAATTAAGAATAAATATATATAATGTAATAGAATAGAATAATAGTGTGAGTTACCTAAAACAAAAACTCACGCTAGACAGCCATATTTGTTCCATTATAACTAATAAAACCAGTTGAGTCTCAATGATCAAAGTGGTATCACACATTCCTATCATTAAGAGGTATAAACTGTACCAATTTCATATTTTTTACTCAGTCCCTTTTGTGATATACAACATCAAAAATTAAAAAAAATCAAGGTTTTGAAGATTGAAATTTTAACAATAAGAAGTACAGTAGCATGACTACATTTGAAGAAAACATTTAAGTTAAGACTCTTTTCTTTATTACACTTTTGCAGCCCTAAGCGTGTCCTTAATTGAGACAGGAAGAAATAAAAAAAATAAGAGGTTAAAAGAAAAATTAAAGGAATTGAAAAATAGGAATTTATTTAAACCCTTCATTAAATTAAGATAACTTACTAATTATAACCTGCCTTCTAAATAATTTTGTAACACATGTAAGTTCTTTATAATTTTACTCTTTTATTTAACCAAAATATACTTTTAAAAAAATCTAAATAATAGACTAGAAAAAAAAAATAAGAAAGAAGGTGTAAGTGTTACAAACATTTCTTTAAAGCAAGTATGGGTGATAAATATAAAAAATAAATAAATAATAATAATAATAAAGTTTTTATTGGTGCCGACGTTTAACCCAAATATGTGGGTCATCATCAAGGAGTGTTTCGAGCATTGAAGGTATTCAAGTACTTTTAGGTATCATTATCGATAAATGATGACCCACATGTTTGGGTTGAAACGTCGGCACTAATAAAAACTTTGTAATGACTGCGTCCTGAATATTTATCACCCATGATATGTAGAACAGTCAATAAACTTCCTCCAATAATTCTTTGAAGCAAGTAACAATTTTGTAACCTGGCTTAAATAAACTCTGTGGGTTTTAAATAAATTAAAGATTTAAATAGAGTCTTATACATAATTTATTTATTCGATGTTAAAGCTTTTTAGGATATATTGTGAACATGTTATATTATGTTATAGAAATACATCTGTCTCAATTACGATGAATTGTGATACAGATCAGAGATCAAATTCACACCATATTTACAGAAAATTGCAATAAATTAGGTAATTGTAGCTTAAAACTATCACTATAATATTTTTCTGAATTTCATAAAATTTCGTTATTTAATAAAATTTTTAATGGTCTGTGTACCATTCAATTTTTTTGCAGTAATTAAGCAGTGCTCTTTATTTTTATTTTTTGTTCTACATCAGTGTATAAATTAGTACATATGTTATATAATGCATGTCTTAAACATGTACTATCGTATTAATGCTTGAATATATTCTTATAAATACCAAGTTTTCTTAATTTAAGATATTTTTATTACAAAGCTTTCAGGATAAATATTTTCATTTTTCTTTTGATATTCATAGAGTTAATTTAATAACAAGTTGTATTATGTGGTAATTTAAACAAAAACCCACACAAATAACCTTCCAACAACGCAAATTATGATCGCACCGCTACCGGTTATTCGTTACAGATAAGGATCGAAATCAGAGCGAGATACCGCAGCGGTGTTCTTAATCCAGGATCACCTTCATCTTCTCGAAGAAGAAGTTTAATTGATTCATAAATATTCATATTCGGGTGTCATCAGGGAGAGCGGCACAAAACGAACCTCCTCAACCATTTATTTGTTCTCAGTTTACTGTCCATAACTGATCATCACTCTGTGTTTTAATCCTGCTTAGATTCCCATAATTCAGTAAATTCAACCTTTAATTACATACCAGTGCATATAATCAATAATATTGGAATGAGTACACATACCTATGGTAATATAAAAAATGTATGCAGACGTAGTTACATATATTTTTATATTTACATAAAAATTTAAAATCATGAAATTTAAACAATAAACCCATACAATTAATTCAAGGAGTTTATTCCAAGATTTAATTAATTGATATAATTTGTTTAATGAATTGATTGGAATAGAATATAAGTTAAGAGAACAGAAAATAAAAATATAATATTGTTTTCAAAAGTAATTTTGTTTTCAATTGTAATTTAAAAGTAATTTTCAATTTGTTGATTTTTACCTATATTACAATTTTTACCTATATGAAAAATGAAAATTAGCCCGCGGGATAAAACACACCAATTTCTGCAATATATTATTTCGCTCATTCGGAAGAACAATTACGTAGCAGCTAATTAAAGAATTTCCAGGAGAGGCAAAATAACTAGAGTAATTATATATAAATAACTTATTATGTTATTATTGAAAAAAAAATCCAAACCTGGCAGCCTTTATGTCTCCAAAATGCAGGCAAAGAAAACCCGTCAACGTTTCGCCAATTCTGTCCTGATGATACCTAAATTGGGGAAACGTTGGCGGTTTTTTCTTTTCCTTTTTTTTTTTTTTGCCTACATTTTGGAAATATAAGGCTATGTGGTTTGGAATTTTGCCAATAATAACCTAACACTTATGTTCTGTCTCTTGGCGATTTTGTTACTAATTTATAATAAATAACGTAGATTTTAAAATTCATTGTACCAGTGTCGATCGAATTTTGCTTATATTACACTATGATGTAAATTATATGAAACACGCCTTTCTGACAATTAAGTTCATAAAACGATAGTAAATATTTTTACATTTACGTCATTGTTTCAGGGGAAGAAAGATAAACATTTTTTTTTTTTTAAATTACATATTATTATTTTTACTTATCTTTTAGGAGTACAAAAGATTGTAAATAGATATTTTAAAAATGAGGATTCAATTAATTATATTTTATATGTACAATAAATTATGAATTAGATAAATAACGTTTTAATTTCAAAATGTGAGTTTTTACTTTTAAATTAATAGGTTACAAAATTACAGGAAATAGTTTAAAGTAATTTTAAATTAATTAATATTGATATAGCCCAAATTAATTATTTTTGGTTTATTTTATTGCATGGAATTTAACTTTTACTCGCAATCCGATTAAATTATAACAAAGGATGTGACGCTAGCTTGGTGAGGAAGTGGATAGCTAAATCAAGGTTCTTAAAATATTGTAAGATTATGCTCAAAAAAAAAAAAAAAAATCATTTCCAGCGACGACTGTAGTTTGCTGAAAGTCCTACTAAAAAAAACAAAAGATGTAGCAAAAAATGGTCAAGCGATATTTTCAGGGAAGGAAACATAAATAACATGATAGTCTAGATAGTTTTAATTAATACTGGCATGACCTGAGAAAAGAATTGTTTTTAAATAGTGACCATTGACTATTGACAAATAAAAAGGACTTCACATAGAAGATTGCTATTGCTATTTTAAAAATGATAATTGTGGTTTTTAATAATCGTCGCCTTGATTCTCTCGATATATTTAAATTTATTCCAAATCACCAATTCGGCTTCAGAAAGCATCATTCAACTGTTCAACAATGTCATCGATTGGTAGATTATATTTCTAATTCTTTAGAATCTAAAAATTATTGCCATGGAGTTTTTCTTGACATTAGTCAAGCCTTTGATAAAGTTTGGCATGAAGGATTGCTCTCCAAACTTAAAAGTTTACTTCCTCCGACCTACTATCTAATATTACTTTCATATCTAACGGATAGACATTTTGTAGTAAAAGTAGGGACAGAACGTTCTGACATCAAACCTATTAAAGCAGGAGTGCCTCAGGGTAGTGGACCAATATTGTTTAATATATATATGTCTGACATACCGGAACACAACTACACAATACTGGCTACTTCTGCAGACGATACCGCAATACTAAGCTCAGATAAAAACCCTGTTCGAGCATCTACCATCCTTCAAAATCATCTGAACGATATTGCAGATTGGGCAACAAGGTGGAAAATTAAGATGAATGAAAAAAAAAGTGTGCATGTAGTATTCACTCTTAACCATAAACCTTCCCCTGAAATATATTTTAATAACATTCAAATCCCAGCATCAGATGTAATTAGGTATTTAGGTTTTTACCTGGACAAAAGACTTACTTGGAAGACTCACATCAGACAAAAACGAATAGAATTAAACAGACGATACGGTCTCTTATCCAGATTACTTGACAGACGTTCAAAATTATCTTCAACTAACATACTAACCCTTTATAAAATCTTACTTAAACCTATTTGGACTTACGGCATAGAACTGTAGTGCTCTGCTAAAACTTCCAACATTAAAAAAGTTCAGTCCTTTCAATGAGGAAGTGATCGCTTAAGATAATAATTGGAAAGCTCGTTGTAGGTCCCAAGTAAAAGTTTTCGCTAAGCGTATAAATGTATATATCATTTCAGGTATTCTGACATACAAATATATGTAAATTGAAGAGAGAACTAAAATAATAATATTGCAAGGCTGATCAACTGCGTTGAGTTGCTAAATCGCAGAGGATATTCGTCAGTCCAAGAGACATTATTTAAAAATAGAACAAAAGAGTTAGCTGAGACCATTTGACCATGGTAAATATGCTAAAAAACAGTCTAAAGAACTGAACAAGCTAAGGCAAAACTTAGTATATGTGATGATAGAAGATCCCTAACGATTTCAAAAGTATCAGCCAAATTAAATAGTGAGACGGATGATGGAACATTCTGTTTATTATTATTTCTATTTACACGATTTTTGGCATTACGCCTTTCCTTGAACACCCTTTCATTACAGCCGAATTTTCGCTTCAAGAGAGATCTTCATTACATTTGCCTCACTTTTAAACAAAATCCGTCCTTTTTATGCATGGTTGGTATATTGTTCAGGTAAATTTCATTGATATCACGGGTTTGTTGAGCCCTTATGTCCGATTTACTTCACCCGTAAAGAACCAAATAAATCATTCAATCGCCAATTAGCATTAACAATTCATCAACATTTGAACGTCATGGCTCACCTCATCCAACGTCGGCTTCCGAGTCACCTTGAGACTCAACCTCTTCGTCCATTGATGCCTCGGTAGAACTGGAGATTCCATCTTCACTCTCCCTCCATCACTCTGCAAGAAACAAATACTTTAATAAATATATTCATAAATTGTTTATTTATATTTTCATAATTAATTATTAGAGTTATTTTTAATATATTATTCAGACAAATCATGTTCCGCCTTAGAAAAGTCTCATCTTGAATTTTCACTTTCTGTAGAACCTATGAACAGTTTTAAACTTCATTCGTACATTTCAAGTAACAACGTAATTAATTTATTTGTAATTACAATTTTATATATTACGTATAAATGTTAATACAACGTAAATTTTTCTATATCAAATTACAAAAATGTGTGGAATTTTTTTTTTTCAATCAATTGAGAGTAGAAAGGCCGCGAAAGCCGCATGTGGCCTGCGTGACATAGCTGCGCCCTCCAAATATTTTTGCGCGATATCTAGCGCTAGAATTTAATAATATTTAATTATTCAAGTTACAAAAATTTTTAAATTAATAAAATTAAGTTGAGTATAAGTACATCGGTGTGTATTTAGTAACAAATAAAAATGCCTTAACCTTACTGCGGCCTCTAATGAGAAAATGGTTTCTATGATATATACCGTTTTATTTGTTCCGAAAAAGTATTCCATTAATTTTGTTATAATTAAGGCACTTAAAAACCTTTTTAACAAATTAAGAACTTAATCTCCTTTATAACTCTGATAAAATTATGTTTATACACTTGTATACATACTATTTTATATATATGAATAATATTTTATATTACTTTTTTTAACACTGGAGTCTTGAATACATTTTTTGCAGTAATATTTTAATTTATTTTGAGATGAGATAGGTAGTTAGTGATAATAATAATCTATAATTATTTATACAAAAATATGACATAAGAAAAAAGAAAGTCATTACATATTAAACTACGGTATCTAGCACTTTGTAACTAAAATAAGCATACAGCCAGAAAATAGATATAAGGTTATTATTATAAATGGGAAAACCCAAACAACAAAGCCATGAGTCTCCAACATAAAGCAGCAAGAATCAGAGAAATCAAGATCACATATAAGCAGAAGAAAAAAGGAAAAAAAACAAATTATTGCAGTAGATATCTCATGAAGCCATCCAAGTATATAGTGAAGGAGAGATCATTATCGAAATTGACTAAACGTCAATTTACCTTATTAACCTTATCAGATAGACGTTTGATAATGCAATTATTGTATATTTATTTATGCTATAATCAAATATAATCATTTGCGAACTGTTGTCTTATTGAGCATTACTATTTGAGTAAAAGTAATTGGAAGTGAGGTCGAATAAAAAACAAAAAGGAAAAAAAAATATTTCAGTAGGCATCTCACAAAGCCATCCAAATACTTAAAGAAGGAAAGCGAAGGTTCTATGAACAACGGCTAAGGAAGGTTATATTGAACAGGTGATCAGATGTAATACAAGGAGGAAAATAGGTATAAGTAAAATATAAAACGACCTAATTATATTGTAAAAAGTATAAATACATAAAATTATAAAAAAATAAAAATAAAAATCAAATGACAAAGCTCGAAGAAATTTCCAAAAACTCAGTGAACACACGGCCATTCCACGGGCAATATAACTAAAATAAATTATTTTTTTTTAAGGAAGGAGATGGTCCGGGGTGGCTGTCATAAATAGACTAAGTAGTGGCAAAGCTATATTATTAAAAGCCAATGTTTCGATCCGACTTTGCAGGTCTTCTTCAGGGCTAGATAGGATACAAAAATATATAGAGAATTGTGGAAGTTACATAATATTTAGACAAAAAATTATAAACAATGTGAATAAACTTATTAAAACTATAAACAGTAAGTATATTCAAATATAAATAGCGTAAGCTGAGTAACAAGATCATGAACTGAAGTGAATAGATGGTTACAATGGTAGTATAATATATAATATAATATATGCAATTGTGAATATACTCCTGCACATCTACAGGAGAGATTGAAAGAAAAGGAAAAATGATGTAATATGAAATAATGGGCATAAAGGGATGTGGAGAAAGAAAATCAAAAATCAAAAATAAATAAATAAATAAATAAAATAAGAAGAATAAAAATAGAGACTTCTAAGGTGTGTTCAGCTAGGAGTTTCACTTAGAACTGCAAAACCTGTGTAAGTACGTTTGGGGAAGGTTTCTGACCTTGTTGGGAAATGGTAAGGGGGTAAGTAATGAAAGTAAAACAAAACCTGGAATATCACAGTATCTAAAATTTGAAGATATGGATAAATATAAGGGAAAATACTATATCTATATATTTAAAAAAGTAAAACGTACATAGAAGTAAAATTTTAATATAAAAATAAGAGACCATACATGCAGAACTAATTTAGAAGTATAGATAGGAAACAAATATGAATAATTATCATTATACTTAATTGTACATATGAAAATTGCATTTAAATATTAGATAATATTGAGACACAATGGTTAAAAGTACAATGAATACAAAGTAAAAACGGATGAACATACATTGATGTAAAAATGTGAACATAAAATAAAATATAAAAAAAAAGAGAGATCATAGCAAGTGGAAATACTTAAAAATAATAAACGATTAAATTAAATTAATCAATAAAAATTGAAAATATATAAAAAGTAATATGATATATTAAATAAGTTATTTTTCACTTATAAGATTTAAAATGTGCCTATAAGTTTAATAAATGCAGTTTTTATCTACTTTATGATTAATACTTTTAAGCTTTAACTACTTTATGACCACCACTCCTTCCTTAATAATACAACGGTCAACCATTAAGTATTCAATAATTTTTTTTATTTATTTATATATACATTTTCTTATTTAATTTAACACGTTTTGTATTATTATATTTTAGTTAACCTATTTTCTCCCTTGTATTAAATCTAATCAGATGTTCAACATAACCTTCCGTAGCGGTTGTTAATATAATCTTCTCTTTCCTTCTTTGTGTTTTTGGATGTCTTCGTGAGATGTCTAATGCAATATTTTTTTTCCTTTTTGTTTTTCTTTCAGCATATATGCGGTCTCGGTTTTTCTACCATGATAGTGCCTGAATTGGCAAAACGTTGGCAAGTTAACTATTTTGTTTGCTGGAGACTCATGGCTTTGTTGTTTAGAGTTTTCCATTTATAGCAAAATGACCTTATGACTCATTTCTAACTTTGTGCTTACTTTAGTAACATTACTCGTGGAATGGCCGTGTATCCATTGAGGTTTTTTTCGTATGGATCTTAGATATTCCTTCGAGCTTTGTCATTTAATGTTTTTATTTTATTTCTATTTTTTATTGAATTTAAAACGTTTCGTATTACGATATTTCAGTTATACCTATTTTATCTTTTTTATTAGATCTAATCTATTACATTACATCAGCTGTTCAATATACCGTTCCTTAGCTGTTGTTAATAGAACCTTCGCTTTCCTTCTTTATGTATTTGGATGAATTTGTGAGATGTCTACTGCAATATTTTTTTTTTTCCTTTTTGTTTTTATTCGACCTCACTTCTAATCATTTTATTCAAATAGTAATGCTCCATTAGAGAACAGTTTGCAGATAAATAAATATAGAATCATTTCATTATCGAACGTCTATCTGATAAGGTTCATAAGGAAAATTGAGGTTTCATCAATTTCGATAATCAAGAAATCATCAGTCCACCAATCGATGATGACAATCAAAAAATATCATGGACTCAATAAGAGCTAATTGGACACAGGAAAAAGGCCAAGGGGGCCGGATCGAATACAGCACTTAAGATAAGAAATTACAACTGTCCTTTGTATTTTCTATTCCGTCCCGACTTAGTCTCATTACTCCAAAACCACTCTTCTTCTTTCTTTTTTTTAAACACTAAAAGTTAAGGTTTTACTTCTGTGTGTTTATGTAAGTATTCTATATTCCATTTGAAATTAAAGAGAATATGTTTTTGAATTTGTATTTGCATATATTACGAAAAAATATTAAAGGAATAAAAAATGTTGATTGTTTATTACAATGATCCATTATTATTTGTATACGTTACGTGAAACTATATATATAGTTTCACGTATATATATATATATATATTAGCTCTGGGGCAATGCCTTTTGCCTTTCACCCAAATATGGTGGGAACACCTAAAGCGTAAATTACCAATGTTTGATAAAATTGTGAAATTACGTGGGCAAGATATCAAACGCTGACATAATGAGAATCGGATTATGGGACTGGAATAAAGTAATCCGTGAATAACAAAAGTATTGGACAAGCGAATTTTCTTTTCTTCATTTTAAAATACCTACGGAGTGGTACCATCAAGAAAAACTTAGCCTTGAAATTTTGCGAGATTTTAATACCATTGAAAGAGAGAAGAAAGCTATTTTTGCTAGGTTTTTGTGGAGGTGATATATTTGAATTTGTCTTCTCCAATTTCCAGTTTCCAATTTTCAACAATTTCCATTCTTCGCAGATCCTGTTATTGGGATGGAATTATCTGCTTATTATCATAATTTTGTTTTATCTTCATTCAGTTGTAGATCGATTTTTTTCTGCATCTCTTATCAGAGCCTTAGCGAGTTTCTCAATGTCCTCTTGGTTGTTTCATCTGTAAATCTAAGAAAGGTATCTCGTCGTTGGTATGTTATTAATTCCTTCTCCAACGCTAAGTTGAACAACATCGATGAGAGCCCATCTGCCTTCCGTAACCCAGTTCGAACGTTGAAGGTTTTCAGATACTTATATTATGCCTTCGTCAGTCTTACCAACTTCCCGGGAAGTTCAGTCATTATTAACATATATATTATACTAATATATTATATTAAATTAATATGATATACTTACTAACTAAAATTTATCAAGTCAATAAATGTTAATATGAGCCACAACATCCTTGGATAAAGTTTTCGATTTTTGCCGATCTCCCAAACATAAATTAATGGAAAAGACAAAGATAATCTAAAGTCGGCAAGTTAATAATATAACTTGACAAAGCAACTGAGACATCAATGTATGTAAATCCTACAAAGCGCCAAGGAAGTCTAAAGACAAACATGTGTATGAGACAGCAAGCAAACAGGTCTCATCCTCGGAGGGAAAACAGCCCTCACAAACAAACCTTATTTTGTCTGTTACATGCACGTCGTCATTAAATTATTACATTGGCTGGTTTAGAAGAGATTTAGAGATATTAATCAAGATCGGCACTCTACAGATACCGTCTGTTTTCGTCTGGGCATATTTTAAATAACTGAGAGTGAATATTTTTTATTCATCCCAAATTGTAGGAAAGTTATTCCAAATAAATTACATTTACTTGCTTCTGGATATACATATATATTTCAATGTGACATGTCACGACTTGCTAAGAATATGTTATTTATATTTTTGTGTTTTGCAAAACCTTAGAGTTTTTAAAAATAAAGTATTGAGCAAAATATTTGGACCGAATAAGCAGGAGCTAACTGAAAAATGTAGACGGCTACACAACTTCGAAATGCATAAACTTTACCCAATAAATAGAGACTAATGAATTGTTTCATTAGATTCATCTTAGAAGTTTCCAAGCGCTCGCACATCTCCAGTTGATATACCTAGTTGAAGTGGCTCAATCCAGTTTTTCGACTGCAATATTCCCTTGGTATATTCCTTTTTCGAGGATTTAAAACCAAAAAGCCATCTTATCTTTTTTATTTTTTTACTCCTTTTTCTTCTGCCCATTCAATTAACACAAGATACCAGCCCACAAACAAATTTATTTCTTCTCATAGAACTGTTTCCTTTAAAAAATCCTTTGTTATGTAAACAAGGTATTGCTTTGGAATTCCTTATCCACCTCCATACGCAAATCCTCTTTCTTTAAACACCATTTATTCTTCCACCTCCTCAGCAATCATGTTCAATTCGCTTCTTCTTCTGATCGTCCTCCATATCATCAATCCTTCTAAGTCTGGGTCTTCCTCTCTTTCTTTTGCCTCCTGGTTTACCTTATAATAGTCTTTTTGGGTATCTATCTTCACCCACCCTTTCTACGTGTCCAAGTCATCTTGATTTAACGTAAGTGACTATGTCTGGTTCTTTATACAGTTCTTGGAGTTATCTATTATTTATTATTTATTATTTTATTTTCCATTGGCCATTTATATTTATATTTATATTATTTATACCTATTGAGCCAAAGATTTGCTGTAGGACCTTTCTTTCTCAGATCTTCTCGGATTCGTGTATCAGGAATTCCTGTATGTTTCACCTGCGTAAGTGACAATTGGTCTGAAGATAGCCTTATAAATCAGTAGTTTTACCTTCCGTGAAAGGTTTTGAAAACACAATGTTTTTCGTAATGCAAAAAGACTTTTGTTGCCTGCTGTGATTCTTGCTTTAATTTATATAGTGATATCATTTTTGTACGTCACTAAGCCTCCAAGACATATAAACCTACCAGCTTTCTTAGAAGTGTGGTGGAGCAGTTGCATGCTAGGCAAGTATTTCCTGCGCCTCACTTTATGAGGATATCATATATTGAGTTTTACCTTATTTTTTTTTAGGACCCAATTTTTTTCTAGCATCTTCGAACGCTTGTAAAGCTTCTGATTCTGCGGCTTTAGATCTTGACGATATTACCACATCTTGAGTGTTGGGTAGGTCTACTATAGATTGTTCCTCTTGGATTTGTCTTGATTGCTCTAGACGCTTGCTCCAATTTAATGTTTAATAATACAGCAGACAGATGATCTCCTTGGCGTAAACCATCCACTACCTCAAATTCTTCTGACAGAGTGTTCTGTATCTTCACCCTGCAGCTGGTTTTTCAAGGGTAATCGCACTGGAACTCCAAGTGCCTTCACTTCTTTAAGCAGTTCATTTCTGTTGAGGCTATGGTATACTTGTTGCAAATCGATGAAGTTATTATGGAGATCTATATTATATTCATAGTGAACACCACATCGAAAAATTTTCGATCAAGAACTCCAAACTAAATTTTCAACAAAACTTTGACTATTTTCTTATTTTTTATTTTATAGATAATTTAGATAGAGATAAATTATTTTCCAACAATAAAGTTGGAAGGTCTCCAAGGTTATAAATCACACAAGTTGTGTGTATTATTAGTTGACGTTTCTACTATTCACATTTTATAGCTATGGTTATCTTGAAAAAAATAGTTTTCATTTTTTTTATTGTTATACTTGCACAAGTTACATAGCTTTGAAATTATGTTTTTCAAAAATCTTGCCAGAAAATGACCTCATGTCAAGAATGTGTAAAATTCACACTTTCCAAACTATTAATATTATTTTTGAGTATTTTCTTTATGAACTAATTCAACACAAGAACAAGATTCATCCTTGATTTTTTTTATCTGTGTTTTCTTATAAAAAGATTGTTTCAATTTATACAAGTTTTAGGTTTGTTTTTTTTTTGTTCCAATAAGTTTCCTTTAATAATTATACGTTCCAATAACTTTAAAGTAAATGTACAAAGCGCATCTGATAGCAATCCGCTCTGCTGTTGTGGAACAATTCTTTCTTGAAACAATCGTTGGTTACTACGCCTGAGTTATTTCAGCCAAAGATGAGGAAAGCTGAGCCGTTTTTTTAGTGTTTACCCTTGCTCGACTTTGTCACGTCATTATTTCCCTTGGGAAATTCATTTCCGCAAGCAAAAGCCACATGTGATTCTTTCTCTGGATGATGTTGAGTATCTTCATCTCAGCTCTTGACTTTTTTCTTTAAATCATATTAAAGGGGTAACCTGATATACGCGTTTTCCTTTTATATAGTTTAACATATATTGTTACAACCTTCTTTGTATACCTTAGTATATTATTTGTCAATTGTAAAAATTACTTATTAATTCTTATTTACCTGCCCGACTATGATTATCTGTTGTTATATTCTGGGATTATATTCCCTGAAGAGAAGAGCTAATATTTAAACTTTATTAGATTACTTTGTCAGATGAAGAAGCTGCAATAAATAATTTATGTGAAATAATTAATTTTTTTTTTTGTCTTCATATTTCCATCTACATCTGTCATGATCTTGACAATCAGCATATGAAAAATTGACATTTTAGGCATGAGGAAAAATATAGTATCCAGCAGCACTTCTTCCTGGTCTTGATTTATTTCCTTAATTCAAGAAAGGAGATCTCTCATCCAGCTCCTCTTTAGTCGCCTTTTGATAGGCATGTAAGCTGTGGCCATGTCGTTATTAAGTCCATTGTGATGTCCGTGTAGTTCAAGATGAAATGTGGAGTAGAGATCGCGTATGTATTGGTCGATAGTCGTTATGTAAAGTTTTGTTGTTTACATACCAAGGAGCTCCTGTTATAAGTCTTAAAATTTTCGATTGAAATGTCTGTAGTTTTTGTAAGTGAGTCTTTTTTGTAGAACCGTAAGTTTGTGAGGTATATGCCCATATGGGTTTGAGTAGGTAAGCATATGTATTGAGTTTTTGTCTGATTTTCAATTTTGATTTTGAAAAAAGTGAGTGCAGTATTTTCAGTTGGTTGTTTAAGGTCTGTCGTTAATATTTAAATTTTTGATTGGGATTGTTAGCTATAGGAGAGATATACCGAACTACAAAAAAAAATATATTTACTGGTCGCCGTGAATAGGTAATACGAATTTCTCATTTATATCTTATCGATAAACAGCCCTCACAAACAAACCTTATTTTGTCTGTTACATGCACGTCTTCATTAAATTATTACATTGGCTGGTTTAGAAGAGATTTAGAGATATTAATCAAGATCGGCACTCTACAGATACCGTCTGTTTTCCTCTGGGCATATTTTAAATAACTGAGAGTGAATATTTTTTATTCATGTAGGAAAGTTAGTCCAAATAAATTACATTTACTTGCTTCTGGATATACATATATATATTTCAATGTGACATGTCACGACTAACTAAGAATATATTATTTCTATTTTTGTATTTTGCAAAACCTTAGGGTTTTTAAAAATAAAGTATTGAGCAAAATATTTGGACCGAATAAGCAGGAGCTAACTGAAAAATGTAGACGGCTACACAACTTCGAAATGCATAAACGTTACCCAATAAATAGAGACTAATGAATTGTTTCGAAAAAAAAAAAAAAAAAAAGTGAGTATTTATTTATTGAGTATTTATTTATGTATTTATTTTCTTTTATCTATTTTCTTATCATGTATTTATTTTCTTTATCTTTTATTTCTGTATCTGACAACTTCTTCGTAATTTATATATACTTATATTTATTTTTTATTTTATTTTTATTTTTTCAACATGTTTGTATCTTTTGTAGCCCTGAAGACGACCTGCAAAGTGGGTCGAAACGTCGGCAAAAATTAAAATTATTTATATATTTTAATTTTTTTTTATTTTTTTTGACCGCACCCTCGACTAATTCCTTCTCATATCATATCAACGGTCAACCAACTCTACATCATAATGAATTGTTTCATTAGATTCATCTTAGAAGTTTCCAAGCGCTCGCACATCTCCAGTTGATATACCTAGTCGAAGTGGCTCAATCCAGTTTTTCGACTGCAATATTCCCTTGGTATATTCCTTTTTCGAGGATTTAAAACCAAAAAGCCATCTTAACTTTTTTATTTTTTTACTCCTTTTTCTTCTGCCCATTCAATTAACACAAGATACCAGCCCACAAACAAATGTATTTCTTCTCATAGAACTGTTTCCTTTAAAAAATCCTTTGTTATGTAAACAAGGTATTGTTTTGGAATTCCTTATCTTATCGATAAACAGCCATCTCCAAAACGCGAATATTGTAATAGCCCTCTCACTGTCAGTCATATTTTTCTGGAATGTCCCTATCATACCTCAAACTTAAATAGATTATTTCTTAGACCGGATGTGTCAGTGATATTAAGTAATAATGAATCAAACATAAAAATAGTTACAAGATTCCTTAAAACCCAGAGGTTATTTAAATATAGAAATTCATATAATTTGTATATATTTCATATTTTTCATTGTTCATTTGCTATTAATTTATGTATTTTTTATTTATTTTATTCTTATTATTTATTTATTTCATTTCATTATTTTTCTTTTCTTTTTTTAAAATTTATTTATTTATTCTTATTATATTATTTTGTCTTTTATAAGGAATTTCTGAACTCTAGTGAATAAAAATAAATGAACGATAGGCGTTGATGACCCTTGGGTTTTACGTCTTAAAGTCCAAAGAAATAAAATATATTTAGATTTAAATAACATTAAATTATTTTGAAAAATATGACAGACATAAAATCTACCCTTTACAAATTAATTATATCCTATTAACAAACAACTATAGTTTACTAAATAAAAATCAATGACTTTAATACTTAATAATTTTGGATTTAATATAAAGGTTGACCATTATTTCTTTAATTGTAAATAAATCTATTTGAGCTTAAATTTATTTTTACTATAAAGTTCTGCAGAATAAATATATGGATTTTAGCGTTTTTAATTTATATTGATGTGAAATGATGACTGTTAAAAATTGTTGCACTGGCGAACCACATGCTGATGGTCTTCTGGGTCGAGCATCTTGTCTGAAGCTTCGGAAGAGTTTTATTTTTCCATGTCCACCCATTCAGTCTGCTCGAATTTGAGATGGCCAACTCTATAGCAATATTCCAGAAGCTTATTACCTTATTTGAAACATATGAAGTCTTATGTATGATTCATTAACAATATGCCATTCATCTTGGTAATTCTAAGAAGGTTTACTTTGAGGTTGTCGTCGCCGCTCTCATATCATTTACGAATTCTAAATAAAATTTTAATATGGTATCGTTTCTATTTATTATTTATACATACAGCCTTTTTCACCATACCATATGTATTTAATGAAAAAATACAAGACTTAAAATTACTGAATTTTGTAAAATATTGAAAATAAATTGAATTTAAGCGAATAACATAGCATTTTTTTTGTTTAATTAAAAGATTTTTTTTTTAAACAAGGGTCAAAATCACCTGTGTTTTAACAGTTTTAGCGTGTCTAATCACAATCTTGGATCTAGTGTAGATAAAATCATAACATTACATAGATTTTAAATGAATTCATAACCCTGTGGACTTAAAGATACTTCTGTACTTCGAAGCTGCGTAATATGAGTGTTACTAATGATCATAAAATTGTATTTATTGTTATTGATAATAAAAAATAATAATAAAAGAATTAGCGAATCCGAAAGTTCGGTACCGATAACACCGACTAGGGTTTTCTGTTAAAACCAAAATACACAAGTAAAATTTTATCAATATTTTCCTCGGTCTATTACTCGAACATTTGCCAGTAAGTTTTCATCCAATCAACAACCCCAAGTCCATTATTAGGTTCATTTTATGTCACTATTTCAACTATCTTAATAAATGTATTAATACATACTTGTCCTAACCGAATATTATGCATTCCAATCTTTTAGGGACCAACATCTTTTTAGAAATCAGAGCCTTGAAGAATCACTCCAAAAGGACCCCAAGGCTATTAAAAACTTAATATTGTTCCTTAAGGAAAATTAAAATATTTCACAAAATTGATTTCAAAACCACTAAACTTATATTTTTATAATTTCACTAACAAAGCTATAAACTTGTTTTAATTTACAAACTTGTAACTTATATTTAACGTAAATCGTATCTGTTAACTCTACTTTCTGTGATTTTAATATTTAAATTTAAATTGTCTTTTTAAACTGCCATCTTGTAGTTGTAAATATACCTGTTAAGTTTTTTAAGTTTGTAGGTTATTTTTCAAATTGTAAACATACCTGTTAATTTTTCTTCTTTTAATATTCAATTTTAAATTTTAATGGTGTTTTCTTGTAATTTTTAATAACTTAATTTTACTTATTCCCTTTCTTCTTTTAATATTAATTTTTAAAACGTATTTTTAGATTATATTCTTGAGGTCATCAACCGTTTTTAAATGTCTTTGTTAACTTATCTTTTTTTTAATATTTAATATTAATGGTTTTTGGCAACCTTTCTTCTTGTAATTTTTAATATTTAAACTGTACTCTATAACTTCTCTTCTTTTAATAATAATTTTTATTGTTTAAAACGTATTTTCAGCTTTTATTCTTAAAAATATTAACGTTTATTTTAATTATCTTTGTTAACTTATCTTCTTTTAATCTTTAACTTTCAAATTTATTAACTTTAATTCAATTGTACCATCATATTCAACTGTAACTATTTTTAGTTTTCTAAATTTTAAATTGTTTTTGTTAGCTGTAGTTTTGTTATGTGTGCCTAGTTGATCCAATTCTAATATAGAGGTAAAATGAGTCAGGTGGTTGAAGAGCCCAAAACATTTATAAATAAATAAATAATAATTATTATTAACAGGGTGAATCCACCTCCGTTGTGGAACCTCATAAACGCACCAAAAAATATATTATTAATTATTTTTCTTCGAGATAAATATTCTACAATATATTCAATATTCAAAAAGCTAATGATGTTAGAAAGGTGTATAAATAAACTTAGGTAATAACAATAAAGTTTTTCTTATATGTTTGATTTCATTGGTCCTTATTTAATTACATATTTAACGATGTCCAAGCATGCTAATTAAATGTCAATGTTATCGATTATATATTATTATTCAGTAATTTTTATTCCAGTAATGTCCCTTTGGCTTACTAGATTTAATTGTGAAGACAAAGTTAAACGATTGGACATTGCTGGAAACTTGCTAAGTAAATACCGAGAATGCGAGAAGGATTCGAACAAGGCGAAGATGTATTTACATTGGACGGAATGCGGTGGGGTAGCACTTCTTTCCTTGCTTAAGGAATGTTTACCCTTCCTGCCTTCAAAGGCCGTCTGTCTTCTTGTATAAGGCATACCATTCTCTTGCTTCCAGTTGTCTGCCGTAAACAGGCTGAGGCGCGTATTGAACTATTTGTGTAAAATCTAAAATGGAAGAGAACTCCGTTGCCTCCTGTCTTTGTGCTGCGAATATATGTCTTAAAAGATACTTCAAAGACAATTTTTGAAATTTTACTAATAGTTGTAATTTTATTTTTTAATGTAGATAGGTAAAATAATTTGATGTAAAATCATAAAAAATCACAACACATAACATTTACGCTTCGACGAGAAACATGCCCACCAGTTTATATCAGCAACAATCCAATTCCTAAGACGGACACTATACGCTACCTCGAACTAATATTTAACAGAAGGATGACCAGGGGCCCACACGTCAAAATGAAAAGAAAGACTTTGAACAAGCGATTGAAAATACTATACTCACTGTTTTCTAAATCAAAATTGAAAATTAGACAAAAACTAAATACATATACTTAAATGATCAAACCCATTTGGACATACGGCTCACAGATTTATGGTTTAGCAAAACAAACTTATTTACAAAAACTAAAATCTTTTCAATCTAAAATTTTAAGACTAATAACTGCAACTCCCTGGTATGTCAACAACAAGACTTTCATACCGACCTAAGACAACCAACCATTGACCAGCACATATATACTCTCTACTCCCGATTTCATCTTAAACTACACGGACATAACAATGGACTTATCAACGACATGGCCACGGCTGAAATGCTCATCAGAAGGCGATTGAAAAGGAGCTGGATGAGAGATCTCCTTTCCTGTTTTTTAGCCATTTGTCTGTCTGTCTGTACCAAGATTTTCTCGGGAATTAGTGAACCGATTTTGTTGCTTCTTTTTTTATTTTGTAGGATTTTGTCTACTGATGCCTTTGACACAAATTGAGTGCTGGTTTGAGATCTTCTGCGCAATAAATGAAAAACATGTTTTTCATAGACTGTAGCGCGAAAACGGCTCTATCGATTTTGATGAAACTTATTTATAATGTTCTAATAATTGTCCTTTCAATTTTCGTATATAAACTAAATTCCCGGAAAAAATCAGGAAAAAAAACTATAAACCATCGGCATCAAACCAGTATTACCAATGATACAGCTATGATCATGGTGTCAGAAAGGGATAAATCAGGGAAAAAGATTACTTAGTGAAAGTAAGAAAATCTGTTGTCCGCATCACAGAAGCTTCACTATTACCTCTACTTTTAACAGACATTATTGTTTGACAAAATTAGGCTATAAACAGTTTTTGATCATCAATATTAGAGGGTATTAAAATGTTTACAGTGAATGTTTACAGTTCTGCCTCAAGACAGTTTACATTGTTTTAATTCACAAATAAATCGTTCTCAAATCTTTTCTTTGATCAATTTTCAGGAAAATAAATCTAATTCAATTATTTTGTTTCATGATGGACATATATGAAAACTTTTCTGAAATAGGTAGAAAATCGTGTGAGTGGACACACAAGATTTTTGTTTTCTTACGCCTTTTGACTTCGACTTTCCGCCAGGAGTCTTCAAGCAGCTTTTTAGGGCTGTTATAGTTGATCGTTTGGTTCTCTTTTTCAAAATATTTAGGAAGCAGGTGGATTACTGACCGGACGCCATCACAATTCACTACCTCTTAATCAGGAACTTTCCGGAAGGATGATTGGCAATCTTTTGTAGCAATCTCCACTTAGTTTTTATGGGATAGTGGATTATCAGCCCTATACCCAACTCCAACATGGAGGACCAGGAGCTACAGTGTAAGACACAGAGGTCGCTCATCTCCATGTGAATATCTGGATGGAGATAGTTGTCGTCCTCATGCGGGAATTGAACCCGCGCCGTAGTAGTCTAAGCAATCGAGTAGGGCATCCACTTACTAATTTTAATTTATTATTAATTATGTAAATAATTTATTAATTATGTAAAATTCATAAAAATATCACATACCTACTCCATAAATAGGAGTTTGGAAACTATGCTACATATATCGCTAATGGTTTTCAAGAACGGTTCAAGTGGCATAGGACCGAGGGGAAAAAAAATAAAGGATCTTTTTAACCTGTTCTATGACAACATGACAATTACCATTAACCATAGTTATCTACAATATTATGATTATAAAGTTGAGTGTAGTTGATGTTGCAATAATAATGGTCTGATTGCAAATAATGTTTCCCACTGAAAAATATTGGTTTGATTTTCGTTTCTTTTTTAGTTTCAGTTCTTTTATTGTTGCTGTTGTCATAAGCAATTAAAAATCTTTTTGATTTTCGTTTTTTAAATTTTAATTTCAATTTTTTCTAATGAAAGCTTAGGATTTAAGAAGATAAACATTTAATACTAATGACAGAATCAAAGGACCGGGATAGCCGCGTGACATTAGGCGTTTGCAATAGTTAATCAACTCAAGCAACTTCGAACATGGTAAGTACTTGGATGGATGACCGCCGGGATTATGTAAAAAAAAATCCAGCTGGCCGAGATTTACTCCCTATGTATTTGTTACCTGTCAACCTACTGGAGGGAATTCACAAAGGCCCAGTTTAGGTGTGATGATCCTACCCTGTGTACTTCAATCGAGAATCGTGATGTGAGTTTTTTATGATCTGAAGAATGGTAATCCAGAGATTTCATCATGGCCTGTGAGGAGGATATCTATGATCTGATAAATATATCCAGGATATCGGACCTTTCTTTGAGGGGTGTTATAAGTGGAATTCACGGGTGAGAGGATGGAATAACTGTTGGAAGATGAGACACGTGATAGGATATTACCACGGGAGTTCCGTATAAGACAACCCCATCGTGGTTTAATATACAGTAGTCTCCTCAAGAAACATATTGGCGATATAATAAATATTTACATGATCGGTCATTTATATATATAAGTGTAAATATCATTCTATTGAGTTTTCAACATGCTAATATTTAATTTCATCCCTATTTCAACGACCAATTCCAAATTATTACCTCAAAAGTTTTAATTGTGATTCACAAATGAAGATATATCATTTGAAGATCCTTAGCGAAATATTATAGGTACCACGGGTATTACTCAAACTGAACAATCGTGTTAGCTCATCGTGAATATTATAATATTTTTTCATCTAAAATTGTTTGCAAGAATCTAACAGTTACTTAATTTATATAAGTGATATTACAAGAGTGGGGAAGGTCAGAGCATAATTGGACTCCTAGTTCCAGGCCTGAGATCGAGTTTTGACAGACTTTATCAGAATCAGAAGAAATCGAATTATAGGTAACCATACCCTTTATGTGTTGTAATCGTATTGTATTATTATTATTATAGTATTGGCATAAAGTAGTTTATTTTCAAAGATTGTAATAACTCTTTTTCTTTTATGATTTCTTTTTAAAAAAATAATTATATGATTCTGTTCAATTGATATACATCGTGTCCCGTAAGTAGACGGAAATATTTAAAATGTTGATAGTAGACATCCGGATCTACAAAAAAGTTTGTATAAAAAATTGCCCGATTTCCAGCAGAAAAATAAGAAATTTAAGGTTTGTGTTTGTTTTTTTAAGCGAGTCACGTTTTTTGTTGAATAGGAAGCGATAACTTAAAAAATATTTTATTTAAGATTTTTAGATTGATCTAAAGTTTTGTAAAGAAATGATATGATTTCCCTTTTGGTCACCTTAAAGTACCAGTGTTTTCTCCAACAATGACTAAAATTAACTGTTGCAAAGCTTTTTTTTCTTGTTTTTCCGTGATATGATATGTATTTTAATAAACATAATTACCTGAAAAACAATTTATTTAAAAAAATTAAAAATAATGATTTAACATGTGAGGTGGTTATGAAATTGTGTTTCCCCCCAAGATTTCTGTGATAGGAATTGCTCCGTATTTATAAGTGACAAACTTAATGTTTCTAGCCCTAATATTTACGTTTTTATGAAAATAATTGCAGCAAACAGTAAATTTATTTATTTTAAAAGTAAATTTTATTAAGAAGCATTAAGTTTGTCACTGATAAATAAATATCAATGCCTACAACGAAGAGATCTGGGAGAAAATAAACAGTTTCATTACTACATTAAGCAAACAATATTTAAAAAATAGTTATTTTTAAATTTTTTATGTTTACAAATAAAATATCTTTTTGGCAATTATGTTTATTAAAATACATCCCATATCATAGAAAAACAAGAAAAAAAGCTTCGCAACAGTTAATTTTAGTGATTGTTGGAAAAAACACTGGTACTCTAAGGTGAATGGATAGGAAATCACATCATTTCTTATATAACTTGAGGTGAATATCAAAATTTGTCCTAATTTAAAAAAAAAAAAACTCAATTTAATTAATATGACCTTAAAGCTTATTGAAAGAGGAAGTTTTTCTAAATGTGGAGTAATAGTAATACAGTTTAAGATTGATGAAAAAAAAAATCACAAATAATCTATGATTTTTTTTAATAACGGGACTTAGCGGTATTTGTCGGCTTAAGAATCCTCTTTAAATAGTTTTAACAATGACACACTCTACTTTTATTTAAAATTAATTTTGTCTAGTTTAAGATGGAGCAATGTTTAATTACTTAAAGCAAATATTTTTTAATTTATTGCTTCCTATTCAATAATAAACGTGACTCGCTTAAAAAAAAAAAATTCTTAAATTTCCTACTTTTCTGCTAGAAATTGGGAAATTGTTCACGTTAACATTTTGTAGATCTTTATGTCTACTATAAACCTTTTAAATATTTCCCTCTATTTACAGGGTATCCTGTATATTTATATAATTTTAATTTTAATGTATTTATTTTATTTTAATTTGTACATATTTAATTTAATTTAACAATCGTCATTGGAACAAATATGGCTTCTCGGTCTCTTCTAAGCTAAAATGTAAAACAGAAAGACATTCGGTAGGACAAGCGATGGCACCATTTGTCATCACCTGTTGGGGACAGAGCAGTTGTTTAAGAGGCAGGGACGATCTGCCTGGAACTCCCAACGGGCCTTGCTCGGGTCTTTAGGGAGAGCGCTCTAGCCCTTCCTGTTTTCTTCCTCAACGCCTCAGCTAGGACTTTAACGTGAGGGCTCATTTTAGAATAAAAAAATATTTAAAAAAAAATAAATAAAAAAGGAGAAATAAGTTAACAAGTACTTCTCAATAAATAACGGGATCCCACAAGGAATATAATTTTGAAATGAAAATTAATTTTACCAGTAATGCGGCTGAGTGAGAGGCGGTGGGATCTCCTTGAGGCCTGCCTTTCCTTCCACGAGAAGGCTTAGCTTGGAAATCTTGAATGAATGAATTTTGTAAATATTGTATAACAGCATGTGTAAGTAGTTATTTTGATTAGTTTAGTTTACTTTCTTTTAGTTTATATAAATTTATTTTTAGTACTATTATTTTGCTGTTTGTTAATTTTTTATTTATTGGACACGGAGTACTCTTCTATCACTATTACTATTGTCTTTAAGTGTGACAGATTATAATATTTCTCATAAAAGAATTGAATTTAAAAAAGAAAAAACCTATTTGAGAAAATATGATCCCTCATCATGTAAATACTAGAACTGCAGAAAAAGGTTACCATAGCTGTGCTAATATGCTAATAGATGATTTCCAGTTATGGATAAAGCAAAAAAAAAATATGAAATAGGTGAAAATCCAAGAAAGTAGCGGATAGCGGATAGTATTAAAGTAATTTAAATCAATATTAAATAATATAGGAAAGCAGAATAAATAAGTAAGGAATAACGGGAGATTATTTGGTTCTTGGGAAGAGAAAAGAAGTACATAATAAATTGTTGCCATTGAAGAGCGATATTCTGTCCATAAAAAGAAGAGACAGATGTATAAGGTTCAACATCAAAGTTTTCATGGTATTCGGATGTGTTTAACGTGTATTGTATTTACAATAAAGTTATAAACACAGATGTATATCATAACATACAACGCAAATATATAGATGTAAAAATTTTATATTTTATTGATTTGAGAATTCGTAGTTGAAAATTTTTCAAGGAGCGAAAAGGGAATTTTAATTTCCTAAAATCACTTTTAATGGAATCGGGGTGTGTTTGTCATATGTAATTACACAATACATACTTGATTCTTGTTTGTGGACCGAATCGGGATAACATATCAGATTTTTTTTATCTAATGTTACTCTAGATAGGCTAAGAAAAATATCATATTTGGCATATATCAATAATCTGAGTTCAACATTGAAACAATTTGTTCCAACCGAAGGAGCAGGGAAAGCATTTTTTAAGAAGAGAGAAAGTTGATGTTATAATTATAAATTATAAATACCCTTTGATACGAATTTTGTTATCGAATTTTGTTATTTTTTTTTTGTCAAAAGATACAAATCGGACGTCTCTTATATATATATATATATATATATATATATATATATATATATATATATAATATATATATATATATATATATATATATATATATATATATATATATATATATATATACATAGAGAGATAAAAAAAAAATTGTATATTATGCTCATACATGTTGTTAATACTATATAATTGTATATTAGTTTTGGAAAATTGTCTGTAGCGATTAATAAGTATGCTGTGTTTAAAGCAACCCAATGTAATTGGGCAGCACCCTTTTGTGATAATAATAAATAAACAATATTAATCTGTCACGTGGACAATAATTATAGTGGTATATGAACACATTCACACCGAGAGGACGTCTCTAAAGGAATCAAAATGTTTTTCTTTATTTATACCTTGTAAAGTAAACAATCTAAATCTATGTTGATCTAGGTTCATAAAAGCATTAATTCGGCCAATCAACGGTAGTAGTAAACTTAAATTTGAAACTTAAATCCTGAAGAGCAGTGAATGCTTTAGTAAACGCCAGAATAAAAAAAATCTCGAAAAATTCTAGTACGAAAATTCTTATGTTCATATTTCAATAAAAAATCTTCTTTAAGATTTTAAAAAGATTATTTGGGCTACTATAATAGAAGAGTCATTTGATTTTTGTTATTTGCTACACATTTGAATTCATGTTATATAATCGATTATTATATCAGTAACGATATCCTGAGAATCACGTGTCTCTTCGATTACGTCGGTAGGATCAAAAGTAAACTTGAAGGTCATCTGCATATAAATTGTATTGTGATTTAAGGAGGGTGTTAGGTAGATCGTCAGTGGAGATAGAGAAATGGTTGATGGGGGTGAGGAATCCTGATGAACACCTTGCGTGAGTACGGGAGAAGATGAAGTAATATTGTAAGGAGATAATAAGTATTTCAAGGCGAGAAACCAATTTAAAACACCTTTCAATAGAAGAGGTTATGGCGACCATTATGCTGTAAGATAACAAAATGGCGGTGGCGCCTTTCGGGCAATAATTCTTTCGATCGGAGTGTAAATAAATAAAAGGACGGACGGACATCCAAAAATGTGACTGTTCTCCGACAGGGGTCATGAATCAGGGACCCTCAGTGATTATCATTCCTTTCCTTGGTAAATAACACCATATCTTCCTAAAGTAATGACTCATAGCATTATGAACGATTCATTAACAGTAGGAAGATTAACGTAAACGTTAAATAAAATGGAGTACTATAGCATATAAAGTTATAGTATGCATAAGGATCATGTTACCGCATTTTATCTTAGAAGAAACTAGCGAGTTCACGCCTCAGTATCAATCAAACTTAGTATCAACAAATTTTGTAATATTGTACCTACTGCTGGTTGGATAAATACAATATCATTCGCATGCTCATGTGCTTACTACTGGCAGATTAGCTTGCATTGAATGAATTTTCGTCTTAAAATGAAGTTAAATAAGGGCAATGGGCGAACTGTGATTTGATAAATATTGCTTTTAAAATAAGCTCTTGGGAGCAATTAAAAGCTAATGTAATTCAGCCTTAAAGGGCCCACCTTTCGCAGTGATTTACAGTGCCATGAATTATTTAATCCCATCCTTCCTCTATTAACAGAATAACTGATTACCTGAGTCTGCCTTAACTACATCCAACACTCTCCTGCCTTTCTAATTTTATTATAAGCTTCCTCGATCACTGAATCGTCCAATTTAAATTGGTATTAATTTTTAAGTGTTTTTTCATCAAAACTTATAAAGGTAACGGACCAAATTTTATTTATTTGCAATTAATTTCAAGTGTTATGAATTTAACAATGACATACGGCTACTCTTGGTGGAGTTCAAACAGGCATACGGCAGTGTAGACAGGAAACGAGTTTTGAAAACTATAGTAAGTGTATTAAATGTTTAAATCTATGTAAAATATTTGAAATAAATGCTAAATGTAGGCATATCTAAGAAACTGGTCAAATTAAATTTTTAAAAACTACGCTAATGGAGACTACATGCCGAGTAAATCTTGTAAATTCGATGTCCGAAGAATTTAAATTGGATAATAGATTGAGGCCAGATGATACTGTATCTCCCTTTCTTTTTAACATAGCTCTTGAAGTTGCTATTCGTTTTATCTAAACAAATCTTGGAGAAACCGTCTACAATCGTCCGTCTCAACATTCTAAACTGAAAAACTACTAATAACAGATAGAATGTAGTTCATACCCATCAATTTATTTGAAACAATTAGCACTGAACACAGTCACGGAACTTTACTCTAATTATCTACAAGTTTATACAGACGCATCAAAATCAAGAAACCGGACGTCTGTATGATCCCACAAAGAACCAGAAATGTTCATTATCAATACCAGTTGATTTCAGTATTTTCAGCGCCGAACTATATGTCATTCTTAACGCCATAACATACAGCGAAAACACATACATCAACGAAAAAATAGTTATTCTGACAGACTCACCAACTGCATGTAAACACCTAAAATTAATCTATCAAAATAAAGCTCTGACACATATTTCTTTTAAAATCATATCACTAATATACAACGCCAGCAACAATTACTCTTTCCAGTAGGTGCCGGGACACGTAGGAATATCAGGAAATGAAATGGCAGACAAAACCGCAAATCAAAACCAACTACATCGAATAAATGTTAAGGTTCCTTTACTGGATTTGATAAGAATAGTGAGGGGAGAAAAAATGAAAGACTGGCAGCATTTCTACGACTGGGAAAGTGCATTGAAGGGTAAGGAACATCATGCAGTTCAACAGAAGATGGCACTGGTTCCATGATTTGCGGCTCTTTAATCTCATCTCGACTGATCCAGCTTGGTAAAGCTGACCAGGCTTAGTATAAATCATGGTAGAACTAATAAATATCTATATCTAATGAGTATGGCTATGAGTGGTCACTGTCCAACATGCCAATGCTTGGAGGATCCAAGACACATTGCCTTCAAGTGCAAAAGATTCGAGAAGCGAAGAAGAATTAGTTTAGGATCGCGAACTACGGATGATGGAGCTAACTTTCTTCGGTCGATTAATAAAGATAACGCCCGTGATTTGATAAAGTTTTTGAATGACATAAAAGCAGTTATATAATGAAAGTCACCTATTATTCTCATTTAATTGATATGAAACTACTGTAACCTCAGTTTTCAACTATTAGTCTTTCTAGTTTAAGTTTTTACTTCTACTATAAGTTATATTCAATATTTAGTTACATTCAGTGATCATCTATCTATAAATAATAAAGAAATATCCAGTGTAATTTCGTCTTACTATGAAAATTAAAATATTTTACTGGCAAAATAGGACTTGCATTTACAAGTCTTAAAGCAAAATAAGAACAAAAAAAAAAAACATAGGTAGAAATTTAAAACGTCCTTTAATTGAAAAAAAAAATGCATTCTAATAAATAGATTAAATTAGATAGATTTTGAAAGGGCTTGTCATTCCTTATAAAATTTATACTTCCAGACTAAAAAATGTTATATGTTTCTTTTAGAACGAAGAAAAATATTATTTCTGATTTTGTTTTTCTGACGTTTTCATTAACAATGAATAGTTTTACAATAGATTAAACCAAAGAGTTTCTAGAAGATTGTGAAACCTAGTTTAGGAGGGAGAGAGAGGGCTGGCCATGGGAGCGGAAGATGCTTTGATGTTCCGCCGCGCCGCCACTCTGCACCCGCGGTCTCATATCTCCCGTATCTTCCCAATAACGACAAGTTTATCCCCTTCTTCCACTTATATTACGCCTTAAAAGATAAATAAATGTTTATTATATAAGATAAATATGATAATAAATAACGAATAGAGTGCTAAACATGTGTGAAAATCAAGGTGTTTGGTAACATAAGCAGTTCGACCCAAGAGGCACATTAATTTCTCAGTCATGGATTCATTTTTTTTTTTTTGTATTTGCCCGCAATTCCTCTCGCTGGATAACACCTGTAAAGAAGAAATTTGATTAAGGGTCTTTTTAATTAGCCGTAAACCGTAATGGAAAATTCACCGTTGCTGATTACTATTACCATGCCAATTTACTGAATATTCAATGAGAAAATTCATATCTTCGGTTTATTGCGAAAAATCATCGAGCACATTTTTGATTAAACTAAACTTTTGAAAATTTCGGCTTTATTTATCTTTAAAAAAATAAAGATCCTTTTATATATCATGTATAGTTACAACATGCAGGGATGTCCAAAAGTGGCTTTTATAAATATTTTTATGCGGAAAGAGGCACATTTTAACTGGGTTTTGAATTTTCGAGGAGAGTATATTTTGGATGGAAAATTTCAAACGATAGGACAAAGGGAAATATATAGAACAGACTGCAGCAAGTGTAATTGTATATGATCTGTATTTTTTTAAATTCCATTTTCGCTTCAACAGTTTTTAAGAAGAACAGAGCGATAAAATATCTTGAGGGGAGATGAGAGTAAGATTCATGCGCCATCGAAGTTGAGGCACTCCTGACATCAAGTCCATAATTCCATTTTATATTTTATGATTTTACGGTGGAAAAATGCTTCATATTTAACACAAAACATAGATTTCTTGTGTTTCTAAGGCAAATTTGAACCACCGTGTATATGGACTTTTTTATAGTTCTTGAGATTATCTACCACCTCTGTAAATATTTTCGTCTACTTTCGAAAAAGCTTATATATAGCTTCTAACAATGAATATTTAATTAATTATGTTGGTTATACATTAGACGATAAAGACAAAATAGAAGAGATATAAAATAGATGTTAATTTAATGATTAATACCTGTCTGTAAAATGTTATTTAAAGTTGATAAATATTATTCTGTTTTTCCAGGAATAAATAACAAAAATTTTAGTTTTAAGTAAATATGATATGTAAATAATAATATTTGGATTGTATTTTTTTTTAATTTGAGTAAGTTTGTTTTATTTTCATTATTCCACTTTAAATCCACTCGTTAATATGTCATTACTGTATATATATATATATATATATATATATATATATATATATATATATATATATATATATATATATATATATATAATATATATATATATATATATATATATATATAAAGGAAGGACCAATGATCCGTGTACTTAAATCGGAAATCGGGATATGGTTTACCAGGATGTTAGTAGCCTCCCTGAGGATCGGTCCATTGACGGTCTGTATAGGAGAAAGAAATCTAGGTCCTCGTGCGCCTGCTTACTCTGAGCAGCCATAATCTATGGATATATTCCAATTTCGCAGTGTCCTTGAACCCGATTGAGTCGGTGGGAAGTACATTGCCAGATTGGTACCTTTGTTTTTTTGGGGGGGAGAGGGGTCCTCCCCTTCCTCGCCTTTAAGGCTATATGGGGTTTTCCCGGGCCAGAGGGTGTGGGCGTTGATTTAAAAGACTCCCCTGGCACCGGGACGCGAACTCGTGACTATTTAAATCTATTATCTCATAGATCAGGTTGCCGGGCAACGGCGGTGCTGTGCACTCACGTTAGCCCGTTCGGCCACCCCGCCCACTTCCAGATTGGTACCAAAAGAATCGACTATGAAGCTACAGGTGGCCTGTCACAACACTATGGAGACCATGATTCGTTGCAACGTGAGGTCGGGTGACCCCCTCTAGGCTATCTGTGCTCCTGCAAGCAGCATATGTCTGTAAGGAGACCACATCTCGAGGCGAGGCCATAGATCTTCATGGTCTGTAGCGCCAACAGAAAATATATATATATATTGTTTGTTTTTTTAATGTATATATATATATTACAAATAAATGAAGATAAAACAAAACATATGGTATTTTTGTAACAAAATTAGCACTCCGACAACAGGATCTGTTGAGAAAGTAAATCGTTCCTTAGTGAAATATCTCGGTTTCACATAAACGTTACTAAATGATCAACAGTCGGAATTAGATCAGTGCATAACAGAGTTTCACATTTGCAATCCCAAAAAAATCTCTAATTCCCAAATAAACGATACAAAATATTATTATATTATGAGCCAGTCCCCGGATATTCGGCTGCGATAGCATTGTTACCGAAGCGATCGGAGTGTATAACACGGATGTAGAAGATCTGCTTATAGAAACTGTTCATTCAACATCTCAAAATATGAAGGAAAGCAGGTTAAGATTGGCGGGCATGCAGCTCTGAGCAATATATCTACAAGATCTATAAAGCCAAACGAAAAAATAATTTGACCCAGGTCCATTTTCATGGGCTTGAGTGAAAATAAATTAAAAATATTTTTTTACTATAATTATTTGACGATTTACTACGATGGCATAGGGTGTCCGTCAGTCTTGGACACCAGTAAGTTGAAAATCTAGTTCAACCCAACATCCAATTGGTGGAAAAACAAGCAACTAAACAATGGAAGAGGAGTAATTATTTTGAAATTAATGTTCTTTAAGTTTTCAATTTATTATTCTTTTTCTAAAACGTTTCATTATTGAGTCATATTAAATGAATTTATAAATATTGTTGTACATTCTGTTATTATCATTTGTAATTAAAACACTGCTCCTTGTGCAATGTAAGAAAGTTTTTTTTATTGCAATGTAAGAACTATCTTACATAAGCAGATTTTCCAAACAAACACGATATTCTGGAATTTCTTTGCGTAACTGCTAGAAAAACATCGGTTACATTAAATTAATGTAATAAAATCGCGTCGGTTCAAATAGGTGTTTAATATTCTAGGGCTGAATAAAGAATTCATCCATAAGACAGTAATAGTCTCTAAGCATACAGAAAAACGTCCGAGAGATAAATGGGAGGATTGTTTTAGTTCTGGATTCGTAGGATTCCAGAAGGGGGGTTTATGAAGTTGGAAATAGCCACCTTGAAGATTACTCCAACCATATGGAACATCTTTGCGATATATTTTTAAGACGCTATAAATAAGGGGACTGACTACTCTCATAACTTCTATGAATGAATTAAATTCGGAATCAAACGATGCAACATGTATTTAAAATACGCTGGACAATTAATGACAAAATCGCCTTAACAAATTCTTTCTTCAAATTAATCCAAGCAAGTAACGGGCGGTATCAAAATTTTCTGTTCTTAAAATGGGCTTATCGGAATAAAGCTGTGAAACTCTGAGATAAGATCTGACAGATTTTCAGCCAACAGGTTCCTGTTATCAATGAATAATTTAAGTAATCTTAATTTAGGGAGAAATATCTTGTTTATTTTAATCTGTGGTAGACTTTGTCGCGGCATAAACAGGTGGTTGGACTAACCGAGGTAGATTTTATCTTTGCCTCATTTAATAGGCAACTGACGCTAATTAATCTCCCAAAATTCATCTTTATGACTTAATTGGAGCAAGCTCTTTCGACATTTTGTAATTACTTATCAAATTAAAAGTTTCAAATTGGTATTATTTGTATTGGTTACAGCACCTCATATATTCCAATAGAAGGTTTCTTACAAAGCTAAAGCAGATATAGATAGTTCAAATCAGGAGAAATAGGCCAGTCAAGAATATCTCACTTTGGACAACAACAAAAAAAAAGTACTAAAAATGAATTATATTAATGATCTGGAGACATTCTGTGTACGTACTTGCATTCGAATTTTACGAAAATAATTATGTATTCCAACTTTGTAAAACTGTGGTTCTTTTAAATAAGCTCTTATAAATCTCCGAATATATTAATTTAACGTTATAAAACAGACAACACAGGCTCAAGAGCATCAAATTAAAATAAAAAATAAAAATTATGAAGCAATAATAGATAATAACGGAGTAACACCTTATATTGGTGTTTAAAATTAAGTTTTATTCCCTTGAAAATGGCCTAAAGAACTAGAACATCAGGCGTAAAACAAATAAAATAAGATTTAATAATCAAGCGTATTATTTTATTATTAGAAATATAATTCAACCAATAACCAACCTCCTATTTTAAAATATACAAATATGTTTTTTATTTTAAATAAAAAAATACAATTATGATTATGTATTCAAATGTCCTTTTTGAATTATCGTATAACTTACTGCTATGTTCCTGGCCTCGCGTTTCTACGGCGAGTAGGGGGTTCCAGGAATCGCATTTATTTGTATTAAAATGTATGTAATACTTATATTTGTATTGAAATGTTAGATACCACAGACCCCCTACTGTAGTATCCTAGATTGAACCATATAATTTTATCGGATTTCCTTTCTAAAGGTATCATGTTTATAAATTTACTATTTGTTTCTATTACTAATTGGTGGCATGCAAGGTAGAATGTAAAAGTACTAAGATGGTTTACTAACTATTATATTTACAAACTCATATATAAAACCAAAAACAATACAAAATAATAACTAAACCTATATACATAATGAATAGTTGAGAATCATACTGGAGGAGAATGCTTGATGTTTAATTAAAGTTACGTGTTATATTGATTATATTAATTAATGGTGTATGGTTGCCAACACAAATTTACATTAGTATAACTAAATGCTTGTTACCACTTAGCTGGTCCTTCATAGTGTCTCTAGGTTTTTCTAGCCGTCATATCTGGATTCCCTGTCTCTGCTCTCCTTCAGCGTCTAGTCCGTCCATCTGCTCTCTCCGGCTGTCTTCGTCTTCCTCCTTCGACTCCCTCGCTTCTCCTCTCCGAGTCCCCAGAAGAAGTCTTCTCAGCTCCGTCCCAAGAAGAAGTCTCCTCCTCTCCGAGTCCCAAGAAGAAGCGTCCAGTCCAAATTCTCTATTTCCCACCTTCCTTCATCCCCCTCTCTTTTGGTAGTCTTTTTCCTGATTGGCTGAATATTCTCAGCCTAAGGGATGACCACGCCCTCTCCCCCAGGCCAAGGTAAAGCAGTAGGTACAGATTTCCATATTTCTGGTGGAAGGTGTGAAAAGATCTTTCGGGATCCTTTTTAAACACTTAGTTGTCGGTCTTTGTCGGTGGTTCTTAAGGGTTTTTATTACCACTTACAAAAGGTTGTCCTAATGGGTTACCCTCAGTCAGGTACCCAACCGCCAGATGTGAACACTTATGATGTTTATTTATACATTTAAAATAATTATTCCACCGGCGGTCTTTACAATACATAGCATTACGTATTATCAATTGTAATTGTTACACATAATTAGTGATTAAAAATTCACAGATTTATGAGTTATTAGAGTATCGGATTCCAGAAATAATGACATTCCATGAGGAGAGGTGGATAGAATAAGAAAAGATCTTTAAAATGCAATCTATTGTGGGGTGTTATGTGTTTATAAATCTGAAAAATTTGAAAAACATTTTTCGAGAAAATATGTAGATGTCTTGAATTGAAGATCAGATGATTTATGATGGATTGGATAACTTGTTAGAACGCCAAGAATACAACACAGGAAATATGGAGGTAGATCTTCAAGAATTCGAAAGACCCAAATCCTGTCAGAAAAATTCCATTTCCTTTTAAACGATGAAAGCTAAGATATCATGAAAAACAAGACATCAGAAATAATTCATTCCTGTAACTCTATCCAAGTTTTTACAAAAAATCAAGGAAAAAATAAACCTTCAATTCATGAAAATAAAGACATTTTGACATTTATATTGTAAATATATTTATAACAGATGGTTGACAATAAAAAAAAAGAAATTCGCAAGAAACAGAGCAGCTAAACAAAACTTTGATATATTTCATGCAAAAACAAGCAGGAATTAATTTAATCTTGGTAAAATGATTTGAAAGGATCATCCATCACCTAAGAAAGATGATTAGTTGAAAGAGAGTCCAAACTTAAACAAAAATAAGCAATAAGATAAAATTGGCGCAATGTCCGAACAAGAGCTTGATGGAAACAATTTAGCTACCAAATTAACTTCTTCTTCAGATAGAATAAAAGCTGATTGAACTTGAACAATTTATATTTATGATGGCCTAAGTCCATTGATTTTGGGAATATTTTCGTTCTCGTTACTTGAAATTGATGAACGATTCAGTAAAGAAAGTCTACGCCCTGGTAATTTGAAAACATTACAGATTTTCAATCTTCAAGTGGAAATTATTGTTTAAAACAAGTGTAAAGATCATACATGTCACTTAAAGTTTAGCAACGTTATGAGGTATCATTCGAAGAACTAATGAAACATAATCAGAATATTATATTTAGTCTTTGTTTCTATGATATATTATAAATCAATTTTTACTTCTGTTTTGAACTATTTTTCCATCTTCATAACCTTTTTTGCGTTGTTCTTTTATCTACATTTATTATGATTTAATCAATAGATTGATACGTTATGTTTCCAAACATAATATTAATATATACTACCTCACCTTTTTTCCGAGTTCATTTTTATTATTATAGTAGTTAGATGTGTACTCTCGATAATTGCATATTAGACTGACTGTGCCCCGCTACTTTCATTTATTTATTACAATTCATTTTTTTTTTTCTCCCTTCCCTTGCCTGTTAGGCTATAAGGATTTTTCCCCGGGCCAGGTGAAGGTGGGGGAAATCATGCGAGAGTTAAAAGACGGCCTCAGGATTTGAACTTGTAATGTTCTTTTTATCAGGCCGGGCAAAGCGAATTTTGTACACGCGTTAACCACCCACCACTTCTCTAATAATCATTAGAGTGGATAGATGCAAAGTGCTTCTTGACCGTTACACCCATGGTCTTAATATAATGAATTTGTTTAGCGATAAAACAATTTTTACAATTGAAGAAAAATTTAATCACCAAAATGAATCTACCTAATTTACTTCTATATCTGCGTGAACAGCTGTTTTTTTATAATGACCTTTCTGTGGTGCGCATTTTCAGTCTCTTTATTCTTCGGTATTTATTATTATTATTTCCTAATTGTAATAACATATTTATGTATTTTTTTTTGTCATCACATTTTTTTTTATCCTATTTAAAGATCAGCTGCTTAATTGTTACTTTCCTCAATTGTGTTACTCCTTCTTTCTTTCAGTATCTATTTAGATGTCATTGATATGATCTCGTTTTGCCTACCTTGATGATGGCTAAAAGTTTACTGTTTAGTTTATTTGTACATTTTAGAGATACAATGCCGTTTTTTGTTATTATTCCAATTTTAACATGCATACATAAGAAAGAATACAGATATGCCAAATATTTGTAGATTTCATTTCTTTATTATAATTTTGAATTCCAATTGTACCTTATTTGTAATAAGTTTACTCTGCGGTGCATACCCCTTTTTATCAATTTATTGACATCCATCCAAAAACATCTTAAATAGCTTCATCTCATCATAACCTACAATTATTTTATTTACGAAAACTCTTGAAATTGGGGCGTTTTAAATCTCGAGGTCTCCATGCTTTGTCTATTTTATTAGGTACAAAAAACTCGTAAATATCCATTTTCTTTCCACTTGGTTCGTAAGATAATTTGATCTCGAAATTGTAAAAAAAGATGGCTATAAAAATATTGGGCCGTTTGGCCTATATAACCTGGTTATTTTTTAAAATTTGGGGGTGTAGTTCATGCCAAACGGTTCAATATTTTTGTATTCTACTGTTTCTCTCGATCCATGTGGAAAGCAAAGGGGTACTTATGAGTTTTTAATACCTAATTAAATAGACAAAGTTTGCCAATCCCCGAATTCCGAGAATTTTTGTAAATAAAATATTTGTAGGTTACCATGAGATGAAGATATCAACGAAGTTTCTGGCGGATGTTAATAATTTTATTTTTAAAAAACGTGTCTATACCAAGGACTAATCAATATGACAAAAATTATTTGTTTAGGTTAAAAAAAAATGTCTGGTCTTTCCATTGTTACATTCATCGTAACATTCCCTGAAAATATTTCAGTGAGGAAATAGGTATAAGTCGACCCAAGACAATTGACTTCCCCAGCGAGCTGAGAACTCATAAACTTCAGAGCCAGAAGAGAAGAAACCCCTCCCAAGCAGCTATGCTTAATGGGATCTCGGTTACAAGTTCATTTGTCTCTCGCCTCTACAGCCCACTTGTAAGCAGCATTAAACGGCACCAAGCGTCCTAGCGGAAAACCGCAATCTGTTCCTTTGGTGGAGTTTCCCGCGCTTGCCATTATATCCTTTATGTCGCTGCCTTACCCGAGTTTTTCACTCAAAGGAAAATCCCGTTTGGACAAACCACAATAGCTCATGTAACAAGTGGAGCACACATAGAACCAGAGGATTTTGTTGGATACCTTCAATATCCCCCTTCTTTTACAGTTTTTGATTCGAGAGTCCGGTAACAAAGGAGAACAAATAATAATACGTATCATAAAGGAATAGAAACCATAATGTACCAGGATTGAAAAAAAAAATCATAAATCTTGAGGTATAACACAACTCATCCCACCAAGAAGAAATATATACATCATATTATTAAATACAAGTACGATATTTAACATAAATATACTCTGTTGTCGTCATCATCATAACAGACTTGGGTTCTTTTGCCGTATTTGATAGGTCTTCTTCTAACAACCTCCTTATTCATCAGAAAAAAAAATAGAATATAATAATACATTAGGAATTTTAGTTACTTTTAAGAATATATATATCATGGGTGATAAATATTCCGGACGCAGTCTGTTAAAAAAAAAAAATTAATTTTTTATTTGTCCCAACGTTTGTATAAATATACATATAAATATACTCTATATATTATATATATATATATATATATATATATATATATATATATATATATATATATATATATATATATATATACATATACATATGTGTATATATACCGACATCCCTAGAAAAAAAATTTTTTTGAAAAAAAAATCGAAATTATTAAAGGATTGAACCAATAATCGTAATAAGGAGTAAAGATTCACTTGAATTACTGCATAAAAGGACTCTTAATACAAACAGGTAAACAAAATATATGCTCCAAGATTAAGTTCGGACATGTTAATTCACGTCTAATCAGACAAAGTTCAGTTTCCGCTGCACGACTTGATTATCGGTCATTGACTTGAGGGATTCTTATCTTCAGACACGAAGACTGAGGGACAGCATAAGGATTGTATGATTATCGTCACACTCATAGGTTACTTGAGATATCGGCGGTCGTGCTTTGGGTTGAAAACAACTTCTGCAAAATTTCAAACATTTATGGAAACGTTGTTAGAAGAGATTTCTGATGTCTAGCTTGTGCTAGACGGAATTCTGCTTGGTGTTCGAAATAGCAGTGTGAATTTTCAGCAACTCAAAGAATTTTCCAAAAAACTAAATGCGGCTGTTGTTAGGAATAAACTAAACTAGAACAAAAAAGAATAACTATCTACTTTAAATACATTTTCAACAACGTGTCAATTCCACGAAAATTTTAGGAGCTGAAAAGGCAGTTTATGATTTATTAAATTTCTATGATAAATCGATTCAATTTATTGGCAAGCTTCATCGTTGCATATAATCCATATTGTGCAGATCCAATGGCTGACCAGGATGAGGATAATGTGCCACTCAAAGTATCGTTAATGGAACTCATTTAGAAAAAAAAAATTTAATTACCCTTAACTAGCCATAAGGTTGAACCACACAATTTCAAGAGAGGGTGGCAGCGGGCGTCTGAAAGACCCGTAATGGGGTTAGGGACACTCCTGCACAAATGACCACTGTAACGGAAAGACTCATACATTAAAAACATTTTTGCTGGAAGAGAAACATTATTTGGATATATATCAAGAAGAATTAGGGGGCGAGGTGGCCGAATGGGTTAAAGCATGTGCACGGCACCGCAAGTTGCCTGGGCAATCGGATCTCAATAGAGTTGAGAGATCTAAAAAGTACGAGTTTCTGTCCCGGTGCCGGAGGGAATTTTAAATTCCCTGCCCTCACACCCGGACCGGGAAAATCCCGTATATTCTTGATGGCGAGATAGGGAAGAACAGAGAAAAAAAAAAAAAAAAAAAATATATATATATACACATATATATATATATATATATATATATATATATATATATATATATATATATATATATATATATATATATATATATATATATATATCAAGAAGCATTTTCCGTTATCCAAAAAGTCAAAACTTCATTAGTTTATTTTTGGGAGGAATTTTACTTTGTCGACCGACCACCAGCTACTGATGAGTGCATTTTTCTCAACTTGTTTGACAATCCATCAGTGTTTTTAAGTATAAAGTCATGACTGCAAATTAAAGAGTAAACTCGAGTCTAACGATGCCTCTTCGAATCCGGCATGGGTTGGTTAAAATTTATTTTATGGCGGATCCATTGAATGAATCTCAACCTTCTTAATCTGGCTATAACATGTTTGGTTGTACCTCTCCAGAACAACTCTCCCCATACCGGAAATGGCGAAGGAGTATTGAGAAAAAAAGGTCTTTTTAAGTAGATATACAGTTACATTCCGTTATTTAGAAATATAAAGATGTAAAGGAACGTTTGGATAGAGTTATGAGTTAGGGTTATTAACATTGTCGGGATTTTTTTTTTTAAATTAGGAATTGGATGTTATAAATACATCTAAAAGAATATATACAAGGATCAGGATCGTCTAGCAGGCTAACGCGTTTGCTCATCTCATGGAGTGTCCGGCAACCTGATTATTTGTAATAAAATAAATAATTACGATTTCTCGTTCCGGTGACCGTCAGGGGGGCTTTTAACTCTGGTATTAATCCCCCGCCCTCACCACCGGCTCCTGAAACTGCAGTATAGGCTAAAAGACTATTTATATTTCGAGGCTCTTCTTTGGGCCCAAATCTGCTCAGCTCTGTTTACGGTTATACACTCTGTTACGGTCGCAGAAACACACACACACACTAGGAAGTTGTCCTTACGGGACTAAGAATAGGTCATACCAGGCCCACTCGCCTTCACTTAATTATAAATGAAAACCCGCTCATTTGTCGGAAGTGTGGAGAGAGAATGACAGTGGTTCATATCTTCGAGAGTTGTGCCTTTTAGATTAGACAATTAAACATAAGGGGATTACCAGCAAATACACCGGCTGCTTTGGGGAATGATGAAAAAATCCTAGACAAAATCATGTTTTCTCTCCGAAGAAACCTTATGAACCTCTCACGCAGCACTTCCCCCACCTCTTTTTTTCCTCTTACCGTTTTGTTCTTTTCTTTTTTACCTAGCATGCGAACTTTAAATAACTAAACGTTAATAACAATAAACAACTTTTAATCTTAACGTGCATTCTACATTTTTTTAATTTCATCCAATTCTTGATATTTATAGCCAAAATATATAACAATATATATTTCTAGTTAACGGCGTTGATGACCAATAGGTTCTATGGTACCAACTAACCAACCACACACACACACACACACACACACACACACACACACACACTATTTTTTATAATAATAAAAAATAATAATAATAAAAAATTTTGGCTGCTTAGAACAAAAATTTTCCTTTCTTTGTATTTTTCCATCATTTACCCATTAGGAATAGTTACCAAAATATGACAATAAAAGATTTTTTGTGAGATTGTCTATAATTTCAAAAAACAACACATATTGCTTCTCCGAACAGAGGAAAATAAAATTTATGAAACTTTTGGAATTGGTTTTGGAATTGAACCTCTCAAATATGAATATATACACATTAATTGGTATGAATCATTTAGTCAGATTTAATTAAATCCTGCCCCGGAGACCTTTGAACATGGCGTTGTTTACAGCCGTAAATAGATACAGATAGTCATCTATATATATCTATCCATTAGACCAAAGCTAACGTTTCTTTCTCATATTACATATTACTAGGCTTACATTGCGATGGCTCCTCCATAAATTGTATTACTAACAATTAATTTAAAAATCTGGTGTATTGCTTTAATCAGCCCGAAAACTTACTAATGATACTGAATTAAACATTTTGATTCTATAGAAAGTAAACATAGGAATCTAGAATCATTTCATTGAATTAAGGATTCAGGGTTATTGTCCTCTATATTAACATTCCTAATTGAAAACAAACAAAAAGATTACCTATTTATTCATTAAAAACAATAGACCAATCCTAAGCAGAAATATTTTTAGATGAAAACATGAAAAAATCAAATGGGTGGAATTTTATACCAGTCAGTGTATATATATATATATATATATATATATATATATATATATATATATATATATATATACATATATATATATATAACGATTATTTCTTTACAAAAAGAAAGATCCTAATTACCTGCTTTAAACGGTGTTTAAGTGATTCTTGAAGTTCTATTAAATGTAATTACAAGGGTTTGAAATCGATAATTATTTTTCCACAGAATGTAATAATGATTATATTTGATTTCTAACTTAAAATCATTCCGGATTTATAAATGAAAATTTAAATATATCTTTGATGTTTATTGGTTTGATTAAAAATAATGGTGATACGGTGAGCGATAATCACTGAGTGATACGGTTTTACATAAATAACAATTTTGATCATAAAATAAAAATGACCTTTTACATACAAATAAAATAAAATAAAATATTTATATATATATATATATATATATATATATATATATATATATATATATATACACGTTGTTAATGTAGATATCGTTTCACTATTATATTTCTGAAATCGCTTTAATTGAGTACGCGGTACCTGCACAATATATATATATATATATATATATATATATATATATATATATATATATATATATATATATATATATATATATATATATATATATATTTCCTCTTTTTTTTAAAAGCCAAAATTCCTTATGAATTTCGAAAATAAAGATGTTCTGTTGCTAATAGATGACAATAATATTCCACCTACTAATCCAGACTCAAAATATATCATAGAGATTACCAACAATTTATATTTCTGATTTAAAATAGTATTACTCAATAATTATTACAATTGTTAATTGTAAAAATTCTGTTCAAAAATAATGATTAGGATATGAGTTTTATCACTAATAATAAAAAATAAAAATCACTCTTAATAAAATTCATCAAATGATTTATAACAATTTTGATTAGATTTGTTTTGATTTTTTTTTAATTATTGATTTCAAACCCTGGTAATCAGACTTACAATAATACTTTTAGAGATAATTTTTGAATTTTTTTTTAAGATATAGTTATGCTTTACCATTTTGGGGGAGAGTTTCAGCCCGAAAGTTTCTCCCTCTCCCCCGTAGTCCGGTTGTGCTCATCACACAGCTTTCACCGAGCACCTTACCTTGAGATGAAATTAATTTAAAAATTTTAGTTTCTATTTAGTTTCAACGTAAATTTCGTATACATTATTAACAACATTATTATTAGCCATGATATTTTTCGCCATTCTGTATTTTCACAAGGGATCCGGACTAATATTGGAAATCACACACCTCTTATCCAATCTTAACTCAGAGTTAACTTAACTTTTCTTACCATCTGAGTCAAGGAGTTCAAAAATTTCGACCTGGTAAGACATTCTGAATTGTGGACGTCTCCCTGCCGGAAAAAGAACCAGCCCGAAAATAACCAACGATAATGAACGCTTCCTGTAAACAAATACGACTTATAGCCACAGCCTGTAAGAAGTATCTGGGAATAAATTCTAGTTGTTTAGACTCTTCTAAATCTAAATCTAGCCTAAAATTAGTCAACACGTAGAAAACGAAATTGTCACTTGGTAAATAAAAAGGCAAAATATCTTTAACAGTCGAATGTGTATCTGTACAAGAGATGAGATGAGTACTTTTGCAGTTAGAACAGCTAACATTCGCTAATAATTAACTAAATTTATAAGAAAACATATTCGTAAATTATCATAAATGTTATAAAATCAAATTTACAACAGGATTTAAGGAAAAATATTTCAAGATATTGTAAGGATCTGGAAATTTTATAGATCTTATTTAAAATGTCCAATTAAATAGTTTTGGTAAAACTTTTTAGAAAAGAAGTTTTAAAATAAAAAAAATGAAATTGGAGGATTAAAATAAATTACAACAAATTCTATCAAACCATCTTTACCCTTCGTCGTAAACCTATGACCTCCTCTCCTACACTATCCTTCAATAATACTCAACTTATCCTTGTTGAACTTATCCGCTGCCTAACCTCCATCTGGACATACGTCTTACTTGGAATCCTCATACAAGACTAAAACGACGAGAAACTGTAAGGCAAGCTCTCTCAAGTTCCATTAAACTATAAACGACCCATTTACCATACGATAATAGGGTCTATTTGGACTTATGAAGTTGAGCTTGTGGGATCCATTAAACCATAAATTTTTTCTCGTATCCAATCCTTACAATCCAAAATCCTCAAAGCGCAAAACTAAGTCACAAATAAAATCATCCATACTGGCCTTAATGTTCCGTACGTTACTGGCTTAGCCCAATCCAATCCCCAGATACATATCCTTCCATAATAAACTTCAAGCCCATCCAAACCAACTTGTTTCTAACCTTGCTTTCTCTTCAATTCCTCATAAGGTATGTGAGAAGAACATGGCCTCGGGATCTTCTATTATAGAACTATAATTGGAGTGCTACGAATAGGTAATTTCTCTTTATGTTGCACAAGTCATATTACCAATTCCTGTTTACTTGTTGTATTTTATCTAATACAGTTGTAAATTTCAATAGATATACTTTAAAAATAAACGTTTTAAGGAACTTTAATGTAATGAAGTCCTTGGCATTTGGAGAAGAAAAACTTTTACTTATTTAAATTCTTAAAAAAAAAAAAAAAAAAAAGGCAAATTCTTTTGACAAAGTGAGTTTCTTCAATAGAACTTTGCAAAAAAAAGTTCTGTAAAATCTGAAAATTTGCAAAGAAAAAAGTTGTAGTCCCGAAGTAACAGGAAAAAAGTATATATTCCAAGAATACGGCCACGAACGTTTAAAACTTCATTTTAAACAAAAACAAAATTATTTAATAACTTTGTTCAAAGTAATTTACATAAATCTCATAAGTTTTAGTAATTGTTAATCGGAGTAAATCGTTGTATATTGAATAATTTAAATTTGTAGATTAATATTAAAGAATTAATAACTTAATAAAATTATTATAATTTTAATTACAAATAAAATAATTTTATAATCTAACTTAAGTACGAACGCCTGAATTTTCATTAATTTATTAGTTCTTTAATGTTAATCTAATAGTTTAAATGTATCCTCTTCGAAGGTTAAAACGGCAGTGGCCCAGAGATCTCTTGTAAATATGCTTCTAGAGTCCTGGCAATGGCCAGCTTCTCCACTCATGTCCTGAGCGTCTGTGGCTCTAGTGCCCTCTTTCAGTCTCCACTGGCTTCCAATACTAGTAATGCGGTTGGAAAAGTGGCACTGGGATCTCTTGGAGTCTTGCTTTGCCTTCCACATGTGGGGGAAAAAGCCTGGCTCGGAGAATCCTGGGCGAATGTACATATTGTACATCGGTATGATTGTGTTTAGAAGTTTCAATTTTATGTTATTTGTTTATTTGTTTATATTTTTATTTACTTTCTTCATCAGTATTATTTATTTACTTTTTATATTTATATTTATTTCTCTATTATTTGTATATATTGTATGAATGAGAACTTTTAGCCCTAATACTTATAGCCCTCCAGCAGTGGCTGATTGTATTATTATTGAAGATTATAAAAAAAAAAATAGTTTAGATTATTCAATAGACAACGATCTAATCTGATTAACAATAATTGAAACTTATAATATTTTTGTTAATTAATTCGAACAATATTATTAAAATAGGATTTTTAATTTAATTAATTTTAATTGATACCTTTTAAGTAATTGATTATTTTTGTTTTAAGTTTTGTAAAACGTATTAATTTATAATAATGGTTTCAGTTTTTGCAATCCACTCTACACTCAAAGAATTTTCGTTCTTCATAAATGGAAAAAAAAAATACAAGACAACATTCAGAGTGAAATATTCACCCCGGCACAAGACGGAGCCGGTTGGATTAGCATTGTTAAACCCCAGGATTCAATTAATCCCTGCTTCTAACGAATAACAAATATCTGGGCCCGCAACCTGGACCACCGGAAAAAAACATCCAATCAATGCACAGTTGCTTTACCGAAACTTATTTAAACTCATAATTATTTTCAATCGAATCCATAACACCTTACTCATACTTACTAAAACTTGCCCAACACACATCACGAAATTATAAATTAAATACATTTATTTATAAATGTAGTGGGCTGTTGAAAAGATCCTTCGGAATGTAATAAACTTATTGATATGAAGATCTAATATAAAATCAGCCCCACAATATTTCCCTTCAAGTTTCTTTTCGAATTATCACAATAATTTAGAATAAACAAACTTTATCAATATTATTAAGACAAACCAATTAAGTCACACAGGTACTAGCATGAATTATAAATTTTTATTCGTCGATGAAGATTAGGTTAACGCAGCGGAAATATTCGATTTTTTCTGTTGAATATTTGCAAAAATAATCAGCGTTAAATAAAAGTTGAAGGAGTTAAAATAATTACAAATCACGTGAGTGGAAAGCACGGTTACTTCATAAACTGTCAGCGCTTAGCTCAAACCATTGATTGTACTACACAGAAGAATGCAATTATAGAAACTAAATCTGTATCAATGTTACACATTTTTAAACACTTATTTTCTTTTCTTGTAAAAATGTACCAGAATAGTGGTTTCTATTACCGAGCATCGATAGGTCAAAAGTAGTCACACCAACTGTGCTACGGTTTCACAGAAAAAAATCATAAAATTATTCACTGATTTAATTTTCTAAAATGTTACTTTATGCTTTTCCGGAATAAATTGACAATGTATATCTAATTATTTAAATATACTAGCGAATCTAAAGTTATTAAACTATATTGAATTTATTTATCCATAAAAATATGTTTTATTCATTCTATAGTAAAATAAAATTATAGAAACTAAATCTGTATCAATGTTACAGGTTTTTAGACTCTTATTTTCTTTCCTTCTGAAATTTCCCAAAATAGCAGTTTTCATTACCGACCACCGATAGGTCAAAAATAATCACCTTAAGTGAATAATGTTGCGATTTTTCAGAAGGAAAATTGATCAAGTAATTCAATAATTTAAAAAATTAATATCTAGGTCTCCACCTGGATAAACGTCTAACTTGGAATCTTCATAATAGACTGAAACGACAAAAAAAACCGCTCGACGTTTCCGACTACTTGAGCATTTACTAGATAAACCTTTTAATTAATTACAAAAGACTCATATACATGGCCATAATAAGACATATTTGGACTTAAAGAGTTGAGCTTTAGTGGACGGGACTCCTCTAAACTATCGAATTCCTCTCATATTTAATCTTTACAATCCAAAATCCTTCGTAAAATCTTTAATGCTCCTTAATTTGTAACAAATAAAATAATCCATAATGACCTGAATGTTCCATATGTTTCCGATTTGGCCCAATCCAGATGCCTATACTTCCACAATAAACTTCACAACCATCTTAATCCTCTGGTTTCTAACCTTGCTTCCTCATCGATCCCTGATGACCCTCCTAGGCCTCTGAAAAGAAGATGGCCTCGTGATATCCTAATTTAAAAACCTTATTAGAGTGCTACCAATGGGTAGATTCATAATAAAAATAGTTATTTTAACATAAATTTTGATTTTAATCAAGGTTAAATTTCCCTGTTCATTAGCGACCATTTATAACCCAAAATCCTTCTTACATTCTTAATCTGCCGGCGGCTTATGTTTCATTGCCCATTCTTTAAAGATAAGATCTCAACTTAACAATTTATTAATTCCTTCCAACGGAATTGATTCTTTCAAAATATCCTATATTATACATACTACCTCTTTTTGGAATTCCATTCCTTTTCTTCTTAAGTATAATCACACCTTTAACTTCATTTAAACTATAGTTATTTATCTATTTCCTCAAATATAAACCTCGCACATATTTGTTACAATTTTTTTATATGTTTATTTATTTATTATTTTACTGCATTAAATTATTGTTTTTTCGTCCCTTAGTTTTTATTGGTCCAAACAAGCAAAACTTTATATAATGTTAGTTATGATGGATCCTGCGGGTTTTTCAACCATTATTTGAAAATCATTTAAAAAAGGAAAAAAAAAATTATTATACACGGTGGGTAATTTTAATGCAGATTCGATTAACTAGTATGTTCATTTAATGACGTATAGTAGTGGTCATTATCAGTTACAATGATTAATTATCAGGCCAGACCATCCACCCTTCCTTGAGCAATTACTGATAAGCCCAGGAACAATGGAGACGAGAAGCCATTCCAAAGGACAAAAGGTCGTGTTGGATGTCAATGCAGCAGCGGATAGTCCCACGATGAGTAATGCTTGTTCAATGCGATCCCAACCATTGCCATTATCAATAAATAAAAATTTATATAAATATTTAACTCGAGATTAATCCAAATTGCCATCGAAATGTTTTTTAAGCAAGCAATGTGAGATCAAATAAATTAACATCCATATTTTCATTTTCAAAATGAATACTTTTTTAATGATGTAGAGTTGGTTGACCGTTGATATGATATGAGAAGGAATTAGTCGAGGGTGCGGTCAAAAAAATAAAAAAAATTAAAATATATAAATAATTTTAATTTTTGCCGACGTTTCGACCCACTTTGCAGGTCGTCTTCAGGGCTACAAAAGATACAAACATGTTGAAAAAATAAAATAAAATAAAAAATAAATATAAGTATATATAAATTACGAAGAAGTTGTCAGATACAGAAATAAAAGATAAAGAAAATAAATACATGATAAGAAAATAGATAAAAGAAAATAAATACATGAATGTTAACGAATAAATTGATTGAAAATTGAATAACTATTGTTACAGTAAAGTTAAAATATGGATAAGATAACATAATAATAAGATATCAGTGGATAACAAGCAAGTGGAGGTTACCTTTAATTGTAAATAAACAGATAACGGGACCAAAGGTTAAGAAGTGAAGAAATTGAAAGATTAATAGGGTAACATTAGTGTAATATTGTTGGGATAGATTATTAAGTATAAATAACTCTATAAGAAAACAATAATTTTAAAAGAATACTTTAAAATGTAAGAATAAATGTAAAAACAAGGTTATGATGATAAAGAAACAAAAAACAGGTTGTACTATATATAGATGACAATTGACATTTAGTTTTTTGAAAGCGGTAATGGAATGGTAGGCTGTATGAAGATAATAATAAGGTGTATAGTTGAAGGATAGGTGTGTTAAGAAAGGAATCTCAATAAAAGTCAAAACATACCGTTGGATGTGGCACTGCGGGAGGCGGTTGAAACACTGGCAGTGTCAAAAACTCTAGTTAGCAGTGTCAAAAAAAAAAAGTTCTAGTAAAAATAACCATATATATAATAAATATATATATAATAAATCCATATATATATATAATAAATTTTAATAAATATATTTTAATAAATATATATATATATATAATAAATTTAAATTTATATATATATATATATATAATATATATATATATATATAATAAATAACAATATATATAATAAATCTATATATATATATATATATATATATATATATATATATATATATATATATATATATATATAAAACGAGAAGTAAAAGAAAGTATAAATGGAAGTGAGAAGATTAAATAGAGGTTTATGATCGAGACTTTTTTAAAATGTTGATGATTTGGGAGTAGGCGAGTGATAGATTTTGCTTGTCGGTTTTTAAGTTAAGTGGTTTGTAGTCTAATTGAATGAAAACACTTTCCGTAAGTAGTCTTTTGTCGTGGTTAGGTACTGTGGCAAGAATGGAGGTATTGTCAAAGTCAAATGTGTGGTTTGAGGTTAAGGCGTGTTCAGAGAGTTTAGAAGCAGTAGAGTTCTTAGAAGTAATTGAGTATTTGTGTTGTTTGATGCGGTCTTTAAGTTGGTTTTTGGTTTCTCCAATATAGGCGGAGTTACAATTGGTGGTAGAGCAAGGAATGCGGTATACGATATTAGAGCGGTGTTGCGGAGCGATGGGGTCTTTTAGGTTGGAGTAAATATTGGCAAGTTTGTTATAGTTTTTAAAAGCAACTCGCAGGTTGGGAATAGAGGAACGTAAAGATTTTTGAATTCTATCCGAAAGTAAAGGGATGTATGGTAGAGATCTATATAAAGGAATGGGGGGCTGATTTTGAGAACTAGAGAAAGGGATGGAGGATGAGGGGCGGGTTTTGTAGTCAGTAATAAGTTTTTTAATGGTGTTGGAGGGGAAGTTATTAGACAATAGTATCCGTTGTATGCGTCTAGTGTTTGTTTCATGTAGGTAAGGGTCAGATAGAGAAAAACATCGGTGAATGAGGTTTTTGGCAACGTTAAGTTTTTGGTGAAAGGGGTGTTGAGAATAGTAGTTGAGTAATCTGCCAGAGTATGTTGGTTTTGTGTACCAGTCTGTGGATAAAGTATTGTTGGGATGTCTTTTAATGAGAAGATCGAGGAAAGGGAGGGAATAGTTATCTTCGTATTCAACTGTAAAAGAGAGGCGGGGATGATATGAGTTAAAGGCGGAAAGGATGTCAGGAATAGTATCAGGATTGACGATGAGAAGAAGGTCATCGACGTATTTTTTTATAAGAAATATGTCATTAGGAAACTGTGGGGCTATGGTGTTTAGGAGATCATTAAGAACAATGTTAGATAAGTCGGGTGCGAGAGGATTACCCATAGCTAATCCTGCAATTTGATTATAAAATTGTCCATGGAACTGGAGATAACCAGATTTGCAACAAAGTTGTAGGGATTCAATAAATGATGAACGGTTAAGGGAGGTATGAGACTCTAAGGATGACCAGTTATTTTCTACTATAAGAAGGGCTTTATCTATAGGGATGTTGGTGAAGAGGCTTTTAACGTCGAAAGAGACTAGAATGTAATTATCGGGAATGGTTAGGGATAATAACAAATTACGTAGATGAAAGGAGTTGTGGATATCATATGGATTGTCATGACTAAGGATTTGTAAGGATGGGAGTAGAAATTTGCTGAGTTTTAAAGAGGGAGAGTTGATATTAGAAGTGATAGGACGGAGGGGAGTGCCGGGTTTGTGAATTTTTGGAAGACCATAGAAACGGGGAGCCACGGAGTTATAAGAGATGAGGTTTCTGTAAGTAGGATATGTGATTTGTTTAGAGTGTAAGAGGTTTCTGATATGTTGGTTAAATTGGATTTTAAGAGAAGGAGTGGGGTCACGAGTTGTAGGAGCGTATGTAGATATGTCTGATAGGAGTTCAGTCATTTTTCTATTATAGTCTGTGAGGTCCATGATAACTGTTTTATTTCCTTTGTCCGCTTTAGTGATGATGATGTCGTCATGATTTTTAAGGAAGGAGCGTGTGGAAGAAAGATCTTTGAAGAATTGAGGGGAAAAGTTAGAAGTAGTGGATGGGGGGTGTTGGAGATGGTTAGAGATAATGTTAGTTATGGAAACACGAGATAATTCTTTATTATCATTAGAATGGTGAAAGATCGGATCGTTATAAATATATTCCAAGTCAGTAATAAGTTCAGGGATGAGTTTGGTAGAGGAATTAGGGGTGGAAAAATTCGGACCTAAGCTTAAAATGTTGAGGACGTTGGAAGGAATATCTATGGATGAGGAGTTGTGGACCCAATTATCGTCTCCTTTTGGGTATATCTTATGGACTAACGATTGCTGAAAAATGTCATTAAATTTAGTGGTGAGAATACTTTTTTTCTTTGATCTGGTAGTAATAAAGATAGTGGAGATAATTTGTGATAGGTTAGTCATGTGTTCGTCAGTCATGATGGTTTGTAATAATTGAGTGATGGCGGAAATTTGTTGGTTGAGGTGATGGATATGTTGTATGATTTCACGGATTTTCAAATTAAGGAGCGATTTTTTGAATTTTAAAGAACAGTTAGATAATTTAGAATTGAGTGGTTTGGAGATAGTAATGTGATTGAGGGAATTAGTGATTGATTTAGGAAAAAGAGAGTTGGAGCGGCATTTCAGTAAAAAAATGCGCTGTTCTAACGTGTCGGCAAGGCGTTTATGGAGCGAGCATAGGTTATTAATGTGGTATTTGTGACTAGAATAAATGCTTTTGAAAAATGAGAAGGATAAATTAGCTTGACTGGGAGCGGAACTTATTAGAGAGGAGGAGTTTAAAACTGAAGAGGTCAATGTGTCATCTTGTGACGAATTGTTAAATGAAGATGGAGAAGAGTGTGAAGAGAAGTTATTAGATAAGCAGCACCGTTATCTAATAACTTCTCTTCACACTCTTCTCCATCTTCATTTAACAATTCGTCACAAGATGACACATTGACCTCTTCAGTTTTAAACTCCTCCTCTCTAATAAGTTCCGCTCCCAGTCAAGCTAATTTATCCTTCTCATTTTTCAAAAGCATTTATTCTAGTCACAAATACCACATTAATAACCTATGCTCGCTCCATAAACGCCTTGCCGACACGTTAGAACAGCGCATTTTTTTACTGAAATGCCGCTCCAACTCTCTTTTTCCTAAATCAATCACTAATTCCCTCAATCACATTACTATCTCCAAACCACTCAATTCTAAATTATCTAACTGTTCTTTAAAATTCAAAAAATCGCTCCTTAATTTGAAAATCCGTGAAATCATACAACATATCCATCACCTCAACCAACAAATTTCCGCCATCACTCAATTATTACAAACCATCATGACTGACGAACACATGACTAACCTATCACAAATTATCTCCACTATCTTTATTACTACCAGATCAAAGAAAAAAAGTATTCTCACCACTAAATTTAATGACATTTTTCAGCAATCGTTAGTCCATAAGATATACCCAAAAGGAGACGATAATTGGGTCCACAACTCCTCATCCATAGATATTCCTTCCAACGTCCTCAACATTTTAAGCTTAGGTCCGAATTTTTCCACCCCTAATTCCTCTACCAAACTCATCCCTGAACTTATTACTGACTTGGAATATATTTATAACGATCCGATCTTTCACCATTCTAATGATAATAAAGAATTATCTCGTGTTTCCATAACTAACATTATCTCTAACCATCTCCAACACCCCCCATCCACTACTTCTAACTTTTCCCCTCAATTCTTCAAAGATCTTTCTTCCACACGCTCCTTCCTTAAAAATCATGACGACATCATCATCACTAAAGCGGACAAAGGAAATAAAACAGTTATCATGGACCTCACAGACTATAATAGAAAAATGACTGAACTCCTATCAGACATATCTACATACGCTCCTACAACTCGTGACCCCACTCCTTCTCTTAAAATCCAATTTAACCAACATATCAGAAACCTCTTACACTCTAAACAAATCACATATCCTACTTACAGAAACCTCATCTCTTATAACTCCGTGGCTCCCCGTTTCTATGGTCTTCCAAAAATTCACAAACCCGGCACTCCCCTCCGTCCTATCACTTCTAATATCAACTCTCCCTCTTTAAAACTCAGCAAATTTCTACTCCCATCCTTACAAATCCTTAGTCATGACAATCCATATGATATCCACAACTCCTTTCATCTACGTAATTTGTTATTATCCCTAACCATTCCCGATAATTACATTCTAGTCTCTTTCGACGTTAAAAGCCTCTTCACCAACATCCCTATAGATAAAGCCCTTCTTATAGTAGAAAATAACTGGTCATCCTTAGAGTCTCATACCTCCCTTAACCGTTCATCATTTATTGAATCCCTACAACTTTGTTGCAAATCTGGTTATCTCCAGTTCCATGGACAATTTTATAATCAAATTGCAGGATTAGCTATGGGTAATCCTCTCGCACCCGACTTATCTAACATTGTTCTTAATGATCTCCTAAACACCATAGCCCCACAGTTTCCTAATGACATATTTCTTATAAAAAAATACGTCGATGACCTTCTTCTCATCGTCAATCCTGATACTATTCCTGACATCCTTTCCGCCTTTAACTCATATCATCCCCGCCTCTCTTTTACAGTTGAATACGAAGATAACTATTCCCTCCCTTTCCTCGATCTTCTCATTAAAAGACATCCCAACAATACTTTATCCACAGACTGGTACACAAAACCAACATACTCTGGCAGATTACTCAACTACTATTCTCAACACCCCTTTCACCAAAAACTTAACGTTGCCAAAAACCTCATTCACCGATGTTTTTCTCTATCTGACCCTTACCTACATGAAACAAACACTAGACGCATACAACGGATACTATTGTCTAATAACTTCCCCTCCAACACCATTAAAAAACTTATTACTGACTACAAAACCCGCCCCTCATCCTCCATCCCTTTCTCTAGTTCTCAAAATCAGCCCCCCATTCCTTTATATAGATCTCTACCATACATCCCTTTACTTTCGGATAGAATTCAAAAATCTTTACGTTCCTCTATTCCCAACCTGCGAGTTGCTTTTAAAAACTATAACAAACTTGCCAATATTTACTCCAACCTAAAAGACCCCATCGCTCCGCAACACCGCTCTAATATCGTATACCGCATTCCTTGCTCTACCACCAATTGTAACTCCGCCTATATTGGAGAAACCAAAAACCAACTTAAAGACCGCATCAAACAACACAAATACTCAATTACTTCTAAGAACTCTACTGCTTCTAAACTCTCTGAACACGCCTTAACCTCAAACCACACATTTGACTTTGACAATACCTCCATTCTTGCCACAGTACCTAACCACGACAAAAGACTACTTACGGAAAGTGTTTTCATTCAATTAGACTACAAACCACTTAACTTAAAAACCGACAAGCAAAATCTATCACTCGCCTACTCCCAAATCATCAACATTTTAAAAAAGTCTCGATCATAAACCTCTATTTAATCTTCTCACTTCCATTTATACTTTCTTTTACTTCTCGTTTTATATATATATATATATATATATATATATATATATATATATATATATATATATATATATATAGATTTATTATATATATTGTTATTTATTATATATATATATATATATATATATTATATATATATATATATATATATAAATTTAATTTATTATATATATATATATTTATTAAAATATATTTATTAAAATTTATTATATATATATATATATGGATTTATTATATATATATTTATTATATATATGGTTATTTTTACTAGAACTTTTTTTTTGACACTGCTAACTAGAGTTTTTGACACTGCCAGTGTTTCAACCGCCTCCCGCAGTGCCACATCCAACGGTATGTTTTGACTTTTATTGAGATTCCTTTCTTAACACACCTATCCTTCAACTATACACCTTATTATTATCTTCATATAGCCTACCATTCCATTACCGCTTTCAAAAAACTAAATGTCAATTGTCATCTATATATAGTACAACCTGTTTTTTGTTTCTTTATCATCATAACCTTGTTTTTACATTTATTCTTACATTTTAAAGTATTCTTTTAAAATTATTGTTTTCTTATAGAGTTATTTATACTTAATAATCTATCCCAACAATATTACACTAATGTTACCCTATTAATCTTTCAATTTCTTCACTTCTTAACCTTTGGTCCCGTTATCTGTTTATTTACAATTAAAGGTAACCTCCACTTGCTTGTTATCCACTGATATCTTATTATTATGTTATCTTATCCATATTTTAACTTTACTGTAACAATAGTTATTCAATTTTCAATCAATTTATTCGTTAACATTCATGTATTTATTTTCTTTTATCTATTTTCTTATCATGTATTTATTTTCTTTATCTTTTATTTCTGTATCTGACAACTTCTTCGTAATTTATATATACTTATATTTATTTTTTATTTTATTTTATTTTTTCAACATGTTTGTATCTTTTGTAGCCCTGAAGACGACCTGCAAAGTGGGTCGAAACGTCGGCAAAAATTAAAATTATTTATATATTTTTATTTTTTTTATTTTTTTGACCGCACCCTCGACTAATTCCTTCTCACGAATACTTTTTTAAATTAATAAAATTTTCTTGATTTAATTTTTCTTCTCTTTTTTTTAAATTGAGTTAATAATAATTAAAATAACAATTTTAAATAGTAAACAAAACAAATATCACTCGGCAATTCCGATGAAAATGTATGTTTGCACAACTATGAAAAATTTCATTTATTTTTTTATTTATTTAATATGTAAAGTTGGCTTTAATGGAAAACAGTCCTGAAAAGTTAATATAACTATAAATTTAATGCTTTACACAAAATAAATTAGTTTATGAAAATAGTTGAGCCCACGTGGCATCTCGATACCCAGAAAATATAATTTTAGACCAAGAAGCGTATATATTATTTTTTATTTTATATATATTTTTTTTGTGGTTCTATGAATTTGAATACAGTAAAAATACACGATTCAAAATAGTATTCAGTAACATAGAATAAATTAAGTAAATATTTACATATATATAGAAATTCATTGATGCATAAAATATAATTTTGCTTATCACGGGACTCCAGAACATCTGATGGTTATTGATATCTATTTCCACAAATTTTTTAACATATCTGTTAAGTATAATTATGACCAGAGCTATCTTGTGTATTTATATTATTATTTATCGATTGTTTTTTTTTTCTTTTTTTTTTCAGTATATCATATCTTCGTTAATTCTTCATCAGGTCCAAAGATTTAACCATTAATTCAAATATCATTTTATCTCAAAATTTTCTCAAGGTGCGAAAAATGATTATACTCGCTAGAAAAGTTATGGAAACGAAGTTATGAAGAAAATGATACCTTATTCTAGCATGGCTTAAAATGCGTTAAATTTCTGTTTGGTCATACCCACGACGATTATAATCATTTCCGAATTTCCTATGAAATGAAAATAGATCCATTTTTATTAGAAATACAGCCAATTGTCATTTGTGCATATGTTTTGGTCTATTAATTCGTTCCCTCATAATTTATTACATACACTTATTTCCATGTTGTATCGCTATATGATCATTGACCAATAAATTATGAGAATATTGGTAATACCAAATATTATTTCTAAATTTGTTTTTAACTAAACAAATTTTTATGCTTAATTTGGATGGATATATATACATTTAAAAAATGAACTAATATTGTTTCTCTAATATTTTATCTATGATACTATTTTTTTACTGGACTATCCTAATTTAATAAATTAAAGAATGCGATAAAAAATTATAAATCCAACATTTTTTTTTTCATTTCACTAACACGTAGCTGTTAAAATGAAATAATATTGTATTTAAAAATTTGATTCTACAGCAAACCTCAATTTTATTTAACAGCTAGCGGCGGATGTGGATGTTTTTATCTTATAGTGAAAAAATGGATAGAGTAACGTTATACATATGGAGTAAATAAATAAAACAATGCTAGCGTAAAATACTGACTTATAGATACAATTAACTGCATTAAATTTGTTGATCATTTTAAATTACAGTGCCGCATTGTTACTAAGCGAGCATAGGAAACTAACACGTAATCAAATTATTGACAAAATCTAGAGAAGAAATAATTTATTATATAAAATAAATGTGTAAATGCTAATAAAATAAATGGAGCTGGATAATAATGTAGGAGAAAAATGATTTTAGGCGCTAAAAGAATTTTCATATGAATTATAAGGTTTCTAAAAAATAAACAGAAATATTCACAAGTATCTTTAGTGCTGACGCAATATGAAGGAAGGCAAAATAAATAAAAGTAAAATAGTTTGATTGATGTAGATTTGTCACTCCATAATACTTTTATAGATTGGTCCTTATTACCGCAATAACAGTAAGAAGGAAATGCGCTGGGATCTCCTACAGTCCCACCTTTCCTTCATGGGTGGAAAGGCCTGGCTCAGAGATCTTGAGTGAATGAATTTTGTAAATATTGTATAAAAGCATGTATGTATTTAATTAGTTATTTTATTTGTTTAAGTTTCTTTTTGTTTATATACATTTACTTTTAATTTGTTCTGCTTACTTTATTTTAATTAATTGTACATGAAATGCGAACGAGCTACTCTTTTATCACTATTACTAGTGTCCTTGGATGTGACATTGTAATATTTCTCAAAAAAGAATTGATAAAGCAAAAAAAAAATATTGATTAAAATACAAGCTTTATGAAAACGGAAGCCTGACGAGTCTACAATAGTTTTAGGATATTCAATACACAACTTCTAAAAATTTTCCGTTTCTCAAGTATTTTATTCCTTCTTCTTCTTCTTGTTCCAGGCTATCCATATAACACCTCTACAGAAACTGCCTCCATTTCTCTAATAACATCAACGATATTGGAAAAACAGACTTCTTTTCTCTCTTTACTGAGTGTTGTTCTTCTGTGTTGGCATTGCAACATTGAACTTCAATAAATATGAGAAAACAGCACGATATCCGTTTTAATCAAATTAAATATGAATGGTTCACCATTCATAAATAACATTTATTGTTTTTTTTTTTATGGTCGCACATAGAACAGTTGCGTTATTATCCAACAATGCTTACGATAATTTGACTATGAATTTTCTGGATAATTTTTACTAAAAGCTACTTTTATACAACGTAATCAGAAAAAAAAAACTATATACCTCACCTGAAAGCATCGTAAACCACAAAGTAAGGGATAGATAGCTTTGAAACTTGATAACCAGGCAAAAGCGCCCTTTCCAAACCACTTAGCGAAATTACTCCAATATAATTACATTACTCAACAAAGTAATTGCCATACGTCGCTATTAATATTAGAAAAATAATCGATCTAATTTACTTTACCGAGGAATAATTTAATTCTTTTTTTCCAAATTTGTTTTATTACATTTTGTTCATCTCAACATATAACAAAGTTTCAGGACATATTCACCCAGTTTCATGTCCATAAAAACATATCTGTAACGTATGGTCGTCCACAAATTTAAAATCAATTCTAATACCATTCATTTTTATGTTCTTTTTTTGGTGCTATAAATTATTCTAAAATTTGTCCAGGAAAGTATATATGTATATTGAAGAAAGTTAGTCGACTGTTTTACATATCATGGGTAATAAATATTCAGGAGGCAGTATTTTAAAAAAAAAAAAAATTATTTTTTATTTATGCCAACGTTTCAACCCAAATATGTGGGTCATCTTCAGGAAGTGGTTTGAGCACTTAGGGTGTTCAAGTACTTCAAATAAAAGTAAGAGGGAGTACTTGAACACCCTCAGTACTCAAACCACACCCTGAAGATGACCCAAATGTTTGGGTTGAAACGTTGGCATAAATAAAAAATAAATGGGTGATAAATATTCAGAGGCAGTCTGTGTGTGTGTGTGTGTTTGCATAGGACTGCGAAAAGAAGGATAAGTTTTTTGTGTCTTTTTTTTATTATGATATTTACAACTGTGTAAAAAAATACATGTATTAATTTGTACAAAGACATGAAACACTTGTTGAGAAACTACACACTGGTAGCACTCTAATAAAATGTCTACATAAGAAGATCACGGAGCCATCGTTTTTTCAGAAGCCTCGAAGGGTTATCTGGAATTTAAGAGGAAGCAATGTTAGAAACAAGAGGGTTGGGATGGGTATGAAGTTTATTATGGAAGGATAGATATCTGGATTGAGCACAATCAGAAATATAAGGAACAAGGATAAGTTAGTTTCATTAAATTTTTTATAGCTGTAGGCGATATGCTCTCGAACAGAGGTCTCTAAACTTTTTAATCCTCAGGCCATAGCTTGTGAAAAAAAATCTTTCACTACTACTCAAAAAGTTCATTTCACAACTAAAGTATGTGAAATGAGCTTTATTAGAGAAAAAAAAATCATGTTGTAAATTCTTAGTTAATTGGCAATGATTGCTTCCAATTAGCAACAATTGAATATATTTGTTGTATATCAAAATTGCATGTTTACAAGTTTACGTTTCGGGATATTTACTCCCATCTTCAGAACCACAATCCCAATGATCTTGTGGATACAAGGCTAAAAAAATTGAGTTAAAATATAGTGTATGTTACCAGACATGTCAGAATTTTGTTGTTACAATAAATTTGTAATTACCTTAAAATTAATGTGCTCCATCATAATTTTCTTAACTATTCTTAAATTGAGGGTTTATGGTTGGCTATCGTAAATAATGGAGAGAAGGATGGTTGGGGTGATCAGTCAGAAATAAAAAGGCAAAAATAAATAATAATATTTATTCTAACATTTGCTGACGTTTCGACCTGAAGTTCAGGCCTTCATCAGGGCTGTTCGAAGAGATAGCTCGAATATGTTTCTATTCAAGCCACAATTATATTTATTTACATATGCCGATATTTCCATTGCATAAACACTCATTTACATTCGTCATTGTCTTCCTCATAAAAATACTATGTTTCTGATTACTACCCCAATTCCATCTTTATTTTGACTAATTAAATTATCTATAGAACATAGAACATAGAATGGATGTGTTAAGGATTTACTTTATTTTACTTATTGATTTATTTCTTATACCACTTTTGTATGTTATTCTATTTTTTCTAATTTCTTTTTATTATTTATTTATCTTTTATATTTTAATAATTCTAATTTCATTCTCTATGTATACGGCATGAATGAACAGATTTAGCCTTAGCACTTATTGGCCTTCAATGTGACAGATTGTACCATTTGCTATAAAACTTACATTATGTATTTTATTAGTGGTATGGAACTCGAAGCTAAAATATATTAATTAATTGTTTTCCTAAATTCGTCTCCGTGAATGCAATGATGTAACTCGAACCTTCACATCATCTTGTTATTTTGGGCTTTAATCTTTTAACCTCTCTATCGTAAATTACATGACTGTAATGTTTTCTCCATTACATGAAATTCTGTCCATTGACATCATAGCTATACTCGCTCATCGTATTAACTGGTCAGCAAAATTTGACAGATGATATCATAGGATCATATAATACCCGACTGTTCATTCTTTACTTCAGCAGTCACTCATAAACTCTTCAGTTTTCAATCAATTACGTTTTCAGATGTATTCTGTCGATTCAGTTTAGTTTGTTACTAAATTTACTTCTTTTTAATTCTTTTCAGTTTTAATTTTTTTTTTATTGCTGCTTCTAACTTCTAAATGGCTTCATTAACATTAATAATGCACTATAGAAACCATCTGCGGCAGCATTAATTTTCAACGGTACTTCCAACATTCTACAAATTACATCCGATAATACGCAACAAAACCGAGCAGCCAAAAAAGCCACAGAACACGGTTGGGATCCCCCAGAATAGCTCATCAATTAGAAGCTATTCCATCGATTATTGTTGCTGGGACCTCGAACCATGCTAATGGCTGCGATAAAGTTACAGTGATTACAGGCTTTTAGGTTCTTACCCAGGCAGCTTCATTATTGCCACAGATATTATCTAGTTCCCATTATATCAAAACGGGATGTGTGCCCTTAATTGCCACCCACTGAATTTTATGAAGTGATATAGTACTCAAATAAATTATATAACGAATCGCCTAACTCATAATAGGAAATGATTTGATTTAAAAAATGACAAAAACATCACAAATAATTTCAAAGAAAATTTTAATTTATAAAACTGTGGCTAAATCGTCCTATCCTTTTTTACTATTAAAAGGTTCTAAAAAGCTTCTATCTATCGTTTTTACTTAATTCCATATACTCTAATTTGTAAAAAGGGACTTCGGGAAAAAATTCGGTTTGTGACTTTTTTTTTTATTAGAATGTTTCACTGTATTCTGATTGATTAAAAACCTAATACAAATAAACCTCCCCTTGTTACATTTTCCGCGATTAAATCTTAAAATTCCCTTTAAAGGGCTATTTCTGGCTCTGATAAGTGAAACGATAAATGAGTACAAAAAATTAAGAAGGTAAGAAAAACCATTCAGAAATTAACAATAAAATTACGAAAATATTATTTGCATATAATAAAATATTTATATATAATGCAATACAAATTTAATATTATATATTAGATTTACAATCAAACAAAAACACCATTTCTTTCATGTATACGTACATATATATTTATATTGTTTTCACAAATTATCTTCATAAACGTCTTCAACTTCAACAAGATTTTTTTATTTATGATTTTCCAATGTCTTAATCGGAATTTCCGATAACTATTTCGGATAAAAATAATTTTCTAGAAATAACAGACCGAGAACGATCGGATCTTGAAGCCAAATGTATGAATTGTAAGGAATTGTATTTGGATCTGAAATATGACATACTTTTCTCGTATAACTCCAGATAGTTTGTTTTTTTTTTTGTAACTATTCAGGAGGAGATTTCTTCACGGTTTTCAACTAATCGCCAAATTAACAATAATATGTTTTCGGCTGTTCAGTAGCTCAGACGATGAATTCGGTTTAACCCAACTGTTTGTAAAGTAACTGTTTTGCATACCCTAAAACTCAATAGAAAAAACAAATTCATATATATTTTATTTTATTCGAGAATAATAATAAAATAGTAATGATTTATTCAATACTGTAGAATAATTTTGACAATTCCAAACAATTAGTCGATAGCTCTAAGAATTATTGAAAATCATATTTTGTAAAAAAAAAAAAAAAAAAAAAAAAAATACCTTTAGGAATACATCAATGCTCATTGTAGTCAATGATGGAATTCGGAGGAAGGAAGCTTCTCCTGAAACAATAGCGTAGCTGAACAGAATGTCACGAGAGAAGTTTCTGTAAGTCCGCAGAGCGAAGCAACGCTCAACTATGGATGGAATATCCATGTTGCGAAAAGTTTTTGCGATAAGTTTCAGAATCCTGATCGGTAGTAAGTTTTGTTTTTGTTTTTTTATAGCAACGTGGCCAATCGAATTAGCTACACAGTTTATTTTACTAAGAGGAGGTAAAAAAAACTTCAGAGGCTGAATCATTAGTTAAGGAAAACTTAAGGTTCTTAGAAGGCGACGACCTCTTATTTTTGGACGGTTTTCGTCTTAAAAGAAATTTTAGATCTTGAAAAGATAATTTTATACTTATTACAATACTTCACATATATTCCTTTAGAATGATAAAACATTTTTAGCCTTAATGTTAGATTTGCTTATCGTTTATTGTTAGCACGTGTATAACACAATATATAATTTATGTATTATATTTTATTTATTTATTTTAACATTTTAAGCCATTTGCACCTGCACTGCAGCGCATCTAGCAAATTTGATGAATTAGGCATTAACAGCGAGTTTGCTTGATTAACTTAATTTTGTTACTGTTGAAGGAGTAGGTCCCTTGGCCATTTTCTTTTTAGTCTGCGTCCATCAGGTAATAGTGAGGAAGAAAGAGGCAGAACGAGTGGATTTGGATGATTGAGAGCAGAAGAATGAAATGAAATGTATTTGTCGCGAATGGATGTATCATTTAAAAATAAAACGCTTAAATGAATAAATCATAAAAAAAATAATAATAATAAATTTTTAAAATGTATTTTATATTTAAACATATTTTTAAATTCATTTTGATAAATAAAATAAACAGAGCATCACTAAATATCCCAAACTATTTTCACGAATTACTATAGAAGTACAAAAATTTTAATGTCATATATACAGATGACTCCAAAATGGAAAATAGTGTTAGCTGCGCTGTATATATTAATGAAAACCAGCACCAGCTCCTGTTTAGCTAAACTGGAGAGAGCTCCATATTTAATGGAGAAGCTACTGCAATCGTGAAGGCCCTCCATTGGATATCAAATTACAATGACATTAAATGGATATGATAGCATCGGAGTTCAAAAGCTTCCTGGCAACCCATGAACCCATGGCAACCTTGGTAACCCATACCCAAGCAATTCTCTATTAAGAGTGATATTGAATCAATGGTTGGGATTGAAAAAAAGAACGGTCAGTGTAGTATTTGTCTAGGTTCCATCTCATAGTGCTATCTTTGGCAACGAAAGAGCAGACTAGGCTAATTTAGCAAGAAAGTGTGAGGTAGCAACCATAATTTCAATAAACTGTACCACAGTAGAAGACTGGCTTCACGAGACAAAAAAGAAGTTGTTGAAAGATTCGGAAAACAAATGGAAAACTAAACAGTCTAAACCATTAGAAATAAAAACAGAGTACAACAAACGTGCTACAAGCGCGAGAAAATCCAGAAGAGAGGAAACCATATCGCGCCGAATACGTATTGGTCACTGCTTGTTTACTCACAGGTATCTTCTTAGGAGACTAGAAGCACATAAAAGTTTGGAGATAAACCGCAGTCGATAAAACATCTATTAAGAGAGTGTCATGAGTTAAAAAAAAAATCGACAAAAACTGAAATTACCAATAACAATGGAGGAAATATTAAGAGACGAGGACGGAGTCACCACACTATTCCGATAATTAATAGAAACTCTATACTACAATAGAATATAAAAAAATGTACCACTAATGACCCTCTAGGTTATAGGCAATTACAAATTAAAAAAATTATGAAAAACGTTAGCCATGCACAATCTTATCTTTAGGTTACTTTATTTTTTATTGTACATAGTTATTTATTATTATTTTACTTTTGTTAATTTTATGCTCTCTGTTATATGGTGTGAATGGGTCCATATCTTACTACAATTATTCTCCACGTGACAAATTATTATATTTCTAAATAAATAAACTTTTTTAAAAAATCATGTCCAAAAATAATATTTGACATATTCGATAAGAAGGTTTTTGATTATCTATAATGATGAACATTAAACAGAATACATCGATGATGAGCCAAAAGTCCGAAACGTTGACTAAGAAAGAATAAATTAACTATTTATCAACGGATAGTCGCCTTCTTTTGTTAAAACCACCACAAATCCATACTTCAACTACTTCCTGAAAGGTGGATGTGAAAATTACTTGATTAACGGTTGTAACGGATATCACTTCGATTTATTTAATGTAGAACCTCATTATCGGTCGACAAGTTACTGAGTTGTTAAAATATACGTAGTACTAAATCAATACTTATTTATAGTACAATAAAATTATATCTGATAAATCCAGCTCTACACAAAAATACAGGTAATCGTTTAGATTTCTGTTTTTATAAAATGGAAGATTGAGGTGAAGGTAAGAAAATGATTTCGATAAATCTTCTTCCTGTTTTTCAATATCCCCAAGTTGGGGCGGGGATAAATCCATTTTCTCAGGCATTAGGGCCACCATCCAAGGGGAAGTATTTTCGTGTTCCCTACGGAAGGCGAGCTAAATATACTACGTGTTTGAGTGTGCGACTTGCACTGCGTGTTCTTTTAAAGAATATTTTTTTCAAATATTCTTTAACGATTTTGATTAAACTCCTTACAGCAATGTATAATAAGATATGCACTTTAATATCAGCTGCGGTCTTATGCCTATTGAAATAATACCACGAGTATCAAATACAGAATTTCCAAAATGTCTTTCTCTAATGTAACTTTAATTTGAAAAGGAGTTGGTCAGGGGGTTCGGTCAAATAAATACTATATATTAAAATAGTATTTTATTGTTTACGACGAAGTTTTGACCCACTTAGTAAGTATTCATCAGGGCGTGTTTACCTGGGGTGGGGAGGGAGAGAGCGAGGTGACCGAATGTGCTAACGCGTGTAGTTATGAAATTTTAAAAAAAGTAAAAGTTCGCGTCCCGGATCCAGAGAGGCTTTTAAAGCTCTCACCCTCCGGCCCGGGAAAATCCCGTATAGTCTAAAAGGCGATGTAGCGAAAACAAGAAAGAAAAAAAAAAAAAGGGGGGCGTGTTTACCAAGTTGCTAGAATATGTAACTTAGTATTAGTAGTCAGTAACTTAGTAATTTTAAGTGATGAGTACTCCGACTGCCAGTCTATCAAACCCTTCCTGCAGTTCCCGATACCAAACCCTGATGAAGACCTACAAAGTGGGTCGAAAGGTTGGCGGTGAGTCATTCGGTGAGTCAAATGGTGAGTCATTTCCAATTTTAGATTATTTAACGGAAACTAAGTAAAGCTTCCGTAGAGGGTTTTAAAACTTATTTCAACCATGGCAAACCAAAATATATGGTGCACCGCGAATTCGCATTACTACAAATTGAAAAAAAAAAAAAATTTTATGAATTATCATTATTGTATATAATATTCAGAATGGTGGCTGACTGAAATATCATTCATAATTTTTAATGTCATTCATGAAGAATTTATTGGAACAATTCAGCTTTTTCTTATTTAATAATTCAAAAAATCATTATTAAAAGAAAAAAAATGGAAAATACAGGTTAACGCAGCTACTTTTCGAATCTGTTATAATTTTGCCTCCTGTTCAACAACTGCCAACTGCCGAATTCTAATTACATTTAAATAATAACAAGAAAAGTTCCGAAATGACAAATGAAGCACCAAGGCAAAGAAAACTCTCTTAACTTGATCCTAGTTAATGGGAAATGGAGAAAGTTCCGTGAAGGAATTGTAGGGGACTTCTCACTCTTTGGGAGCTCCGGTCTCAAATTTAGTTACAATAGATAAATTTAATAAAATAGGGAAAGGAGCAATAAAGTTTAGAAATAGGTCACTCAATTAATTTTCTTGTTTTTCAAACAATGTGTTTCTATCATTTAGTCTTCGTCTAAAAAATAAGGAAATGTAGAGAGGACGAGTGCGTGTGCACAAGCACAGGCGGATATACTGGACGAGGAGACTTTCTGGCTGAAGCCCCTCCTCTCCCCCCAAATGGTAAAATGTAACCATGTTTTATGGAAAAAATTATCTCTTAAAACGTTATTGTTCGTGTAATTATTAGATTTTATAGGACTTCAAGAATCACTTAAACAGCATTTCATTTAGGTAGTTTGTATCTTTCTCTTTTTTTTCAAAGTCATTATCGTTATATATATGGAAAAAAAAATCTTTCGGACTGAAGCCATCCGACCAAAATTACATCCTGGATCTCCTAATTTGCACAAGTTGCCCGACAACCATATAAACTAAAGATAACACGATAAAAGAAATGCGAGTTCGAGTACCGGTGCCGGGGGCAATTAACTCTGGAATTAATCCCCCACCCTCTTATATCCGAAAAAATCTTATATCCGAAAAATCAAGAGAGTATAAAAAAAAAAAAAAAATACATGGTATAAGTTATTTTTTATTTCGAAATTAATTTCATTTCCAATTATTTTCAAAATAAATTCAATCATTAACTTTAAAAATCATTCCTTATGCTGTTGCGAGCCTATCTACATCCAACGATGTTATTTCTGAAAGCATCTAATCTATGTTAATAAAAACGTAAATGTTCGTTTGTTCAAAACCGCTAATCTCCTAAACTTCTTCACCGATTGCTTTGAAATGTTGAAATAACGTTTCTATTGCATTTGAGGGTGTTTTATATACATTTCATTACCCTCTGGCCTATCGTTTCGGAAAGACGGCCGAAGAACGTGGGTCACTATAGACTGTAGTTCTTAAACGGCTGTAACCAATGTAATTAAGATCGGTTAAAGTCATCTATTTGAAGCTCTTTTAAGTTATAAATATATTAAAAATATATTTGCGACTAACTCAAAAAGTAGACATTTTTTAATGCTTCCTTAATTCCCTGAAAATTAAACATCTCAAAAATCAGATGATTTGGTGCAGAGATATAATGTTTTAAATATTTAGTATTGCTTTGGCAAATAAGTCCTTTCAATTATTCTGTTTATTCTTATGTCACCATGATACACTTCTTATCTGATGAATTAATCCCTAAGGTGGATTGTTTATCCTGTTAGTAATATGTCAACAACTATATTTGTTAACTCTCGTTGAAACTAGCTTAGTATTGTGTTTGCTATTGCACTGTGAATATGGAAGAAAATATCATTCATTATCGACATATTCTGTTGTATTATTTTAAAAAAAGGTAAGCGTGCTGCAGATATAATATTTCCCGAGACATGATTTGTTGTTTTCAAATGGGATTTCTTTTGATGCGAGCAGCCACTGCTCTCATTGCATTTGTCGTTTTCACAGTGCGGGGAGGTCTGTCACATACAGATAGGGTCTCATTATACCTATTTATAGTGTGGTACACGAACATACGGTTGATATCCAAAGGTTTCAAAGTGTTAAAAATCTCTGACCTACATTTTCCAACTTTGTGCAAGGCGATCACATTTATTCGGTTTTCTTTATCACCCCACTCCCATGTTAACTGTGCGAAAGAAAAATACAAACTAATTGGGATTATTATCCTGACATGTAAAGAAGATAACCTGATAGAGGTAAGGATTATCTAAATAATACCCAAGGATGTAAACAAAGTTCAACTTTTGTAACAATATTTATGCCAGAGCTAGGAATTTCAGCAATGCTTCTAGAATGAAAATATGATAAATATTTAGCCGCGTAAAAAAAGGTAATAAAATAACACGAATAATAAAAAACTAATATATCAAGAAGAATTACATGATGGTGAAGATATTGCTAGACATAGATTTAATTAAAATGGACATGTCCAGTCAGAGGTAAAAACACAAAGACATTCCACATTTCATATTAAATAATCCAGCCATAAAATTGATATTAAACCGAAGTTTTATGTTTTTCATCTTCAATTTATTTGCCATCCCCATTAAACAATTTCTTAATTATTTTTTGAGTTATCAATTTTTTTAAAAATGGGGAGCAATTTTTTTACATTACTGATAATTTTAGTGATTTTTCCAATGAGTTCCGATTTGATCTTCATAAATATTTTATTTATTTAACTGTTTATTGGCCAATATAATATTCGGTCACATATAAAATAATTATAGTGAGGAAAGAAGAAATCCCCACTGTATTTACAGAAAATATAAAATAAACAGAAGAAAAATTACAACTAATTGCATTAATATTTAAAAAAAAAAAAGTAATTTTGTATACAACTCAGGATATTATTATATATACTCAGTATATCTGTATATATTATATATACTCAAGATTATTTACAGCAAACTTGACAGAAAAACCGGAAGGCTTGGTTATTTCCAAAAACTTGAACCTGGGAGTGCTTTAAGCTATTAGGCGTTTCTGAAAAAAAACGACGGAATAAAGTATCACTTTACTCTTTCTCTTTTATTGAAATAGAAAGATAAATCCACTAATAAAATAACAAAACATTATATCATATCAACATGTGGTGTACGATGGCCTCTCGGTGGAACTCCGTGATAGACTCAAAAGACTTGAATAGCTTCGTAAGATTTGTAATTGGGACCCCGAGACGCTCCCGTGTGTCCCACCACTACGGGTTAAGGTGAGGAGTTAAGGTGCCTCTTCCCCTCCTTAAGAAGACAATATTTCCTAGGCACTTTCCTTTATCAAATCATTACCGATCATCGTCCTTCTTATGCCTACAACCTTCTCCAATTTAAGCTCTCAATCCATTCCCGCACTACAAGATCCCGACCCTCTGACCTATACATCCCTTCTCATAGATCTGCCTCATTCCAAAATTCCTTTATAGCCCGCTCTGTCAACTTTTGGAATTCCCTCCCGATCAAAATTCGACATGCCCCTTCTCTATACACATTCAAAAACCTCCTATTCCAATTCCTGTTCCAAAAACAGTCAGATACCAGCTAACTATTAATATTATATATGTATTGTGTAGCAATCATATCATAATACTTGATATTAGAGATAGTACATGCATTTCCTACTATCGACGTATGAATTTCGATACATACATTTTTTTTTTATTCAATTATAATTAACTGTTTATTTTTATATATATATTCAAGTAAAGTTTTTTTTTTTTATTTTATAAAATGAACTCACTGTATCTCTTTTTCGTTCTTCATTTCTCAAAGTGTATGTTTATGTTGTTCAACCCTTATATATAATTTTGTTCATAGTTCAAGTGATTCGTTCATAGTTTTAATCATGATTTTAAATGATCTGTACATAGTTTTATCTGTATTGTATATAGCTTGTGCACCTAAGGTTTTCTTTACTTTTTATTTTATTTTATCAATTTAATTTATTGTTTCAAACGTACAGGCCAGTAATATTCTATTATTTTGTACATTATTATTATTCTGAAGGGACTTAGTCCCAGAATATAGTTCTATCTATCTATCTATCTATTTAATTATCGCACGTTTCTGATATGCATATATAGATAGATAGGAAAATGTAAATATTCGTTTAGCGTCCCTTTGGAGTTTTTTTTAGTACTTCAGTTAATAACCCACTTCATTAATTTATTTAGTTTAGTCCCACCTAACACTTCAGTTTCTAGTTTGATTCAATGTAACAAGTTGCACTTTAATTTTTTTTTTTTTTACTACTGTTACTTTTTAACGAACTGCAATCATTTCCCCTCTACTACTTTAATTGCTTTGACTTAAACATGAAAAAATATCAGTGATCAAATCTATAGTGACTTAATATATGTATATTTCATTAATTTATTTTACAAGAATTAGATTAAATAAGGATTGACGTTTAATGTTTTACGCAAATATACCTATATAATATTTAACATACACTAAATGTTAGTGTACAATATTGGGGAGGGGGCCGGTGCATGCTACATGACCATGAGCCCTTTTCTTGTAAAATAAAAAATGAAAATTTTGTTGAGAAGGAATATTTATGATTGATACGACTTTTATCGTGTTAATTCTCTTTTATTTTATTTTTAATTAATCTCCCTGAAGGGACAATTTTTTTTTGTTTGTTTATATGTTAAATAATTTTTTCACATACAATTGTTTGTGAGGAGGGGGGGGGCGGTCTTAGGTCCGTAGTGGCCTCTCTCCTGGGCGCCTTCCTCGCTGCCTTCTATTGTGTAGCCGAAAGGGCTGCGTCTTCTCCGGGGCAGGTTGTGAGCTGTTCGTTAAGTCGGAAAAGCAGGTAAAGGGTTCAGGCTAGCCGTTGGCTGTCTCTGATCAAGTCGGCTGAGCAAGTGAGGACGAGGCAGTGAGCTTAGCCAAGCACTTTGCTGGACTTGGCTCGTAGATAAGCTACCCAGTTCTCGAGAGAGAGTAGGGCAGGATGAGACCGGGGACTTCCGTGTTATTTATACTAATTATAAATAAGTATTTTATCTTATTCATTAATTAATTAAAAATACCCTTGAAAAATTTAAGATTTAATTAATAATTCTTATGTTTTTCGTGGTACTTTATTCCAAAGGAATTTTACAAACCATCATAGACAAATATATAAGTTTTTTTTTATCGAATTTCTTATGATAACCAAAATCATACTTTGTTCCTTTAATAGAGTATTGTTAGTTAAAGAAAAGAAAAGTAATTGAAAATAGGTGTTACCCCGATCAAAATATATCTATCTTTAACAAAGAAGTTGTTAAATTGTCAACTTAACAAATAAAAAATAAACATAATAATTATCTCTTTAGTGTAAATGGTAACGGTTATGTTGCCTATTTCGCCGGTAGGTAAATTTATTTAACAGCACGACCAATCAATACACCCACTTCCCAATCAATTTCTGAAAAAAAAATTGAATAAGATGTGGTCACATTTAGTTGTTTCTAAACTGAAAAATAAATCGATAGGTTTATAATAACCTAGGAACACGAGTAAAGAAAATACTTTTTTCTTGGCTTCCGATGCAGAATCACCAAAAACATTTGGTTGAAATCAGTGACTCACTGATAGTGAATTCTCTTTATAGATTTGTAATTCATCATAACATGAATAATTTATTTTATAGTTGATTTCTAATAAGTTGTATAAATTAAAATGCTTGTAAAAAATAATGGTCTAATAATTTATAAAAATTTTAGAGAATCTTGAAAACCTTCAGAGGTGACATTATACAACAATGAAACCGTGAAGGTGGCAGTACCATCCTTATGAAGGTATCCAATTTATCGGACGGCAGACCATTCTTCGTTATCTACAGCCTCGATCGAAACACGGACTACATATTAATTGAACTAATTAATATTCAGGGGGTCACCTTACTGGACGCTGGGGTCTTTTAGGATTTCCAGGTATTGGTCTGTTTGCCCCTCATGGAGCTCAGTTTTATAAATTTTCGAAATACTTTTCCCGTTCATATAATCGATTCCTCGTCTACATATAAATGCTGTCTATCTAATAAATTTTGTTTTTATTTAACTTGCATAAATATCTTCGGACAATATTTTCAGTATTACCAGTAATAACTATCGAGAGTTCAAAATGACTTGATTGACGTATTTCACGTTATTTTGTACGGTTTACTCTAAGAATTGTTAGAAGAAACTCAACTCGAGTACATTACTTTAAATGATAGCCGTGCAGTATGTTCTCGCTTTTTCGTCCTACAATAATAATATAACCGTAAATAAAACTATATAAATAAAATTAATCTAAAGATCATAGTTATTATAACGTATGTTGACGTTCTAGATTCATTTAACAAATTTTCTTATCTCATAGATTAAAATAAAATTCCGGGTACTATTTTAATTATTGGAAAACTTAGGATCATAATCAGCATTTTTAAACAGCTCAAATTTACAATTATTAAGATATACATACACATATACACACACACACACAAATGCGTTCATGATTCACTGTTGTCGAAACAATTTTAAGGTATATTATTGACCTTTTGGTTAAATAACTAAATCCCCAACTTTTGTTCACTACTGTATGAAAAAAATTATACCTTGCAATAATGATTTTTTTTTACCCAACAAAACCGGAGAAACGGTGAGGAAGTGAAATGTTACGTTTTGGGGTGTTTCAATTTATTTGGGATGCCACAAAATAATTATTGATGATAATTATCCAGAATTATTTAATAATAAAAGATTAGTTAAACAAATTCGGATCTATAATAAATTTAGTCCATGATTAACTAATTGGATTTCTTTTCTCAAAGGCTGGTTTGTGTTTAACATGCTTTCTAATTACCAACATTACCTGTGATCATGATATAAATAGGTGGCAGAATTAAAATAACTTTTATAAAAAAGCTTAATTTATTTCCATGTTTAATAAAGAATATATATATATATATATATATATATATAGAGAGAGAGAGAGAGAGAGAGAGAGAGAGAGATTAAATGAAAATCTTTGCAGGTATGGCTTTGCAAAGAAAATCTTGACTTTGCAGGTATGATTTCAGATGGAATGTTTGAGAACTATAGCCATGAAATATTTTAACATTAGGATTGGGAATTACAATTTAGCTATTGTCTATAAAGTGGGGTGGTTGGTAGAATTCGTTGCTGCATCTGCTGATCCGAGGTCATGTCCAGGCCCAAAAACTGCCAAGAGGGTCATCTTCATGGTCTATGTAGGGCCAAGGCTTCAGTCCCCAAGTCGGAAGAAAACATAAGACCCATCCTCAAGGCCGGAACTCAATATAAGACCTATCCTCAAGGCCCGGACATCAACATAATACCTCTGTTCTTACTTTGCGGGAGAGCTTATACAAAAGTTCAGGGTGGGGCAAGAATGGTTTTCATTGGTTCTTAACTTCACCCTATTACTTCATAATAACTGGTAACACCATAAAAGGAACCAGTTATTTATCCCGTTACTAGTTTTTACTCTGAGCCTTCCCCAGGTTCCAGGTACAATTCGGTCCTTATCTACCTGCTCCTTCAGTGAAGGACCTTCACCTTGACGCTGGTTTTTGATGTCAGAAGTCGGTTTCATTCAACCTTGTTTTAGACACCTCATAATAATTTTTAAAACCTCATTTGCTATGTTCAATACATAGCAGAAGCTATCCAGACTTTCCTTGGCAGACTTTTTTTTTTAAGAAAACTGAATTTCTGGGATTTTATATCCGGAGACCACATGCAATATCGACAGCCACACTGGAAAAACCTTTAGGGACAATTTATAAGGAAAATAAGGTTTTGATCTTTCCTGGTCAATCTTGTTCAGGCTCATGTTATGATCCCACAAAATGTAATCAACGATGTTTCATTTCTTGTTTATGGCTTTTTGTAAAAATCTGTAATTTAAAAACAAGCTAATTGTGATGTAAAAAACTGTAAGTTACAGTGAAAGTTATCGAGATTGCACCGAAAAAACGTAATGAAATGCTCAATGAATGATCATGTTAATACAGAATGTATAAAGCCTTTTTTTGCATAGATTACGGTATCGATTTCTAATAATCCATGTACGAATTTACTAGTTATATATTTTTTTTTATAAGGTTGTAAATATCATATAAATAATAATAAAAAAATAAAATTTCTAATAAGTGGAGGGCACTTTTAGAGCGGGGCAGATTCCCGGGTTTCATTGCCCCGGGCACCGCTTACCATAGAACTAGATGAAACAAAAAATGAATTGGTCATAATATTTTACGGGCTTTAAAACAATCGAAACATCCTGGCAACTGAGGAGGCAAATGAGAACAAATAACCCGTCTGATCAAATGCTCGCTTTCAAGTCAAAGTTTTTATAAAATGTTGATTATAAGTGTCGTTTCTCTACATTTTGGAAACTGACTTTGTTCCTGTCATGCTTTGATCATTATTAACAAAGTTGTGGGTTTTACTACAATAAATTTGATAGCTCTAACCTAACTAATACCTGTTCTTCAAAGTAACTAAAAAGCTATAAGTAAGAAGCCATTAAGTCCATAATGGCTCTAAAAGATTATTTGGCAGAAATACGACCAATAAAGTTACATAGAGTTACATCTTTTTCTTAGGACCCCCCAAAAAAAATAATAAAATGACCAGAAAGTATAATGCTCATCGAACAAAAATTACGAAGTTTATTTCGTCTCCTTAAATTTTTAATTTTTTTTCTTAGAGGCTTTTGCAGTGTGGCTGTTTATATATTGTCTATTCATTTTTTAATTGGATAAGCACAAATACTTTTTAACTAAAAAATCAAGTAATACAATAAATTGACTTTTGTGCCGCTAGATTGTATAAACAATCCACTGTGCGGCGGAAGGGGTTTAGTTACTTAACTAAGTTGAAGCAACTCATTTATAGACCAAACTAGATGAAGTTGCTTTGTTAAATCGAACTAGTTTTTTCTAACTGACGGGCTTTTTTTTTTTTTTTTTTTAAACTTTCGGTGAATAAATTTCAACTGAATTATTTCGATATCAATTTTAATATAATTCTAGCTCATGAACGTACTACTAGAATATATAAATTCATATATGGATGTTGTTGTTTTTTTTAACAATATTTCTTTATTCGCACCTGTCATAGATGAGTATAAGAAGTGGCAATGAGCAAATATCTTATAAAAAATGTTTGTATGCGTATTAAGCATAGAAAAATTAAGTTTCGTCTGTGATGTAACAGAAATGTTTCGACACAGAGAAAGAAAATCATGTGCTTTCTGACAACGAATTTTATTAATTAATTGATACTTTTATTTTAGTTTGTTAATTAATTAACAGTTTTCATATTGGTATAACATTTTAAAAATAGTTTGTTATTTACTGTAATTTTATCACTGTATTTTATTAATGCTGTATTTGTACGAAATAAAAAGAATAAAAAATTTATAATGTCCACGATTTTTTACTTGTTTTTAATAAAATGGTTAATTTTTTTTATCAAGTTTCGCTTGAGAAAAGAAAAAGTGAATTATAATAGATCGATTACGTTACAAAATAATAATAATAAACACACGGTTTCAACTGAAATGAGCTTAATTTTGATAAGTGTATATTTTTTAGATTAAAGTTCGAGATGGAAAAGTTGAAAATCGAAATTAGCGAAAAACACGATTGAGAAATTTCTTATGAATTTCCCGAAGCGTTACTAGTAAAATTTACTAGATTAGATTAGTACCTCCTACAAAGCTTCGTTATGTATGAGAAATCTTTAACCATGCTAAACGACTTTACGGATTAGCATATATATTTTTTTAATAACAATTGAACATGTAAGACATATATTTTAGAAGAAAAATCATCCCCAATATTTGTAGTTTATATTATAAATTTTAAGAGTCCTAAAAAAAAAATTACATAAATTAAAATAAGAAAAAATGTTGATGTATCTCAATGCTATTTTTAGTTTTGTAATAGGCATATGCAACCAGCGCTAAGTATTAGAAAACTTAAATGTGCTGAAATCAAGAAACTTACTTAAGATTAATGTGTTAAAAATCCGCTGCACACTCGAACTTAACATGGCATGGGGTCTGTTAAAACTGGTGTAAATTTCGTAAATGCGTTGGGATGGTTATTATAAGGGTTTCATATTCTGTTTCTTACTATTGTCTTAAATGGAATAAAATGTAAGGGAGCAGGGTGGCCGAATGGGCTAAAGCGTGTGCACAGCACCGCAAGTTGCCTGGCAACCGGATTACAGATTTGAGAAGATTTAAAAAGTACGAGTTCCCCCGGCCCGGGAAAATCCCGTATAGCCTAAAAGGTGAGGTAGGGAAGAACAAAAAAAAAAAAAGTGGAATGGAATGCAAGAAAAGATGCGAAAGGAATCTGGAAAAAGGACAAAAGTGTGTAATACTCTCTCTCTATATGTATCTCTATATATATCTACATATATCTATCTTTGATCTTTATTAGAAAACATTGCAGAGTTAAATATTTAAAAGATATAAAAAATGCTATTCTGTTTATAAAGTCATGTTTTAAATTCAAAGAAATATATAAAGGTTTCACTGATAAATCATTATGTTAAAATGTGACGTACTTTTAAAGTTTTTGACTTTTTGAAATTGATTAATAATGGCTAGTATGCTTTCAATACAAACTGAAATGGATAAAGATAGTTGAATTAATGCGACAGGAGCAATTTGTTAATGGACAAACTGGGTTAGAACACGGCCTCACGGGGCCTCATGCCCGCCGGATCGGTTTATTCACCTCCCAGAGGATTTATCTACAACGGTTCTACCACATTTACTAGCGGATTAACACTTCAACAACCAATCTCGCATCCCCAACATTACATCAGGCAAAAGCAAGCTTTTGTTTAAGTACAGTACGCGACCCGTTCTAAAAACATTATTCAATTATTTAGAAGTAACCCACCACGAAAACAAATAGTGAGCTCTCTCAAAATTAAAAAGGTTTATGTTTCACGATACGTAGAAAAAAAACAATAAAAAAACATTGTCCATCCGCCATTGCGGCTTTTCTCTGAAACTATTTTTAGTCCTGGAACCCGTGAAAAACAAATGTGTCATATTTCATACTAAGATTTTTTCCTATGAATTGACCATATCCACAGGTTTGATTAGAAAAAAAGTCTGCATATAGCCGCTGGAATACAAAATGGTGGCACTTGAAGATAGGTTGTATGCGTATATATAGAGAGGGCTTATAGATATATAAAGCTGCCAATCCTTTTAATTTATAATATTTACAGTCTTAAGACATGAAATAATAGGCAGTTACCCCATAATCGTGGATTTCATGTCGAAAAAATTGAATTTACGTTTTAATGTTTTGAGTTTTTCACTTATATCAGTGAAACTATGCGTTCTATCTATAAGAATGTCAAGTGTGAAATTAAAGCTGAAGAAATTTTCAATAGAAATGGTTATATCAGTTTTTTTGTTATATTCTACAGTTTCTATCATATCCATCCTCTTAATTCACTAATTACCAAAATAATATTTTTTTTTCATCGCATTTTTATCATTATTTGACTCACCCACTCTTCATACATTCATTTTACGAAAAAGTCATGAAAATGAAAGTTGTTTAATATTAAATTTTCTTTAAGAATGTATATTTTTTATTATCTTATCTTCAATTATTCAAAGGCTTGAACCATTATAATATAATGATTGAACTCTGAAACTATACTGAATAACTTACTTTTCGCAATTTTCGCTATTACACTATTACTTAATCCGTACATAAGACAGTATATAACAGTATGTAAGCCAATGTATACACATGTATGTTGTATTATATACAGATTAAGAGCTGTGTAATATTTGATTGTTTTGAAAATTGGTATCTGTTGTTTCGGTATTCGGTAGCCAAAATTTAAATTTAGGAAAAGTGCTTATTAATAAAAATGACGAAAAGAAATTCCAGACATTTTTATTCCATCCTTATAATTAATCCATAATTGGTAAATGGTTGACTGTCGTGGATAATGAAGAGAAGAATAGTTGGGGTGGTCAGTCAAAAAAGAAGGCAAAAATAAATGATAATATTTATTTTTACATATGCCGACGTTTCGACCTGAAGTTCAGGCCATCATCAGGGCTAAGAAAAGAACCAGATAACAAGGTATGAGAAACATAAAAATTACAGTAAAATGAAGTTGTTAGAATAATGACAATAGTAAGAACAAGAGACAAATAATAATAACAGGTACAAAGTGTGGAATGATGAAGTAAACATAGTCAAAAATCTTATTCTAAGATTCCCTTTACAATATTATGTCACCTTTTTTGACTATGTTTACTTACTACCAATTTGGAGTAGTCTATGAAAGTTTCGTTTTTAACTCTCTCAACTTCAAACTCAAGGTTTGATTCATGAATGCTTGGTAAGTTCTAGGTAATCTGCTGATGTGTAGATCACTTCATTTCTAATTTTTTGGGGATTTCGAAGATTCATTGGTTTGATAAGATAAACTAGGGTTCTTTCTTCGTCTCGTGATAAATTTTCCAATTTGTGAAATCAATTTTCTGTTTCTGACTATCTGAAATTCGGCGGAATTGAAGCTTTTATCCAGTCAATCTAATTTTGCAGTTTCCAGGAGGTATAGGTTGTTTTGAATGCCGGATCGATACTGTAGTCTATGCGCAAAACTCGTAATACATTGTGTATTTAAATGATCACCTTGATCATTTCATTGATTTACATTTACTTGACCACATTTAATTTACATGACCACATTGAGCATTTCATTAAGTTTTTTCGGTTACGATACATTCTCTATAACCTTCACTGTAACTTACAGGTTTTTATATCACGATTTGGTGGTTTTAAGTTATAGGTTTTTACTAAAGGCCATAGAGAAGAGATGAAACATCGTAGATTTCACTTTGTATTATCAGAATATGTGCCAGGACATGATTGACCAGAAAACCTCAAAACCTCATTTTCCATAGAAATTGTCTTTACAGTCTTTTGTAGTGTGGCTGTCGATATAACGACCCTTTACCAACGATTTTATACTAATTTAAATTGACGTCACAACAGATTAATAAGAGAATCGGTCACAACTGACATACCCCAGAACATGAGGAGGAGACTGAATAGGCTTTGGATGAGAGATCTTCTTAAACAACTTAAGTAATTGAAACAAGTGAGGGAAGAGATGCTGTTGAGTACTGTCCTTCCCCATGCCTGACATGTCATTTATGTCTTGTATTTACTGCACATTTGTCGATTGTTAATAAAAATTTCACAGGCGCAAATAAATATTTTATAGCCCCCAAAAAAATGTATTTCACAAAAAAATACAATACTATAAATTATTCTGTGGAAACGTTTCAGTCAAATTCATACGTATTTGCGGACATCATACGCCGGGTCGACTGTTATAAAATATTGTACGAAGAATATAAACTATATATATTTTTTTGAGGAGTACAATAAAATGCATCAGCGAATTCAGTCAAATCAAATATTCCGATTGAAGACTCAATTTGATAACAAAGTGAAATAAAACAACAGAGGTTGGAAAATATGCTGATTGGGTGGTGGGTGAGGAAGGTTGGGGGGAGGGGAGGGGTGTTGGCTGCATTATGTTAAGTATGGGGGGGAGGAGGACTATTTGGAACAGCGGCAGGAAACATTATACCATATTAGAATAACTAGAGCGTGATAATTCAGTCTTCTACAATTGGAATGCGAATTATCAAACTATGCATAATGGTCCCCATAATGGTTTATATATGCCTTCCAAATAATTTTTAACTCGTATTATTTCTAATTCATTTTAGACACTTTTTTTTTCATTTTACATTAAATAATCGAGTATTTAAATTATTAATTTATTACCTTCCTATCTCGTGTACCTACGTAAGAAGATAAAGGTAAACGAATGTCCCAAAACAATAAACAATATCAAAACTTCTTTTTTTATTAAAATAAAAATTTATTAAATAGAAGTAATGAAATTCAATTAGCATTTGTCATATATCTATTTTATGTTTGGGAGTCATTTATTAACGAAAGGATCAGAGTTCAACATGAGAACTAGATGTTTAAAAATTTAATTATACAATTGATTTGTCGTCGAATGTAATGTGTGAAAGCCGAACTGATGGACAGATATAATCTGTCCGTCAGTCAATGTGTCAACAAATCTTTTGAATATTGATTTTTTAAATATTTTGGAACATCTTGGTTTGTAGGATGAAGGATTGTATATGTCTTTGCATGTTTTGTGAACCATTTTAATGAGTGAGTATCTCCTTACATGAGTATCATTACTTACATCAAAAGTAATGGGAATTTTGATGTACTCAATATACAGTAGTAAATTGTTGCTCGAAATACTAGAGCTTTACTGGGAATCTGTTGGAGTACTTTGGCTGTAATTTAGTCATAACCATGGGCTTTTATTTAGGCAAAAGTTTGATTCGTAGTGCTACTTGAGATTGAGTGAACGAATGAGGTGGTAGTATGAGTTGAAGAAGATTGTCCAAAGTTTAAGTATTATGGTCTCATTCACAATGTTTTCTATTTTCTCTTTTAAGTAATGTTTTTTTTGTTTGTTTATTATTCAACCAGCAGATAATCTAGTGATATTTAAAAGCATTTTTTTTATCTTTCAATATTAATCTGCATCTATTGACAACTGTTAACAATCAGCATAGGGTCCGATTAAAGTAACTAAACTGACATTTCGGCATGGGGAAGGATAGCACCCAGCAGTAATTCTTTCCTGGCTTGAATCAATCACCGCGGTTTGTTAAGATAGGAGGTCTCTCATCCAACGGCTTTTTAGCCTCCTCCTCTTATTGATGGGCATGTCCGCTGATTAGTATGACATTATCTCTGATTAGTATGTCCGTGTAAATTATAGTGAAATCGTTAGTAAATAGTACTTATGTGTTGGTCAACTGTAGGTAGGAAAAAGTCGGTATGTAAGGTTTGTCAAGTACCAAGGTGCTTTAGCTATAAGTCGTGATATTTCTATTGGAAAGTTTGAAAGTTGTGTCAGTGGGTCTTTTTATCTATACCGTGTTTCTGTCTCAGTTCTAGTTTTGAAGATTTGGAAAAAAGTGAGTAAAATAGTTTGAGTGGTATATTGAGGGTCTTCTGTTTCATTTTGACATGTAGGCGCCATGTCTTCCTTCTGTCAAAAGATAAAGGTATCGTACGGCGTCCGTCGGAGGAATTTGGTTGTTTTCGGTATAAATTGGTGGCAGGTATTTCTTCGAACTGTAAATATAATGTATTTATGTAAAAGTAAATTTAAACTCGTAATAAATATATGTATATAAGAACATATTATATTCTTAATTATATGTATTTATATAACTCAGTAAGCATTCAATTGAAATTATAGATGAGAAATTTAATATTGACAATTTCATTTATATCACTTTTATTTGAGATTATTTTTGTAAAATTAAATTTTAGCTTTAGATTGATATTGAATCTCATCAAAATATTTCAATTCTTTCCCGAATATATGAGTTATAATATTAATATTGTTACTTGTTTGAAGATATACTTTTGTATTTGATCCATATACAGGACAGTAAAGTATCATTATATAAATAGATAGGACATCCTCATGTGAATTAATTCTGTGTTACTAAGACGTATTCCTAGATTAGTTTATTCCGAGATTATTGGCTGTTTAAACTAAACGCTATATTTTTTGTCGATAGTTGTCTACTCTTCGTGGCTCGATGCTGATGCAAATCAATCCTTCTAAGCTCCAAACTACATTACAGAAAATATTATCTTTCCATCGGGTTTTCGTTCTACCGTTCACATACCGGTAACTGCTTAGCATGCAAAGACTTTGTGATGTCATTTTGTCATTTACATGATATATATAAAGCTGTAAATGTGTTGTTCTAGCTAGTTGAACAGATAGAAAGATAAATATAACTGAAACTTATATTATAACTTGAATTCCTTATTACATGTTGGATAACCGGTTAACTTTAGTTAGTATATATAAGATATAACATTGTTATAATTTCAGTCTAATGCAATAAACATCATAATGATAGGGGGCAGTACAGGACTTCAGTGGGAGTCTTGGGCCGATTTTACGAAAAAAAAAAAATCATAATGATAGATGCACATAAAATGTTACTGCATGATTGCTGAAATCCTTGTAAATTACTATTCTATAGCTTATTATTTTTAAGTATTTATATATTGTGTATATTGTACGGGATATATGTATCCCGGCACACTACATGCTTTATGCCTTCCAAAAATTACCTGTTTAATTTTTTTTTTATTTTTAGTTGAACTCAAATATCCTTCAAAAATAATCTATTTCCGTCGCGTGGAAAAATTAGTCCGTAGTAAAACCTCTTTTTATCAAATTAATATTAACATCCGCGTGAAACTTCGTCAATAGCTGTATCTCATCGTAACCTACAAATATTTTATTAAATTAAAATGAAAACTCTTGGAATTAGGGCCTTTTCAATCTGGGGATTGTCAAACTTTGTTTATTTAATTAGGTACTAAATATTCGTATGTACCCATTTGCTTTACACTTGGATCGTAAGATAATTTGATTAAAAAATCGAGAAATAAAGTGGACTACAACAATTTTGGGCCGTTTGGCCAATAATTTTTTTTAATTTTGACATTTTGGGAGTGCAGGCCAAATAGCTCAATATTTTTGAAGGCCAATTTTTGTCTCGAGTTTGTGGTCAAATTATGTTACGATTCAAGTGGAAAGCAAATGCCTATTCACGAGTTTTTAGTACCTAATTAAATGACAAAGTTTGTCGACCTCCAGATTGAAAACATCCCTATTCCGAGAATTTTCCTATTAAAATATTTCTATGTTAGAATGAGATGAAACTATTTACAATGTTTCAGGGGGATATAAATAATTGGATAAAAAAGAGGTTTCTACCATGGACTAAAAATATTTCAGCAATAAAATAAAAGAAACCGACAATGCTTTAAAACATATCAAAAATGTTAATAAAAAAGTTTCAATGAAATCATTACAGCCGTTTCGCCGCTACAAGCCAATAGCGGTACAAACTTTTCAGCCGCCATTGGACACGAAATATCGGTTGGTAATGAAATGCATATCAAAACTTTAGAGGGGGGGAGAGGGGTCAGCGGATTTGAACAAACGAATATTAACATTTTTATTAATATTGATGTGTAAGTAGGCGACTGATTAATTATAAGAAAGAGAAGAATAGTCGGGGTGGTCAGTCAAAAAAGAAGACAAAAATAAATGATAATATTTATTTTTACAAATACTGCACTCCGTTGAAGCCACTCCTACAGTGAGGGACGTTAAAAGTGAATAACCCATAGGATCACATACTCGCTTTCCAGACAAATGTTTAACAAATTTTCATTTGAAGCATAGTTTCTGTATATTTTGGAAACCGGCTTTGTTCCTGCCATGACTTTCTCATTATTAACAAAGTTATCGGTATTACTAAATTCTGAAACTAATCGTTAGAGTTGCTAAAATTTGCTATTTATACTTGCAAGTATAATTACTTAATATTTACAAACTTTCATTTAGTTCTGAGGGGTGGGTTACAAATTGAACTTTTTCTAGATGACTTGGCATGGAATGACCCACAAGTCTCCTCAACAGACTGCATCTCCTAGGGTCTTCCTCAAACTGTCCTCTCGAGTCATCTTCACTGGCTTTCCTCCGACTCCTTCTTCCATCCAAAAATATTTAATTTTAATTTTTTTCATAATATTTCATGTAGGGGCGACGGCTACCTATTCTACTTTTCGGTAGAAGTTTTTCTATTAAAATTTTGGAATGTGTCGGCTCCCTTTTGATTCCCCTGATTGGCCAGATTTCACCTTTACTACTCCCTAACTGGATTGCTGGCCGAAAACTATAGCTGAGCAGCGAGACTCCGTAGATAAACGCATGTACTAAGATTCTAATCCCGTTCTCCAATTCCGTCAGTGTTGGCAATTATTAAATATTTTCTACTCTTGACTAACTCTGCTTATTGTCATATTCATGGAATATATTTCAATTATATGAAATATATTTCAATTTTCACATCATTATCCACGATATATAGAAATACGCTTCGACCTACATAGTATGTCATCAGGACGGTCCACTAATTGCGAAGGAAGAGAGATAACTCAATTTTTAACTCAGTTATCTCTCTTCCTCCAAAATTACTGGCCAGTCCTACGACGTAGGTCGAAACGTAGAAATCTCCTTTCCCAACTAACATCTTATGTTAAAACTACAGTCAATAGTTTTCAAATGATTATGAACTATTTTTTTCTTGATATTAAATATTGAAAATATATACAAATAAAAATATTAAGACATTTGATATTCAATATGGTCATACGCTATTTCAGCCGCAGATCTCATAGATTTTAGATACCATTTTTACAAAGCGTAAAGTATCGCAATTAGCCATTATTTAGATTTATGGATAAATATAATAAATTGGTAACACGATACCCTTGAAAAGGTTATCTGTTAGAATTATAAATCAATCTAGTATATCATAGCAGAGGAATCTGTGGTACCTATCTTTTCTTATCCAAGTTAAATATATAATAATAATAAATAATAAATAATAAATATTTCTCAATACTTTAAATGTTGCTTTATGGGTGTTTAGGGGTTATTACAATTGCTCAGTAATCTTTTATACTAATTTTCTCTCATTTTATACACTATGTTTTAACATTTATTTTTTAAAATTTTAATCCGAATTTTTAAGAAAACGAATTCTGTTATATTGGCGGGAAAGTTACTCCGCGCATGCAGAAGCGGATAAAAAACGTTTTATGGTTCATTTGCACTGCAAGATAAATTGACATGTCGTAAACTCCAACGATTTTTGTAATAGCTTTCGGACAACTACACGTGACTTAAAAAATAGGAATGGGATTCATTAAAAAAAAATTGGGATTATTATCTTTGGAACAATAAGACAGATAACCATCATAAACATGCAAAAATACTATTCTCGGCTTACTACTTTATAGAGGGAGGAGGGGGCAACATGCCGCTAACACCTTCTTCATTTCTACCTGGATATTATTCTGAGGATCTGAGGCAGCAAGATATTGCATCGATCGAAGAATGGTATAACGGAAAATGGACCTCAACATGTTGGTTGACTATTGGTGGAATGTAATACAAGATACTCGTATTTTTAAACTCCGTGGGTTCATAACAAAATGAATATCATAAGTAAATATTAAAAAAAAAAATTAAAATGCATATGTAGTTCTTAAAATTACCTTTAAACAAATTTATTTGTTTTCGAATCGTCGAACAAAGAAATTTGTTATAAATGGTATTTTTATTGGTGTATTATTGGTGTTATTATAGGTGGTATTATTGGTGTTTTAGCAGTATCCAAAATTACTACAGGGATGAAACAAATTTAAAGATTCGACAATTCAATACGATACACAGCTGGTCATTATACAGAGTTCTACCTATTACTTGTGAACACTATAATGATAACCTTAGCAACTTCAAGTCTAACAGCCCTGATTCGAATCCGGACACGGCATTCGTCAGGGAGCCACGGAATAAATGTCGAAATTATCATTCATGATAGATAACGTTGTTCGTAACTTTAGAATAACCCTTCGCCCTCGAATTTGCCTGAAAGGAATAAACAGAGTGTAAAAGGAAATGAAGCGGCCGTATTCAATGAATACTCGTATTTATGAGTATTCCGATGTGCATTACTTTTAATTGTTTTATTTATTTTCTATTATAATTTTTTTTTAATATTATTTATTTTTTTATTATTATTTATTTTTTATTATTATTTATTTATTTTTTATTATATTATTTTTTATGGTATTGTATATATGGTATGAATGTGCCTAACTCAGCCTTAGTACTCAGTGCCCTTAAGTGTGGGGAAATGTATTATTTCTCAATAAACAGATATATAGAATAGACTTTTAATTGTCAGAGACTTTCAGGGGAATACAAATATTACTGAAAATTTAATAATAGTAAATACTTTCATGATAAAATAGTACAATTACAGACACAGGCGAATGCACGTAGTGGAGGGAGAGACTTTCGGGCTTAATTCCAAAATAGTAAAATATCCAAAATGGTAGCGCCAACCGAAAAAAAAAAAATATATATATATATATATATATATACATAAATCTTTCGGGCTGAACCCCCTCAAAAAATAAAATCCTGGATCCGCTAATGATTGCAGATACAATTCTACAATGATGACTTTAGGATATGAAAATAGACTTTAATCTATTTCAAATTTAGATTATGTCGATAGTTAATAGCAGCGTTTATTTAAAAAAAATATTTGGGACTTTAATAACAATCACAACGTGTTGTATTATAGGAAAAATCGAAGGTACTTCGTGATTTATAAAGTAATTTTTTTTTATTTCATCTTCTAGTTTGTAGATGTGAGTTTTAACTACTTTGCAGTTGAAAAGGCATTACAGTCGGCGAACTGCTAACAACAAAAAGCTTTTGTAATTGCAACAATTTCTCAACTACTGAAGTTATAGTAGTGTAATTTGTTGTGAAACTACTTTTTGCTGTAATCAATTTTAAGAGAGCTTTCATGTTTGTTTTCTTCTATTTACAAATACAAGATGTAATCGTTGCTCGTTAGATTATGTAATATTTATTCATAAATACTTTTGTCAAGTAGAATAACAGAATTTATCAATGATGAATTTTATGAATCTTCCATTTTTATTTCTTTTTGTTATACGTCGAATAATTAGTTTACTTTGTTAAGTAAATCAGCCTATTGTATCACCATGTAATTACGCACATATCATTACAATATTGACTATAAGTATATTCTAAAAAATGTACTATGGTTTTAATAGTAGCTTCGGCTAATTTTAAGAATTGTTCTAGGTTATAATTAGATCTTCCCTTACCTGTATATGAAATATAGAGTAAAGTAAAGTAAAGTGGAAACACATATTTTAAGTTTTCATGAGTTCAAATAAGTAAGTCTCGTTCTGTGTGTGTCTGTAAAAAAAATCATTTTTTTTTTATTTATTTATTCGTTACACATTTTCCTGGATCACAATAAATTTGCCATCTACCTCGGTATTCAGCAAATATGATATCAGCAAATATATTATGTTTCAAACGTTACACACTGACCTTAACACTTCTTTTATCACGGCAACTGCCACTGACCGCTTTATTAATTTTCATGACAGCCCAAAAGACTGCTGAGGCGCTGGCCAAGACACTTAATTTTTTTTTAAATTTAAATTAAGTACTTTATATTATCGATTTTATGTTATCACAATTTTCTTTAAAAAATCGTTCTAGCAAATTTTGATTCAACTCGTACATCGATGTAAAGTTAAATGGTTTAAAATTTCAATTAGGTATCGACCTCATTGCAAGTAGTCTGAAAGTGCTTATAAATACAGATTTTTTTTATTAGAAATAATTATTGGTCTCTTATTATTGGTAGTAATACAATATGTATGTATAGATATGAACTGTGAAATAATTTTACAATTATTTTTAAAAATAAAATGGTAGAAATATTTTCGTAGACTGAAATAAAAATTTGAGGAATTATGAATTGTAATATAGATAAATGATACACAGTTGGAGGGATTTTAAAGACTTAAGAAACAAAAATATGTATCATAAGAGTCTTTAATTGCTGTAATTAATAATTTTAAGTTTTATATTATTTAATTGGAAATAAACGTTTCCACAGAAAGCCAGTGGAATTTCTATAGAAAATATATAAAATACTAAATCTTTTTTTTTCATATTGGTAAACCAAAAATATATAGTGCACAGAATTGTCATAATTTATATTAATCAAATTCTTATAATTTTGTACAAATCAAATTTGTAATTTAAGTAATGATCTTGATGTTCATTCTATTTTTTAAAAAGTATTTCTACTGCGAGTGGAGTGCTAACTTAAAGTTGTGTAATTTTTTTTTCAATTCATGAATAATAATTTTCAAAATGGGCTAATGCCCTTTGACTTTTTTCGTTTCGAAATGCATTAGTTTACTTTCTCTGCAACAGACGACTAAAGTACTCTTCCTTTACTTTTGCGAAGAGTGCCCCAAGATAACTATTTACTCTCGGGGACAGTTGGGGGTTGAGACAACCTTAATTGCTCAAAGTAAAGGCCAACGACCAGCCACTTCTGAGGACGTCGCCATTCCTAGAGAGAATTTAGGATCTTTCCCAAGTCCAAAAACATCACTCCAAAGGATATGTGATAAACATTAAAATAAAAAGAAATTTCCGAACTCACATAAAGAAAATATAATGATTCGATGTGAATTCGATCTGAATACACAAACATAAGCGCAGACTTTCGATTTTGATTGGGACAATGGACAAAAAAAAAAAAAAATGGCGAGAATTTTTATTATGTGTAAAAAGTATTATAAAATATATTGTGAAACGAACAAATATAATATTGAATATTTAAAATTAATTTGTTTAAATGTTCCTAAAGTTGTAAAGATTTTTATTTATATTTTTTGTTTTAATTATTATGTATACTTGAAAATATCAAAACAAACAATTAAATATATAATTTAATAGTTTAGATTAAAAACAGAGGGGAGAGGAGACAGTCTTCATAACATTTTTTTTTATTATTATTTATGAAATCTGCTGTTGTAGATTTAAAATACATTCAGCAAAAGTGATATAGATAAATACATGACATGACAAGGCTTGTAGAGAATTTACCCATCGTAGCTCTCTAATAAAGTTTCTAAATTAGGAGATCACGGGGACATCTACTTTTCAGATGCTATCAGGGATATTTGTTATCAGGGATCGATAAGGAAGCAAGGTTAGAAACGAGAGGGTTATGAAGTTTATTATGGAAGGATAGGTATCTAGATTGGCCAAATCGGAAGCATATGGAGCATTCAGGTCATTATGGATTATTTTATTTGGTACAAAGTAAGGATTAATAAATTAAGGATTTTAAGGATTTTACGAAGGATTTTGGTTTGTAAAGATTGAATACGAGAGGAATTCTATGGTTTAGTGGAGCCCCAAAGCTCATCTCCGTAAGTCCAAATAAGCCTTATTATGGTCATGTATATGAGTCATTTGTAATTAATTGAAAGGTTAGAGCGTTTATAAAATGCTGAAGTAGTCGGAAACGTCGAGCGGTTTCTTGTCGTTTCAGTCTGGTATGAGGATTCCAAGTTAGACGTTTGCCCAGGTGGAGTCTTAGGTACCTTCATAACATAAATACATTTCTATAACTTTTTGAGCTAAAAATGAATTATGTAAACAATTAAAATATAACTTTCAATTCTTAGTGTGTACAATCTCAAATAAAAATACAACGTTTTTCACAGTCCGACTAGTTTTCGGATTAGGAAAATGTCATAAGAATATCACGTGAAAATCGAGTGATGATTGAATCATAAAAGCTTAGGATATGTTGATATATATTATTATCTTTGTATGTAAATGATAACATTTAGATATCAATACTACAAGGCCCAAGTATAGCCACCTTGTGGACTTTTCTTTATCGATTTTCTTTATCATTTTATATATTCATGTAGCTTATTTATTCTTGATATTAATTTTTTTTTTACCTCAAATTATTGGAGGGGGTGACAAAACGATATTCTCACCCCCTCAAAATTTTTATTGGGGGGAGGAGGCGATCGCCCCCCTTGCTCCCCTGAAGTCTGCGCCTACGTACTCAAATATTTTGCCATATTAAATACGATTAATTTCATAAACATGAGCATGAGTATGAGTTTTATTGTTATTATTTGACAGGTTTCGTTGGCAGATAGTCATCCTGCCTCTCCTTAGCTGAAGTTTCCAATCTATTTACGTTAGTGATATAAAAGAGTTATAGATAAAATATAAGAGACCAAGCTGGCATAGTCCGTAATGAAAATGGATGTCGGGCGGTTCTGGCCTGTGACGGTTGGTCGTCGCATTGGTGAGGGACCCATGAAATAAATCTCCTTTCTTTCTTTCCTGAGAAGACAACCTAAGTGCGCTAAACGTTAATTAACCATTAAAATAATAATTCATGTTTTTTAAGTGAATTTTTCGTACCAACCTACAAAACCGACACAATAAGTGCGTAATAGAAACAGAACCTTTCCCTCATAAAGGTTTTAATAAACAATAAATGAGAAGAACGTCCAAGCAATCCACGAAGAGCAACCAGGAGAATCTCGTCCTTGAGGTTAACTTTTGAGGTGAGGCAAGGAATTACATAAATCAACCATCCAACTCCTTCTACTCATTTAATGGAAATTCTTTCTAGAGAAATTATTTCTTTACATTTTCAGGAATTTCTTAATTTTAGTTGGTGGCCTCAACTATAGTTGCAAAACTGTACGTACTACTTTTTTACTTGAATACCGAGAGGTAAACATGACCTCGGAGGAGGAGGAACTGTTTTCCTGATGGCAAGGGATTAGCTGAGCGGGGTGGAGGGCATGCAGAAGCTTGAGTGACTAATTCCTAACTTTGTCATGAATACCAAACTGTATTCCACCTCCGTTCGAATTACTTCATCACCTTCCCAGCAAATTATGATACATCTCATACATATTTCTCGTTAGAGCATTTTCCGAGCCTTCTAAATACTGATCAACAGCTGTGAAACAACTCGCGGTATTTTACCGGAACACTATAATATCAAAATATATATTTATGTTGTCGTATAATCACATATCTGGAAGCCTTCAAACTGTCCAAACACAACAAAATTAAGTATATTTTCACATGAACAACACTTAAAAACAAGTAAAATTTGCGACTGACATTAAGTTCGCCTCTTCACAAATGAAATTAAATGAAAATAATTTTAATAATAATAAAATAATTAAAATAATACTGAATAGAATAGGACTGAAGTCACCTTAGAATAATAATAGAGTTTAAAAAATATGTACATTAGTCTGGCATGTAAATATCATACAAAAAATACTAAGGACAACGTATATATATATGGGGCTGGGGTAGCCGTACGGGCTAAGGCGCTTGCAATAGATAATCAAAGTTAAGGAACGTCGAGCGCGGTTAGTACTTGGATGGGTGACCGCCCGATTTGGGTGACCGGCCACCAGGAAAAGCCAAGCTGCCCGAGTCTCTCCCCCTCCTCCGGGTATGTGAGCCCTGTCAGTCTACTGGAGGCAACTCACACAGACCGGGCGTAGGACTGATGACCCTACCCCGTGTACTTAATCGGGAATCGGGATGTGGTCTACCAGGATGTTAGTAGCCCCCCTGAGGTTCGGTCCATGGACGGTCTGTTTCGGGGAAAGAAATATAGGTCCTCGTGCGCCTGCTGACTCCGAGCAGTCATAATCCATGGATCTAGACCGATTTGTCACTGTTCTTGAACCCGAGTGAGTTGGTAGGAATGACACTGCCAGAATGATCCCAAAGGGATCGGCTATGGAGCTACGGGTGGCCTGCCGCTGCACCATGGAGACCATGGTTCGTAGCAACGTGAGGTTGGGTGACCTCCTCCAGGCTATCTGAGCTCCCGAAAGCAGCATACGTCTGTAAAGAGACCACATTTTGCGGCCAAAAATCTTCTTGGTCTGTAGTGCCAATAGAAAAAATATATATATATATATATATATATATATATATATATATATATATATATATATATTTTCTATATAGTTTATATAGTAGTTTATATATAGTTTCTCAACAAGCGTTTTTTTTGTATATTTGTTTTATATATATATATATATATATATATATATATATATATATATATATATATATATATATATATATATATATATAATATAGAGTGCACATTGTTCCACTTTACTCAAACCTGTATCGGTAATAACTTGGAGCAACCTTAAACATTATCAGATACCAACATTAACAAAATTCCTAAATCCATTTAGGACAAACACCTTTTCATCAAATTATTAACATCCATGTAAAATTTCGAGGATCGTTTTATTTTATAGTAATCTACAAGATTTTATTATACGAAAATTATTAGAAATTGGACGTTTTTAAATTAATTAAAATTTTTATTAAAATGTTAACGTCATTAAATTAATTATCTAAAGATGCTGTTGGAAACTCATGGTTACCGACATGCCTTCCACTTGAATCATAAGATAATTTGATCACAAAATTGAAAAAAAAAAACACGGCCTTCGAAAACATGGAGGCCGCGCCAAATGGTCTAATACTTTTGTAGGTAAACTTTTTTTCTCGACTTTTTGACCAGATTACCATACGATTCAAGAGGAAAGCAAATGGGTGAGCATGCGTTTTAATTTAATTTTACCGGTCTTAAGATTGAAGAGGGGCCATTTTCTTGAATCTTCATAAATATAAAAGTTGTACAAGATGAAATTGGCGAAATTTTAGAGAGATGTTAATGATTTGATTAAAAAAACGGTCTGTATCGAGGACATCGTATACGAAATTTTGTAATATCACTTGGAAGAATGAAGTTCATCAACAGATAATTCTTACCTGTATCTGTTAAATTTTAACAATAACTCTAATATAGGATGTTTTTCGAGAGTTCTGTCATACTTTAAAAAACGCATTTATGACAGCCCTTGATGTTTCAGAAAGTCTGCGTTATATCATGATATTAAAATATATATATATATACGCAATAAGAAAAATGATTTATTTGACTCAATAAATTAATAAAATAATTTAATCTACGAAATCTAATTTTCAATTGATAGCCGTGAGAATGCCACAGCTGTGTACTAGCCAATAATTGAGAAAAAATATTTGCCCAGGAAACAGAGATAAAAACGGATGCTTTTAATTGGGTTTCAATTCCAGTCGCTCAACCGAAAGGGAGAAAAAAATGACTGTAACGGAGTCACAGAAAGAAAAAATGAGAAAACTTTGTAAAACTAAGGTCAACTTTCTTAATAAAACTATAACTACCAGTACTATTTTTCCTGATCAAATATGCTAAATTTATATTGGATTATTATACTTTTAATATTTATTACAGTATTGCTTAATTATGTGTTGACTAATATAAACATGACCTATACCTATTATACCCTAAAACTAAGTAAAATTGTTTAAATAAAATATATGATTGTCTCTCTCTAAGTATTCGCTGACTTACTAAGTAATTCGCACCTCTCTTCTCAGGCGGTTGGAAAGAATATTAGCTAATGTTACTAAAATTCCGTGTGCTTTTAAGAAAATTAACTTAATTAAGAATCAGAGGCAGATTTGTAAGAAAACGCACTGTGTTCTCATGGAATCCTGCTTTTTCTTCCACATGAGAGCAATACAGCTTAGTTCGGAGTTCCCTAGACTAAATTTTAACATCGTATCTATGAAATCTATGTATGAATGTGTGTCAAGATGTAATTATTATACTTTTAATGAAATTTTATTTTTTATATATCTTGGCTTTTTAAATTATTTTTATTTATGTATTACTTATTTTTATTGTTGAAACTTTTGGAATTACTAACAAAAAGTCCGGCGTAAAAACTTTACAATCTGACTTAGCTGATGCCAGTATCAATTTTAAAATTCTTAAAATGATGGTTTCGATAAATGTATTATATATAAGAAAAATCTAAGATTAAGTTAACTAAAACTTCAACTTGAAATACACTGGTTTATTACTTCTGGACAACTGTTGATTCGAAGAATATTTATGAATTTTTGGTTGAGGATTTCATAGTTGAAATAGAGAATGTTTCATATTTATATATTTACTTAAGTAATTTAAATTAATTGCTAACATTCAAGTTGGTCGCTTATAGCACGTACATCGTTCATTCGAGCTTAATTAGTTGACTTCAATCATGATAATATTCAAAGAACAATATTATTAATATAAAATAAATCAGTTTTCTGTTAAAAAGTTTTATTTGAAACATTTAAGGATTTTTATTTTGAATTCTCTTTTTTTTTTTTTAATAATATATTTAGAAAAATCTTTACTGAAATACAATCTGGTTAAAAGAAATACCTGCTTCAACTTTTATTCAAAGTACCACCCTACACTTACAGCTCTGGTTCGCTAAGAGAAAAGAAGTTAAATTAAAAAACATTTCTTTTTTATATAACAGACGGTAAAACTTCGGTAGCCTTAAAAAATGTTTTCAATCTTGAAATAACATAAAAAACCAAAACACCAAGGGAAAGGATTCTGTAAAAGTAATGGAATTTTCCAGCTTTTGACTTAAAAAAAGGTCCTTAAGAAAGAAGTCCCGATGACGGCCATATTAAGGCGTTTTCAAACTCCTTGAGGAATGTAATTCAATTTAAGGATTCCAACTTCCAAGACTTTTCTCTAGTTACAACCATTCGAATTCGAAATACATTAACGAATAATTAAACCTGATCATCTTAAAATAGAAGAATAAAAAATTATTGATAGAAATGTTCTAGTTATTTAATTCAACCAATACTTGATAATAGCATCTTAAAATACACGAATGTTACCAAAATAATATTATAATATCAAATTATAAGTTTCGAAAATCATTATAAAAATTTTTAAAATAACATAAAAGCGATAAATTAAGTGAGGAAAACGGTATTTCTACCAGGCTTTTTTGTAAATAAAGTAAAATCGAACTTATGGCATATGCCATAGATCACGAAACATAATTGCTTTAAAAATTGCATTAGCTTTAAAAATAGTAAGAGAACATTATGATAACTGTAAAAGACAAATCATATTTTAATGTTTCAAGAAATTTGTGAATATGTGATAAATGTTAAAGTATTTCAGAAAGAAAACTAAGTTGTTTAAAAAAATTCTGAAAAAGAATCAAGAAGAAAAGTAAAATTTTAGAAACAGTCTCAAATAAAAATAGTTTCTTTATTGATTTGCTTTAACATGAAATTTAATTTACTTAACGTTGGTTTATGTTACAGGTTACCAACCTATTCCAATCAAAGTGAGAAAAAATCTATTGTTTTTGTTTATGGCGAAACAAAAGTGGACACTCTTAGGCAGTGGTCGAACCCGCGACGTTTTTGGATCCAAAATACAGAGATTAGGCCATATTTTTAAAAAAATTATAATAACAATCCTAACGTTATAAAAAAAAATTGGACATAATAAAACAGAGACGGCAGTGAAAAAAATGAACAATGCATAATAGATTCCTTGTATAAAAGAGGTTTCAAACAAGATCATGGTAACCAAAGGTTTATTTTATAAACTATTATGAAAATTCCCTTGACGAAATAAAGTTATTTCACGAAATAAAACTTACAGTTAGGATAGGAACATTTCCTCAAAATAAATACATAATGAAGTCTAAACAAGATCATTGAATTTCCTGGAACAGGAATTGCAATATTAATACATTTTAAAACACTCCCCGACTGATTGTTTCTTTATCAATGGTGGTTGATTAAAATTTAAATAAAAAAGTTTAAAAAATCGTGTGTCATTTGACACTAAGTCAAAGTCTAAATTCTATATAAATTTCAACCAAAATTAATTTTTGGGTAGAAAATAAATAGTATTATCACCATTTTATTGAGAAACTGATAGCACTATGCTATTCAGCGTTAAAAAAAATTGACCCGATTTCAAAATATTCCCTATCTTGTACTGGTAGACATGTATTCAATCAATTACACGTATTCATACATGTATTTAATCAGGATTGAAGTACAGGTAGCATTATACAAATGCCAGCAATACAGTACAGTACTACTTGACATGTATTCAACTTATTCAGAAGACCGTCATAAATCATAACTGACGAACGGATGTCTTGGTGACTCAATGAAATATTTATACCTAGAACTTGTCAAGTCCCTAAATTTTATCCAACATGTAAATCACAAGTGCAATAAAGCAAAAGACATGATCAGCAAAATGCCCAATATTTAACCAGATATTCTCAAAGAACTTCAAAAAGTAAACTGATTCTATATAAAGTATTAATCTGCCCTATAACCACGAACTCAGGCCCTGTATGAAGTTAAGTTATACATGCGAGTCTAATTACAGAACACATGAAGTTATTCAAAACATATTTATCAGAATTATCAACAGTTACCCACGAAAAATAAAATATCCACCATGTTATCTGAATTACAGCTTCGAACAATAAAACATTAACAACTTTTTTCAGAACAAAAATGGATGTATTGAGCTAACCCCAGTTTCTTAAAACCTCATGATCCAAACAATAAGAAACAAGAACTTACTTAAACGATACACACAAACAGACCAAATATATACCCCTAAACCCAGAATAGTGTTGTTTAATTATTATACTTTAGCGACTTCACATAATCTTGACAAATAAACAGTAACGAGCTCTTTCACAACAATTAATAAATTGTACGATGTTTTCTAAAGGTGTTCCAAGGTTAAGTGCCCTAAATGAAATATGAATTAGGGATCTCAAAACAAGAAAAAAATATCCGATGAATGTATGTTAACGCTTTGTTGTGGACATCCTCGTGTTAGATAAATAAGATAGAATACTAACATGACCTTGTTTCCGCAACCATATATAAAACAGTATATAAAATATGGACAATATAAGGATTAATACGATTTAAAATTAGCACGGGAATAGCATGGATTTTTGAGGGTGCATATTTTGATGGTTTTTAGAAGTTTTGAGGAGTGACATTTTGGTAGAGTTGGAATGAAAAGTCTCATAATAAGGGACTGGGAGAAAACAGACCGCAGCAAGTGTAATTGTATATAATCTATGATTTTTCTAATTCTACCTTCGCTTGCTCTGTTTTTAAGTGTGAGCAATAAAATATATTATGAATGGGAGTAGGAGGGGGGAAAGTTCTAGCGCCATAGACCTTGGGGGGATGGAGGCACCTCTGCTCATCACTATTCCTAGCATTTATAGTAATGGTGAATATACCGATATGGTACTCTCCTATCTATAGCTTTTACGTATTAATACCTAAAATAAGTAATGGAACCTCAGGAGGATGGCCATCCCTCAAGACCCTTGGTAACAAGGGCACGAAGTGGTTCTACTGATGGGCCAGACAATTTGGAAGAAGCTAAGGCTTATAGCCACCATTATTGTGCCAAGCGAATCCAGGACAATATTCGGGTATCCTTGGACAATATTGGAAAATAGTTAAGTGTTAGTGCTAGAAACCGAATTAACAATGAGATACGACCTCTTTTTGCTATAATTCAAACTATGGAAAAAGAAAGCCTCTTAGCTTTGACTTTATTTGATAATTTTCTGTGCAGAACAGCACAGCAACAAAAGATTTTAACAATATATTTAAGCGAAAGTACTTGTACCAATGTCTCATAAGGGAAAGATCATGTATTAAAATCAAACGAATTTTCCAGTTGTAATGGTCTTGAACCACCTCATAGAGGCTCCCTGATACTTCAATGGTATAACTTCACAAGGTAACCGACCGTTATTCGGTGTAACGCCCTACCACAGTATTGTCCACTTTAGCATCGAGCCTGCCACTGATCCTAAACTTAGCCAAGCAATTAACTCACAAAGCGGGTGGAGGATTTCAAAGCATATCGAGCTGTCCATAGAGAATATTGGACCACCCACTATAGCCGATTCTACTACGACGCTCAAAAAAAATAACTAAGGTAATAGTTAGATAATAAAATCATCGTGCAATAGATTTGTATTAACTGTTTATATTTCGCGGTTCTGTATGGAGATCTGTAATTTTTTTCAAATTAATGAGATAATAAAATACCTGAATACCTATTTACTTATCACATTTATTTTCTCACGTTTTCTTAAGTTTATTTGGCTACGGAATTATCTTTATTATACAATTATACCAACCTCATAGAGGCAATCTTTATCATAGTTACATAATATTTATTTAATATTTCTAATTAGACATATCCGTCAACCGACAACCATCAAGACCCAAATCCTCAGACTGAGGCGTTTCCATCCTTCTCACAATGGGACGAAACTTTCAATTATCTGCATATGGGTCTTTCATAAAGATTAAAAATAAATAATAAAAAACACCTGCACCACTAAAACCCGTGAAGGGGTTTGAGTTCAGTAGTTTGTTTGGAAGTACAACTTCATGGCCAACGGTTGTGCATATAGAGTTCCAAGTAGTTGATCGGAGAAGAATCACGCTTGATCGCCAGGTTTTTCCCCTTAATTAATTATTTAATTAAGAGTACTCACATAGAGGCTGGATGCGGCCCAGGAGGGTCTGCCGAGCTTAGCAGTCCAGTGCCTTACTCATTGAGCTACTCCGTTCCTTTTCATCTAGATATTCCCTCATATTAATATTGGTTTGTTTCATACTTTATATAATTGTTCGTACTCAAATCGAATAGTTGAGTACGAAGGAATAACATGAAAGCTATTTTATTTTATGTTTTACTTAGATCCTATTCTAACATACATAATTAAGATCTATGGAAGTCTAAATAAAAAAAACTGTAAATTTGAAACAATCAGTTTAACAACACGCTATGATAAACCTCAAAATAACATGTACACATTATAAAATAATTATTAAAATTTCGAATTATTCCCTATTTCGCGAATTTTTCTCAACTTCCTTTACACTAAGAATATGCTCTTCGAAGTTGCCTATATTATCAAGCGGAGTTAACTCTTCAAACAAGCAATATAAAAAATAAAATATTTTAACAAATTTTAAGGATTTTTTTTAATATGTAACTCCAAAAAAATTCCATGTTAAAATGATAGTTTTAGCAGCAGTGACCGCGCTTTGTGGACGTTTAATTCAAAAGTGTATTAATAATTAATAATTTGAAGTCAAAAATATTGTTTCTATTTCAAAGTCTAGAGATAAACACACTCACATACACACACACACACACACACACACACACACACACACACACACACACACACACACACACACACACACACACACACACACACACACACACACACACACACACACACACACACACACACACACACACACACACACACACACACATATATATATCTTTTATGATAGGGTCTAAAATTTAAAAAATAAAATAAAAAAATAGATAATGTAAATGAACTATTATAAACAATTAATTAATTTGGAGCAAAACCTTAATTTATTTTTGTTGAAATAATGTATGAAAAGGCTTTAATGAGTAATGTTTCAGTTTAAATTAGCACGAAAGGTACTAAAACATCTTAAACATAATTATTTCAGCAAATTACTTCTGTATAAGAAAGTTTAACGTTTATAAGACTGATAACAGGGAAAGGATGGATTATGCATTATCAGCTCACTTCAAAGCCACACGAGCGGAAAACAAACTCAGAGGAAAAGCATTCTCTTAGGAAGAATAAACTAGCTGTTTTCACAAATATTATCTTGCATTTATTCAGACAAACGTTAACATATAATTTAAATTATTATTAAAACATTATATAATAATTATCATTAAATTTAAATTATATTAAATCGTATTTTTATTACATTTAGTCAATGAACTTATAATAAGCAAGAAATAAAAATATAAATAATTTTAATTGAGGAGATTTTTATTATATGAATTCGATTAAATTTTCTTTTATAATTTGTGCAAATAAATAAAAAATACTTAGTATAATGGTTGAGTGGGAGGAGTATTACAGTATTTTGAAAAGAAAATTGACATCTTTTTGTCCTTTTTTCTTTTTTTTTTTTTTGTTTAATAAAGATTAGTTATCAAGCATAATTATTAATTAAGATGCCCAACACGATGAATCACCTATGAAATCATAATGTGTAGAATTCTATTGATTATATGGTCTACCATTATTTAACAAATTTCTTAATCAACAAAGAACCACTGAGACCTTTCCAAATTGAATAACAAGGAAGGTAGGAAAAACAACAATTCAAAGATAAAAAACATCGAAATCCCAAAACAAATTTAATTTTATTGAAAAGAGAAAATACAATCTGCCAAAATCTAGGGAATTGAGCATTATGGCTCTATGTTTACATTCATATATTTTATATACAAATAAAAATAGAAGTTTAGAAAAAATAAAATAAGAAGAAACCATGTAAATAAAAATAAAGCAAGCATTAAATAAATAAAAAATAAACAACATTAAAAGAATAAAATTGTAAAAAAAGGGAAAAAAGTACATTGAAAGAAAAAAATTACTTGTCACACATTCATAAATATGTACAATATTTACATTCAGCCTAGGAAACTCTGAAACATGCATTGCCGCTCTCATGTGAAAGGCAAGGCAGGGCTCAAGGAGATCCCAGCACTTCTCTCCCAGCTGCATCACTGTTTAAAAGCCAGTGACGACTGAGTAAGTGCACTGAAGCCACATACGCTCAGGACTTGAGTGGAGAAGCTGGCCACTGCCAGAACTTCCATAGAATATTTATAAAATAACTCGAGGCCATTGCAGTTTCAACCTTCGTGGGGGATTAGCATGATGGTTAAGTTTTTGATGAAAATTTGGATGGAATTAGGTCGAGGACAAAGATCTAAACATTCCAGAAATAAGGTTTTGTTTGTGACCTAACACGAATTTAAACCGAAAAGAGCCAAGGATTTGAAAATTAACAATTATTTCGAATTCTTAAAAAATATAACAAATAATTTTAATTTGACCAAGTGCGTCTGATCAACCGAATATCGTCCGAAATTTATTATTTCGTAGGAAAATTAAAATTACAATAATCACCTCAAAACGAAAACAAGATTGACGGGAAGTGGATTTCTTTCCTTTGAACCTCAAAGTTTTATAGTCATTTTTAAAAAGTTATATTTAAACAGTTTCTGTGAAATTCTGTGATCAATAGAACTTTTAAATGAATGCTTTTGTTTTTTTTAAATAAGCGTTTTGTAAAACCATTACTTGAAAATTAATAAGGAAAAAAGTTTTAGTTTCAAAATAACCAAAAATCTATCGACAGTAAAAATTCCAGTGATACCGAAACTTGTGTTGTTTCGGTTTGAAAAAAAATTGTTTTTTTCGTTTCAAGCTCTGTTTTAAACCATGTAAATAGAACACAGTACTTACAGTACAGAGCGTGAACCGTAGCTTTAGTCCTTTTCCGCTGTGGTGTGATGTACTTTATTTCTTATCAACTTGATTTATGATTGATAAAATATATCTGTCCGATGGAAAACTAGTCCCTAAAGTCAACTCCCATACACTTAAATGTTTATCTCTGCTATTTATGTATAATGACAATACACGATATTCATGATAATAATATAATAATATTTATGTATAATGACAATACACCCCAAGGAGCTGTTTTATCTCCCGTTCTTTTCCTATTATACACTGCGGATATAGTGGGAACTAAACATCAAAATGCTTCTGTGACAGCATTTGCTGATGACATAGCTGTCTCAAGTAGCAGTATGAATGCCAAAAAAGCTATGCAGCAGGCGGAAATAGCTTGTGAAAAAATTGCAGAACAGCTAAAAATCCTGAACATAGATGTCAATCCGGAAAAGACGAAAGGAATTATATTTTCATACCAAAAAGGAAAAAAGAAAATGCCAAATGAATTCAAAATTAACTACACCAGTATTAAATTATCGACTGACTTAACATATCTCGGTATTCACTTCGACAGACATTTAAAATTTACTAGACATTTTAACAAAAAAATTAAAACAGTAAGATCTAAGACATACAGACTCCAAAATTTAATTCGAACAACAAACCTGTCTTTACGCCTAAAGCTTCTAGTTTATACAAGTATAATAGGGCCGGCTCTGTTGTATGGTGCACCTCTGTTCGAACATATCAGCAAAACAACTGGGAAAAGATTACAATATTTCCAAAATGGAATAATTAGAAAAATTGTAAGAGGGACCACGCTGCAAAGAAAGAAGACGGTGGATATACAAGCAACATTAAACTTATCAACAATAAAAGAATTTTTCGCAAAACGAAACAAATCATTTTTCGAAAAATCCCAACAATTGGCAAACCCTCTTTTTAACAATTTGTTACCAGCCAAAATTCCAAAATGTTGGCAACAAATCACATGGAATCGATGTTTTATTAATTCAGTTGTAAGCTCTATAGGATAAGGTCAACTCAAGCCTGAGGTTAGCCCCATCACCTTTATATTACAGATGAAGAACCAAATACTTAGAAACGACAAAATCTAAAAATAAACCTTACAATGCTTTTAAGCAGTAAAAGGAGTATTATTAAGACAATCCAAGGATCAAAGACAAGAATAAGTAGAAAGGGGATATGAAAAAAAACAAAAAAAAAACGATATTCAGGAGTGGATTAAGCAATAAACGGACTTAGCGGTCTCTGAGTTTATGATAGGTGCCTGAATTCTGAAAAGATCTTAATTTAATTTCGGTAATTAACAAATTAACACAAAGTTTAAACAAAATTGAATAAAACGATTGAATAAAAACAAAATACTAATCTAAGTTACATCCTAGAGTTTACTTTTTATGTATTTAATTAATTATGTTTTGATGTTACCGAAAATTGTATCGTTCAGCAATCCTACTAATATTAATCTATCCCTGATGATATTTGCAATAGCTGTGCTGTGCATAAGGAATTTTTTTCCACTCTACAGTAACCAAACTGTGGGACTTATTACGGCCATAATACCATACCAGGAATCCTTTGTAAAATCTGACTGAAAACATAATTGCATTCAGTTTGGGAGCCTATATCGGACAAACATGCATATCGGCGGCTTATTGCAAATTATAATTAAGTAACATTTCATAAAATTAAATCACTACATAATTTGATGAATTTCCCTTCTGTTTAATCTACATTAATCAATGAAGTTATGTTGTGCGCTGAGAATAAATATATTTAGTACATGAAAGAGTTTGTGTCGTTTTGTTGCAATTACTGTAGTTGTTCATCAATGATCAAGAACCAATTCACAAAAATAACCAAAAACGTTTTGCTCCATCGAAAATGTACTTATGTTAGTACTTTTTTTAAACAAAAACTATTAATATATCCTTTTCATTATATTATAACTATGTAGATATGTCTAAAGCATGCTTGTTTGAGTCGAAAAGGTTAGAAGCTAAAGGAGGAGGAGACTACCTTGGGTTAGCAAAAAATGTATATGGAGAATATTAGCAATTTAATTATTATCGTATCCAACATTAAATTTTTTCCCGTCAATGGTAATTCAATTTACTTTGTTTAGATTTTTATTCTTATTCTTATCATAGCTTTAAAAAGAAGAAATTAATTTTTATCTTTGTATTCTTATTCATCGCTTCAGAAAGAAGAAATTAATTTATATCTTGCACACAAAAGGATAAATTACCACGACATGTAATACATATCAGTATATATGATTATCTTCAAATAATCACGGATGTTATATGTATTTCACACAAGGAACTTACAATGTGTAAAAGATAAAAACTTCAACTTTAGTGACTTTCGTATATGGACAAGGTATATAAATCTCTAAAAAACCAATGTGTATGTAAGAGAACATTTCACTTAAGATAATTTCTTCTCTAAAATAAAAAATCTAAATAAATATCTCGTTAAAACCCCTAAGAGATTGGGTGTGACCTTTTGAATTTGTTTTGTTATTAATTTTATTTCATAACAATACAATTTCTGAAGCTCAAAGATGATAAGTATTAGGGCTCTGGCTACCCATTATTACCCATGTATATATTCATGCAATATAGACATATTAAAGAAAATAATATGTTTTTAATAATATGTAATAATAACAACAACAAAATGAGATCTACACTATAAAGATGAATGATCTTGGGTTCAGTACTTTGTAAACAACTACTGCTTTTTGGTCAACAGCAGAGGAAGGATTAGATTTGACCAATATTACGTTCAACTGCCAGTTTTTTACTCATAGTTAATTGTTTAATTAACAGTATCCGCTTTATGTATGCTGTGGGTACTTCAGGAGTGTCTAACGACCATAAGGTCGATCAGGCTGGTGTAACAGAAAAAAAATTATTACCTACGACAGACGGACTGGATCCCGGGAACATACATGTTTTACTTATATTTCATTATAATATATTTGATATAAAAAATTTTCCCTTATAAATTATAATCTATTTACAGTAATGATATAATTAGGTACATATATTTTAAACAGCAATACTTTTTCCCTCAATGCTCGTTTTGGGATAAGAAATTTCCACTTTTTCACTTCATTGGTTTGAAGATGAAAATAAAAACAAAGGTTAAGCATAAGTTACAAATTACTCAAAAAATCACACGCTTCGGGTCTCTTTTACTTCGTTTCCGCAAATAACTTTTTAATAAAAACATATGATATTGGTTTAATTTGTTTTCAACTGTTACCATTTGAACCTTCTTGGGTAAAATAGAATTTTTGTTGTGAATCTTTTATTATTTATATTAATTTCAAATAAATACGTTCATTTGATAAGTTTTATTTGATATTGTTGAAATAAATTGTATCTGTTTATTTCTTTGTGTAAAATAAGCGTTATAACAACTCTAATTAACGATAATTAATAACTAGTATGTGAACAGTGATAATGAAATCAGACATTTTTATTTAAAAGTGATTTGCAGTAGCACAGGCGGGTCTACGGGGGGCATTCGGGCTGAAGCCCCTTCCCCCAAAATGGTAAAATATAACCATGTTTAACAGAAAAAAATGTTAAAAACTATCTCTTAAAGTATTCTTGTTCGTGTAATTATATTTCATAGGACTTCAAGAACCACTTAAACACCATTTCATATAGGTAGTTAATTTTATTATTTTTTTTTAAATTAATTATCATTACGACTATTCAAATTAATTATAATTATATGAAAAAAAAAATCTTTCGGGCTGAAGCCCACCCAAAATTAAATCCTGGATCCGCTGGTGTGCGGTAGCGAAGAAAAAAAGTCCCACTGTTTTTGATTGAATAACATAACATTTAGTCACAATTAAAGACTGTAGTAATAAAAACAAGTTTAAAGGTGACCATATTATCCTATTAAATAATATGTCACATCTTCAGTGTTAAATATACACTGTATCAAATGCAAACAATATTTAACACCGTATATCGAATTTAAATATAAAGTATATATTCAAGTATAAAGTAAACCCCTGGAATAACACCAAGATAAAAAGAAAAACACACAATAGGCAGGACAAAGGAACCAGGGGAGATTGGAAGAGAAAAGTGACGTAAGCAGCCGTCATTCACAGTTATTTCCACATCTGCCAATAGCAACCTCTTCCTCCCTGTCATATTTTTTGATGGGCTTAAGTATGACGAAACCAGCCCCGATAAGATCCCTATTTCTTAGATCTTTCAGGTCAGAGTAGGTATTCCTCCGAAACAATCATAAAATCTTCATTTAAACAACTCATTATTGATGTATATAGTTTAAAACCACAATAAATGCCTCTAACTTCATAGCTTCTATACGGAATAAACTTGCATATTCGTCCAAGTTCAAATATATTTTTTTTTATTATTGAAATTTACAACTGTATTAAATGATAAATACAACTAGTAAATATGAAATAAGTAGCATGGCATCCACAACATGAAGAGAAACTACCCATTGGTAACACTCCAATTATATTTCTATATTAGAAGGTCCCGAGGCCATCTTCTTTTCAGACACCTAGGAGGATTATCAGGAATAAAAGAGGAAGCAAGGTTGGAAACAAGAGGGTTCGGATGGTTCAGAAGTTTATTATGGAAGGATAGGTACCGGCATTGAGCTCGGAAACATATGGTACATTAAGGTCGTTATGGATGATTTTATTTGTGACAAAGTAGGGAGCATTGAGGATTTTACGAAGGATTTTGGATTGTAGGGATTGGATACGAGAGGAATTAGATGGTTTAGTAGAGCCCCAAAGCTCGATCCCGTAAGTCCAAATAGGCCTTATTATAGTCAAGTATATGAGTCTTTTGTAAACGTCGAGCGGTTTTTTGTCGTTTCAGTTTAGTATGGGAGATCCAAGTAGTCGTTTGTCCAGGTGGAGTCCTAAGTATCGGATTTGTTCAACAGGGATAAGTGGGCTATTGTTGAAGGATACTGTAATACTGGAAGTCATAGGTTTAAGACGAAGAATAAAGGTAATTTGATAGGACTTATTGGAATTTATTTTAATCCTCCAGTTTTGACACCATTTTTCAAGACTTGTGATGTGTGATTGAAGAGTTTGAGATACAATGGATGGATCGTTATTAACTGATAGGATACTCGTGTCATCGGCATAGGAGGTGATGGCAGTGTTGGATTGGGTTGGGATGTCAGCTGTACAAACTGTGTAAAGGATAGGATCTAGGATACTACCTTGAGAAACACCGGCAAGCTCAAATTTAGATGATAAACAGTTAAGTAAATTAAATCAAACTAAGGGTTATAGAATACAAAATGTATCCAGGGAATTGAAATATATTTAATTCAACAATAAGTAGAATCAGTCTAGTATGAAAACATTTCCATATTGGCAACACAAAATATAGCAGATACATTAGTGACAGGTTATCGGTACCTCTGCTTATCTCCTTAGCACTAGAGGATCCAGGATTAAGTTTTGGAGAAGCTTCAGCGCGAAAGATTTATTTATTTTTTTAATATATAACGATAACTAGTGAGAAAGAAAAATAGAGAAACTAACTTCGTATATGAAATAGAGTTTAAATGATTCTTTAATTTCTATTAAATGTAATAGCACGAACAATTATAATTTTAGAAGTAATTATTAAATATTTTTTTCATAAGAAATGGCTATATTTTACCATTTGGGGGAAGGGAGGCTTCAGCCCAAAGCTCTTCTCCGTCTCCCCGTAGAGTATAGACACTAAAATATCATTTCTGGCAATCCGCTTTAAACGTCATAATGATGAATGTTTACCTACTTCAAATACCATAAACGACATGAAACAGTCTTTCGAATTCGACGGAATTAATTAAGCCTCATCCTAAAACAAAACTTCGACCCATAGGGAAGAACGAAAAAGAAAAGGTGAGGACATTGAGAAGAAAATATTTTTGAATGGAAAAAGGTTGTATGTTAGTGAAACTTGTGAGAAGGGAGTCCAGTAGAGAGGTCAGTTGGAGGTGCATGTAAGAGAATTTTTAAGCGGAACATATACAAATAGAAAAACTTGACCCCTGCATAGCTGAGAAGGGGAAGAGAACATAGCGGTACAAGAGAGCTGAAAGCAGTAGCGAAGACTCCACCAACATATTCACCAAAGTGTGTATAATAATAAGCGTTCAAAACTTACTCATGTAAATCTGTCATGACAATTTATAAAATAATATGATTATTAGTCATACCCAAATCATCCTCAATGTAATATCATCAGTGTATTTATAATATTCGAGGTTTGACGAATAGGCCTTCTTTTTTTTTTTTTTTTGTTAGTTTAATTTTTAGCCTTTTTCCTAGAATGTTGGCATTTAATAAGTAAATTGGTGACACGATACCTTAAAAAATATATCTGATATTTACTATCACTAACGGATTCAGGATTTAATTTTGGGGATCATACCAGACTGAAACGACAAGAAACCACTCGACATTTCAGATTACTTCAGCACTTACTAGACAAACGCTCTAAATTTCAATTAATTGCAAACGACTCATATACATATTAAGGCCTATTTGGACTTAAAGAGTTGAGCTATGGGACTCCACTAAGCCATCGGATTCCTCTCGTATCCAATTCTTGCAATCCAAAATCCTCAATGATCCCTACTTTGATACAAATAAAACCATCCTTAATGACCTTAATGTTTCTTATGTTTCAGATCTTACCCAATCCAGATACACCTATCCTTCCATAATAAACTTCAGAATCATACCAACCCTCTCGTTTCTAATCTTGTTTCCTCTCCAATTCCTGATAACCCTCCGAGGAATCTGAAAAGAAGTTGACCCCGTGATCTGTTAATGTAGACATATCATTAGAGTGCTACTATTGGGTAGTTTCTCAATAAGCGTTTTCATGTCATTATACCTATATGTTGAAATTTACTAAATGTATTTCTTTAATACAATTGTAAATATCATTAAGAAATAAAAAAATAAATAAAAAAAATGAATTTGGGGGAGGCTTCAGCCCGAAAGATTTTATTTTGAATAAATATATTAGGATAATTACTTCGGAAGATAGAAAGAAAATAACTACCTATATGAAATGGTCTTTAAGTGATTATTTAAGTTCTATTAACTGTAATTGGACAAGCAGTAATACTTTTAGAGATAATTTTTTTTCATAAAACATGGTCATATTTTACCTTTTTGGGAGGAAAGGGACTTCAGCCCGAAAGCCCTTTCTACTCCCCGTAGATCCGCCCGTGATAAGTATAGAACAATTTACTATATCACAGCAGAGGGTCTGTGGTATTTGGAATTTCTTATCCATACTAAATTTATATTTTGCAGATTTTTAAATAGATCGGTTCCTTCTGGAACCAATTGGAATATACACAAATGCTGTTACCGGAACTCCCTAACCGGTTTGGAAAAACGGATAGTTAAAAATATAGCAATAGAATCAAGGACTTTGATTTTTGAATGAACAACGATAATGAATGGAAATGTCATTTTCCACCCCCAAATGCACACTATTGAGATATAATGTAGTCTACGATATGTAGACTAATACTATCAATTTAGATGTAATTTAGGAAAATCATATTTCCCGAATTTCAAAATAATGCTCGATCACAGTATCCTAAACATTAGATTTTAGGAGGGAGCGATTAAATGTTTAATGTTCTGAATCAGTTCGTATGATTACGACGTGTTATAAATCTCAAATAAGATATTTAAAAACTCTATAATAATACCCATTAGATCCGTTTCGGAGCAATGAGGAAGGTAATGAGTAACATAGCCTAGAGATCTATTAGCAGGAGCAAACCACCCACCGCTGAAGCCTCCCTTTAATTAACGCGAATCAATAATTTAGTTGCCTTTACCATATTCCTTTCAACCGGTCCATATTTGTCATCCTATTATTGTTAAATGGGTCGTGACTATTGTAAACTGTATGCATTCGAAACATCTATAAATGGAAATCAACACTCCATTTAATTATAGTACTTTTTGTGGGTTGATGGTTGACCGTAGTGAATAATTGAAGAGGAGGATGGTTGGGGTGATCATCAAAATAAAAAATAGTTAGAAAAATAGTTGAATAATTATATTTATTTTTATATTTGCCGAAGTTTCAGCCCGAAGTTCAGGACTTCATCAGGGCGTGTTAAACGGAGGAGCGTTGAAAGAAATGTGAGAAATGAATTTTTTTTATTAAGAAAATAAATGTTTTGAATAATGAAGAGAAGAATAGTTGGGGTGTTCATTCAAAGGGACATTCTCCCTGCCAAACTTAAGGAGACAGCCCTGATGAAGGCCTGAACATCAAGTCGAAACGTCGGCATATGTAAAAAATAAATATTATCATTTATTTTTGCCTTCCTTTTTGACTGAACACCCCAACGATTCTTCTCTTCATTATCCACGACAGTCAACCAATTACCAATTATGAATGTTTTGAATAGTTTTGCGGACTTTTAAGTTTTTAAGATTTTTTGAATTTAAGATTGGAAGTTAAAAATTTTATTATATATCACAACAAATCTGTCAATATCATTACAGGTGCAAAAAAAATAAATAATAAATAAATAAATATATTTTAAAAAACTGCTTTTTCAGTAAATTAAAATAAAATTACTATCTAAGGTGACAAGGAACCATTGTTTATAACACAGATCTATTGTGGAAATTGATCTTTGTGTTAATAAGTAACTAACTAAATGTTTTTTATATCTATCATTCACCTTGACGGAAAAAAAAATGTAGCAATTGCAGGGTTTTATTTTTAATATATTATATTTATATATATCTCTGTGCCTGGGCAAACTTAAACGGATTAAAGTTAAATGCTGCAAAAACTCAGGCCATTGTCATTGGTTCCAAGCCCCTCCTTAGATCCTATACCGACTTTCCCATACTAAACCTTGGTGGCCAGCCTATTTCCTTCTACTCCTCTGTCAAAAATTTAGGACTACTTATTGATCAAACCCTCTCCTGGAGTCAATATATTTCTCACATCTCCCGACGGACAATTTCTACCCTCAAACTATTCCATCGCTTCCACCATCTCCTACCACAACATACGCATAGACTCCTGGTTTACTCTCTCATCTTTTCTCTCCCTTTGACTACTGCGGTGTGGTGTATGATGGACTCTCGGTGGAACTCCGTGACAGACTGAAAAGATTAATGAACAGTTGCGTGAGATTTGTAATTGGTACTCGGAGATACTACCATGTCTCTCACCACTACACTGAGTTGCTCTTCCCCTCCATTCGAAGACAATATTTCCTAGGTACATTCCTTTATCATATCACCAACAATCATCGTCCTTCTTACGTCTACAACCTTCTCCAATTCAAGCCTTCAGTCCACTCCCTTTCAACAAGATCTCGATCTTCCGACCTTTACATTCTTTCTCACAGATCTGCCTCGTTCCAAAACTCCTTTATTGCTCGCTCTGTTAATTTTTGGAATTCCCTTCCTATCAAAATTCGGCATTCTTCATCCCTATCTACATTCAAAACCCTTCTATTCCAATTCCTGTCCCAAAAACAGCTAATGCCTGTCAGATACCAGCTAACCTTTTATGTAAAATTACATATTATTTATAATAATATATTCACATATAGCTCATAACTTAAATACTTATTATCAGATTCGAATTTCTTTTTTTTACAGAAACCCAGAGTTTACTGCTAAGAAGAATGTAATGTATTTTTTATTTTTTCTAAAAGTGTATATTTATATTTTACCATTGTACATCAGGCTTTTGATCGAGTCTGGCACCCAGGACTGCTTTACAAACTCCGTAAATTCCTACACTCTACATACTTCCTCATTATCCGTTCCTATCTAACTGATAGATCCTTCAAAGTGAATCATAATAATGCCTATTCATCCCTTTTTTCCCAGTCCGCTGGTGTTCCTCAAGGTAGTATTCTAGGTCCTATCCTTTACATAGTTTATACAGCTGATATCCCAACCCATCCTAACACTGTCATTACCACGTATGCCGATGATACATGTGTCCTATCAATTAATAACGACCCAACAATTGCATCCCAAACCCTTTAATCACACATCACAAACCTTGAAGAATGGTTTCAAAACTGGAGGATCAAAATAAATTCCAATAAATCCCATCAAATCACCTTTGCCCTTCGTCGTAAACCTATTTCCTCTTGTCCTACAGTATCCTTTAATAATACCCCACTTATCCCTGTTGAACAAATTCGATACCTTGGACTCCACTTAGACAAACGTCTAACTTGGAATCCTCATATCAGACTGAAACGACAAGAAACAGCTCGACGTTTCCGACTACGCCAGCACTTACTAGACAAACGCTCTAAGCTCCCAGTCAATTACAAAAGACTCATATACATGACTACAATAAGACCTATTTGGACTTACGGAATTGAGCTCTGGGGCTCCACTGAGCCATCGAATTCCTCTCGTATCCAATCCTTACAATCCAAAATCCTTCGTAAAATCCTCACAGCTCCTTACTTTGTCACAAACAAAATCATCCATAACGACCTTAATTTTCCTTATGTTTCTGACCTGGCCCAATCCAGATACCTTTCCTTCCATAACAAACTTCAGAACCATCCTAACCCTCTCGTTTCTAACCTTGCTTCCTTTTCGATCCCTGACAACCCTCCGAGGCGTCTGAAAAGAAGATGGCCTCGAGATCTCCTTTTGTAAATACATTTTTAGAGTGCTACTAGTGGGTAGTTTATCAACAAATGATTTCATGCTATTATATTCTTTTGTTCACATTTACTGAATGTATTTTTACTTGTGATACAGTTGTTAATATCATCAATAAATGAAAAAAAATAATAAACCATTGTACATATTTTTAAGTGTCTTGGCAAGGTTTCAAGAGTTTTGTATATAGATTTTTTATTTTTTTATTTTTTTGTATATAGTATGTATAACTAATATTTTCTTTACTGATTTATCTTTATATTTACTTTTTATGTTTGTTTTTATTTCGCCAGATATAACATTTTAATTTTGTACTTTTTTGTTATTCTGAAGGGACTTCGTCCCAGAATGAAATTATTTTCTATTTATATTCTATTCTATTCTATCTAGATAAAAAATAAATAAAAATTTACCTAAATCCTTTTCTGTTCAAAATCGGCCATACATCAAATGAACTTTTTTGTTGGACATTTTTTCTAGAATCATCTCCCAAAGTTTGGCCATTAAGAACTCAGACACCTTGTATAAGGTAGTGAACTTCAGTATATATATAATATTATGAAACAAACACTCCTTGGTTTGTTCGTTTGTTTTACCTAATGTATTTTAAAATTCCTTATCTATAAAGCATGTCTAACCATATTTATGGTGATTAAGTTTTAAAATTTTTTTTTTTAAATTCACCTATCAAAAATACCGATAACCAACAAGGGTAGATTTTAATATCTTATTTATTGAGATGAAATTAATAGGTATTGCTTTAGTGTAAACTACAAAGCACTATTTATGTTAGCAGTAAACCATAAAAAGCCATACGAAAAACACATTATTCTTGAAAAGATGAACAAAGAGCACTAGCAAAGGGTTCACTTTATCCAGTATTTATTGTTGCCTGAGGAAGCAATGGCATTGGCAGTGTTTCTTAAGGTACCACCGCGATATGAAACCTCTTTGTAGCCTTCATCCAGTACACAAGGGAAGGGGAATAAAGAAAGAAACTTTTCTTTTATTCAGAAGGATTCCTCTTCCAATCGTAAGGTATTCTTTTATTATTGCGTGCTACCCTTCTCTGATTTATTCGGGATTAAGGTTTAAATTCCTTCTCTTTATTTTTTACTTCTCGGAGAATTCTTTATCTCCCTACGAATCGTAAATAATAATAATCAAAGAACTTGAGATAATATTTCCAATAATCTGTCGCTCCGATAATTTGCCTACTTCCGCATAAATTTGTTCCAAATCCTTTTCATTCCAAAACCTTTAATGTGTACCGATGATTACCGAAACGTGAATTATGGACGTTTGAGTCACAAGGATTTCCATACATTTCTATGTAGATCCACCGTACATAATGGGATTAGGCATAAAGAAAAGATATTTTCCTAGGATCTTGGTATTTTTTAATTTTTTAGGGTTGATAAAACAGATTTATTTTAATCACCTTAATTTATGATATATACCACACCATCTATTCGAAAGTTTGTTTAATTATTATTATATCTAAATAATTATTTCATTTACCTCACTTTGGAGTTTCCCTGGTAAATAGAGTATATAAGTATGCCTGCGTCTAAGATGTTTATTTTATTTTTTAAAGGACATTTTATTTTTCTCTCTTAATTATGATATTTTATTTTGTTTTATTTCGTTGTATATTATTTTTTTATCACGTTATTTATTCTGTAAATACCGTTGGAATGTGCTCTATGAAATCTATTGTAAGTGCCCTTAATTGAGACAATATTGCAATATTCATCAATAAACAAGTGAAAAACAAAATGTATTTAATCTACGCAGTTGTCAAGGACAAATGTATTCAGTCAAACGTATAGACAATCTGTTTATTTACAATTAAACAACATCTTGGATTGTCCTGTCCCTTTAAAATCTTAACCTTATTAAATGCTTGTCATGCTTGGTTTAATTTTATAATTTATGCTACAACATTCATCCCTATTTACATACTAACTCATACTATATTTTTTTTACACATATTTAAGATGAAAATGTAGGAAATAACAAGAAGAATCTAATTGAGATACACATTTTCATGTTAGATTGTTTTGATGTTTGTTTCTGAAAAACAACGTAGGTTTAACAGTAAATTTATGGATTACTACACAAAAAACTCTCTAGAATATCTGCCTTTTATTTGTTGGGTGATCTTTTTTCATTCAATTTGGCCAGATTTGTTTTGAAAACATTGAATTAAACATAATAATAAATAAAGTATACTTCTAAAACTTTAAATTATTTTTAAATATCGATAAATAAAGATGTATTTTAAAACTTTTAACAACTAATTCGAAAAAAAAAAATTTGATTAAATATCTAATTTATTAAAAAAAATTCATTGTATAATTTTTTTTTTATTCTACACTGATCTCAACCTCCTTTATACTAATTTTAAATTAATGAAATCTAAATTTATCTTTTTATTCTGAAATCTCTTTGACAACTAAAACCATAACATCAGCCATTATTTTCCTTAACTGATTTATTTCGATCCTTGGATTGGTAAATCAAACCATCAAAAATATTTAATATTAAAGCAATTCCTAATAACAATGAAAATAAAAATACACTAAATCGTAGAACTAAAATTTAGATTTAAATACTAAGAGGTATTACAAATCTGTATAATATTATTTATATACTACTTATTATTATATTTAACTTTCATTGTTCTTTACGGATAATGTCATTGTCATTTCATCACTACTGAAGAGGAAGAAGCTAAAATATAATCTTTAAATGGAAAGAGTCGTAAAGAAGGTCATAAAATAAGAATAGCACGTATGTTTTACGATCACTTTTCATCCTATCGCTTAGAGATCAGTTTTCCATTCTCGGAGTGCAGTACTAAATATCTCAAGAATAAAATTCCACCGATCTATCAAAATCCATTACTTTGCAGCAGACAATATCAGAATAACAAAGCAGACGCAGAATGCAGAAGTAGGGTCCAAAGAGATTATTCAAGTTACTTCCATGTATCCATGTAAATAATAAAATATTTGCTTACATTAGGGAAGTAACGTTAAAATTTAGTTTCAAAAGTTATAAAATAAATAAACAAAAAAAGAGGAGAAGGCCGGTAGGTTCAGAAATAACATTTCCATTTCTCTCGTTACAGGATGGTGTGGGTTAAATCAAAATGTTGTGTATCAGATTATTATATGCTGGGATCACAAGTCTAATTTTTAAAACGTCTGCCAGGTAAGGTCAGTACAGCTTCCTCACCGTCTTCATTTGCTAAAATATTAAAATATTACAAGGTATACAATTTTTCGTAAGAGAATAAAATCTCTGGGAGATGCCGATTCGTAAATATAGTTACCCTTCAACATTCGCGGGTTTGATATCCACGAATTTCGTTTATCAGCTAATATTTAAATTCGAATAAGTGTCGAATTTGAAGATTCCATATTTGATTACTCTTAATTAAAAAACAAAAAAGCAATGCATACTGAACATGCATTTCGCTACTGTTAGTGCAAAAGATCTTATGTAAAAATTGATTTTTTTACAACAGTGCATAAATAATCATTATTTCTTTATGTTTTCTTACTATAATTTTGTAATCATATTTTAATGTCATCTGCTATTTTTCACAGTAGCAGACAACAAAATGTCACCTTTAGCACAAATAGAATAAAAGTTAAAAATTTTTATATACGACCTTTTGCACTAACAGTAGTGATATATACTTATACCTATTAAGTTTAAGTTTTCACTCGTAAATGGATGGAACTATAAAATCCGTAAGAAAAATTCAACTTGTTTGTTCGGAGTTAACGAGACCAATACTTTTTTTCAGTCAGAACAAAACGCTTTAAGCTAGAAAATATAAAAATTTGGATGAAGTTCACTTAACATCGATATTTAAGGAGGAAATCGAGACCAAGACGAGCTAGTAGAACTTATATTGTAATAAACACAATCACAAATAAGAATTTTTTTTTATACCAACTCAAAGTAAAAATTAATTTAAATTTACTGAAAATTACACGAAATCTAAGTAACGGCAGTAAGTGTCATGCCAGTAACATTTGGAATCGACCAAACAACACAGTATAAATTAACTTTTTGAATAAAATTTTATAGCCCCATAAAAATATTGTGTTAACCTAATTCCCACGCTATATCATCAATGCCTTCCACATTTCACAGCCATTATATTGTTAACAATTATTTATATTAATTTTAATTAATTAAACGAAGTCAATGAAATTGATTCTAAGTTATTTCTATACTGTTCTCCAAATTTCCTCCAAGTTTGGTTCAAATCAAATGCACCGTTTTCAAACTATAGGCATATCAAATAACACATTTCCTGATCTGAAAACGGAAGTTTTTTTTTTAATTGTAGATTGAATTTGATGAAATTGATGCCTATTTCATTTTACGTTTACCAATCCCTAAATTTCCTCCAAATTTTAACCAAATCGAACTTGCGGTTTTAGAGATCTAGACGTATCAAGAACGCGTTTGCGCATATACAACAGAAACCAAAGGACAGAATTCAATAAAATTATACTTTTTATCCAATTTTGAGCCAAATCGAACGAGTCATTTCTAAAATATTGGCATATCTACAAAAATGTGTTTCCGCGTCCTGAAATTTTCATGAAAATTGTATGAACGGTAGTAGGTAATATACCCGTTACATTGATTTCACTACAGACAGACACTGAGCAAATTTGATCCTAGATGTTTGAAACGTAAAACGCGAATGGAAATAAGCAAGGAAGGGAGAGGCACCAGCCATAATTTCAATAAATTTTACCACATTGGAGGACTGGGTACACTCAACAAAAAAGAAGTTGTCGGAAAATTGGGTAAATAGATGGAAAACTGAACAGTCAAAATTATTAGAAATAAAAAGAGACTGCAACAAGTGGGCTACTAGCACCAGAATATCCAGAAGAGAAGAAACCATATTGTGTAGAATAAGAATTGGTCACTGCCTGTTTACCCACGGGTACCTTCTCAGAGGACTAGAAGCACCCACGTGCGAAAAGTGTGACAATAAACCGCAGTCAGTAAAACACCTGTTAGTAGAGTGCAACGAGTTCAACAATATTCGGCAAAAATTGCAACTACCAACATCAATAAAAGAGATACTAAGAGACAACGAAGATGGAGTCACCACCCTATTGCGATACTTAATAGAGACAAAATATTACAAGAGAATATAGAAAAATAACCGCTAATGACTCTCTAGGGTAGAGGCGATTACAAATAAAAAAATAAAATAAAAAAATGACCCAAAATCAAGCATTTTTGAATAACAGTACAATGTATAATCTCTCGTAATCAAGTTCTTAGCATCAAAAATAGCATTTCAACTCAAATAATATTCTGTGTAACAAATTATTTTCAACAGTCTTTGGCGTTTTCACACCTCTTTTTATCAAATCATTGATATCCGCCTAAAACTTCGTAAATAGCTTTATCTCATTGAAAATTCTCGGAATATGGGCGTTTTCTATCTGGAGATTGGCGAACTTTGTCTATTTAATCAGGTACTAAAAACTCATGAACACCTGCAAGATAATTTGATCATAAAATAGAGTAAAAAGGTAGCTTACAAAAATATCGGATCGTTTTTTTTTATTCAAATACAAAAAACTTTTGGTATATTAAAATGGTAATACTTTTTTTCGGAAAAACAATTTAAATAATTTGTAATTAATATAAACTGTAATTTAAAAATATAAAATACTATTTAGTTTAAAGACTGTAGTTAAAAATAACAATAGTTTAAAATAATAATGAAAATAATTTTTACCCAAGTCTGTTCCAGATTGATTAAGATCTAGATTGTAATGTTTCCAGGAGTGCTCCCAATGGGTAGTTTCTCTTCATGTTGTACATGCCATGTTACTTATTTCATATTTACTTGTTGTATTTATCATTTAATACAGTTGTAAATTTCAATAATAAAAATTTTAAATTAACACTTTTTGCAACTGTGAGTGCTACAACCTGTTATTTTCTGATGTTCTACTTTAACTGGTACTTCCAAAATCTTCATTTCAGTTTGTGGCGCCCTTTTGTTTATAAAGTTTATACAAGGCTTTAAAGTCCCAAGTTCGAGTCTAGCTGTGGCAGATGATATTTATTCTGTTACATTCGCCATGGATCGACCCTAGTATAAAGAGATCCTTCTGGGGTACGTCCAGCCTTTATAAAATGAGTAATTTTATTTGAATAATTAATTAAGTGAAAAATCTGGCGGTTGAGCATGATCTCGTTCCTACCATCACCCTGCACAACCGTTTGCATTAAAACAGAACTTCATTATGAAGTACTGAACCCAAGAACATCCATGCATTGTTGTTGTTTTTTTTATTTGTACAACCTCGGGATGTTGGAAATCTCAGGTGGGGGGTTGAGAGTACCATACGTCGCTTAAGCCGTTTACATGAATCAAGCCTGCTAGGCTGTCCTGTCGATGTGAGCTGACAAATCGTTCGCTAATCTGCTTCCGATATGCCATTCCAGTTTTGACTTTTGCAAACTCCTCTTCCATCCTCTAATTCTTTCAGAGGAAATAGCAAAACAAAAAATGTTTGTCAAACATGAAAGAAATATCTATAAATTCGGTAGTGATAGCATTATGTAAGTAATCTAATCTTTTCTTTGTTTTAGTAGCTAAGTACTTTAACAAAACTATTAATCTTTTTTTTCAAATAAACGTTTTATCAAATCTTTTAATTGAAATGTTCCATTGGAGAAGTTCTTTATATAAATCGCGATTAGCTGAAAGCCCTAGGGCGAACTCGTGCAACTCAAAGCTGAAAACCATTTCTTTTCAACTCCAATATTTCTCTCAAAATATTTACAAAAATACAAACCAATTAGAAGATTACTATATCATCTTTCAATAAGTGTATATGTTTCTTATTTTATTGAGAAAGAAATACATTTAGCCTCAATTAAGGCCACTGAGTACTTGAGATGTGAGAGACTCATTCATACCTTATAAACAATTACGAAAACAATAGTAATTATAACACAAGAGAGGAAAAGAAAACTTAGTAAAACAGAAAAAAAAAACATAAGACAACATAAATAAAAATATTTTTTAAAAAAATGCATGCTTATTTGCAATATTTATAGTCAGCTAAGGGAATTCCAAGTAGGGCCCTTTCCGCCACTTGTGGGGCATAAGGCAAGACTCTAAGAGATCCCAGCGCTTCTCTCTCAGCCGCATCACCGAGATGGGGATCCAGTGGAGACTGAGAAAGGGCACTAACGCCACATACGCTCGTATATGTTTCTAAATTTTTAGTGAAAAATGTCGAAGTGTTAAGTAACAACGTGTTTCAAGTTTGTACCGCATAAGCTTATTAGATCGCCATCGGGCTTCCAAATGATCTCGGTCGAACTGCAGTACCAAAGTGACCGAAAATTAATTGAAAATAAAAATTTCACTCATATCAGATCTGATTAAAAATAAAATTTAATTTTTCTGATAAATTCCAATTCTGTTAAATTAGTTTGAGAGCTCTTACTAAATTTAGCTTTGAACATTTATAAAATTTTATTATAATGATTTGAACTTAATTAATTAGGATTTGATTTTATGACTGAAAGGATGGTAATAAAAAAATCGGGTGTGTCCACTCACACGACTTTCCTACTTGTTTTCACTTCAGGGAATTTCACTACCTTTCAAAAAACAGTATAAACGGTTTTTTTTCGGACTATAGAAAAACAATCATTTCATTTATTGCGCGCAAGCTATTGCGCATGGAGCACCGAATTTCTGTCACAGGCATCAGTAGTCAAAATCCTATAAAATAAACCAAGAAGCAACAAAATCGGTTCTGTAGTTCCCGAGAAAACCTTGGCACCGACAGACAGACCAATGGCTAAAAATGTGTTTATTGGACTGAGGTGGCTCTGAATTGTATAGATCCGTCGAAAACCGCATATCAGGAATTTGACCCGATCGCCTAGTATAGACAGGAAAGTAAAAAGTCATAGTATCTTAATTTTTTTTTAGTTTTATTACTTTTTAGTTTTATTTAATTTAACATTTTAAATGGGCGGAATAGAACACCTATTAGTCTATTTTAAGAAAATTCCAAATCCTTGTTTTTTCTCAGCTTATTTAGTAATCTTCTAATAACACCCTCATAATAAGTACTGTCTCATTTTTTTTAGGATATCAGCTTATAGCTCTTATTAATGAACATTTTCAGAGGTGAAATTATGAATAATGAATTCATCGGTGGATTAATAATATTCACAATGTAGTAAACATAAAATACTCCAAAAATGCTGGTTGGAATTTCTATTATCTTTTTTTTTCAAGTCAATAAATGGTAATTTTAAAGAATTTTAACCAAAATTTTGGACAAAAATAAGATTATTAGTGCTCATGCCTCTCCTTTAAGATTAAATGTAATTTTAAGTAAAAAAGTAGAAACTTCACTTACATGTTAGCCAATTTTATTTTTACTTATTTTGTCTGTTATTTTTTAAGTGCTTTTTGAAATATTTGATGTAAAATATAACAAAAAGTAATGAAATTATGGAAAATTGAAAAAAATTTATAAATAAGGAAAAAAGTGACAAATGTTTTAGCTGGCTTTTCTCAAAATTGAGATCACACATAGCGATATGCTAATGATTAATGACTATTTTATTATTATTTTATGATTAATAATTTATTATTATCTAAGTAATCCTACAATGTGCTACTTACACCCATATGGATCTATGCCACTCAGGTGCGGAGTTATTCAAAAAATTACAGATACAGATACAATACAGATTATTCAAATCTAAATGTCTTCGGTATATCACTCACTGTTCCTTCTACATAGCCAATAAATCAATGTATAAATACTTACAAATATCAGTCCTCTTTTTACTGATTACTTACAAATTACATCCTAATCCTCTTTTATAAACATTAACAACAGACACACTACCACAGAATCCAACAAGGAGACTGAACTGTCTCTGCGATCTGCTACTTCAAGAAGATCACATTTACAAAATATATCAAATGGTAACGTTTTAGCAAACTTTTTAAATAATATCATTTATTATTATTAAACAATTTAAGTAGTCCACAAATAGCTTATGTTTCATATTTGGGACATCGTTACTCATTGGGGTATAAATCAGAGTAACAACAATCTGTGAGTTTGACACTAGATGGAAAAACATCCTCGTTATCCCAGTCATGGACAGTGACATCGGTCCAGGCAGTTGGGGTGTTCAAGCCCACAAAATCACGTTTAGAGCTGCCAATTGGTCCAAGGGGGGTAAATGTTGTGGCGACGGGGGCATCATTGCGTCCGTGGTTGTTATTGAATAGTCCTCATCATAGGGAATATCTTACTGGAGTTTTCTGGAGTACATCGATACATAATACTTTTTTAACAAAATATCTGGATTAAAATTATGATTACTACTTCCAGAAGGCACTATCATCTATTCTGCAACATTATTGAGCTAAAGTACGATACATGTATATTTTATAACTCACAATTCATTTTTAAACCCTAAACAGGCATAGTGGGCTATCTAAACAATTCAGCATACAAAATTCAATGTGGTTTAATAAGTTTAAAAAAAAAATCATTTTAATTTAGAAAATGTTTTTGAAATGCGAATTGATAAAATATATAGTTTGCGGATCCCGGAATTCAAAAATAAAATATGGAATAGACATAAAATAATTACAGTTGGCTAAAATAAATATTACTTATTAATTAGATAATGATTAATGATTAAACATGTATTAATCTAAGCAAGGAATTAATAAATTATGTTGTTTAAATTATTCGTGTACTAATGAATCATGGCAGATCGTTTGATATGCCCAAGTCACTGTCTCTACTTGCTATGTTGCTGTTGCCTTGGATCTTCATAAGTTCCCTCAGACATTCATTCAAGTTGCATCAGACATTCATAAGTTCTCTCAGACATTCATTCAAGTTCCCTCAGACATTCATTCAAGTTACATCAGACAGGATTCTGAAGGCTTATTTAATTACGCATATATTCCAAGACGATGGCACGACCTTCCTGGTTCGTTATAATCATTACTTTTTGGTCTGTTAAATAAATACAGTGATCAATTATTTTAGTCATATGTTTCGAAGCAGGAAAAAAAAAATATAAATGAAAATTATAGGATTGAACTTGGTAAACATGTAAGATACACAACACAGCTAGTAAAAACAGAAAATACGTATTTTCAAATGTGTTGAAATATTTCGGAACTCTTTTAAATTTGAGTGCGTGATATCCATTTCGAATTTCTTCTCAGTTGCAAAAATATTATTAAGAATCGAATAAAACTTTTTTTTATGAAATCGGTTCAAACATTTTTAAAAGGCTTACCTCCATAGTTCAGACCTATATTATTGGAAAAAAATGTAAGTTTTTTTTTTCAAAACTTAGTAGTTATTCTCTCTGTAAACTCACTATTAAATTGGCACTAAACTCTAAATGTTTATTATCATGTTAACTCATATTGTTTCTTTATATTTTGTCTAATTCTTATTTTTCTAACTGCACCAACTCTTTTTCTTCTCTTTCTCGCCTTTTATGCTATACTGAGCTTTTCTCGAGCCAGGGAAGAGGGCTAGAGATTAAGGGCAAAGTTAAAAGTTCTCCCGGCACCGGTGTTTGAACTCTTAATCTTTGGTTTATCAGGTTGCAAGTCAATGGGAACTACTCCGACTAATAATAACACATTTTATACTTCATTTTAAAAAATATCCATTATCAATATTTTGACTGTTGGCCAGATGATTTGCCTTGGGCATTTTAATATTTAAGTGTAAATGAAAACATTGTATAGTTTAACATTATAAATTAACACATAAAATTAAATTAAACATTACTTGATTAATTAAAGATTACTACAATTTGACGATCTTGGATTTTGCGACTAAAACCCTACCATTAGTGAAGAAGTAAATAAGCCCATTTTTCAAAAAACGTTTTGCATGGACTGGCATATATAAATGCAATTAACATAAAAAAAAAATAATAATAAAATAAAGCCGATTAACATTGGTATTCCGTCCATTGCTTTACATACCGTACTATACCACCTTCGAATTCATTAAAATACCTGACTAGCAATTGCCGGTTTTCACATTCCGTGAATTTTAGTATCAGTATCAAATGTATCATTTAGTTAAATGGTTGAAAGCATTGACGCTGATGAGAGTACATAAAATTCACCTATTTCAACCTTTTGCATTCAGAAATAATTTAAACAATTATTTTCATCGCCCCTTAAGTCTTTACTTCCTCCCTTCTCCAACTTAATAGTGCTTCATAAAAATTTTATTTCTTCCCTATTTATTCTCTTAAATTTAACCAAGAATTGATTGAGGTTAAAAACAGAAATGCCTCCCGCAAATACGTTTCCCTAGTAAAAAAAATATTAACAAGAGAAAAAATTATATCCTTCGGGCCTTATCCATATTCAACACTATTATATATGAAAGCTGTTTTCATGAATGCTATCGCTATCGTTGGTACTATTTAATATTTAATTGTATAGATCACAGCGATATAAAATTTTAAATTTGTATATATTGGTATTGGTGGAGAGAAACAAGTCTGTTAAGTGAGCCACTTTGTCCATTTTGCCAAAAAAAAAAAAAAAAAAAAAAAAAAAAATATATATATATATATATATATATATATATATATATATATATATATATATATATATATATATATATACATCATTACTTAAATTAAAATACCCACAATGAAATATAAATAAATACTCCCTCGTTGGTTATTAGAAAAAGCAGATTGGTCACTATTCACATCTTTAGCAGTCCCACCTCAAAATCACCCTAACAGTATGAATATAGATGATGGGTGTAAATCTATAACTGAGACAATACTTACGGCAGCAGAGTTCTTAATCCCTAAAACCAAAGGCCATTACAAAAGGACACCTGTCCCCTGGTTCGATAGTGATTGCAAGAAAGCCATACAACTTCGGAGAAATGCATTTAAGACATTTAAAAAAAAATGAATCCGGTTAATCACATTGAATATAAAAAATAAAGGGCTGTTTGCAGAAGAATTATAAATGACAAGAAAAAAGAATCATGGAAATCATTTGTTGAGTCCATTAACTCGTCTAACCCCTGCAATGTTGTATGGAACAAAATAAGGAAGATAAGAGGAACCAATTCTTCCTACAAATATACTCTGATATGCGATGAAAAACTATGCGATAACCCAGACATTGTTGGAAGAACATTTGCCGAATATTACTCAGAAGTTTACACAACGACTTCTAGAAATAATATGGCTCAAGATCTAAACTTCTCTGACGATAATGCATATCAAGATGACACCATTCCATTCAGCATGTGGGAACTCCAATCGATACTCCAAACTGTCAAAGGATCTTCACCAGGACCAGATAATATACACTACTCCATGATAAAACATCTTCCGAAAACTACATTGAACTGACTTTTAAATTTTTACAATCATATTTGGCTTAGTGGTAACTTCCCTAGCAGCTGGAACGACTCTATAGTAGTCCCAATATTAGGGGTAGTCAAGATAAACGTCATCCATCCAGCTACCTACCAATATTTTTAACCAGCTATCTATGCAAAGTAATGGAAGGAATGGTAAACAAGAGACTCACATGGATCCTAGAAAAATATCATCTCATCCAAAACTTAAACGGTTTTCGCAAAGGCAGATCAACTGTAGACCACCTGGTTCAAATGGAAGCCGAATTACAGTATGCATTCATCCAAGAGGAGCAAGCTATTGCAGTTTACATCGATATGAAAAAAGCCTTCGATAAAACTGACAAATTTGCTATCTTAAACAAAATACACTGCTTTCGCGTCCGTCTAGGGAAACTGTTATCCAAGCAATGTAGACAAGTGAGTGGAGTACCACAAGGATGCGTTTTAAGTACAACACTTTTCGCACTGGCGGTTAGTGACTTGGGAAAAAATCTTCCACGCGGAGTCAAAGTCTTTGTCGACGATCTTGCGATTCTATACAGAGCGAAAGATGTCCTGTCTGTAAAAGATAAGCTCCAAGAAGCACTGAATCGTATTGATGACTGGTCGAAATCATCGGGATAGTTGTTTCTCTTCTGAAAAAACTAAATGTATTCACTATAGCAGAAAACGAAATACTCCACAATCGCCAGAACTTCTTTTAGGTGACGCCATCTTACCATATGTCAACACTTGCAGATTCTTGGGATTATTAATTGATAAACGTCTATCCTGGGAACACCATATAAAATCACTCAAAGATACATGTACTAAAAAACTTCAGCTACTGAGAGTACTTAGCGGAACTAACTGGAGAGCAGACAGAACTACCATGATTAAAGTATACCAAGCTCTGATCGGCGCAAAAATAGATTATGGTAGTTTTGTCTACGGTTCTGCCCGGAAAAATGCTATAGCCAAGCTCGACTCCGTGCACCACAATGGAATACGCCTTGCAACTGGAGCCTTTAGAACAAGCCCAACCCTGAGCATTTGTGTCGAATCTGGCCTTACACCACTGCACTTTAGAAGACAGAAACTTGCAATAAACTATATTACTAAATTATACCGCAAACTTCACACCCCTCCCATAAATATGTTTTTCAATCTAAATTCTCAAAAAGATTTAAAGAAAAAAGAAATACCACATTACCATTGGCAGAAAGAATGTCTCTTATTATAAATAAACTAAAAAAAATAACATTACATGAAATAGAAAAAGGAATAGCCCCTTGGACATATACAACCTAAATTAAATCTCCAACTCACCCAATTCACCGAAGATACTACATTACCAGATTACAAAGAAAAATTCCACAAAATAATCATCACGTTACCTGAACATCTTCTAATATTCACCGACGGATCCAAATCAGATACATCTACTGATTCAGCCTTTGTCACTCCTGATACTACCTACAAATATAAATTACACCATCTTTGTAGTGTTTACACAGCAGAGATTAACGCCGTAGCAATGATTCTCCGATACGTCATGAAGAAGCCAGATACAAATGTGGTTGTGGTATCGGATTCTTTAAGTACTCTGAAAGCTATGAATAACATGTATCCAGACCATCCACTGATACACAGCATTCTAAGTCTTATAAAAATGCTTCATGGAGTCGGAACAACGGCACATTTTATCTGGTCGCCTGGCCATATAGGAATTAAAGGAAATGAAATGGCTGATAGAGCAGCAAAGGAAGCTCTTACTCTTCCAGGCCGCGGTAAAGTTTTTTTGACACCATCTGAACTTGCACGACCTCTGAGAGAAACCATATTCCAAGAATGGCAAAGACGGTGGGACAACAGCGCACCTAGCAAATTAAAAATAATAAAGAAAGAGGTGCAACCGTGGACCAGCTCCAGACGCAGCAGTCGTAGAGAAGAGGTCGTCCTCACGCGGCTGAGGATCGGACATACTAGCCTGACTCACCTCCACTTCATAACAAAAGATTCTATCCCCAGATGTCAAAAGTGTAACTAATCACTAACTATAAAACATATTTTGGAAGAATGCCCTTTTTACACCGCAAGATTAAAAGATCTTGGAATACCCCAGAATATATCAGCATCCCTGAGAAATCAAGAAGAGATCGTTACCAAAGTTATCAAGTTCCTGGATGATGAAAGACTTAAAAAACATATGACAGGCTTATAATTAATGATCCTTTGCAGATTTATTATTATCTTTTTATTTTTTTTAATCTATTTATTTTTATTCTATTTCCCTTATTATTATTTTTTATTTATTTATTTATTTTTTTTTTTTTTAATATTTTTTTTTTTGTACCGACCATCCAAATAGTATTAAGTGATGTTATTTAGTTGATCGGGAGCTTATGACCTGGATGTTTTGCTCCTAGACATCAAAACAAACAAACAAACAAATAAATACTACAGCCTTCTTTATTAGTGGCACACTTAGCTGACTAAAAATATTTTGTTACACTTATTATAATGAAATAAATACGTGAAATATACAGTCGTAAAAGGAACACGCTAGTGTCAAACAAAATAAATATAATACATTAGACGGCTATGAAAAACATGTGTTAATTTTAATTGTTTTAAATAATGTTTCCTACCGTCTATAATTTTTAGTTTCACTTCCCTTTGTCTGAAAATACTTATTTCTACTAAGAAGAGGATGTTGAGTGAAACTTGTGTGATGTGCGCACCGCATCAGACGATTTTTTTTTAATATGTTAATTCTGGAACTTGCACTCTTGCTCAATCTCGACTGGGTTTAACCCAATGACGCGGTTGAGAGAGAAGTGCAGAGATCTACTGGAATCATGCTTTTCTCTCTACAGTTGGAGGGACAAGTCTGGTTTGGAGTTTTCTCGCCAGATTGTAAATATTGTGTATAGTTATGTATGTGTTCTTTTTATTTATATATTTTTAGATTATTTTATTCTTATTTATTGTATATATATATATATATATATATATATATATATATATATATATATATATATATATATATATATTATTTTTCTGTATAATTTATTTTATTTATTGTACATAGAGTGTGAATTTGATCTCAGAACACTATTATAAATGTCCTTGAGACAGATTGTAATATTTTTCAATAAATAAGCTAAAAAAAAAATCTGGAACTTATTTCCCTTTCCTTTATTAGTTTATTGTTTCCTTAATAAAATTAAAAATGAATGTCATTAGGAATACACGAATCACTAACAAAAGGGACATATTAGCATTAACGACAATATAAATCGAGTTGGTAATGTAGTCTGAATATGAAAGTAGGGTGGAACTTCTCTGGAAGAATGGGCCACAAATGAAGTACTCTCAACTTGTTGCCATCAATCAGGACGTTACGAGCGTTCGGCAAGTTCACAAATTGAACTTAAAAAGTCGAAGGAAAATTTAGAAGTTTTATCTTGTTGGTCAGGTCTATCAGAAAAGATATTGGTCATAAACATCAAGTCTTAATATATAGAATATAAATTTTAATAAATTTTCAATGAGATTTCGTAGTGTATAATTATTATTATTAATTATAATTATATAGACCAATATTTTCTATAAATTAGATTGCCATTTAAATAATTATTTAATAATAATCTAATTTATATAATTTTATAAGTAAGAATAATAAATAAATAAATCATAAATTTATATAAGAATTATTTACATTAGTTTTTACACTAACTTTAAGTAAGATAATGTATTGCGATCGTGAAAATTTTCCAATCTGAGTTTTCATCAGAAATACATGTTTTGAGGTATCCTGAGTGGAAATAACCTAGTACCGCAAAATGGTGTGTGTGTGTGTTTGTATGTGTGTGTGTGTGTGTAACGATGAGGAAGGTAAGATCTAAGTATTAAAAATAAGGATTGTGGTAAATAGATTTTGAATTTGAAAAGCAAGCCATCGTGCCATACCCGATTGAAAGATACTGCTGCGTCCAGAAAGGAGGCGGTGCAATATTGCTTGGTTTCAGGTGCAGAGGGTATTTGATCTACAACGCGATGGCCTTGTTGAACTGTGAAGTGTCCTGATCGGAAACCAAACTCGTGTGAGAGAATTTCGTGGGATCCGAGTATAGGCAGGATTTGTTTGAGAAAGATTTTCGAAAACATCCGGAGAAGGCTTATTGGTCTGTAAGATGAAGTGTCATTGACAGGTTTGCAAGGTTTAGGGAAATGGATGATTATGGGTTGTTTCCATAGCAGAGGAACGTGTAACGAAGGATACAAATGTACAGGTAGGTAAAGAATATAATAGCTTTTTTAGGAAGTTGGAAGTTGGAAGGATCTATATATACATTCGAAAGATGTAAGATATACATTTTTCCACTGGAAATATTAATTAATAATAAAGAATGTTGGAATTGGAGTTAGTCATTCTGTTGACCGAAATGCTCATATATGCCTTGAGAGATTTGAAAGTATATCTCAATATTTAACCCATAAATCATTATGGACTGTACGACTATTAGTTATTAAACTGTTATTTTCCATTGTAAAGTTTACTAAAATGAAATTACTAGATTTTCATTGCCTGCCATGGATAGGACAAAAGTTGTCACACTAATTGTAAGAGGAGAATTTTTAGATTTCGCAAAGGGAAAATTCATCAAATTATTTTCTAATTTAATTTTCTAAAAGGTTACTTGATGATTTTTTGGAATAAACGGCCAATAGATACCTAATTATTTATATATAACATCATATCTAGAGTTATTAAGCTGCAGTAAATTTATTCAAGAATTTAAACTTATCCATGAAATATTTTCATATTTCATACAAGAAGACTGTTATTGCAGTAAATGTATTCATGGTTATAAACGTATCCATGAAATATTTTTATATTTCAATTCTTCTTTCGCACAGGGAAATGAAATAGTATGTTAAACAATGGCAACGGCTTGATTCGGTGGATTTTAAATATTTTTTTTTCAAGCTTAGAATTTTACATTTTGTAAAAAAATGTCATTTTTTTTTTTTGGAAACATGTGATTTACGCTAAATAATGTTCTCTAAAATTATTATTTATATTTTTTTCGTCACTCTCCGTTACCTTCTACGACTATATGCATTTGATATTATTTTTTTTCTAAAATCTCAGCTTTCCAATGATATATTATACGTATACCTTCTTACTGTTATTTCCGGAGATTCATTTTCAGCCTGGATAAGCATTTCCTTTTTTTTTTCCAGCTCCGAATTATCATATTCTTTCAAACTTCATATTTAGAAATTTTTTATAGTTACTGTCGATAAAAGACAGTTCTTTTTTTAAAATAAACCGAATTAAACGTACTTTTGGAGAACACGTATATGAACATTGGGCATTTAAGCCCTGTAAAGTGACATCAATGGGTATAAGACCTAAACAATACTAAAGAGCACTTAATTATACAATGATACACCGAGTTTAATCAAAATCATCAGAGCTGTTGAGAAAATTGTAAAAATGTGTTTAACCGTTGATATAAAGGGGCACTTTCGGTTAGCCGATTTTAAGGAAAAAGTTGCTCTCACATCTAAGGCATATTATACCTTCTTAAATACGTAATATCAGTTTCTTACAACTTTTCACGAGTTTTTGTTGAAAACTCAGATTTGAAAATTTTCACGACCGCAATACTTTCCCTTACTATATTTTACATATATAGGTAAATAAAAGTAAAAAATGGCGAAATACATATGTTTTTTTGTTAAAATTGACTTAATAATATAATAATAATGTGTTAAGGCTTTCCATTACTATCTTATTCTAATCCATTTAATATAAACAATAAATACGTGCCAAAAAGATACACTTGAATGTTCCGTCGAATTCAGCACTCCTACAAACGTATAATTCACACTGTCTTGTAAAAATTATCTTTGATTTTTGATAAGGAAACGAAGGGAAAATCTAATTAAATTAGCCAAAATTATAGAAGTGAATTATAGCTGTCATTATTACTGCATCCTAATTCAAGTTTTCGTCATGATTACCTGACTAAATTAAAACTAATTATGCTAAAAACGTTAATAAAATATAATGCTAAGGGATGGAAGGGGGGGAGGATACAGGAGGGGGGTTGGAGAAAGGGGAATACTACAGCCCCAGCACGGAACGAAATCAGATCACGGAATGTTGTTGGGCATGATAACCGCATTATATTACTTCAGTCCCACATTAAGCAATGCCATTCCGGCCATACCAGATAATTATCTAACAAGGCAAATACAGGCAAATGAACAGATAAATACTATAATTTAAACAATATTATAATATTTGTATATTAAATTAAGCTGTACTTAAATTATTGTTCTCTTTTTTTTCTTCTTTTTTTTTAAACAACTTCTTGTATCGCCTGAGATCAGTGAAACGTGGGATTAACGTCTTTAACGTTAAGTTGGCGTTTAATTAAAGTCACATTAAGAAATGACTTTGTGGTTTCCCATCGTCAGAACCCGTTGTCCTGTAGAGCACTGAAAAAACTTCAACGATACTGATAAAACTTTCCTAATGTCTTCCCACAGAAATTCTATAAATTTGAGTATGTAACATTCGTTTCTAAAAAAAGGGCTGGATAAAAAGTTTTAATTGAATCAAAAATTTTTGTGCAAATAACTCAAAAAGTATCATTTCGGATAACTCAAAATAAATCTATAAGTCTTTCGGTAGATTTCTATTGCTCATTTGAAAATTATTCTCTACATATATACTGCACATATATATATTATTTGTTTATCGCGATACAGGTCATCGATGGACCACACGTATATCACTTCAAGGTCTTTTTTTTGTCTTTTTCTTTCTGCCCATATTCTTTTCATTTTTTCTTCCATCTCCCTCCTTTTCTCCTCTGTCCATTTCTAAACCCTCTTGCTTCCTCTTATCCGCTCCTTATGAAGAACCTTCATATTCTTCACTATTTTCCCGAATTTATCCCCATCTTGGAAGTCCTCCTGTTTGATATCTATTTTTTTTTTTTTATGTATGTTTGTATTAACATTAAAAACCAAAGCAAATATGCTTATACTGGAGTCGTGGTGCACAAGCGTGTTGAAGCAGTGCCTCGACGTTTTTATAGATAAGTGGATCTCGACTTCAGTTGGAGTTGATGACCTCTAGTATAAATCGCCCTTCATTATTAAATTGAACTTAAAAAATAAATGCTCATACTGAAAATCCGAATTTGATAGTTCAGCGACTAAAGCATTAATGATCTGGCGATAGATAGACCTGTTATCAACAACGTTCTGCTGAATACGAAGTGAATTAAGTAGTATTCATAAGCAATAGTGTCTGTGTGTGTGTATTTGTATGTGTCTGTGTGGGTTAACATTCTAGCTCAAAAACTAAAACTAGCATAAAAGTGAAATTGCATATTTAAGGTATGTTTAAGAATTTGCAGCAACTTTTTCCTCAAAATCAGCTAACCGGAAGTATCACTTATCATTAATTTCATAGACTTGACACAGTTTTGCGATTTTCTCGAAAACGGCTCTAACGATTTTGTTTGAATTCATTATATAAGTGTAAAATTAAGCCGTTTTAAATAAAATGTAGGATTTATGTATATTTATTATATTATGTAAATATATCAATGCGGTTTTCATAGGTGCTATTGTTGCTATTATTTAATATTTAATTGTATAGATTACACAGATATAAATTTTAAGATTTGTATACATAAGCGTACTTATAAAAATAAAAATATTCACAATGAAATATAAATAAAGATAGCGTCTTTAATTTTTACTTTCAGTTCTCCTTTGTCTGAAAATATTAATTTCTGCTAAGGATAGGGTGGTGAATGAAAGTTGTGTGATGCGCGGGTGGTTTTATCACCGCACTAGATTTCTTCTGGTTTTAATGAAAAAAACATTAAAAAGGTAACTTTATTAAATAACTTATAAACAACGTTATTTTTAGCGTTTTAATCACTATAAGGCTAGTTTTTTTTTTTTAACATAACATATAACATCTCACAACAAATATTGGAAAATCAACCAATAGGGTTTTAAAATCTTGAGAGAAAATTAGTCTTTAAAAGTAGAAAAAAATCTTTTATTTTTCAATAACTTTATACAATAATTTTCTACAATTTTGTAAATACGTTATCATTTGATTTTTAATTATAGGTCATTATTTTATTTAACGTTTATGCTAAACAGTCTTCAACCACAAAGAGGCTATATTAAGATATTGTGTCACAAAATTTTAATCTCAATCTATCATATGACGAAGCGAGAGAAAATTGCAAGCGCTTAAGCATTTTGGAACTAATATATGTTAGTTCCATATATAGTCATATATCATAGTTCCATATCACATATATTAGGAGGAAAATGAATTATAATGTATTTTCGCAACGAAGGAATGAGAGCGAAAAAAATCACTTACAAGTTACAGTGAAAATTTCGACGGAGCAAAGAGTAAGCTTGGTTCATTAGCCTGGAAAAGGCATTAATTACACGGCTAAATCAATGATTCAAAAGGCCAAGGCTCCTTTATAAACTCCTCTTTATTAAGGCTTTATAATATTATTAACATTTCCTACCTTTTTATTAATAATGGCTCCCACAAAGTCAGCTATAATTAAAAATTCCCAAGGAACCGTCAAACTTGTTTCCGTTCGTGAGAATTTAAAGATATTTCTTTCACTTCCTTAATAGGGAATATATCGATTTTTTTTCCCCGAACATGTTACTAAAATATTTTATATATACTTTGAATAGAAGTATGCCTATCGATGCAATGTATATTGTAAAATGTATATTGTGCCAACTGAAAATATTCTCGGAAACTCCGCGAATTACACAAGATATCAATAAAACAGTTTATCTCGTTTTTGGAGTAGTAAAAAAAAAAAAGATTTACACAGATTCAAATAGATGTCGCGAGTCTTCTCTTACTTGTCCCACTGTGGGACTGGGTGGCCGAGCGGGCTAACGTGAGTGTGCACAGCATCGCACTTTGCCCGGCAACCGGATAACTGAAGTTATTAATTAATTAATAACTTGGCATTAATCCCCCGCTCTTACCCCCAGATCCGTCAAATCATCTATAGACTAACAGACGAGGAAGGGGGAAATAGAAAAAAAAATAAATAGAACGGTCAACACCGATTTCAACCGTACCGTCGGTTTATACAAAAAGTCACTAACAAGAAGAAGATACAGTCTGTGGGTCACCGATTTCAATCATTTTTAAAATTTTTGTAACACTGCAGCGAAAAATATTCGATACATATCAAAGGGGTTCCAATAGGAGCCGTGAAAAAAAATTAATTTAAATAATAATTATAATAATAAAACTTAGAGAACCCGAAGGTTCGATGCCGACACCACCAATCGCTTGTTACACACCTCCCTCCACCGTTCGCCGTCCAAACCCAGTCCCTTCAGATCGGCTTTAATGCAATCTTCCCACCTTCGCCTCGGTCTACCCCTCGGGCGCTTACCATCCGGCACAGCAAATATTAACCTTTTAGGAATTCTCTCGTTACTAAGCCCAACAACTTTACAAGCCCATTTGATTCGCCGCGATGAAATTACCTCAATTATATTACCCGGATACAGCTCACGCAATTCGGCGTTGTGTAACCGTCTGAACTCTCCGGTTAACTCATCCTTCTTCGGTCCGAATATTCTACGCAATACTTTATTTTCAAAAACCTTAAGACGCTGCTCATCCCTTAATGTAAGCGGCCAAGTTTCGCATCCATAAAGAACTGTAGGCAAGATAATTGTTTTATAGATTCTAATTTTTAAGTTTCGGGACAAGAGGCGCGAACTAAGTAGTTTTGTCACAGAAAAATAACAAGCATTCCCCGCCTTCAGTCTAACCTTAATCTCTTCTTCAATTTCGTTTTTTCTAGTTATCGTAGAACCTAGATACCTAAATTTATCTACCTGTTCAAACATATTACCATCTATATCGATATCACCAGTAGTATCGCCATTTTTGCAGCTAACCATATATTTTGTTTTATCCACGTTTATTTCGAGTCCTAGTTCTTTACCGGCTTTCATTAACGTTGTCGTATTTAGTTTTATAGTTTCAACGTCTTCGCTTAACAGTACCAGATCATCAGCATAGCCCAGCACGGATGTTGTCCCGCCCAGATCCAACCCTTTCTCGGTTCGCATTACCTCCCTAATGGCATGTTCTAATGCCAAATTGAACAGGACAGGCGAAAGAGAATCCCCCTGTTTTAAGCCCGAACGAACCTCAAATTTTTCGGACAAATTATTACCGATTCTAACTTTATTGAGTGTCTCCGTCAAGCACATCCTGACTAGATTTACTAGTTTTTTTGGAATCCCCTGCTCGATTAGAATATTATACAGTTTCTGGCGGTCAATAGAATCGTAAGCCTTTTTAAAATCTATATACAGCTGGTGAACAATACCGTTATACTCCAATTTTTTCTCTAATATTTGCCGTAAAGAAAATATTTGATCAATAGTCGAACGATTCCGTCTAAATCCGCATTGGTAGTCTCCGATAATTTCCTCGGCGTATTCCGTGATTCGACTGGTTAAGATTAAAGTGAATATTTTATAACATACCGGAAGGAGTGAAATTCCTCGATAGTTATTACAATCCGTCCTCGGACCCTTTTTGTGAATCGGAATAAGAATAGATTCTTTCCATTCTTCAGGTAATTTCTCGTTCACCCAGATCTTTTTAACCAACCGATGTATTTTAGAAACTCCAGCTTCCCCGCATGCCTTAATTAGTTCAGTAGGAATATTATCGATTCCCGCTGCTTTATATGATTTTAATTTTCCGATAGCTACTTCAACTTCCTCTTTACTTGGTCCTTCTATTAACGGTTCAGCACTCTGGTACTCAGAAGGAGGACACAGATCATAATTTCCCGTATTTAAAATATTGTCAAAGTGGTCCTTAAACTTATTCAATATGTCAACCGGATCGGTCAGAATATTGTTATTATCATCCCTAATTCCAGACGTTACGGGCCCTACATATTTACGTGATCTGTTTATACCTTTGTACATGTCTCTTACGTTATTTTCGATTCTATTAGTTTCTATTTCAATTATTTTATTTTTAAGATACTCCCTTTTTTTATTTTTGAGCAATTTTGTCGTTTCGTTCTTTGAGATTCGGAAGTATTCCAGATTGTCTTCGCTAGGATTATTTAGAGCTTTTAATTTAGCGGCTTTTCTTTTTTCACACATGTTTAAGCAATCTTCATCAAACCACGGTTTGTTATTCTTATTTTCCTTTTTTCCTAGACACGAGTTACCGACCGCTTTAATATTATCCCTGATCTCTATCCATAACTTGTCAATATCCTCGTGGTCCTCGTCAGGAAGCTCTAAAGCTTCAAACCTATTCTTAACATCTAGCTCGAATTGGTTTCTAATTGATGGATTTTTTAATTTTTCCAAATTAAAATTCTCAAAATCGAAACGGTTTTCTTTTCTCTTTTTTATATTAAGTTTTTGTCGAAGTTTCGCGATTACTAATTCATGATCCGACCCACATTCTGCTCCGCGATAAGACCGTACATTAATTATACTGCTTTGCCAGCTGTGTTGTATCAAGACATGATCGATTTGATTTCGTGTTTGCGAATCCGGTGATGTCCAAGTATATTTATGAATATCCTTATGTTTAAACGTCGTACTTTTAATTATCAGGTTTTTCGAGATGGCAAAGTTTATCAGACGGATCCCATTATCATTACTATATTCGTGCAAACTTTCTTTACCAATCGTCGGAATATAAACTTCTTCCCTTCCTACCTTTGCGTTCGCGTCACCTACAATTATTTTCATGTAGTTTCGTGGTAGTTTATCATAAACCCATTCGAGTTTATCGTAAAATTCACTTTTGACTTCATCGTCACTGTCTTCGGTCGGACAATGTATGTTTATTAATGCGATTTTAAACTAACGTCCCTGAAATATAGCTAAGGAAATTCTATCACTAAAGAATTGTACGTCCCTCAAAGCGGATAGTAATCTACTCCTAATTAGAAACCCGGTACCTAATCATTGATAGCCGCTTCCTCCGTATCAAATAGTGTACTTTATTTCCCTCATCGAGCCCTCCCCTGGCCAGCGAACCTCTTGCAGAGCCACGACATCCAAATTGTACCCATTTACCTCATTCGCGACCGATTTTAGCCCCCCTGCTGTATTTAAACTCCTTACGTTCCACGTACCAATATTTAAATCCCTATATTTCAACTTGCGCCATGAATCCCCTAAAGCAGTCCCCACCCGGAGACCCGAACGGGGGACTAGTTTACCTCCGGATAATGAGCGTTTTACCTTAGGGAGATCCATGACTTTTTGTGGTGTTTGGTGAACTAAAGATATGTGAGTAGGGCGTTCAATCCTACGTCACACCCTCCAGTAAGTCTGGTGGGCCCCTACCTCCAGCAAGTCTGGAGGTCGCCTCCCTCCAGCAAGTCTGGAGGGCCCCTCTCATTGTTGGTCAGTGAGTCCATCGAACTTAGCCGGGAGGAACTTCCAAGGAATTTCCACCGACCATCCCCACATCCGCCACCCGTGGGACGCTCCCCATACGCGGTAATGAGCCCGCGCGAGGGAAAAAAAAATTAATTTATAACAAATATATGTTATTTATTTTTGCCTTAGCTCTGCGCCGATTTTTAGGGTATTATAAATCAATCCATTTTTTTTTCTGTGCAGAAAAAAAAATATTGACTATCATATTAAATAATTTATAATGTATCATACATTACATAAAGCAAGAGGCTCATCTAGTGAAGTAGGCCAAATAAATGTTTGTTATGATAAAGCAAGATAGATTCCTTTTTGATATCCTTTTAACTCTTACATACGAATCTTTACGAAAATCAAAAGTTGAACCCTTTAGTACTTGATTTTATTGGATGAATTTTTTTCCGGCCGTCAACTAAAGCGTTCATAACTCTTCAGAATTTTCTTCAAATTCAACCATTGAATTAATTTAGTTGACTTACTTTGAATTACTTTAGTTGACGGCCGTGTTAACGTTCGGGTAAAGTCGGCTAGAGTCGACTAATTGAAATGTTTTTATATATGGATTAAAATATCTCAGAAACTAAAAATCCAAATTTAATTTCATAAAATTGGGTGTGGAGTTGTTTTGAATTTTTTTATGCGGGCTTAGAGAATTCAAGGTTTCGCAATAGTCATAATAAAAACTTCGTTATTCGGCTATTTGTTTAGATGCCACACATATAAATCGACCACTACAGATCCATTAAATTTTTTTAAGTGTTTTAGTTTCATTTATGATGAAGCGTAGAGATTGTGGAGTCGATTGAAATAATCAAAAAGAGTTGTAGTCCCTTCACTTCTTTAAACTGTGCTGTGTTTATCGCTGGCAACATAACACTGGACACTGAGTCACCTACATCCGTGTAAAATTAGAACTTGATGTGAATATTGTGGCGGGCGAGAGTGAAATGTTTGTGATTTCTTTTCTGATTTCCGGATAATCAGTTTGGTTAATACTAAAAGTGTATACGACAACATTTGTAATGCGCGCGAAGTTAAATCTAATGACACCTTGAACTGAAAGATCGGACTAAGTTGAAAAATGAATGTATTTTATCTGTATTTTAAGCGACAACGCGTTACAGATGTTCCAGATTTCGGATTTTTCTACGTTTTAATTCAAGCAAGCCTAAGCATAATGTCAAAATTTCAAAAGTCTATCATAAGCCATTGCCAATCTTACCTCTGACAAACTTTAGTTGGACATATAGAAAAAAAATGTTTTGAAAGTGGATTTGCTGTCTGTAATGTATGAAACGAAAAAATATCATGAAACGAGTTGGTTCTATTCAATGTAAAAATGAAATGAAAAAATAATTTTATTCTGGGACTACTGTCCCCTAAGAATAATAACAGAGTTACAAATTTATGTATCTTAGTCTGACATAATAAAAATACCAACTAATTTATTGTTAATTGTTATTTCAATTGTGCAATGGATTGAAATTAAACATTGTATAGATGCAAGTAATTTTACATGTTAGGGTAAGTTTGAATGTGGAGTAGGTGTTGGAACAGGAGTTGTTTGAAGGAATTTGTGGATGAGGGTTGACGCATGGAGGTACAGGTAAAACTTTTATTTTATTTATATAGACATGGATTAAAATATCTCAGAAACTAAAAATCGGACCTGCATATTGTCAGCTTGAGAAATGTTCAGCATTTCGTCTTCTTAATAATGAGCTATTATTTAGAATTTATATTTCATATTATTAATCTCGCCTTGTTGATGATATGTTTTTTTTTCCTTCTATCGTGTATTCTAAAGCACACACCTTGTTTTTTTTTATTCACATTGGGAGGAGCGCCAGGACACGTGTCCAATATTTTTCAATGTTGTATCACCGAAAAAAATTTGATTGAAATCGGTTACCCTCTGACTGTGTCTTCCCTCCCCATCTTGGTCTAGAACTTCAAATAATATATTATATTTTACTACCAGTAAATGTATTGCAACACAAAAGAAATAGCGCACAATGCATATGATAAAGTTGAACCATTATTTATGGTAATTCCTATTCATCCTCTAAATCGTCCTAGCAGCTCCTTTTACTGGCATTGAAATTCCCCTCTAATCCAGGACACACTACAATTGTGGAATCTAGGAAGAAATTCACTTAAGCTGGGGAGAATGGAGGCCTCGACATTTGGATATGAAATTCATTTTATGAAGGATACGTCAGCATTCAAGCGGCGGCTTAGTAGTTGCCTCAGAGCAGAGAGCTCGAATTGGTTCTTCGCAGAATAGATTGAAAAGGCTGTGGGGAAATTGTAGGCAACTTCCATCTATAAAGCATATGAATTTTCAAGAGCTTTTCGACTAATACTTCGTTTAATCAGGTTCCAAGGGTCTATTCGTAATATAATATTCGTCCATCGTTTGCTTTGAAGATTTGTTAATCATTAGCTTAATTTTAGAGATGGGTATATAGTTGACTGTTGAAATTATAAAGATAGATAACCGTTAGGATGTGTAGTCTATACTTATCTATCTATGTTTATCAATGTTTGCGTACTTTTAAATTCTTATTACCTGTCAACATTTATTATTAGTTTTGATGTTATTTTTATTTATTTATGCCTCCCTTCCTTGCCTTTCGGCTACACGGGATTTTGCAGGGATGGCATATCACACACGTGCATGCCATTCCTGCTATTAAACCACAAATTAATTTTCAATTTTTTTGTTTTTTCAAATATCTTCTTTTTTTTCATTATTTTCAATATATTAGTCTGGTGGCCTTCTATTAGCAGGTTCTCTTCCTAGATTAAAGTGAGAGGGTCCCAGAACAGCTTTCCACCCGTACCCAAAATCTTTGTAATACGGGTAGTTCTGCTCTGTCACTAACTCGGGAAATTCATCCTCCGTGAGGCCATAGATTCCCATTTTTCTGATCATTTCGGCCCTTAGTCCATCAAAGGCGGTGCAGTTGACGATAATATGCTCAGCCGTCTCCGGTACTCAGCAAGTGGGGCATAGGGAATCTATGTCTTTTCCAAAACCATGTAACTTAAAGCGGAAACCCCCATGCCCAGTAAGGAATTGAGAGACCCAGTAGTCCGGGAGAACCCACTTATGTTATTTTTTAATATGTGTATTAAGTATCCGTTAAATAACCGCCACCTTTCCTCTTCTCTTCCGTACCATCTCCTCCCATTACCTCCCTCCCCCTCCCCCTCAAAAAAAAAAAATTGATTTCCGTAAGCTCAGTTATGGTACTGACTCGGTAATTGTTAAGAAACTATTTATATTTATCTTTGTATATTTTTTACTTTGTTTTTTTCATTTTTGTTAATTATTATTTATATATATTATATTTGCATATTTATTTACTCATTATTTCTAATTTATTGAATTGTTTTATTTACACTAGGTAATTATTTGTTTTATTTAATTTCTTATTTAGATTATTTCTTTATTTGATAAATATTCTATTGCAATTAAGAACATTAATAATGATGCAGTGGTAATAGTGATACAGGAGTTCGTTAACATCATGTGTGCTACAAATATGTATGAAATTAAATTAAATAATAGCAAAATAATAATAACAAAATAAACAAAAAATGAACTTTAACTAATCTTAATTACAAATTAAATACAAGTATACTTATACACAATCATTTATGAAAATAAAAGGGAAAAACTAGGACGAGGAGAATAAAAAAAATGACAATGTTACAAGAAAAATTAATAAATGACGGGGCTATTATATTTTTTATTTTCTGTCATTTATGCATTTCTCTTGTAACATTGTCATTTTTTAAAAAAGTATTGTAAAGGCAGTTTCACCCATCAGCTTATCATATAGGTTTATCAAAGTTTATAAAGTAATTATCAAATAATATAAAAAGTCTCGTTTATTACAACTTGATGTTTTACAAGATGTTTTAAAGCAACTTCAATTTATTTATACCAGTTTTTAAATATTTATCGGTTTGTCAATAAGTAAGTTAATGATGCGGCATTAAATATTACCATCTATGATGGAATGCCTACAAGATGGAATGCCGCTTTTCGTGCTACATAGTCATAAGTAATGAGGGTTCAGGTCTGGACATAATTTTTCTCGGGTTCAATTAATTTTTTTAACCAACCTATCCATTTCTTATTCGATTGGCTCAATTTCCTCTTGACAGTTTATAATTTCTCTAGTGCGATAGAATAATTCATTCGTGATATAAGATATAACGGAATAAATTATTTGTTATCAATTTAGAAGACATTTTAGTATTTCATATGTATAATTAAAAGTTAATGGAATCGAATCGAAGGGGATGGATGATATGTTAGCTCAATTTTCTGAAGAAAAATATATGAAAACTTTTGATTTCATTGAATTCTATTTTTTTTTTTCTTTTGGATTTAAAATCTTGTTGATATTTTGTCGCCTTCTCTATCTCTATCTTAAGGCGATAGCTTGAAGCTCAGCAACATCTTTTTAGACTCGATCTATCCATCTAAATTTAAACCTATTATGACAGAATATAAATGAGTAATTTATCGACAGTGGCTCTTTGGGGTAGAGGCGAAAATAATTTTAATATATATTTTTCTTTTTCTTTTTTTTTTTCGGTTGGCACTACAGACCAAGAAGATATATGGCCGCGAGATGTGGTCTCCTTAAAGACGTGTGATATTTGCGGGATCCAAGATAGCCTGGAGGGGGTCACCCAACCTCACATTGCTACGAACCATGGTTTCCATGGTGCAGCGGCAGGCCATCCGTAGCTCCATTGTCAATCCCTTTGGGGTCAATCTGGCAATGTTCTTCCCACCGACTTTCTCGGGTTCAAGGACAGTGACAAATCGGTCTAGATCCATGGATTATGGCTGCTCGGAGTCAGCAGGCGCACGAGGATCTATATTTCTTTCCCCGAAACAGGCCGTCCATGGGCCGAGCCTTAGGGGGGCAATTAACATCCTGGTAAACCACATCCCGATTCCCGATTTAAGTACACGGGGTAGGGTCATCAGTCCTACGCCCGTCGGTGTGAGTTGCCTCCAGTAGGATGACGGGACTCACATATCCGGGGGGGGAGAGACTAGGGCACCATGGCTTTCCGTGGTGGACGGTCACCCAAATCGGGCGGTTACCCATGGTACTAACCACAATCGACGTTGCTTAACTTTGATTACCTATTACAAGCGCCTTAGCCCGTACGGCTACCCCAGCCCCAGTTTTAATATATATATATATATATATATATATATATATATATATATATATATATATATATATATTTGAAAATAGTGAAGAACTATGTTTCAATTGAAATATTTATTTCGTCAAAAAACCAGTTTGTGGAATAGCTAGTTTAAATATCATTATATAAAAGAAAAACAGAAGGAAAATTCTTATAGCAATAGAAGATTCCAACATCCTATTTCCTTTCTTATATTAAAAAAAAAACTGCACAGTCCGCACAATATAGATTGGGTTTCCGCAGGGGTACCGACCTCTGGTATAGCATATTTAAGAGTCGGAATCCGTTGTGTGAATTTCAGTTTTTTCCATAAATTACGAAGATCCGTTTAAGTCAAGTATGTCTTCATAGTACATATTATGTTTCACCAAAGATAAAATTATGTTTCATTAAATTAGATGATAAAGTGGATGGTTAACTTTAATTTTAAGGGCTTCGTTAAAAGCTCTTTAATTAAAAATAAATTTATTTTTTTTATAAAATCTTCAATTTTTTCCAAGGGTATATATTATTACATAAAGTTTATTGTTTCGAGGAAAATATATATTTAATCCTCATTTACTTAGTAAAACTTTAAATCATTTTTATTTTTTAATGACGTTTCGGACAATTTTGCCCATTTTCAAATCAAAAATGATATCTATAATATAAATAACACTATTATAAATATACATATAAATCAGCACGTAAAACAGAAAGCTATAAATATTAACATTAATAAATAACGCCTATACTAAAATTTAAATGTAATCTTCTTAAAATCAAAAATGTCTTTTTCAAAATCAAAAAACACATATAAGAAACACTATTTTATATTTTAAAAATGTGTATTATTGCTTATAATATAATTTAGCTGCGGATGGTCAAAATAAAAATTCTTCAAATGCTGAAAAAAAATTTCGTCTTGCCTCATTAAAAGCTGAATTTCCACTGTGATCTGTGAGCTTGAATATTATTTTTCTCATAGGAATTATGTGTGATTTCAAATTATTTTAAGTTTTCTTTTATAATAATAATTTATATAAAAATAATTATTCATAATATTTATTTAAAATTCTAATTTATGAACAGGAGCAATCCTATATCCGGATTCGATAAATCTTATTCGATGTTTATATACTAAAATTTATTGATAATATTCTACAAACGCAATAACTTTTTCCCTCTCAGTTAATCCATTTTTATATTTTTAAACTTTTAATTTTTAGTTGTTTTTTATAGGATATTAATATGTTCAGGTAAACCCAGAATGGAAAGGACAGATTATGATGTAGGTTACCAAATTATTCTACGATGGAATAAATAGGATTAGATTTAATTTAAACGTTTAACCATTAAAAAAAAGCTGGCTCAACAGCCTTCACCACCACACTGCCTCAAAACACTTGATTTATTTAATAAATGTAAATAATACAATAAATTTATTTTTCTGATTATACTCCCTGTTAAAATTTGAAAACTAAATCAATGAATGTAAGATCAATTGCATATATTGATGTATTGTTTCCAGAGGTGAATGTGCTGACAATTAATTAATGCCGGATAGAGTTAGGAAGGGATTTCCCTAACGAGCTCAAGGATTTATCAATTACAGGGGAAGAGCTGTTGTAACTGCTACAGGTGGCTCATAATGACCCGGGGAAGGGACTTAGTGCCTCTTCTCCCGATTCTCCAAGATGTCTTTTTCGCTCCATTATAAATCACCGATAAACCGGTGAATAATAGAATAAATTTAACTACAGATAAATGACAAAGCCTCAAACTTTAAAATATATATATATCTTGATATTAAATAAAATAAAAAATGTGTTTGTGAGAAATTTATGAATTAAGAACTATAGAGCTCAGACTTCGAGGAGGCGAGGGGGGTGATAGCATCCCAATAATAATAATGCCGGGAGGGCAAGAATATCGTTTATTTCTCTCCCCTCCCTCCTATAATTTGAAGTAAAAAAATTAAAATTGATAGCAAATAAGCTACATGAATGAATAAAATATGTATACTAATATCGATTTAGAAAAGTCGACTAGCTGGGGCTACTAGGTACGTAACAATTTTGTCACGGCCTAATCTATTCCTATTTCTAATCTATTCTAAGTCTATTCCTATTATTTAAATTTCCGTTCATATTCAGAAACATGTCCTTGAATTTTATGATTCATTCACCATTCGTGTGGACACCCCTGTTTTCATGTGTATTTCTTATTAATTTTTTGCAATTAAGTTGGAAAAATATATTAAATACGTATAAATATATGTTATAGAGAATGTTTCATAAACATTTTTACATTGACTGTGAAAACGTTTTATTTTTATTTGGAGGTTGTGCAAACTAAGAAATCAAAAATATGTTTCAGTTCATAACGTTACTCATTTTTAGCTGAAGAAGTTTTAGAAAGGTACCTGTTTTAGGTCGGCTATCTCCCTTCCTCTCATGTTTAATGTATACAAGTATTAATATATTCAATTGCTTTGTTCAGATATTTTCAAGTAAATCCAAAAAAAAAAAAAAAAAAAAAAATCCTAAGATTGTCTAAGCAAATATACATTTATTTTTAAATAACCAATATTATATTTGTTCGTTTCTCAATAATTATGTTGAATTTTTACACATAATATGAACTACCACCATTTATTTATTTCTTATTTCACAAAACGGCCTTTAAGACTACGCGAATAACATTACTTTTCCTTTCTCATTTTCGCTTTTCTTGTGTCCCAGTATCTTCTCATCATTTCTGCGTGCCTTTGCATCCTCTCTTTCGTCCACACAGTACCTTTTCGTTTTTCTTTATTTTCCGCAAGAACCTTGATTTCTTTTAATTTCTGCAGTTTTGTTCTGGTTCCATGTTTTCCATGCTTCCAGTATCTTTTCTCTCGCGTTTTCGCATTCTTCATTCCACCACGCCCTCTTCATGTGGAGGCTCTGTGGTGCTAGTTCTTCTGCAAGTCCTTTTAGATTTGTTCCATCGCCCCCTAATCAAGATGGAAAGTCTGCGCCAATGATTCAGAAGGTTAAGAGAATTACAAACATCAGATTATTTTGCTCATTTGTCGATCAGCTTACTATAGTCTCGATAAGACTTCAGAAAAAAAAATAATAAAAAAGAAAAACTGATAATTTTGATGGGATGGATATTTGTACAGTAATAAGATTTTTTATTTTGATTGTTTTTTTTAATTATTTATCGATTTTTATCATTATATAGATGATTAAAAAATGTAACGTTAGTGATATCCTCATGGTTGTTCTATCGAATGATCTCCTTCCCCAATTGAAAAAAAAATGTAAATGTTAATATTGATTAGCAAATAGTTACATTTCTGATTTTATAGCCTACCAAGGATTCCTTACATACAGATGGTGGCGAAGTGAGGAGAGGGTAGTTGAACAGAAGGGCGGAGGAGTCAGGAGACACTGGGTGATACAAGACGAAGAAGACACTCGGGAATCAGAGACTGGTCAGTCACGTAGTCATTTATGTTCTTCATTAAATCGGCCATAATCCCAACCAATCATTTCCAAGTTTTAAAGTAATTTCATTTGCTAGTTTTATCACAAATGAGCATAATCATAGTAAACGATTACGATTCAGATATTTTGATGACGTGATTACATGATTACAGTAATAATCAGGTTTCCGATATCAATTGTAATCAGGTAATTGTATTACATTTTAACTATATTTATAGTGCTATTGAAACAAGTATAAAATCGGCGTGTCGTTAAGTTTTATAACCAGTTGAGATCATTGATTCCGATTTTGCCCATTTCTTGTTATAATTAATTATAATACACAAGTAATCATGACCTTAAGATTGTAAATTTCGTGTTAGTTAACATTTTTATTTTGTTGTTTGATGCTAATGATTTCTACCTTCTATGTCATCTTGTAGATATATTATTAATTTAACAAACTGACCCAACGGAAACGTAGTACATTTGGAAAAGAAAAACTAATTGAGAGAGGTAGAGATTAAAGTATAATACTTCATTTATTATTCGACTGGAAGCCTATACACGGCAATTAATGAATCAACAATGATGCAATATAACTGCATGCAGATAACCAGAAAGAAACAGCACAAGATAGGCAGAGATGGAATAAGCTGATTAAGGCGGCAAAAAATCTAAAAGGTCTGTAGTACGATGAATGATTAAGACCACGCGGCAGAAGTGAAAACATCAACAAAGTGAGATTAATGACATGGAATAATGATTTATTTTTCTCTATATTCATAAAGTAATAACAATTGCAATATATATATATATATATATATATATATATATATATATATATATATATAATCATAGTTTTGTATAAACCATTTCTTGTTCTGTATAAACTAAGTAATAACATTTACAATCTATACAATTATAATTGTTCATTAATTTAGTAAATTTTACTCTAACTGATAAATTGTTTCATACTCTAAAAATAATACAATAGGTTTACGAGAGCTAAAATATGTGATGGATGCTTTTGATTGAAATCTACTTGCTAAATATCTAGCAAAAAACTCCGCTATTTTTTACATATAACTTTTATAATGGGGGTCAGTAGTTTGTCGGAAGTATATCGAGTGCTACAGAAAATCGAATATAAAGATATAATTTCTTATTTTTATGTCTGCATAAAAAAATATCTATTTTGGCTTCCACAAATCGGTTCCTAGCTTTTCCATGATAATTAAATTTTGAGATATTTTGGTCCACATGTTCAAAACAATCGTTATCACTTGCTTCCCATTTTCGTGTTTCTTACTCGGCGTCACGTCATAATTTTTATTTATAGCTCATTGCAAAGAGGATGAAATGCTGAATATTTCTCTAACTCTCGTACGTAGATCCGACTTCTAGTTTCTTAGATATTGTAATCCATATGTTCAATAAGACTCGTTATCATTTGGATTTCGACAGAATCTTTTTCCCTTTGTGTCTATCTTACACGGCGTAGCATTTTTAGTTTCTGGAGTATTTTAATCCAACTGAGAAATCTCTTCAATTAGTCGACTTGAGTCGACTTAACCGAAATGAGCGTTACATACCCGACCTTGACGGCTAGTCTCGTTTACTATCAACGAAAAAAGTGCGAAGTTGTAAGTTTTCACTTAAAAAATCAATTAACACTAATAGAGAACGAAATTAATTGAATAAAAGAGACATGGACCACACTGGGGACTAAACCGGATACACCCGTATTACGAGAATATAATAGGCGACCATAGGCACGCTAAACCAGATCTTCGTTCTAAAACAAGTTCTCGAAAAACGATGGGAAGTAGCTCAGGATGCCCACGCCCAATTTGTCGATTTCAAAGCAGCCTCTGATTCTGTGGACAGGAGCTGTCTTTGGAAAATCATGACTGAACTGGGAATTTCCGGTAAGTTGGTGAGATTGAAAAGGCGTGTACAAATTATTTCAATACAAGGAGAAGTATATGTAGCCTTCAAAGTTCGAACGGGCTTACGGTAGGGAGATGGACTGTCACCGATGTTGTTAGCCCTGGAGAAGGTAATAAGAGCAACATCACAGAAAAATGGAGAGTTCCACGTCGGAATGAATCATAAAATCCTTGGATACTTAATAACTGACCGTTGTATCATAGAGGAAGGAGATGGTTCGGGATGGCGGTCATAAATGGACTAAGATAGTGGCAAAACTATTTTATTAAAAGCCAATATTTCGACCTGACTTCGCAGGTCTTCAGGGCTAGAACGGATAAGATTGTCGAGGTATACTGTGTAGAGGCAGTATGCAAGTTACCAGAAGGCCTCGACAGTGCCTGTTCAATATTGAGGGTAAGATGACTAAGTGTATAAAGGAAGATGAATAGAAGAATGACCTTAAGGGACAGGCGGATCAGCACCCAATCACTCTCGGCCTGCTGTGTAAGAGATCAAGCTTAACACTCCGCAAGGATGGTAACCACAACAGGAGGGATCAAACTCCGGACTTGTGGGAGGATGAGATACTAACGGAAAGATCAGTCTCCTGACTTAGTATATAGGATTGTAAGTGGGCGGATCAGCGTCCAAGTTACATTTAGGGAGAGAAGAGGAATAAGGTATAAGGATATTGTGAAATAAGAAGAGCAGACTAAGATGAACCAAAAGTGTATGTGATACATATACTGACCATCTGCATAAAGGTCTACACCCTGGAGGGGTGGAGATCCGTAAATCTGACAATTTGAGATTTTACTGTATTTATTCCGCCAAGACTAAATCGGCTACCAAGACCTGTTACAATAACTGTTACTTTTGAGCTATGATCAGTATATGTTATCGCCATTGAACTTTATTAATAAAAAGTATTTACAATGAATATGCATATTTCAATTTACAATTTAAGTATTTTATAATACAACAATAAGAAATAAAGGTACACTCTTTAGTAAGTTGCACGGGCGAACTTGATGAGCGCTGCCTGTTAGCGGAAGGCGAATTCGTTGTTCCTTGTAGTTATAGCTGGAACTGCTACAAGATACTAAAGGGCATAGAAAATTGTGGAAGTTATGTAATATTTAGATAAAAATTATAAACAATGTGAATAAACTTATTGAAATTATAAACAGCAAGTACATTGATTAAAGATCTTGTTACTTAGCTTACTTTATTTATATAGCTTATTGTTCTTAATATTTCAATACACATGCTGTTTATAATTTCAATAAGTTTATTCACCTTGTTTATAATTTTCATCTAAATATTATGTAATTTCAACCATTTTCTATATCCTTTTGTATCTTGTCCGTTTTAGCGGTGGAGAAGACCTGCAAAGTCGGGTCAAAACGTTGTTTTTTAATAAAATAGTTTTGCCTCTATTTTAGTCTATTTATGACCGCCATCCCGGACCATCTTCTTCCTCTATAAAATCCTTGGATACGCAGCTGATATAGCTGCCTTGGAAGTGATCAACGGCTTTGATCCTTGATAGAAGCACTTGAAATAATGATGCCAAAATAAAGAAGATAGTTTTGGTTTGGTTTTCCAATCTAAGGTTTGATTTCAAATCTGGGGTTCCCTGGCTTTCTTGATAAAACGGAAAATCGTCATGATGATATCCCATAAATTTTGCATTACTTTTTGTAATAATATTAAACAATTATTTTCAGCTCACGGATTTATACAATTCTATATCATAATAAAGAGTAACTAGTAATTTTAAGAATACCTTATGACTATGAGCAATAGTCTGAAAATTTATCAACTTTTTTTAATAAAGAATTTTAAAACTTAAAAAGGTTCGCTGACTAAACAAAGAAAAATTATATTAAAAAATTGTTTAAAAATAAATACCTAAAAATTATTCGTGAAAAATCATTTTAAAAATAAAACAATCTTTACTGTTCTCTCTCTACTTATTTTTATTATATTTATTTCACAACTTGGCATTTACATATACCATCGCGGAATTAAAATACAGCCTAAAGTTTGTGTTGTTGAAATATAAACAATGGAATAAATTTGTGTACATAACGAGAGACGACGAGAATGTTCCCATTGCATTTACAATTTGAGATAGGTCGACCTAGTAACAGCCCACTTGGTGTAGCCTTATTTGTAATACGCCGGCGAGGATCAAAGACTGTTTTAGGATGGCTATTAGAAAGAGAAAAAATAATTTAACCAATTAATAACAAAAATCCGTCTGTTGAACTAATAAAAATTCATTTTTTTTTTTTTTTGGGGCATTCTTTTCAAGGTATGTTTAGTTTCTCCTTTTCGACGATATGATGTCCGATAGGATTTTTTAAATGTATATATGAGAAGGCGGGGTAAGATGACGAGGTTAAGCATTGGTATTTTTTCCTAGCCACTGAATGTATTTCAAAACTGGAATTTTTATTAGAACTTCATAAATATCTTTCCTTCCTATTACCATGATTTTTCTACATTGTCTGTGTGTGGTAAGATTTTTTTTTTCTTATCCCCAAAGATCGATGGTTGGAGTTTTCATATTTTTCTTTATGAGATGGGGTCCCTTGTACTGCATTAGTCCTATGCGTTTTAAGAGAGTTAAGAGGTTATAAAAATTGTCACGTGCTGAGTCGTTAGCCTAGTGATGGGGCTCACTAGTTGTCTTGTGTCTGTCTAGTTGGTTAGTAGTCGTCAGTCTTGTCAAGTCTGAGGCTTTTTGTAAGCGTTTGCCACCTCTGTATCTGTCCCGTCGGAGTTAGTGTCTTAAAAAGTTGGTTAGTCGCGTACTCCATGCTATCAAAAAAATCAACGTGTCTGCGCGTTATAAAGTCTGTTACAGTCGGTAGTTCAAAAAACTTGTGTGGAGTTGTTCTGTTTTTGTCCTCTGTAATGATGTATTCCTCACAATACGTCTTAGCAGTCCGTTCTGAAATAGCTGGAGCTTAGTTGTAGTTGAGGCTGATATATTTGGTAACATCGGTGCTCCATGAAGAAGGGCTGGTCTTAAAACGCTTTTATAAATTAATAATTTGATGTGGAGGGATATATTTGGTGAGGTTAACAGATGATTGAGCCTGTAAGACTTGGTCTTCACCTTCTTCTGGCAGTGGCGGAATAGTGTTAGGTGCCTGTTAAGGGTTAGACCCAAGTACATTATGCTCTCTGCTGGCATATTTGTTTTGCCCGCTAAACTATACAGTCTTCTTGGTATTAACTGTAATATTAAGTCAATTCAGTTTGTTTGTGATTTCTTCACAAGCCTCCTCCAGCTTCCGTAGAGCTCTCGTTGCATTTAAGGAGCTACTGTAAATTGCAATGTCATCTGGATATATCGCCACAGTAGCTTTGTTATACTTCGCTCCAACAGTTTCAGCCGAGTACACTGAGAATAGTATTGGAGATAGCATAGACCCTTGGAGAACACCGCTGGTGAGTGCCACATCTCTGGATACTGCATTTCCAACTATTACTCAGGTAAGATGACAAAAAAAAACAAGGGATTCCAAAGTTATTATCGCCTTATTTCGTTACGTATGAAATTTCATTGTTCAATTTCGCAAATGAAACAGTTTATCAACAATATTCGTATTATCTTCTAAAACGGTATGCGGGTCGTTTGGAAAGCCACAGATTATTCTAATTGGTTCGTAAGCTCGGAATTCTGACAAAACTTATTTTACAGTTAGTGAAGTTCCACAAGTTTGACATGTTGGAGAAGAGTCGCGGGCCTTCAGGTGTCAGGCGGGTCAGACGTGTATGATCTATACGCAGGTGCGCAAGGATCACTTCCTCTCCAAGTTTATTTCTGTTCGACGTTGACCAAGATCAAATGTAGCTTAATTTATTTTCTGTAACACCTGGCTATATCTGTTCCCATTTCAACTTAATTTTTATTTTAATGATGGCACTAAAATGTACACATGTTTAAATTTATTCATTTGAATCATTGTAATGGCGTGAAGAAAAGGAAATTAATTCTTCTATCCTACTATACATTGAGTTAACTCATTTTCATACTATTTGGTCATCTTCACATTGGCCGATATACCTACTATGCGATACTAGGTTATTATTCACATTTATTTGCATAGGCCAACTAGCATATAGTCAAATATAATTGGATAGAGAGAAAATAAATAGTAAAACACAACTCACAACTGTTAAATGCCTAATAGTAAAACCCAATTCACAGCTGTTAAATAAATAAAGCCCTTATGCGGGTTGATGCGGGACGGATTCTCTCAAACATCTGTTACAGCAATCTAAGCATTCTAGTCCATAGGCATGATTAATATACCTGATTAAACAAAGCTCTTTAATACTTCATTGATAAACTTTTACTCAAAAAGTTTTAAAAATGTTTAAAGTTTTTCTCTACCCGAAACATAAAACTGACTGCTCAGTCTATAAAACGCCTATGCATTTTCAACTCATAAAAGTGGATAACATATTTTCTATAAGTACATCAGGCTCAGAGGTACCTTAAGTACTTTGGTAGAAGTAATAATAATAACATTTATTTATTGAAAATTTTTACAAATGACTTTTGGCATATGCAGTAAATGTGATCATCATTAGTGAACTTCCCCTGCAGGATTAACATGAATGCTTGATTGAAGAAAACTCCCAGCAAAAGCCCTCCTAATGTGAAGTTTTATTGTAGCAGATCCCTGCTGCAGCAGAAGCGTTTGAATCTCCTCGTTGGATTCTGTGGTAATTTGTCTGTTAGTAAAGTCTGTACAGGAGGATTAGGATTAGGATTAGGATTAGGAATGAGTGAGTCGTGAAAATCTTTGTAAAATTTCTTAATTATGTCAGTCAGAGGGAATGAAAACAGAAAATGAGTGATATGTTGGAGATATTTAGTTCAGAAGATTTGAATAGTATGTATGTTTTTTGAATGAGCCACACATCTTAGTTGCATACGTCCTTACTGGTCTGAGTAGCATGTTGTAAATAATAAATATGTTAGAAAGTGATAGTTTGTTTTTATGGTGTAGTAACCACTTGTGATTTTCAGGTCAGTCGTCTATCCATTGTGAGTATATTTTGATATTTGGCAAAGGTAATTTGTGTGCAACATTTATGAAGCCAGTTTTGTAGTAAATTTAAATAAATGGGTACTTTTTGGAATGTTGTGATCTTATGACAGTATGAGAGTAATGTTGCGGGTTAATTTCGAGTAATGTGTCTGGCGTCTGTAGAATGTCAGAAGTGTTAATAGGGTACAGAACTGGACCTAAACTATTGTCCTGCGGTACTCCTGTACCGATTAGATAATAGTCGGTGGGTAGAAGTAAATAACAGAAAATGTCAGGCCTATTTTTTGATCAAAAGGTTTTCTAAAAGTTTTACTTGTGAAATAGATGTAGTATGTGAAATAGATGAATAACAATATACGTGTTTAAGTTATCATACAAAACAGTTTTATGAAATGCACTGAGCAAATTATTATTATTGCTATTAAACATTCTCCCAAACTAATAAATGAAATAAGCGTTAAATTACGGATCGGTGATTTTAGTTTTTTTTTTATTTAACATGAGTAATACTATGTAGGTAAAAGACACAGTCTAATAACGTTTATGTAGAATAAACTTAACATTGATAAATACGTGGAACGGCAAATATATGATTTATAAATAATAAGATGTATATACAAAAATGACCGTTTTGTCAAATTCAAGATTTCAAAGGACTGTAAATATTTTAATCCTATTCAATACTTAATAATCCTTTTAGAACATTCTTTAATCTTGTTTAATCCCATTGGACATCTTCAAAAAAAAGCCTTAGTTTAGTTATTTGTTTCAAAGAATAAACATGACAGTATCCTACGAAATTCTCCTAATTTTTAGGCATGACTGGAAAAAAAAAAAATAGCAGCCACTGAAGTAACTCTTGAAATTATTAAATATGAAGGGGAAGGTGTTCTTGATCAGCACTGTCCGGCATTGGTTTGAAAAAATTTGCAGTGGAGATACAACTTTGGAAAGGAAGAAGGTCTCCAGGCGAACATTAATGAATGTTGATGAGGTCCTGCAGGAAGCTGTTCAAATCTGAAGTCAAATCCGTATACAAGTACTCGTAAACTTGTTAGGGACTGTGGTGTGTCGAAAGATGCTGTTAGTCGCCATCTACTCGCCATGGGGAATGTGAAAAAGAGCAGTAGACTGGTCCCTCACGAACTTCCTCCTCAGCAATCACCTAAGAGATTAGAAATTTGTGAACATTTATTGAAAAACTCTTCTGATATGAGATTTGGTAGAGTACCACCATATAGTCCAGACCTCGCACCATCGGATTACTACTTATTTAGATCCATGGCCTTTTTTCTTCAACGGAAAAAAATTGATAATTTTGCGGAAGTTGAAATAGCGGTCCAAGACTTCTTTAACAGCCATCCTAAGCATGTGATCAGCATGGGATCGAACAATTGGCTAGCAGATGGCTAATTATAGTAGATAACAATGGAATATACTTTGAGTATTAATTGTATTTTTTATCAATGAAATAATAATAAAAATATTTGGTTGAAAACATTTTTTTTATACACTATTGAATAAATATAAGGTGACGGTTACAAAGTAAGGAATGTATGAAATAAATAATTACGGTAACAGAGATAGGAACTTATGACATAAATAATAACGGTGACGGAGCTAGGAATTTATAAATAAAGAAATTACCGCCATTTTATTATTGTTTATTTCATAAGTTCCTTACTTTGTTACTGTTCTCTTGTATATCCTAACTTTCCGCAACTTTTTATTTCCAACTTGGTTAAGATTATTTTATATTTACTTTATTTATATACCATATATTTGCCTTTCCACATATTCATTAATGTTTAAATTATTCTACCAACATGTTATTAGACTATATCTTTTATCTAGATATTATTACGTTTACCGTCTAATAGTTTCTCATATCTATGTTAACTCGTCTTTTCTTAGCCCTGATGAAGGCCTGAACTTAGGGCCGTAACGTCTGCAAAAATAAAAAGAGTTTTATTTATTTGATTTTACTTTGTTACTTTTTGACTGAACAACCCAACAAATTTCTCTTCAATATATCTACCAGAGTCAATTATTTATCCATTATATTAATTTTATTTTTGAATTCATCGTTGGTTCTTTTTTTTCTTTCATTCTTGTAAATTCTAATCGTATCTGTTGTGAGTTTGAATGAGAAATATATATATATATATATATATATATATATATATATTTTTTTTTTTTTTTTTTTTTTTTTTTTTTTTTTTTTTCTTAACTTAATTTCTTCATCCACACCTATCAAGTGTACTGCCAATCAGTGATGCTGTCGAGAAGAACTCTGGTAAGTGGCTTGATCGCCGTGAAGGAGAGGAGTTCCAAACGGTATTCTTTCCTATCTTCATTTTAGTATACTTTTTAAGCGAGGAATCCCTCATGAACAACCTAAATCAGAATATACGTACATGCACTTCATTATAAAAGTTGTAAGTATTTAATTCCGTTAGTGGGGCATTTATGTGCTATGGAGCACAAATCTGGGGTGGGGTAAGCTATGAAGCCGTGGAAAGACTACTAAGATTCTTTCTTAAAAAATTATTTAAATTATTAAGGTATACTCCAACAAATTTTATTCACTAAAATAGATTAGAACAATTATACTCCATTTTGATTACATTATAAAAATTTTGAATCTTCCTCCACATAGATATCCAAAAATATAAGCAATGCAGATAATTAAAAACGAAATTGCTTGGTTTAGAGACTTACTTAATCTGATACAACTGCATGGATTAAATTTCAACTTAAATCGATCTAACTGTGATGATGTTAAACAATGGAGAGCTAATTTATATTTACTAAGAACTTAAATTTAGAAGTACATATATAATCAATATGTAATTAGAGTTCAGAATTCTAAAACTTTCGCTTTTTATCCTCATTCAACTTCAGTTAATTATATTGATGACAAAAGCTCATTGAAAGTGATCAGATGGGTAATTAAAATTAGAGCTGATGTTTTGAACATAAATTATAAACACTTCAAGCAAACAAATAATAATTGTAGCATGTGTAATACAAATGAAACAGAAGATCTCTATCACTTCCTGGCTTTTTGTCCGATACTCTCTGAATTTAGAATTAAATGGTTAAAATCTAGAAATTTATCTCGGGATCAAGTAATAGATTTAGTAAATGGAAACAATTGGTAATTGGATAGCATTAGTAAATGACTGCAAGTCTGCTTTCTCCTATACAATAATGCTCACCAGAGAATTTAACTATTAATAAATTGGAGAATTTTGGTACCACTCTTTTTGTAATTAAAATATTTATATAACTTTTACATTGTAAATATAATTGTTCTTATTAATTAGTTGTATATAAATAGATCGAAATATAATTTTGTTATAAAACACAGACTCCTCTGACGGACAAAAGACCATGTAGCACGTCTGATTTTCGGTTTTAAATCCACAAATATTATTTTTTAATTTTATTATGTATTTTTGATAAATAAAAAGATTTTTCTTCACTCCCTTATAAGATGACAGGTCAATTACAAAATATATCATTTACGTTAAAGTTCATAGCCATCAGGTTGTGAAACAATAGGACGGAGCAATCTATGTTATCCCATCTGCTAAGAGAATATCAACCGGTTGATTGGGGACGACCGGTGACAGGGCCGACTCCCTCCACTAACCGCTGATGACCTGCTGCTCGCTGCTGATGGAATAGCGCCATTGTTCAACAATCACAGCGCAATGTCAATGCCTAGCACAAATGGAAACTATTAAGTAGTGGTCGATGAAGTTAACGCAATATTACTGTTTTTTTTTAAATTCTTATAGCTTTGATATAAATATCAAATATTATTTATTTTCGTCTGTGATATTTTCTTTTGATGCGACCGATGACTTTAAGAAAATACACAGTTTGCAGAATACCATCACATTATATATTCGAACAATCTATTAGGAAAAAAACGTTTTCTTTCTTTTTGGAACATTTCTTTGTTTTTTGTTTACTTGTATATAGTTTACTTTATTTTTGTGTTGTGAATAATATATATAATACATTCTATATAAACAAATGTATAGATAAAAAAAAATAAAAAGTAATTGTAGTATAACAGATGTTTTGATTCACAGGCACTTTCGATTTTGATTAGGAGGAGGCAATGGACAAAAAAAAAAAAAAAAAAAAAAAAAAAATGGCGAGAGTTTTATTAAATGTAAAAAGTCTAAATATTTACTGGTGTATTTCTATTTTAAAGCAGTTGTAAATTTCATGAATAAAAGCAAAAAAAAAATATTTAAGATTGTAATAAGAAGGGTATGCTTAAAATGTATAATCGGTTAAATCCAACTCTCAGGCTACAGAATTAAAAATCTACCAGAACAATATAAATATAAGAGTAAATAAAATAGAGATACACCTCGCTTTCACGGTTAAGGCAAAGAATAAATTCATCCACACTGCAACTACTAAGAAAAATGATATGAGCATTTCAGAAAACCAGTTGAATCAAGCGTCGACAGAATTTGATGTTAGAATTGAAATTTGTTTAAAAGTGCAAATAATAAAACAGACTGACATTTTTCGAAATCGTGATCTTTTCCCGAGCGTGTATTATTTATTATTTTATTTTCAACCCTCCCCTGCCTGAAGGCAATACGGGTATTTGCAGCAGTGGGATGTTACTGTTACATAACAACCCACTGCTGCATTTTTGACTATTACATTATTTTTCTGAGCTGTGCACACAGCTTGCTCTTCTCTTCACTTGCATCTGGTTTACTTTTCTTCTTATTCTGGTGGCCTCCCCGGTGCAGCTTCTCTTCTTCTTCCCAAAGAGAAGTGGGTTGGTAGAACAACTTCTTTCCACCCGTATATAAAACTTTTGAAGTGATCGTATCTTTCTTTGTCCATAAGTTGAGGAAGATCTCTCTCTGTTAGGACAAAGAGACCTGTTTCTCTAAACAGTTTCGCCCTCAGTGACTCATAGACCGTACAGGCAAGTACAACATGTTCAGCGGTCTCCGGTACCCCACAACTTGGGCATAGGGGATCGATATTTAAACCATACTGAACGAGCTTTGCTCGGAAACCCCCATCCCCGTGAGAATCTGTGAAATCCAGTAGTCCGGGAGGACCCAAGTCGCTTCTAGTCGCGAACTGACGGTGGGGAAGTACTTCCTTAGAGTAGCTCCTTTGGGAGTCGTCAACCACCGTCGGTTCCAGTCCTCTACTGTATCCTCCCGGAGAATCTTCTTCCAGTTTCTTGGATCATCTCTTATTCTCACTCGGAGGTAATCCGGTAGAGCCGCTAAGCATTCTCTCCTAATCTTATACCGGTAGTAGTCTTCTCTCAGCAGGAGATCGAGAGGTATTCCTCCTGCCAAGACCTGCACAGCCTCATGAGACACCGTCCTAAATGATCTGGATACTCGAAGCAGAGCCATCCGCTGAATCGTGGCCAACCTACATTTCTGTCTGTGCGAGAGATTTTGGCTCCAGGCAGGGGACGCATACCTCAGGATACTCACAATAACACCTTTATAAATGGTCATAGTTGCTGGGTACCTGAGGCCCCAAAATGCGCCCCCAATACGACTGAGTCCGTTAAGGGTTAGGGCTACCCTACTTCTCAAGTAGTCCAAGTGAGGTGTCACGTTGAACTTTCTTCCAATCCTAATCCCAAGATAGGTGACAACCTCACTTGGACGTATTCTTGATGCTTGTATAACCATTGTTATAGGGTGAGCCCTATCAGTCGTGCCTTTCAAGAGGATGGCCTGGGTCTTGGCGGCGGCCATCCTGAATTTCTTCTTCTCACACCACTCTTCTACTAAGTTGGCGCACCTTTCAGCTTCTTCTTTCAGTCGGGTTCTGCTGTTCGAGGCTACCACAACGGCCAGATCATCAACATAAGCCGTAGCGGGAACCGCTCCTCTTCCAGTACTCCCAACAACTCATTGAAGACTAAATTCCATAGTGCAGGACCTAGAACAGAACCCTGGGGACAACCTCTTTCCATGGAGTCCCCGTATTCTTAAAGTTCGGTCCTGAAGATAGCTCCGTAATAGCTCGTACAAGTTGCTGGGAGCTTCATACTTCTGCAACTGCTGGAGTACGCAAGGCCACCAAACACTATCGAAGGCGGAGGTGATATCAAACAGGAGGAGCATAACATACTTCTCCGCCTTCTCTTCATTGCGCACTCTCAGCAGGGCATCCACGGTTCCCCTACCCTTAGTGGATCCGTACTGCCGTGGATGGCTTGCTCTTGAGAAGACTGGTCGTAGGCTCACCAGGAGTAGGTTCTCTAACACTTTGCTCATAACAGGGAGGAGACATATAGGCCTATAAGACTTGGCTAATTGCTTGTCCTTGTCTCCTCCCTTGTAAAGGAGCCTTATGTCGGCAATTTTCCAATTTCGTGGAAAGTATCCCCTATCAAGGCAATCATTGAATAACTCCAACAATGTATCTTCGATATAGGGGATACTATTCTTTAGCATAGCCGCATCGATTGCGTCTAAGCCGGGAGCACGACCAGTCCTTTGCCTGTCCACAGCACGGAGATCCCATATGTCCCATGGTGGGCACAAGTCCGTACCAGGTGGACATACCGTAGTGCGCCTTATGAATTCCTCTTCTTCATTATCTCTGGGGTAAATTTCTGCTATAAACATCTTCGATGTCTCTTCCAGAGTGGTTGCATGGGTAGCTCCGCACTTGAGCGCAGCAATCACTTGTTGTGGTGTTAGCTTACCCAGAGCCACTCTGTAAGGAATACCCCAAGGATTCTTTGATGACTCCTCAACAATGAACTCGTCCCAAGACTTCCGCTTTTGTAAGCGCACCTCATTTCGATATGCCCTGGCTTTAGACTTGTACTCGTCACGAAGTGTAATGCGCCTCTCGTCACAAATCACAGATCCATCACATCGAGGTCAGGATTATTAATCACAATAGCAGCCCTGGGCCTCCTCTCTCTACTGCCCAAAGCTATAACTCTCGATGTGAGGCCAAACCCCGTTACTAAGTTCCCACGGCAGGTCGGTTCTTGAACCGCCATAACATCGTAGCGCGGATAAAGAGCCCGGAGTTCGTCTGCCATTATATGCCGGCGCCCCATGTTGAACTGGAGGATGGTAAGCTCACTCATAAAAGGTCCTCTTCGCTACCTCTTTAGCCCACTTCAGGTGCACAGGGCACTCCCGACTTCCCGCCTTGTGCTTCCTTTGACTAGCAGGCGCATTTACCCGCTCGCAGTTGATGCACGATGGGCTAGCCAGTCCTTTTTTCTTAGGACAATCTTTTATAACATGGCCAGTGGAAGCGCACCAAATGCAGACTACGGCATTTGATATGCAAGTGGCCTTAGTGTGACCATATCCCTGGCATTTACTGCATCGAGGAGCGTCGAGGTAGTCTTTGATTGTAATACTCCACCATCCTCCATCTAAGCTTCCTATTTCCAACAGCAGGAATCGAACTGTAGGGTGCACTTCTATCACCCAATTCTTTGTAAAGCCATTTCTTGCTATTGAGGAAAAAAGTGGCCGGATATCATCAAGGACCAGCGGAGTGGGGACCGACTTCTCGGGTATTCTTTCCCATAAAAATCTCACCAACTCCGCTGAATCCCATGAGAGGGGGACGCCCTGAACCTCCAATCTAGGTTTCTTCCTCAATGCAAGTTTGGCTTGAAGGCCACTGTCTCTTAGCCCTTGCCATCCAATCACCTTCGTGGCATCACTACTATTATCCATGCGGACCAACACGGAGCCAGTCTTGGTCGTACGGACAATGGAGGCCTTTACTCCAATTTCTCTTGGTGAAGGCAACCCATTGATTATATCTGCTGGTCTCTTGCCCGTTCCGCTTATAGTGATATAAGTCGATCTCTCAGTTTGAGATGGCTTTGTAGGCAAAGATTTCACAATATCCGCAATGGTTATTGGTTTCTCTTGCCGTTGTTCTAGAGCTTTCGGTTCTATTGAGATCACTCTGTTTGACGAAGTAAGTGCTTTATTAGTAGCTTTAGATTTTTTCCTCCTTCTCTTACTCTTGACGGTTTCAAATCTCTCTGTTACCTCCGGAGAATGATCCATATCTTGACTAGCAAGTTGGTGCTGTTCTCCAGAGGGTCCTGCCTTAGGCTGTAAATGTTGAGGTGCTGAACTTGAAAGAGCCTCCTAAACCTTTGACATAGAAGTCTCAACGATAACTTTGGTTAACATTTCATGCACCTTTTCCGATGACAATGTTTCATTTATTGCTCTTTGGACAGGGGTAAGTACACTATCTTGACTATCTTCGTCTTCTGAGGTCTCAATCATCTTAACAAGACATTGAATCTTGTTGCTAATATGGTCCCTAACACTACTTACGGGCTTGTTTTCATGTTTGACCATGTATAAACGGAGATTCTCCTGTATTCTCTTGGCTTCAAGAAATAGATTAGAGCCCTCTTTCAATTTCTTTTTAGCAACAGGTGAACCCTTCCTGGCCCTCTTTATCGTACGTTTTCGTTCTTTACGAGGTTCCACTCCTTCAACTATATTTTCATTCAACATAGAAAATTAAAAGTGGTGTAACCTTTAAATAAATGAAAACTTACTTGTCTTTCCTAAAGAGTCTTTGGGCTTCCTAGGGAAGCTTAAGGTAGTTTTAGCTACCAAGGGGTCGAATATTTTTCCTTAACGCACTTTAAAACTATTTTCTGGAAAAATGTTAAGTAGTAAATACAAAAGGTTATAGTGAAATAAACTTGATGAGTCTTACACTGACACTTACCTTAAGGTACGACAATGTCTAACCCAATATTTCACTACTGAAGAACTTTACAAAACGTACTACAGAAATAACACTTAAAAAGAAACACTTAACCTAACAGTCCAAAACTATATACACCAATAAAACGAAATTAACAGGAACAGTAACGACAAAATAACATAATTAATGAACAAACTAACAGAAACTTATTATGAAACAGAACAATTAACACAAAAAACACTATAAATAATTAGAAAATACGTAATCAAAAGCTATAGGCAATTACACTATAGACCTCGCATAACCTTCACCTCCCGAGCGTGTAGCAACAGTTTAGAATTTGGATGAAACTTATAGAGTAAATGTTTTAGATGATATAATAAACTCTAATTTACTACACGAAAAATATCCCCTGAGATGAGCCGTTTTCGAAATGTAAGCGAAAATCCAAAAATTGTGACCTTTCCCCCTCCCCTTCACCCTCTCCTCAACCTCACCCACTCGGCTCACCACCTAGATGTCAGGACTTTTGATATGTTCATACCCTAAGCAACCTGAGCAAGATTCTGAAGGATTCGCTTAGATCCCTGCTCACGCACTCCATAACTCCTTTATTGACTGGACTACTATATTCATTTCTAGGACTACTATATCCACAATACAACTTCTAGGATCCTCTTTTTCTTGTTCGCTAATTTGTTAACGCTTCTGCAAATCTCGTCATAATTCTTGCAACAATGCCGAAAATATTACCTTGATCGTTTAACACCATTGTATAATCTCTAGAGAAAACTTTATCATGTGGATTCGTACATATTGTCCATAACAAAAACTACACTATGTATAAAATAACATACAAGAAAGTTCCAGACTAAGCAGAAAAGACAAGACCATGTGGTCTTCTAAATTGGATTTCAATCGTCAAGTTTCACATTAACAAGACCATTATCAGAGATATCCTAACCTATAAATTGGAATTAAAACACTAGAAGTGTTCAATCCATAATTTAAAAAAAAAATAACCAACGGTATCTTTTATGTTTTAAGTACGATTCATTTTATGAATTCGATATCTAAGACATTTCATATTCCTATAATCTTCAATATTTTTTAAGAAACTTTATGGATGGTCGAATTCTCTACTTCCAATCCATCATTATTAAGTAGGCTAAAATTTACTTTAGATATTATCAGCATAAGAATCGAAGAAATTTTCTATCCCATCATTTTTATAGAAAACTGTAGCTGAAACTATGGAAGACACGGGAGAAATACCATAGAATTCTATGAAGAAATGTAATACAATATCTTAGATATTTATATATGTCCACAATATCTTAGTTATATATGTCTATAATATCTTAGTTATATACTTTTATGTTACCTTGGTTCTAACTCAGGATGTGCCAAAGTTATGACATGTTACTCACCTGTAAAAAAAAAAAAAAAACACATTAACTACCAATAAATCAGACACTACAAAGTATATTAAAAATGCAGATATAGGCTAGAAAACAGTAAATACATGCTTCTAGCATTCAGTGAATTCAGAATTAAAGCATGTGAAATATACAAAAAAAAAAAATTAGGTCGTAATTAACTATATGTAAACAGTGGTTAGTTGTAGGTACAGACTCCTTTTTATCAAATTATTAACATACACCTAAAACTTCGTAAACGGCTTCATCTTATTCATTTTCATCACATACATTTTTTTTATTTACGAAAATTCTCAGAAATTGGTCGTTTTCTCATTACATTAATTAATTTAATTAAGTATAAAAAGATTCATAAATACCCATATGGGTGATTCTAATTTTAGAGGCAAGTTTTGAGTCCATTACAACTTTTACGGATTAGTTAAGTCTAACTTGATTTTTTTTTTCCACTGCTATACGGTGAAGAAGTATTTCTTCATAATGAAATATTAAAAATTAAAATATTAAAGAATAGTGTGATTTTATAATTACTTAAGCTACTAAAATGTCATTACCACGTATTGTCCCACTCTCAGTTTTCTAGTAAACATTTTTTTTTCTTTCGAAACCTATGTAAAATGACAGTGAATTAATTTTCATTCCTAAAGAATAATTAAGGCATTTTGAATTATATATTTTTTTAAACTTTTGTTAACAGTGAAGTATGTTTATGTATTTTCGAACATTGTCGCATCACTTCGATGTTATTACCGAACAAAAACCATAACATGAGATATTTAAGCGTTGAAAACACCAGCGGATAGACCGACCAGTTGGGGAACCTCTCTCTACGCATCCGTTTCTTGTACGTTGAGCAAGTACCTTTATTATTGCCATTACCACCGCTTATATTATCGTACTACCTGTTCAAATTATTTCATTGATTATAATTTATGTTTGACTATGGTTCGTAACAAGTCAGTTGGAAAAAACAAAAATTTTAATATTCATTACTTAATAGTTGACCATTGCATTATTAAGGAAGGAGATGATCCAGGGTGGCGGTCATAAATAGACTAAATAGTGGAAAAATATGTATATGTATTTATATTTATATGTATATACTCATTATTTCAGAAATATAGTATTTTCACTTGTATCCATCCATATTTTCAAATTTTAGATACTGTAATTTATCAGGTTTTTTTACTTTTACTACTTACCCTCTCACCATTACCCAACTAGGTCAACAAATTTCCTCAATACTTACCTTTACCCTGGTTTTCCAGTTCTAAGTGAAACTCCTTCCTGAACACACCTGTAAGTCTATATTATTATTCTACTAATTTTATTTACTTATTTTTTGTTTTCCTTCTTCTTTTTTCTTCTCTTTCTCCACATCTCTCATGACCATTATTTCATATTATGTGCTTTTTCCTTTTCTCCTGTAGATCTGTAGGAGTATTTTCACAATTGCATATATTATATTTTATTATACTACAAAATTGTTACCATCTATTTACTTCAGTTTAGGATCTTGTTACTTAGCTTACTCTGTTTATAAAACTTATTGTTCTTAACATTTTAATGTACTTACTGTTTATAATTTTAATAAGTTGATTAACACTGGTTATAATTTTTTAACTAAATATGATTTAACTTCCACAATTCTCTATATCTTTTTGTATCTTGTCCGTTCTAGCCCTGAAGAAGAGCTGCAACGTCAGATAGAAACGTTGGCTTTTAACAAAGTTTTGCCACTATTTAGTCTATTTATGACCGCCACCCTGGACCATCTCCTTCCTTAAAAATTTTAATACTAGTTACACAGCGGTTTTAGCAGAATAAATTACGTGAAAATCATCACTAAGTTGAACTAACTCTTGTCATTCCTCGAATTCACTCGAATGATAAGCTTTACTTACTTTAATTACTGAACAAAAAACACTTTTGATCTTAGCCATTGGCTCAGGTTAACAGCTGAGCGGCAATAGAAGGTGAGGTATATGAAAAATCTGGTGTGCGCAACACACAACTTTCACTTACCGATCTACAATGAATAGAAATTATTTTCTGGCAATGCTGGGCTATTATAAATTTTTTTGAAGTGCACTTTAAACGGAGCTAAAGCTTAAAGTTTACAGGTAACAAGTCATTCAGACCATTATATAGCATTTCCAAGTCAATTTCAACCTTTTCCAAGTCAAATTCAACCTTTTCCAAATCAAATTAAACTTTTTCCAAATCAAATTCAACCTTTTCCATTTCAAATTAAACCTTTTCCATTTCAAATTCAACTTTCTTTTATTTATTTAATTATCTTTAATTTTTCGATGTGTGGGTCTGTTATCGTATGAGTAGTTTTTGAAAATAACCTCCTTTTTAGGATTACGTGACTGCGTTTCGAAATATTTAAGTTTTTTTGACTTATTCGATATAAGGGTGTATTTTTATGTTTCACGATCAGTAAATTTTGAAAATGACATCCATTTTATGTTTACGCCACTGTGTTTTGACTTATTTAAGTTTTTAGAATTTATCCAATATAAAGGTCTACTTTTATGTTTCCGGAGCCGTAGATTTTGAAAACCATCTCCATCTTAAGATTAGGCCACCCCGTTTCGACTTATTTGAGTTTTTCGGATACTTTTCATATGAGGGTGTATTTTTATGTTTCCGGAGCTGTAGATTTTGAAAATGACCTCCATTTTATGATTACGCAGCTGCGTTTTAACTTATTTAAGTTTTTCGAATTTATTCAATATTAAGGTCTACTTTTATGTTTCCGGAGCCGTAGATTTTGAGAACGACATCCATTTTAAAATTAGGCCACCGCGTTTCGACTTATTTGAGTTTTTTTGGACATTTTTCATATGAGGAAACATTGTATTTTTATGTTTCCGGAGCTGTAAATTTTGAAAATGACCTCCATTTTAAGATTACGCCACTGCGTTTTGCCTTATTTAAGTTTTTTTGATTTATTCAATATAAGGGTGTATTTTTATGTTTCCGGAGCTGTAGATTTTGAAAATGACCTCCATTTCATAATTACGCCATTGCATTTTGACTTATTTAAGTTTTTCGAATTTATCCAATTTAAAGGTTTACTTTTATGTTTTCGGAACCGTAGATTCTTAAAATGACCTATATTTTATGATTAAACCACTGCGTTTCAACTTATTTAAGTTTTTAGAATTCAACAAGTATAAAATTCTAATTTTATGTTTCTGGAGCAGTAGATTTCCCCCATTTTGTAAATGACCCAATTTCAAGTTTATGCCACCGTGTTTTGGATTATAAAAGTTTTTTTTATTACTTTTTCAGTATAAGGATCTACGTATATGTTATCCGAGACCTATTGAACTTTTTATAATCTTTAATATTTAAATTTATCTAATATTTAAGCTCCATTTTATGATTAAGCCACTGCATCTCGATTAATTAGGCTTCATTTTGGATTTTTTCAATACAAAGTTTCACCAATATGTTTTCGAGTATGAATAAATTAATAAATAAATAAATATTATGAAGCTAAAGCTAAATTAACCACAGAATACAAACTAAAAAGCCGAAAAGCAAATGGTAATAAATTTAACCTTCCGTATTCAGATTTTTCAGCTAATTGTTCGAAATCTTATAATTTTGTGACAGGAGACCACAAAATTAAAAAAGATAACTAAAATTAAATTAAAAATGAGACAATACATATTTTGTTTTTTATTCGAAAGAAAAATCAAAAACACTTAAAAAAACCGAAACACAGTGGCCTAATCTTAAAACGTAAGTCGTTTTAAAAACTAAGGCTCCGGCATCATAAAAGTAGACCTATAAATTGGATAAATTCGAAAAACTAGAATAAGCCGAAATGCAGTGGCGTAATCTTAAAATGGAGGTCATTTTCAAAATCTACAGCTCCGGAATCATAAAAATACACCCTTACATCGAATAAATCAAAAAAACTTAAATTAGTCGGAACGCAGTGGCGTAATCTTAAAATGGAGGTCATTTTCAAAATCTACAGCTCCGGAAACATAAAAATACACCCTCATATGAAAAAAATCAGAAAAATTCAAAGAAATCGAAACGCGATGGCCTAATCTTAAAATGGAGGTCGTTTTCAAAATCTACGGCTCCGGAAACATAAGAATACATCCTCATATGAAAAAAATCCGAAAAACTCAAAGAAATCGAAACGCGGTGGCCTAATCTTAAAATGGAGGTCGTTTTCAAAATCTAAGGCTCCGGAAACATAAAAATACACCCTTACATCGAATAAATAAAAAAACTTAATAAGTCAAAGCATGGCGTAATTATAAATGGAGGTCATTTTCAAAATCTACAGCTCGGAAACATAAAATACACCTTATGAAAAATCAAAAACTAAATAAGAAAACGCGTGGCTAATCTTAAAATGGAGGTCGTTTTCAAAATCTACAGGCTCCGGAAACATAAGAATACACCCTCATATGAAAAAAATCCGAAAAACTCAAAGAAATCGAAACGCGGTGGCCTAATCTTAAAATGGAGGTCGTTTTCAAAATCTACGGCTCCGGAAACATAAGTACCTTATGAAAATCGAAAACTAATAGAAACGCGGGCTAATCATAAAATGAGTCATTTCAAAATTACGCTCCGGAACATAAAATACATCCTATGAAAAAGTCAAAATCAAAAATCGAAACGCGGTGGCCTAATCTTAAAATGGAGGTCGTTTTCAAAATCTAAGGCTCCGGAAACATAAAAATACACCCTTACATCGAATAAATAAAAAAAAACCTAAATAAGTTTAAACGCAGTGGCGTAATCTTAAAATGGAGGTCGTTTTCAAAATCTAAGGCTCCGGAAACATAAGAATACACCCTCATATGAAAAAAATCCGAAAAACTCAAATAAGTCGAAACGCGGTGGCCTAATCTTAAAATGAAGGTCGTTTTAAAAATCTACGGCTCCGGAAACATAAAAGTAGACCTTTATATTGGATAAACTCTAAAAACTTAAATAAGTCAAAACACAGTGTCGTAAACATAAAATGGATGTCATTTTCAAAATTTACTGATCGGGAAACATAAAAATACACCCTTATATCGAATAAGTCAAAAAAACTTAAATGATTCGAAACGCAGTCACGTAATCTTAAAATGGAGGTTATTTTCAAAACTAGGTACAGGACAGCATAATACTAGTCCCTAATAAATTCGAATAGGTACAATAAATCGATAATTCGATAAATCGATAATTACCATAATCCGTAAGTGATAATTCTACTTAGGAGAGCATAATAATAGACTTTCATATGATGGCCATTATTTTAAAAAAATATATAAAATTTACAAAAAATTAAAACATTAATTTGAAATGAAAACGGTTGAATTTGAATTGGAAAAGGTTTAATTTGAAATGGAAATGGTTGAATTTGAAATGGAAAAAGTTTAATTTGATCTGGAAAAGGTTGAATTTGACTTGGAAAAGGTTGAATTTGACTTGGAAATAATTGAATATGACATAGAAATATCACACTGAAAAAATCTAAAATGTTACTATAAATGGATATGCAACCGCGTTATCAATTTTTTTTTTTTTGTATTTTTCAAAAGCTATGCCTTCGATAATATAGTAAGTGGCCTTCATTTCGAAAAAAAATCGAAAATTGACAAAAATTCGAAAGTTGAATTTGAAATGGAAAAGGTTGAATTTGACTTGGAAAAGGTTGAATTTGAAATGGAAAAGGTTTAATTTGACTTGGAAAAGGTTGAATTTGATTTGGAAAAGGTTGAAATTGACTTGGAAATGCTATAATTACAAAATGTCTCTTTAATATATCGACGACAGGCAATAAAAATCTAGTCACTCCATCTGCTTTTATAAACCACACAACTTTCTTTGATTTTATAAACTCCAATTTCAATATTTTTAAGCGATGTCATTTTAGTGAAATTTTTAGTTGAAAAAGTTATCTATGCAGAATATGAGTAAGTAGATTCCGGAGGTGGTGATTGCAGTGTTGAAATATAGAACTGAGAATAAAGATATAAATTTAGGTACTTATTTCTTATGAAAAACATTTTTAGGAAAAAATACTTTATGAAATATCTGTAGAAAAAAAGTTTTGTTAGTCTCAACAATCAAAAAAGTATATTTTAAATTTATCCAAATTTTCGCCTCTTCAGGGAAACAAACTAGAGACCATATCTTTCCTCCAGCTGTCCAATCTGAACGATTTTTTTTTGTTTTTTTTAGGAAATTCCATAAACTTTTAAAAAACCATATACAATATCCCCAAAAAATGTATATTTTTTGAGTTATTCGTAATTTAATTTTACCATCCCTGGTAACTTTTTCCCAGCTTCTTTAAGTTTAAGTATGTTATATAGATAAATTTAAAGGGTGCCGAGAAAATGACTTTAGCGAAGTTTCATTGAAATCGGTACATTCGTTTATTCGCTACAGTCTATAGCAGCGCAGGTTTTTCTGCATTTTTTTTTTTATTTTCTCCTTTATTAACTTATCAAATTCTTTCAAAAGTTATACTTAGCATTTTTTCATTACTTTGAATAATGTGAAATGATTAACTTTTTAAAATAAACCATATTAAAGGTACTTTAGAGGAAGATGTATATGAACATTGCGCATTTAAGCCCTGTAAAGTGACATCAATGGGGATAAGACCTAATTGATATTAAAGACCACTTAATTGTACAATGATACACCGAGTTTAATTAAAATCGTTAGAGCCTTTTTTGAGAACATTGTGAAGATGTGTTTCAGCGTTAATATAAAGTGGCACTTCCGGTTAGCCGATTTTAAGGAAAAAGTTGCCGTCACATCTAAGGCATATACGTAATATACGAATATATATACACATCTTAAATACGTAATATCAGTTTCGTAGGACTTTTCGTTTTTGAGCTAGACTGCTAACATACAAACACACAGACACACAGACCATTTTTTATGACTTATATGATCGGGAAAAGTTGAAGAATATGATGAGATGAAACTGTTCATGAAGTTTTAGACGGATGTTAATAATTTGATAAAAAGGGGTCTTGTACCAGGGACTAAGTTGTATTGACAAATATGAGTTGCTGAAATGAATATCCTTAATTAAATAAAATTTGTAACCATGTGATATATTATCTTGTCTTCGTTAAGTCAAACCAAGTATTGTCAGTTATCATGACAAATGAAAAAATATTATAATATATGAAAATATTGTTAGATGTATACTTTAATTTTAAAACGAAAATCATTAATAATAAGAATTGCTGATAAAACTTGTGTGATAATCATTAATAACCATAATATCAACGATAAACAACACAGTCTGCAGACATGAGCAAAAAATAATAAATTAATTTTATCTTTTAGCGTTATTACTTCTTTTTTTTTTTCATGACGTTAACTCAAGTTGTAAATATTGCAATATCGTTTAGTGTAACAATCGCATAAATTAAAATTTTATAGTGTGTGATTTTATTTTTATTTTCATTATAAAGGTATATTAATTCTTTTAATTATTGATTTCATTTGTTAGTTTGTCGTTCTGTAAGTTCAACAATGCACTACTACTATTAAAATACAATTAAAACAGATTGTTTGTTTTTGTTTTCTTTTTAGATAAATTGTTACAAAGAAAAGAACAATCAATAATCCATCCGAACACCAAAGGAATTCAACAAGAACCACAACACAATAAACATAAAACCGAAGGTCATCAAAATGCCAATGCGGGAGTAGCCCTGAAGAAAGAGGATATAATTCAGCTCTTGTTTGGGAGTATGTTTTTGTCAAAAACGTGAACATAAAATGAAGGAAGTGTAAAAAATTAATACATAAATAATAATTTGTCAGCTTGTCTCATAATATTTACATGAACTTTTCTTAATAAAATTGTATATTACAAATCACTAATCTATATTTAGATTCAATTATAATAACAATTAGTTGAGTATATTAATATATACATTTAATTAACGATAAGTAATCTTAATTACATATACAGATTATTTATTTTGGAATGTGTGATGATTATTATATTTTGTATGTCAGGTTTATTACGTTTGGTCTAGAATATAGAGCCCAAACCATTCGTATTATTATTGTTATTTTTTTTTTAATTGATGTAATATATCGATCTATATTGATGCAACAATGTTTTAAAAAATATTGAAAAAATATTCTTGTGTAAACTTCCTGATGATTATTTGGTAGATCGTCAACTGTGTACAACTGAACTCTATTTGAAAATAAATGTATGAGGCGTTTAAATAAATTAAGAGTACCAAAATCTTGAGAAATTTGGAAGAAAATACAGAATAGATGCTTAGAGAGATGTCCATACACCAAGACGGGTTTATTCTCATAACCTGACACGGTATATATATAACGACTAGGTTCTTGTTCATAATTATTACTGTATAAATTAAATTTTATTGACATTTTACTAACAAAATTCCTTTAAAGAAAGAAATAGAACAATACCAAACATTTTAATTTGTATTAATGCTATGCGTTAAAAAAAAAAAAAAAAAACATTACATTTTGGAAATCGCATATTATGAAAAATATTAATATTAACATTCTTTGGGGGAAATTCCTTAATGCTATTCAAAGCAGCTATAAATGTGTCTTCTTCTCCATGAAGATGCCATAATAGAATTCACATAGGTAAAGATCTCCAAATTAATAAATAGTTTAAACAAATAACGGTGAAATTCCAATACAAATAGTACACAAAAAATCTGGTAAGCGCAACACACAACTTTCATTTACCGCTCTACTTTGAATAGAAATAATTTTCTGGCAATGTTGGGCTATTATAAAATGTTTGAAGTTCATTCTAAACGGAGCTAAAGCTTAAAGCTTTAGAAACATCACTAAAATCACTAAATCACTAAAATAAATAAAGAATGTTGAAATTGGAATTAGTCATTCTGTCAACTGAAAGGATCATATATATATATATATATATATTATATATATATATATATATATATATATATATATACACTGATAGGCAAAAAATTCCACCCAGTTGATTTTTTCATGTTTTCATCTAAATTAAAGGCTCTGGGAAAAATTACAGGATGCATATCTTTCGTTTCTTCTTCTCCACACCTTTTCACGCCCGTCACGTACAGCACTCCACTTGTCCATAGTCCAATGGCTGTGTTCTCGAGCAAAAGCCAGCCGTGTTACTCTGTGAGTTCTGGTCCTCTTACCGGACGAAAAGCCATTAATCCATACTCATTTAATCTTCTCCGAGCAGTACGTTCAGAAATTTGCACACCTCGAACTTCTTCGAGCTGATGAATCGCTTGAACAACGGTAAGGTGCCGGTTTCGTAAAATTCTCAAAGTCAAAAACCGGTCATCCCGTGGTCCTGTTACCCTAGGCCGTCCAGAACCGGGCCTTCTATTGTAAGAACCAGTTTCCCGAAAACTCTCGTAAAGTTTCATATAGAACTCCGATGGCATTAGCTGCATATCTAATGGAACGTCTATCATCAATAAGTGCCACACCACGCGCAACATCCTCAGCACTAAGAGGCATTTTTAAATTTAATATTGAAAAAATTAAAAGCCGGAGACTAAGAAATGTGCTGCAAGAAACGGCACTGAACTAATGATACTGAATAAACATTTTGATTCCATACAAATTAAACATTGGAATCTAGAATCATTTCATTGAATTAAGGATTAAGGGTTATTGTCCTCTATATTAACATTCCTAATTGAATACAAACAAAAATATTACCTATTTATTCATTAAAAACAATAGACCAATCCAAAGCAGAAATATTTTTAGATGAAACCATTTAAAGTACATCTGAATATTTAATCTATAAATGATTATGAATTGTAAGACTATTAGTTATTAATATGAAAAAAACTTAAACATGTAATATCAGTTATGACTTTTCGTTTTTGAGCTAGACTGTTCACACACACACACACAAATACAGACAAAAACCATTTTGCGTTTACATGGTTATTTGGACTCAGAGAACCTCAAAAAGTGTATTTCCATTGAAAACACAGATTCTAAAATTTTCACGACCGCTATACTACACCTTAATATATCACATATATAGGTCAGTGAAAGTAAAAATTGACCTTTAACCTTAAATGCTAAACACTAAATCATATGTGATAAGAGAGTAAGTTATACAACCAGTAGAGATGTATGGAAATTTTCTTAAGTACCAAAATATAAAGAAAAGCTTCACAATCTTACAATTTTTACTAAGAAAAAAAAACCGAATGATACTTATTTGAAAGATTCATTGGTTCTTCAAAATAAGTGAAATTCGTAATAATTCTTGAAATTAATATATAGTTGATATATTTCAAGATATATTAATGAGGAAAAAAAAAATATTTTATGATATTACAATCAATTCGAGCAGCACTTCATTTTTATATTCCTGGAAAATAAATTCAAGACATGATGATTTTCAAAAGTGTCTAAGGAAATAATTTAATATTCCACTTAAGGAAAAGCAATTAAGAGCTCTCTATAATGAGGACAATGTCCGCTTGAAGAGATTTGATCAATAAAGTATAATTATTAAACTTTGATGTATTAGAGGACAATCTTGGATGTTTCCAATTAACGCTCCATTAATATACCGATCTTATATATTGATTAAGACCAATTACACCGTACGATATAAATTAAGGGGGCACTTTATTTATGATCCAAAGCCAACAAATTCCTAAAGAAAGAAAGAAGTTGAAATGATCTCAACCGCAGTGAATGACCTTAAAAAATACAAAATTAGCCAAGTCAAATATGGAAGAAGGGCAGAGAGGCACCCCGCTTGACACTTTTTATACAAGCTCACCACGGGGGAAGCCTATAAACCAATATGTTTCATACCCAATTAATTTTTTTCCGTCTTCGAGTATCGATCCGACGCACCGCAACCAACTCCCTTACCAACCGGCAGTGGAAGGAAATACTTCTTCGAGAATTAACTACCATCTCTTATCTGATGTACTAAATATTGTATACTAAACTCATTCTTTATTTTTCAGTTAATAGGAAATCTAGGGCAACCATTCTACGCAAGCCGTGGTGATCAAATATATAAACGAATCAGTGTACCCAGGTTTAATTGGTTAAATTATATATTGAATAGTTGATAATAAATGCATGTAACAACATATTTAGATTATTTAAAATAAATAATAAATTAATACGTAATTTCATACTACAATATCGTAGGTCCATTTTCAATCGACAAACTACATTTTTTTTTTAATAAACTATTTATTTATAGATCATCACAATGTTCTGTCACTTGGACATTAGATATAGTGAGGTAGGATCACATTCACACAATACGTACAAAAAAAATATTTTAAAAAATAAAATAAAAAAATAACAAATAAATAATAATCAAAAAATATATACAATAATAAAATAAAATAACTTAAAAATAAGGAAATTAAAAAACGCACAAATACCTATATACATTATTTACAATCAGGCGAGGGAACCCCGAGGCAGGCTTGTCCATCCAACTGTGGAGGGAAAAGCAGGACTCCAGGAGAACCTTGCGCTACTCCCTCAACCGCATCACTGGTACTAAAGCCAGCGGAGATAAACTACAAAATAACACGAGCTTCAGTATTCGAATAAGGAAGTAGAGTAGCCCAGCTGGTTAAGTATTATCCATATTTCCATATTCATTTTTGTATTTTAAACTTTTTATAATAATTATTAATTAGTTTTATTTTTATTTACAATCCCTCATATCAATTCTTATTTGTTACTTACTGAAAGCTGGTGTCAATTTGACATTTTGGTTCTTAAAAAGTATTTCATATGAGCCTTTCAGATAACAGAATGCCAACTCAAATTTCAACATTTTTGTCTATTAATTTTAGAAATATTTCTCGACGGAAAATGTATACCTTTCACTGTTCTATATTTCAACACTGCAATCATCTACTCCGGAATTAACTTACTCTCAGTATGTATGGATATTATAAATTTTCCAACTAGAAATATCACTAAAATGACTTAACTCAAAAATGTTTAAATTGGAGTTAGTCATTCTGTCAACTGTCAAGGCTCATATAATGATTTTAACCTTTAATAAATACTTATTTTTATTTTTCACAACTTGTCTTAATTATTTCGGTTTATAACAAAAAAAAAAATATAAAGCTTATAAAAAAATAATTTTTAAAAATTTATCACTTCCAACTTCTTTTTCAGTTCAGGACTTTTTATAGATTATTTTTAAGCAACTTATTAATGTTCAAATTAAGGATGTTAAAGAGAATCAAATTGTTCCCTTCCCCTCTTCCCCCAAATCCAACCTCCCACCAAAAAAAGAAAAATAAATCACCCTTTAAAAAAAAAAAAAGAATATATTATTTTCATAATTAACAGTGGCTACCAGTGTAAGGTAATGGATTTTAACATTTTAAAATTTTTCTGATATCTTCTGAAATATCTATAAATCATTAGGACGTACTATTCTGTATGACAGATATGCTTACACTATAAAGACAGAACATAAGCCCTGTTTCAAAGGAATATTGGATTACTGCCTAGCAGGCGTAGGAGCGACATGTATAACATTCTAAGCACGAGGCCAAACTTAATTTTTTTGTAAGAGGCCTATATAACAAGGCCGTACTGTCAACTAGCGGATAACTGATATTTCATGGCGGGATCGTAAAAGTTTGTAGTGCACTAGACACAAAATTTATTCCGAGCCGAATGCTCACACCTCCATATTATTGTTGTTATAAAACTCAGAGACATATAAATGTTGTAAAAGCAAGAAAATGGTTTTTTTATTAATTAACTACTATATTTTATGTTTTAAATAAATAGCTGTGTCTCTCCTTGCTCATATACTGGAATAGTTCAATGGAATCAAAATTATATAGCCAAGACTTTATTTCCTATCTTTAACGTCTCGTTCTATTTTATTTCACTTAGTCATCAAGACACAATTTAACAATTTCTACTTTAAAAGGTGCATAACTTATACTAGTGGCAACCGGTAAAAAAAAAAAATACAACGATGCAAATTAATATACGATGGTTTATTATTTCCAAACAATTATATATCAAAAATAACATTACTTTCCTTGTAACGTAAGGAAAAAGTAAATAAAAGATAATTCGTAATATTGGCCTAAATATATTTTTTTTTCATCATTAGTGACTTTCTAAGAAAAATAAAGCACATTGCTTCAGTTAATATAACACTTTCAGGATATTTAAAACCAAAACAAAGGAAATAAGCTTTGATAGATAGATAGATAGAAAAATAATTTTATTCTGGGACACAGTCCCTTGAGAATAACAAAATAGAACAAAATTAAAAGATCACATCTGGCCAAAATAAAATCAATCGAAAAAAAGAAATAATGTAAAAAAAATATAAGGTAAACATTCTATATAAAAAGCAACGAAACTATATACAAAACAATTAATACTATGACAAGGCACTTAAAGCTATTTGCACTAGTATACACTTTTAAGAAAATAATAAAGAATTAAAAAATAAAAATGTATCAATGAATCAATCAATGAATTTGTATGTATCAAATTCTCTATTAAAATCAGCTCGAATGGTTAGCAACTATCTGACTGTTCTTGGGATAGGAATTGGAATAGGAGGATTTTGAATTTGGATATGGATGGGGAATGTCGAATTTTGATAGGGAGGGAATTCCAGAAATTGACAGAGCGAACAACAAAGGAATTTTGGAATGAGGCAGATCTGTGAGAAGGCATGTAAAGATTAGAAGGTCGAGATCTTGTGGACAGGGAATGGACTGAGGATTTGAACTGGAGAAGATTGTAGGCGTAAGAAGGACGATGGCTGTTGATGATTTGGTAGAGGAACGTACCTAGGAAATATTGTCTTCGGAAGGAGGGGAAAAGCCACTTTAACTCAGCATAGTGGTGAGAAACATGGGAGTATCTTGGGGCCCCGATCACAAATCTTACACAGCTGTTCATTAGTCTTTTCAGTCTATCACGGAGCTCCACAGAGAGGCCATCATACACCACACAGCTATAGTCAAAGTGGGGGAAAATGAGAGAGGAAACTAGGAGTCTACGCGTATGTTGAGGTAGGAGATGGCGGAAGCGATGGAATAGTTTGAGGGTGGAAATTGTCCGTCGAGAGATATGAGAAATATGGTGATTCCAAAGGAGGTTTTGATCAATGAAAAATCCTAAGTTTTTAACAGAGGAGTAGAAGGAGATTGGCTGGTCATTAAGGTGAAGGATGGGAAAGTCTGGATGGGATCTAAGAAGGGGCTTGGAAGCAATGACAATGGCCTGAGTTTTGGCGGCATTTAACCTTAACCCATTTACATTTGCCCAGGCACTGATTCGATCTAGGTCTTCTTGGATCTTGGCAAATGCCCCCAGTAACTCAGGAGGGGAAAATGATAGGTAGATCTGTGAATCGTCTGCATAAAGGTGATGGGAACAATGGAGAATTGATTTAGGTAGTTCGTTAATGTAGGAGCTGAAAAGGAGAGGAGATATGCTTGAACCCTGGGCAACTCCAGAGGATAAAGAAAGGAAGGCAGATAGTGGTTGGTTGGGTATGGAGACGGGTACGTTGTGAGAGGAAAGATTGAAACCAAGAGATGGAACTATTGGAGAAGGATAATAATTTCAGTTTGTTGAAAAGGATGGAATGGTTAATGGAATCGAAGGCTTTGGAGAAGTCGAGAAGGATAAGGATGGTTAACTTTTTATCATCTATTGCAGTTTGAATGTCGTTGGTGATTTTAATTAAGGCGGATTGTGTGGAGTAGCTGGGACGGAAACCAGATTGGAGAGGATCAAGTTGGTTGGACTTTTCAAGGAAGTTGGAGACTTGGGATTGCCAATCTTTCTAGGGGTTTCGAGAGGTTGGAAAGAATTGAGATTGGGCGGAAATCTTCGGGTGAGGTCGGATTAGAATTTTTATTTAAAGGAAGGACAATGGCTTGTTTCCAAGATGTAGGGAATACTGAATTCTGAAGGGAGAAATTGTAGATGAAAAGAAGTACTGGGAGGATTTCAGGAAGACATAATTTTATTAGTTTGACAGGGATGCCGTCAGATCCTATGGAATTGGTGTGGGATTTCTTTACAGCGGTTAAAAGGTCTGTAGGGGAAATGTCGGAAAAATAAAAGTTATTGTCGTTAAATGGTATCTCTATTGGGAAGTCGGAACAGGAGGATAAAGGAGAGGTATTAGCAACAGATATAAAATGCGAGTTTAGATCATCAGGGGATATTGGAAAGGCTGGAGTAGGGGATCGGGAAGGATCACAAAGGAAGAGTTTACGAAGCAGTCGCCATTTTGATTTTATGTCAGGAGTTGAGGAAAAGGCTTCGTGGAAGTAGAGGGACTTCGCACGCCGGATCCTTGTTTGTGTCAAGTTGCGAAGCACCCTGAACGCTTGGTAGTCATCTGCAAGCCTAGTACGTCTGAAGCGTCTACGAGCAGCGTCGCGCCTCTTCTGCAGGTCTTTAATTTCCTGACACATCCAAGGAGCAGGCCGGTGACGAAATGTAGAGGTTTTGAGAGGGGCATGGGTATTGAGGATATTGAGGAGATTGGTAGTAAGAATATCGACCATAGAGTCGATAGAAGTGCAAGAATATATTTTATTCCAATCTAGGATTTCCAGGTCAGGTAATATTTGTTCTCGTGTAAGGGAATCTAGATGGCGGAAGGTGATAGTTCGAGGCTGAATAGGAGAAGTTTGGATATTATATGTTATTTTTATCAGATCGTGAGATGGCAAAAAGGATACTGGCAGTTGTGAAGAGGAGAGGAGGTTTTGTGCAGAGTCTATAATATAGAAATCTATCCAAGTGTCGGACCTGCTAGTATGGTGAGTGGGAGAAAAAGGAACGATAAAGAGGTGAAGGGAGAAGAATAGGTTTTCTAGATAGGATTTGTCATTGGAGTTAAATAGGAAATTGGTATTGAGGTCACCTGAGATGATTATTCTGGGATAGAGGGGAACGAAATTCAATAGGGTAGATTCAAAGGACGTGTGAAATGGAACAAGAGGAGGACGGTATACCACAGCGTAGAGGAGAGGAGAAGTATTACAAAGGATTTCAACTAATAGGTATTCAATTTGTGGGTGGTTGGAAGATGGGGATAAATCGAGTATTCGGGTCTTCAGGCTATTGTGGACATATATGGCTACTCCACCGCCAGTCCGGCTTACCCGGTCATGACGGAAGAGGTTGTAATTAGGCAGGGAGACAGAAGAGGATGGGATATAAGGTTTGAGCCAAGTTTCGGAGATAGCTATAATATGGTAAAAATTTTGAGTGAAATATTGCAGGAATTCGTCATAGTGCGCGGGGAGGGATTGAGAGTTAACATGGCAGGTGATTAGGGTACTAGACATGAGAAGTATTTGGAAGGAGACAGTCAGAGTTCAGTAGAGAAACACTAAAACAAATAAAAAATACAGAAAAGCTATTACAATTAATGAAAATGAGAAAAAAGAAAGTGTTTAAAGAACCAAAAAATAGAAAGCATATAGTAAATAATACATAGGCTAATATGTGGAAGTGAAGAAATACAACTAAAAGCGAAAATCTTTCTTCGAAGGGAATTTTGTCAGTAGTTATTTTGATAATGATGGAGGGTAGACGAATTCTGTGTAGTCAGGTAAATATATCGAGGTCCGAGGCCTGTTCGATCATGATAACCTTATGCCCGTCCTCTTTTCGACATCGCACCTTTCCAGCGGCAAACCAGCAATATTTGATTTTCCCCGCTGCTTTCTTCTGTCGGGCAAGCCAGTATAAGTGCCTGTTCGTGTGAGTCATCTCCTCTCCCAGATATATCCGGTGGCAGTCATTCTCCTGCCAACCGATATCCCGCGTGGAGAAATCCCTCTTAACTTTTCTTTTCGATATTAAATCGTCTCTGACTGATTGCCTGACAAATCGCACGATGACAGACGGCGGTCGCGGGTCATCTTTCCTGCTTCTGCGGCGATGCACCACATCCAGATCTTCTGCACTAAGCTTGACTCCCAGGCTGGCTCCTACACTGGTCACCAGACCGGCGGGCGTTTCACCAGCTCGCTCCGGTATCCCTCGGATCTCCAGTGATTTGGATAACAGGCCCTGCTCTGCATTATTCAGGCGAACTTCTAGTTCGCCCACTCGGGATTTGAGCGCTTTATTTTCCAGAATAATTTCTTCGAATTTACTGGCTTGACTTTCGAGGTGTTTTTCAATTTTCGCTAATCTTTCATTTACCTCAAAACTGAGCTCCCCATATTTATCGAGGGCTGTTTTAATGTTTTTTACGTCTTCGTTCACGCTTGAATCTAGACGATTTACTGCCGCCAGTATTTCTGAGGCAGACGGCTCAGTGTTGGTTTTTTTGGCCTGGCCGCAATTAGGGCATACCCATGTTTTTTTGTGTGCTTTTAGGGCTTCGATGTCTTTATCGGTTAAGTTGAAACACCTACTATGGTAAATAATGTATAGCTTTGCAGTAGAACATATTAAAAATATTTTTAAAAATTTATCTATGCACCAAATTTTCATGCTTTAACGATTTTTTTTATATTTTAGGAAATTTCGTAAACGTTTAAATCATTATATAACAAAAACTTAAATATAAAATAAAAAGAGGGTATAAAATATACATTTAGAGTTATTCGGAAATCTAATTTTATCAGCCCTCGTAAATTTTTTTCCAGCTTCTTTTCTTTAAGACTTTGACCAAGTTTCATTGAATTCGGTACCTCGGTTCAGGCGCTACAGTCTATCCGACACAGATCTTTCGTCAGCCATTTTGAAAGGGAAGTGCTTTTCGGCGAATTATGTAATATATATATTTCTATATATATATTTAAAGGGCATCGTGTAGAAGACTTTAGCCAAGTTTCATTGAAATAGGTACGTTCGTTTAAGAGCTACACTCTATAGCAACACAGACCTTTCGGCCGACATCTTAAAAGGGTAGTACTTTTAGCATGCTAGATATGGGAAATATTTCCTATACATATGCTTAAAGGGCATTGAGGAGAAGACTTTAGCTAAGTTTCATTGCAATCGGTCCGTTAGTTTAGGGGCAACAGTCTATAGAAACATAGGTTTTTCAGACGCCAACTTGAAATGAAAGGGTGGACAGTTATATAGAGGTAGGAGTATAATCCTCGAGTGACCTCTGACTTTGATCCCAAAATTCAAAAAACTGGTTCCAGGAGTCTCGGAAAGTATGCGCGAAGGGCGGACGGACAAAACTTTATTTTCTCCATTTTCGAGTTCTACGTATTCTAAAACGTAAAATCTCAAATTATGAAGGGGATTAAGTTTTTTAACTTTTTGGACAGTTACAATGGTTCAATATTGAAAATAATAGACAAAAATTTAAAAAATCTCTAAATAATTTACAATAATTAAAATAATTTTAAAATGAAATTGTTTTTGCGTAGTTATATCGTAATGTTAACAATGCGAATTTGTACGCCTAGCTCACAAAATCACTAGACCATTCCATGAATCTTCAGAATTATTAGGAGTCAAAGTAAATTTTATAATACTCATGAAAGTAAACCAACGATTCAACGTCCAAATTCAACTATTTGTCGGGAAAAAATAAATAAATGCCTCGTAATTTTTTTATTTTAAATGTTTCGGATTTGATTTTAAAAACATTTTTGCATTTTAATATGATAATTACACAATAATTATGGTGATAGATGGCTGGCTTTATTGAAGTAGATGGTTCCTCTGGCCACTACAAAATAAACTTTTTACCAGGTTCTTCAATTACTATGTTGAGGAAGGGCCAAAGAAAAGTGCAGTTGAGGTCATTATATATATATATATATATATATATATATATATATATAAATATATATAATCTAAATATCAACAATACTTACATCTGTAACAAGTACGATTGCTTTAGATTCGCTTCACTTAGCAATGGTGTATCGGCTTTGTCCTTTGAAACGATACAAAGCCACCACTAGACTGCACAGTTTGAAGCCACAACTTGAGCAATCAATACCAATAACTGGAACTAATTACAAAATAAATGGACGTGGTGTTAGCTCTACAAACAGATTCGGGGAGCAATTATTTTACTTCTGCCGGCCACCGCTCTCTCTTCCCAACTAATTAGTTTTCCCTCAATGGAAAAATATACATTGAGTCTATTTATGGTAATGTACATCACCCAATTCATATCGGATTTATCGAATGACTCCGGAAAGTAGTATTGCTGCATCAATGTAAAAAAAAAAAATTAATTTTTTTTTAATATTCAAATTATTACAAAACAGTTTACTATTCCCAAACAGGTTTATAAATAGATAATATGACATGTCACGCATACTTTCCCTACCATTTTAGAGGAAATTTTGGGTACAAAAGGTATTTGGTAGTTGGACTACTTTTTTTTATAAGTGTAAACTTCTTTAGGCGCCTTTTGCACCTTTTTTGTGGAGAGTGGACCAGATTTAGTCGTTAAATCTCCGATGTGTAACGGTAGAGTAAAGTAAAATAAAAGCAAAATAAATGCTCGACTAATTGGAGTATTTTTGCATACATGTATATATATATATATATATATATATATATATATATATATTGGAATAATAACAATACAATCTGCCACAATCAACCTTAGGTTGAGGATTAAGGTTCTATGTGTACATTCATACTACTACAGCCAAATTGAGAATAAAGAAAAAATCTGGTGTGTCCACTCAAACGACTTTCCTACCTATTTTCGAAAGTTGTTATATCTTTAAATATTCAGACTGAAATTTGGTCCGATTGCATTACTTTCCTTACCTAGTATCGGTAGGAAAGTAATAAGCTAAAACATGTGTAAAAATAGAATAAGCTGTATTATCGCTAATATAGGTTCGATTCCGATGATTTTTGTTTTGTTTTGTTAGTAATTTAATTACTTTTGAAAATTTTTATTATAAATTTTACCATATAATATATACTTAGGGAGTTAGGCCCCATAACATTTTTCTTTTCTTTGTAACTTTTCTACCTGAATTTTCTCGGGAATTTAGTCTATATACGAAAATTGAAATGACAATTATTAGAACATTATAGGAAAGTTTCATCAAAATCGTTACAGCCGTTTTCGCGCTACAGTCAATATAAAAACATGTTTTTGATTTATTGCGCGCAAGCTATTAAAAAAAAAAAGAAGCAACAAAATCAGTGCCCGAGTAGTTACCGAGAAAATCTTGGCACAGACAAACCGACAGACAGACCAATGGCTAAAAATGTGTTTTTCGGACTCAGGGGGCTCTGAAACATATAGATCCGTCGAAAACCGCTTATCGGAAATTTGACCCGGTTGCAATACTTTCCTTACCTAGTATAGGTAGGAAAGTAATAATAAGAAAATATGTAACCAAAAAATATACGCAATAAAAGAATAACCAAATTATAAAATACTTTTAAAAAGAAAAAACTACTTAAAAAGAAAAAAAGAATGAAAAAACTACTTTTGACACATTCCTATATGAAATATTTACATTCAGCCTGGAGAATCTTGAACCATTCTTTGCCGTTCTCGTGTGAAAGGCAAAGCAGGGCTCAAATAGATCCCAGCGCTTCTCTTCCAATCGCATCACTGTCTGAAAGTCAGTGGAGGCTGAGAGAGCCTCATACACTCAGGACCTGAGTGGACTGCCCACTGCCAGAATTCCAATAGCTTATTTACAAAAGGTCTCGGGGTCATTGCGGTTTCAACCTTCGTGGGTTGGGGCTGGAGAGGGATTGTTGCTCAGGGATTCAGATGATGGATAAGTTTTTGATGGAAGTTTGAGGATCTGGATGGAATTAGATCAAGGACAAATGAGATATTGCGATAATGATGTAGGGTTTGATTTGTGACGTAGTATGGGTCATTGACTATTGTTCGAAGGACTTTGGATTGGATTCGTTTGAAGATTTTTGCATATAGATTAAAATATTTCAAAAACTAAAAATTGGGCCTGCATACTGTAAGCGAGGGAATCGTTCAGCAATTCATCCTCTCTGTAATGGGCTATAATTCAAACTTGAATCTTAATGCGACGCTGTGTTAGAGAGGCGAAAGCGAAAAAATAATGTCGAAGACCAAATGATAACTAGTTTTATTCAAGATATGGATTAAAATATCTCAGAAACTAAACATCGGACCTGCGTAAGTGAAGATTGTTCAGAAATTCATCCATTTAATGAGTTATTAATTATAATTTATATTTCATATTATTAATCTCACCTTTTGGATATTTTTACGTCTATCTTGTGGTCTAAAGCACACGCCATATTTTTTTTCTTTTTTTTTTTACTTTTTGTTAAGAAATATAGACAATAATCTCGATTGCTTAATCTTAATGCAAAGTTTCTGAGGGATGGAAAATCAAAATCGATTTGCAGTATGACGTTCTAAAAGTGTTCGGTAAAGATCCCTATCCATCAAATTATTACAATCCGTCTGAAACTTCGTGAATGGCTTTTTTATTCTCAAAAACGGTACATTTTCAATCCGGAGATTGGTAAACTTTGTCTATTTAATGAAGAACTAAAAGTTTACGAACACCTTATGTACTTTATATTTCAATCGTAACGTTATTTGATCACAAAATTGAGAATTGGAGTGGTCTACAAAAATACTGAGCCGTTGGCATGATCTCTACCCCTAAAATGTCAAAATAACGAGATTATGTAGGCCACTCTTATTTCTTGAATTCGTGATCAAATTATTGTACGATTCAAGTGGAAAGCAAATATTTATACATAAGTCTTTAATAGCTCATTATAGAATAGAAGAATCAACTTTATTCTGGGACAAAGTCCCTTGGGAATAACAATATTGTAGATAAAAAATAACATACTATCTGGTCAAAATGCATATAATAATAAAAAAAACTAAAAATAAGTAATAACAGAAGGATTTACATAACTATACTGATATATTAAAGACATAATGTGAGCAATAAGGTTAGGACCTGCAAGATAGTTACTTAAAACAATAAACTATGGAATGTTAAGTGAAATTTGAAATGAACGACAAATTACTTTTGTTGTCATACTATTGCATTAATGAAAAAAATAATAATAAAAGAGTGGATAAATTTTTACTTTAAATTATTTACATATGTACTTTAATATGTTCAAAGAATACAATGATAGTATTGTAAACATTATACAAGTCCTATATAATCTAAATCCTAAGATGTAGATTGATCGGTGAAAATAAAAGAAAATATACATATAGACGAGAGTATATATATATATATATATATATATATATATATATATATATATATATAATATACATGATAAATGGCTACCCAGCGTCTGATTGAATTGTAAGGAGAAATTTTAAATATGAATAAGGATAGTGCATGGCGGATTTTAAGTGGGATGGACTTCCAAAAGGTGGTGGAGCGGACAATAAAGGAGTGTGGAAATGAGGCCGATATGTGGAAAGGGGTATAAAGGTCAGAAGGACTAGATCTTGTGGGGAGGGAGTGGATAGATGACTTGAATTGAAGGAGATTGAATGCGTAGGACGGACGATGATTATAGATTATTTGGTAAAGGAATGTACCTAGGAAATATAGTCTTCTGAAGGAGGGAAAGAGCCACCCTAACTCGGCGTAGTAGTGGGAAACATTAGAACGTCTCGGAGTTCCATTGACAAATCGTACTAACCCATTCGTGATTCTTTTCAGTCTGTCTCCAAGTTCCGATGAGAGGCCACCGTACACTATGCAGCCGTAGCCAATGTGGGGGAAGATTGTATTAACTCATTTGATCAGAAAACGTTCCATTTCTGATAATTATAATAAATAAATAGATCAGATGTAGGTTTCTATAATATAAAGCTACTCATGAAGTTTTTGACGGATGCTAATAATTTGATAAAAAAAAAAAAGGGTCTGTACTGAGGACCCTCTGCAATAAATAATCTTATTTGAATCTTTTTTTTTTTAGAAAATTTAACTATCTTTGATATATTTAATTATTTTCCCTAAAAACTGTGTACTTTTTGAATCATTGAAACAAAATCTTCATTCAGTCACACTCTTTCCAACATCTTTTCGGGGAAGTATATTACGTACATTAATTTAAAGGGTTCCAATGAGAAGACTTCAGGCAAATTTCAGCAAAATCGTTTAGGCGCTGAAGGTTCTTAGGCCGCCACATTGAAACGAATGATCGGATGGTAATGTCGAGTTTCGAAGATCACCGTCGGGTAACCTCTACTATTGATACTAAATCTCAAAATAATCGGTTCATTAGTCGAAGAAAAAAACGTGGACGGACCAAAAATTTTGTTATTTGATTTTCAGAATTTTGAGGGAAATTTTATTGGTCGATTGCAAATGTTCGTCAATGACAAAAAATAATCCAAAAACATTCAATTGTATAAACAAAATTACTAAATAATTCATCAGCTTACAACTGTAATTGTTGCAAATAATGAAGTGGAAAATTGATGATGAAACTGTTTGAAAGCGTTCGATTCTTCATTTATTCATGGCTTTTAGGCCAGGTGGAGGCACTGGAAAGGTGGAAACAAACCACTAGGCCACTACGGTATGTCGTACAGTTAAGTGATGGCCACCTTTTAGTTTCTACTACTGGAGAACCTATTAATAATAAATGCTGGTTCCTTCATTATAAAATCCTTTAATCGAGTCTAATGGAAGTAGACTCCGGAAGAAGCAGGTTAGAAGTAAAGTTTGGTAGAGAGCATTTACATTGGACAAGAATTGGTGCCAACATTTATTTGTACTGGTTGGTGTAAACATTTCGTTTCAGTTCGTAGAAGGGTTGCATCGATTGAGAGCGTAGTCTTAGTTTATTTAGTTAATTATTTTTCTGATTGAATGCATTTGAATACAATCAATACATGTTTTTAAAAAAATCAACTTTACGTAACTGATCTATCACATACCATAACAGAACATGAAGTATCCTGAAGTAAATACTTAATCTAGCATTTTCAAACCATGGTTATGATTATAGGAATATTTGTTATCAGAAGGATACTAAAGAGATCTGAAAAATTGTGTTCCTTACTAATGCAACATCAGTGTTACAATCACTCAGATTGAAGTGGAGCAAACCATGAGAAAACTAGCCAAAGATCTTGAATAATTGATGTCCTTTCACAAGAAAGTTGTTTTGCAATGGATCTCTGGACATTTCGGCATCTCTATAAATGAAAGGGCAGGTCAGCTGGCGAAGGAGAGGACCTTGAGTCCACAGTTTGACTGTAATATCAATCAAGACGAGATTAAAACAATTAATAAAGTAATATTAACCAACGTTGGCTCAGAAGTCATCCACTTCACGACCACAGAGGTGCTTTCTACGGACTGAATCGACGATAGCAGGTCTTTATCTTTCGCTTGCGAACTGGGTTCAACAAATCAGCACTTGTCCCCTCTGCGAGTACGATCAGGGTGAATAGAAGCAGAGCATATACTGCTAACGAGCAGGATCTACTCCCAGCAAAGGAAAGTGATCTGGTCCTCTCCAACTGAAGTGAAAAGAAAGTTATATGAAAGCATGGAGGACCTGAGGAGGACTACCGAGTTCTTCATTTTAGTTTCTGACTGAGTAATATAAGGAAGAACGCAGAAGAAGAATCATCGTTTCTTCTATAAATAGATAAACCTGAATTAGACCCGAAATACAGATTTTATGTATAGCAACACTGTGGATACGTTTCTGGCTATTAGCTTTTCTAAGGCGAGTCGGGATTCCAGAAACAGAATTTGTGTGAATTTAATATGAATGATACTGATATGATAATGATATATTGCTATTCCTACTGCTTCCAGAGGCAAACCAATATAATTAAAAATTTACTGATTATACCACAGACTACACAGCAGCGATATACTAGATTTTTTAGTAATTATCAACAGAATTCCTTTACAAGGGTATCGTTTTACCAATTGAATATTTTAACTAAATGGTAAAATGCAGGGAAAAAAATGAAAGAATCTATTTTTAAATAAATAAAATCTATTTGTTTAAACATTCGAAATATACCTGGAAATATAGCATTAGTGATGCGGATGTGGACATAACTAATCACTCCAGTATTTTTTAGATTGCCAATACGGATTTTTATGCGTATGTTTAGAATAAATACGACGACTAAACTTATGGAAGGAATATGATTGAATCGTCAGTAACTTCCTCCTGCTATCTGGTGATGTAATGTCATTTCGATGTATCTTCTTAACTGCTTCATTCGTCTTTCCAGCTACCCAGTTCTCCCTTTTCTAATAGGCCGTTCCCGAAGAACTCTTCCTTCAATGAAAACCCTTCTCCTAAGCGATCCTCTAACCTACTCCTTGTTCCATCTAAAAATATTTTCATCTAATTTTTTCGAATTCTTTTCTAGTTCCACCTCCCTCTGTAGAATTTTGAAATTGGTTCGGCTCTTTTCGATCTTATTAAACGAATCTTAATGGTTCCATTCGCGGTTAGTCGGGAAGAAGTTATTTAAACCAATTGAATTAGTTACTGCCATATTCTGTGTTGGCAATGCTCCTTTCTTCACTAGACTCACATTGTTTATTTTTAGTTATTGATTAATTTATTCCAATTCACACATCACCCCCCTCGAGGCATAGCGCGTGGGAGACAGGATTTACATTGAAATAAGAATTAGTGTGAGAAAGAGACCTTTTGCTGAAATCTGATATTGTTCCTTAAGTCTTGATGATGGGTCTCGTTGTGTCCAGTCGGTAAATTCTAGTTAACTATTTCTAAGCTATCAGAGAAAGCTTGACCTGGCTATCTAGGGATAGCTTTGTCCTTTTATCCTTTGAGTTATGAGAATTGTCAATACAATACATGATTCACCAATTGGAATATTTAACAGTCTCAATTATTAATATAAATGTTAAATTAACATTATTATTATTATTAATAGAAAAATTTCATAAATCGTATCAAGAATTTGGAGTAAATGATAACAAATTCTTCATGATTAATTTACTTTATCACTTCCTTCGATAGTATTTAATTTTTTTATTTCCTGTTATATTACTGTTTACGTCTTTGATCCCACAATGAATTTCTTTCCTCTGCAAATATTCGTTTTAAAGTTATTTTTTCAGTCAATAGATGTGTTTAAATATACATGTATTATCTTTAAAAGGCGGTACTTTTCATTTCCCAATGAATTGCTCTTCAAATTGATTTCAGCGGTTGAAGTTGAGTTGAGTTGAGCCCCTTCTTATCGCAGAGAGAAGGTACTCGTTTAAGCCCGACCGAAACCATGAAATGACCCTAGGGTCTAATCAAAGTTCTAATACAGTGACGGGGGTCAATATTTATAGTAGAGCCTCATCCGATCGGGGATTGAAGCACACACCCTTGGTCCCCCTACCCAGCCACCCATGGGCATGGCCAATATTTAACCAGCTGTGGGTGTTTTCTGCTTGATAAAGCAACAAACAACTTCACTTTTTTAGACTTCATCCTCAGGTCGGGCCCGAATTAAGTTCTAATAATCTCTGAAAGGAAAGAAGGAAACACAATTCATTTAGAGAATTTAATTCTGATACTGATATTCAGAAGAACCTAATTAATAATTCCACAAATATATATTTTATTATTTTAAATATTATCCCTTTATTAATACGATGAAAATTACCTATGTCATGTGTTTTTTGGTTTGCTGATTCCGAAAAAAATGTATAAAAAAGTCATAAAAAATAGGTCACCTTATTTGTTATTTAATTTTTTTTCGGTTTTCTGATCGTATTATCTTACGATTCAAGTGGAAAGAAAATTTGTATTCATGAAATTTTAGTACCTAATTAAATAAACAAAGTTTGCCAATCTCCAATTTGAAAACGTCCAAATTCCGAGAATTTTCGTTGATAAAATATTTTTACGTTACGATGAGACATTAACGGATCTAGGATTAAATTTTGGGTGGGCTTCAGGTGGGCTTCATTTTTTTGTATGTGTACGAATATATTAGGATAATTATTTTGGAAGAAATAAAGGAACTAACTATCTATATCAAATAGTGTTTAAGTGATTCTTTAAGTCCTATTAAATGTAATTTTTTGGGCGTATAAAGCTTAGTACCTGTTAATGAGCTTAAAACTGACTATAATATAATATACTGACTATATAAAAATTGACTATAATATAATATACTGACTATAGATAAACTGACTATAATATAATATACTGACTATATATAAACTGACTATAATATAATATACTGACTATAATATAATATACTGACTATATATAAACTGACTATAATATAATATACTGACTATATATAAACTGACTATAATATAATATACTGACTATATATAAACTGACTATAATATAATATACTGACTATATATACACTGACAATAAAAATGACTGGTACAGTGTCTATTAATAGCACATTTACCATAAAATATAAAAAGTTAATGAATCAGGAATTAATCTGAAAATATTTTCCATAATAATTAAGTAGCTTGTTGATTGAACGAATCCTACATTTTTCAGTATTTCAACGACTTATTTTTTATTCTCAAATTTATTTGTAATTTACCACTGTAAAATAAAGAGTATTGTACCAATGTAAAACTTCTCCACTATTTCACCAAGCCCTACGATCTTATCTACTTGAGCCAAACTAATAGTACAAAATGAATTCATCAACTTAAGACAACTTACTTAACAAGATAAGGAAATGCAGTAATCTTGAACTATTGGTGGTTAAATTGGACACCTGGAATATTTATACAAAATTTAAAAAAAAAAAAAAAAAAACATAACCGGTAATACTATCAATTTTATTACTTTCTAGGCTTCAGATCTTTAATTAATTTCTATATTCTCTTACGTTACAAAACTTTAACCTTTAACCCAAAACGTCCACTTAAACAAAATATATAAAACTTGTTGCATTTCGACACTATAATATACTGTGCTTAATTAATTAATTAATTAAGCCTTTGCTTAATTTAAATAGAATGTAATGACTACACAGTTGCAAATGTGGTTTTATATTGATAGATAAATAAAATATATATGTGTGTGTGTGTGTATTATAGATTCCTTTTCCATCTTTCACGAGCGACGGATTTTCAGGAATGAGATATCTAACGAAAGCGAATTTCATGGAAAACTAAAGAATTACACACTGTAATGTGTACACATGTTTTGGTATTATATTTCGAATAAGACTTAATTCCTCCCTCTCATAATGCACTGTATTTACTTATTTCCACATTATATCCTTCACTGACTAAAATACTACGAAAACTATTCCACGAGAAAACTAGTTTTGTTCATATTGTTAATTTTAAATCTTTATTTTACAGATGTCCATGACAGAGAAGCGAAAAAAACAAAACAAATATAAGATGTTAAAATTTATGGAAATAATGATTTAACAGTCATCAAAAAATCATAGCGCTAATTGGATAATATCCAGTCCATTGTACGACAGTGTTTCAATAGTATCAACCTAACGTTCCTATCATTCAGTACATTTGTATTTTATTACTTCGTAAAAGTCAGTATGAGGGTTGTCTTGTCAAATGGCGGAACTAACGACGTAGCTTTTGGCTCCCAATCAGCTTTCTTATTGCCTGGGGTATCGTAATATCTTGGAATCAAAGGGCTTGCTCATGTTTTTTGATAGCTCGCTGATTATTAGACAGTATCGTAGTAATGAAGTTCCTAATTATTTTGGATTTTGTTTATTGTTAGTAACTCGTTTTATTACCTGAATGAAAAATTACAAATCTAAACACAGTATAGGTCTAGGAAAAAAAATGTTTGAGAAGACTTTGTTTAACCAATACACTTATATCATATATATTTTTGAGGGATTGGAACTGTATTCGATTACATAATAGATACAAAATCGAGAAACAGTCATTTCAAGATTCATTAATGTTGCCGACGTTTCAATCCAAACATTTGAATTCAGAGCACCAAATCCTTTTTCTTTTCCTTCCAGATCCTTTTCATTTTTACTCATAGGTGTTTCGAAGCTGGAATCGAACATCATTTTACGAATATCAGCCTCACCGAAAATTACTTCTTTCAGTTCAGCTTAAGATTAATTTAGATAAATGAGGAAATTGTCTACATAAATATTTAAGGCAATCACCATCTTTAGGAAAAGCTTTTACAAATTGTTTCCAACTTTATGTGTAGTGGTGGTAGAAGAATCTTTTTTTGGATCTACTAATGTTGTATTCAAAATTTTCTCAACAGGATTCAAAATTCTTCTTTGTTTTTAGGACCACTGTTAATCCCTTGCTTGCTCTTCTGTTAATCAATCGCATATAAAACATGAAAACTTTGAAAAACCCCTTTTGACCAAGGAGTATGGAGAAAACTTTTAAATCTCCACATAGCATTCCATCATGAGCTGTATAGTTAATTTTCTGTGAAATTATATTAAGACTTTCGTAAATTTGTTTAATATAGACTAAATGAGCAACAGGCAACCTTATAATATTAAAATTTGCTCCCAACTTAATATAATTTAAGTAATTGAAACAATTATTTTCATATTTTGAATCATAATTTTTTTTTTTAAATACTAGGGAATACCTTGTCGGCCTAACGGCGAAACAATCCCATTTTAGAAATTATACAACTGCTCATTTAATTGTACTATTCATTGCTCAAATTGTATAACTTTAATTTACGTGTATTCTGCAGTTGAGATTGTATTATTTTTTATCAACATAAAATATTCTGAACGAAACTTCAGAATGAGATACATCACTCGTTATTGCCAATTTATATTATTATATAATTGTAATTATTCTTATTGCCAATTTGTATCCACAATATATATTCAACCTGTCTAGCTTCATGTAAGCCCAATAATAATTTAAGCCTTTTATTTCTAATGATGTAAAGATGGTTGACCGTGATATAATATGAGAAGGAATTGGTCGGGAGGTGTAGTAAAATAAATACCAAATTTTAAAAAAATAGTATTTTTTAATTATTACGCCAACGTTTCGACCCACCTTGCAGGTCTTCATCAGGCCTACAAAAGATACAAAATATAAATGGTGAAAATAAAATAAATGAATTATAAGTAGATATTAAATAAGAAACAGTTGTCTGATAAAGAAATAGTAAGACGACATCAGAGATATAGTGGGTGACAATGTAGTTAAAATATCAAGTATTATGTATATAGAAGATACGACCAAAAATAGAAAAAAGTATGAATAAAAATAACTAAATTTTTCTATGTCGTTATTTTGACATTTTGGTGGTGAAAGTCACGCCAAACGGACCAATATTTTTGTAAGCACCTATTTTCAACTTTGTGATAATTATGATTGAAGTGAAAAATGAATGTGTTTTCAGTAAATAATTAAACAAACTAAGTTTGCCGATCTCCATATTGAAAACGCCCCTATTCCGAGAATTTTCGTAAATAAAATATCATGAAGTTATTCATGAGGTTTCAGGTGGATGTTAATAATTTGATATAAATGAGTCTGTCCAACGGACTAGCAGTAGAAATATGTGTACACGTGTAAGGTATGTGGAAAATTGGAAACAGTAACGATATCATAATACAAGAAGAAGGGAGATCAGCTTTACTCATGGACAACAAACAGAATTACAATGATCTCGTGTATCAAAACTGACATGAGAAAATTACCTGCGTAGGTAACTCCCTTAGTGTCAAAGCTTGTCTCCTCTATATCACGGAGCTAATGGGCTAGCTTTGGCCAAAGTCTCACGGAGAATATTGCCAACAGAGATAATTAAGTCGTGATTTTATCGTCTATTATAAAGTTAAATTCTGTATTGAGTTAAGAAGTTCTATATATTTTTCTGAAACATTACAATCACTTTCGTAAAAACTTCTTCCCCATTCTTAACTGAGGTATTTTGAATAGGTTCTGTACGAGCTACTTCAACTACCTTCAGTTTCAACTCATGGAAAGTTTATTATATTTAGAGTAAACAACACAAAACTGTTTTAAGTTTTTAGAACAACAAAAATTATTTACCTCTAAAATCTATAGAGTCAAAGTCATGTTATCACAAATTGCAATTTCAAATTTAAGAGATTATGTTATATTTAAATAATATATTTATATTTTAGCAACGCGTGATTGTGTTTAGGTTCCAATAACACTATCTTCGTCCTTTACAAAAGGATTTAAAACCTGTGAAGTTTTACAAAAATACGTTAATTATTGTAGGAGAATCATAAACTACGACAACGAGGGAATACTAATTGTTTGGTTTATGTATTAAATAACAAAAAGAAGCGAAACCTTTTTTAAAATTAAAGTGATGAAAAATAAGAGGTGATCATTAAACCTAACTTCCTAATCCTTTCTGCTTATCAGTTTTCACGGGCCTTAGTTCGTGTACGTTTAAAAGAATTTAATAAATAATATAGGTTTACATTTTCAATTGTTTTGTAATTTTAACTTAATTTTATGAAGGAATACCGATTTTACTTAATTTGTCTTGGAAGGACTTTAGAAATAGATAACTAGTAAAGAAAGTACGTGTTTCTAATAAATTTGCAATATACGAATCTTTTTAAAATACATAAATAGAATTAAGTCAGGAAAGAAGTGGTGGATTGATTTGTTTGTATTAGAACTGCATTTAATCTACATCTGTCTAGTATGCGATTGGATATAGAATTTTTTTAAAAAAAAAGAAATACAAATATATCTTTTTTGAGAAACTCTTAATCCCAGACGAACTTCACCATTTGATTAACTACGACGAAGTACATAGAATATCACTTTCGTTAATCTAAATATAGAGAAACATTCTGGGTGGAAAACCAATTTGCTGGGAATTAGGCGTTTCGTCCCCACTGAGATGTAATCTAAAATTACAATGTAATTCAGAAGACAGCACTACACCATTTAAGGCAATCCAGAAAATTTATTATAGCTTACTTAACTAAGCCAGCTAAAGGAAATCGACCAAAAAATACAGCATTCAATAGTAATTGTTTATTTTAGAACGGAAATATTTAGTGAATTTTTTTTCGTCGGACTATGCCTTTTTAGTTTGGCTATTCAGAGTGTAAACTCTAGGAGGTAATCAGTTATAAGATTGGTAACTTCAAATAAATTATTTTAATTTTTTTAAATTAAAGAAACGAAAACGAGGTAAAGTAATGACACATTTCCCGGAATGAGAACAAAAAACTTCAAAGAGAGGAATGTTCATATTTAAGAATATTAAGAATGGAATGTTTTTATTTTTATATTTTAAAATGAAACGTTTTTGTTATTATTATTAAATCATTCTTTTATTTAAGAGTTTTAAGAACAGGGTATTTTATTTGTGATACCTACATGAGTACTAAGTTTATTGAACAAGATGAAACGAACGCAAACAAATATTTTTTAAAATGATATGAAGATGGTTGATAGTATATTTTATTACATCACCAAACGTTTGGACCTACGCTGTAGGTCTTACTAATATACAAATAATATATATTAGTTATATAATCATATATATAAATAATATAAATATAATATAATATAAATATATAAACAATATATTTTAATTATAGAAAGTTAGAGCATATGTATGTAGATGACGATTGACAGTCAGTTCAATTTGGAAAGGAATTGGATTATATTATCATATTATAATCTATCACCTTTCCAAATTGTTGTGAATGTCAATTGTCATCTAAATATACTGTAACTTTCTATAATTAATACATGTTTTTTATGTATAATTAAATAACTAATATATATTGTTTGTATCTTATATAGTCCTGAAGAACATCTAAACGTAGGTCGATACGTTGGACAATGTAATAAAAAATAATTATATCATATTATAAAATATAAAATATTTATAATTATAAATTATATTACATAATATAGTAATCTTTGACCGCTGACCCGACTAACTTTTTCTGATTTTTTTTTTTAAATAATTAATTAGCAATAAATATGAAACAGCATAAAACAGACATTCGAGGCGTTTTTTGATCCTGATGTAGAAAACATTTGAGACAAATAAACAACAAAAAAACTAAAGATTCAGACGTTTAACGAGCAACGTTTTATATTTGCCATAAAGCCGGATTTTAAACTTAAATTACATTCTATGTATCAATCATTTTCATAACAGATTGAGTAGAATATGATGAAAATCGTGTTGAGTGATGTCACATCCAAGCAAAAAAAACTGCCATTTTAATCATGAGTCATCTTTTATTGATCTCCTGTAAAGCGAAAAAAATATATATGGTTAGACCATACGTCGGCATAATCCTGCAATGGTTAGTAGATGGAGGCCACCTTGGCAAGGGATTAGTTGGCAAGAGGACTAGAAAGCCTGAATACCCGACAAGTTCACCCCCTAGTAGTACCGTTACTGGTACCAGTATGTTCTTAAATTATATACATATATCATATGCAAAAAAAAAATTACTGGTTTACTCTGTTGTCATTTTATTTTATCCTCTCATGTACAAAATCTCGAGCTGAAAATTTACTCATATCTGTTAGTTTGGGCCGGATATAGTTAATTTATATTTCAATCAATGAATAGTAGATTTCTTATTATAGTCAAAATGTTATGGCAATATTCGATAGTTATTCCACTGAAAGAATTAAAGAAGCACTTTAAGAAGACTTAGAAGGTACATTGTTTTTGCTGATGACGAAGAATTGCAAACGGATAAAATAAAAAAAATAAAAAAATCCCGCAAGTCAAAGGTCACCAAGCAGGCAACAAGACGATGTTGATTTATTAATTGTAGCATTTACTTGTCTTTCGGACAAGATTCTTTAGTTGTTAGAGAAGACATTTTAGTTTTAATGGCGGATTTAGTTCCATAGAATGTATTCGTTTGCAAATCTGAAATGGTGAAATGAGAACAGCTGTATTTCCCGAACATCAAGATAATTTAGAAACATTTAATTTTTACTTGATGAGATAAGTGCTTGTAATTCCGCTTGTGCTCTGGACAGGAGACAAATTTCGGTGTCAAAAATACACCAGCAGAAAAAGAAAATATTGCTGATGCCACAGCCACTTTCCTTGTGGTCGTTCATTTTGGTGGCTTGGAGACCTCTTTGTAATGTGGTATCTTCGCCTTGCCAAACCGCTACAAATACTAAATTCAATTTGGCACGCCTACTTCCAATCGGTGAGTGGGGTATGAAATCAAAAATTCCTGAACCGGCATTTCTGTACATGATTCCGTGCTATGGCTTATGGCAACAATAGCAGCTGCACAAAAGTAGGACTTCGATACTCCATTGTGGATTCGAATCCGGTGATAATCCATCTGGAGTTGAATCTGAAAAAAGTCAAGTTAGACATATCTGCCTATTGGTGGAATTGATGAATTGAATGAATAAGCTGCCTTTCGACCAAACATGATTACTTCATTGCAAAAACATTACTTTTTTATTTTATATTTATTTATTGATGATATTTACAACTGTATTACAAGTAAAAATACATTCAGTAAATGTGAACAAAATAATATAATAGCATGAAATCATTTGTTGAGAAACTACCCACTGGTAGCACTCTAAAAATGTATTTACAAAAGGAGATCTCGAGGCCATCTTACTGTATTACAAGTAAAAATACATTCAGTAAATGTGAACAAAATAATATAATAGCATGAAATCATTTGTTGAGAAACTACCCACTGGTAGCACTCTAAAAATGTATTTACAAAAGGAGATCTCGAGGCCATCTTCTTTTCAGACGCCTCGGAGGGTTGTCAGGGATCGAAAAGGAAGCAAGGTTAGAAACGAGAGGGTTAGGATGGTTCTGAAGTTTGTTATGGAAGAAAAGGTATCTGGATTGGGCCAGGTCAAAAACATAAGGAACATTAAGGTCGTTATGGATGATTTTGTTTGTGACAAAGTAAGGAGCTATGAGGATTTTACGAAGGATTTTGATTTGTAAGGATTGGATACGAGAGGAATTCGATGGCTTAATGGAGCCCAATTCCGTAAGTCCAAATAGGTCTTATTGTAGTTATGTATATGAGTCTTTTGTAATTGACTGGGAGCTTAGATCGTTTGTCTAGTAAGTGCTGGAGTAGTCGGAAACGTCGAGCTGTTTCTTGTCGTTTCAGTCTGGTATGAGGATTCCAAGTTAGACGTTTGTCTAAGTGGAGTTCAAGGTATCGAATTTGTTCAACAGGGATAAGTGGGGTATTATTAAAGGATACTGTAGGACAAAAGGACATAAGTTTACGACGAAGGGTAAAGGTGATTTGATGGGATTTATTGGAATTTATTTTGATCCTCCAGTTTTGAAACCATTCTTCAAGGTTTGTGATGTGTGATTGAAGGGTTTGGGATGCAATTCTTGGGTCGTTATTAATTGATAGGACACATGTATCATCGGCATACGTGGTAATGACAGTGTTAGGATGGGTTGGGATATCAGCTGTATAAACTGTGTAAAGGACCTAGGATACTACCTTGAAGAACACCAGCGGACTGGGAAAAAAGGGATGAATAGGCATTATTATGATTTACTTTGAAGGAACGGATAATGAGGAAGTATGTAGGGTGTAGGAATTTACGGAGTTTGTAAAGCAGTCCTGGGTGTCAGACTCGATCAAAGCAAAAACATTACTAAAACTTTTTTCATTATTCTATGGTGATTTTCACTTTGTGGAATAATTTACTTAATTTTGTTAAAACATCTTCACTAAACAACGACCATTAACTATCCTCAACACAGAAAAATATTTTTATATACTTGTTTTCTTTTCGGAAACGTCTCACATAATATAATATTATATTTATATTCATCTGGCTAATCATTCAATTGAACTAACTATAAGTAGTTTTTATTTATTATTATACATCACCACCCTGAGCCTCGGATGGTCTAGATACGTAGCATTCAACGTGCTTTTATCAATCGACTTTCACCTATACCCAACTTCACAAGATCGGTCTTAAGCGCAATACTTTTCAATTACCACCGGGAAGCTCTTGGTCAGACAAGATTCGATTGAATGAGGAATTGGAAATTAAGAGAAGAGAGAGCCGAGGAATCGCTAATAATAAACATATATAGAAAAGAAATGATGTGGTCCGCCCATATAAATAGAATGTCGATCGACAGATTGAAACAAAACGAAAGCAACCACGGAGAAGACCGAGAAATAAGTGGAGGACTTTTCGTCCGATCTTGGCATAGGAAGCATAGGATTCATTTTGAGGGAGTATAAAGTTTGATAAAGAAGACTTTTCAATTAACTATAATTTATATTTTCAAAAACCTTATAGCGTTGTGCATCCCTTAAATGACCACGTTTCGCATTCATAAAGAACCCTAGCAAGTATTATAGTTTTGTAAATTCTAATTTTTACTTTCCTACCTATACTAGGTAAGGAAAGTATTGCGATCGGGTCAAATTTTCGATATGCGGTTTTCGACGGATCTATACGTTTCAGAGCCCCCTGAGTCCGAAAAACAAATTTTAAGCTATTAGTCTGTCTGTCATTGGAATTTCTCTAGAACTAGTGATCCGATTTTGTTGCTTCTTTTTTTTATTTTGTAAAACATTTCTGAAATAGATAGGAAAGTCGTGTGAGTAGACACACCAGATTTTTTTAAGTTCAAGGACAGAAAGCGCGAGCTAAGTAATTTAGTAACGTAAAAATAACAAGCAATTTCAGGCTTTAACGAAGTCTTAAATTTCGCTTCACTTTCGTTTTTTGTTGTTATCATAGAACCTAAATAGTTGAATTTCACTACTGTATAATCGTGTTCCCTTGTATGTCTATACCAACGAAACCAACGCCGCTATGTTAAACTTGTTTTGTCTTAATTAGGTATGACAGATGAAACGGAATCACCTTTTTTTAAACCCGAACAGACGTTTACAATAAAACAGTTTTGATAAATAGAGACAAAACGCTGTATTGGAATTAATCAGTCAGTACATATTTTCGTCGACATAAGTAACACAAAAAGTAAATTATTCCTATGAAGATATATAATTTTGTTGAAGAAAAGCATTAATAAAAAAATTGATAAATTTACAAAGATAAAACTTGAAGATTACAAATAATTATTTATGCTAATAAAATTTATATTATTCTGTCTATGGTTGAATTGTATTTAACACTTCTTCAATGTTGGACACAAGAGAAGCCCAATAGGTACCGAAGACAAATCTGAAAAAGCGGTTCACGATTAATTCAATCGGTCCTCGAGTACGATCGATAGCCCACTCAACCGTAATCAAAGCGGGGAGAAATAAATGAAGATACGAGGTATATACCCAGCAGCGACCGCCTGATCTTTTAAAGGTTGTTGCGGTTAAGTTTCTTTCTTTTATTGAGCAATAAAGTTTTGTATTGATAAAAAGAGGGGTTAAGAAAAATAGAGTAGTAGAAGATAAGAATTATTGCAAATAGCTGAACAATTTAAAATTCCACATAGCTTGGCAGTTGGCTCTAGAATTGGTAGCATTGGTAGCAGAAATGTGGTGGACATTAAACTGAAACGGAACGAAGAAATAAACAACTGGGAAAACAGTGACACATGGTGTTTATGGCCCTGTTAATGGCTCACACGTGGAAAACGCTGTTTGCAGGTGTTTGCTTTGAATCAACTCTGGAACTAATATCCCAATAACGTATCTCAGCCAGTTACTGATCGGAGGTTATTACGTATGGTACATATACAACATAAATATAGTTATTATAATATTTATAATCAACGACATAATTTATGTTTACTTTATTGTGTTCCGAGTACGGAGAGAATGGTGGTATCAGCTTCAAGAGTCCGGGTCCGTTAAGCCTTGTTACATATGGTACATTGAGAATATGTCTGCAAACGAAAGAAAGGAAGGTTACAATTGATGAAAATTGTACCAATTTTATTTTAAACATAAAACTTTTTCTTTTTTTTTTTTTATTTATTCATTAGATTTACATCTGTATAAATTAAAAATACATCCAGTAAATGTTCACAAGGTAATAATACAATCACATGAAAATGCTTGTTGAGAAACTACCCATTTGTAGAACTCTAATAATATATTTACATGAGTAGATCACGAGGCCATCATCTTTTCACACGCCTCGGAGGTTTATCAGGTATCGAAGAGTAAGCAAAGTTTGAAACGAGAGGATTTGGATGGTTTTGAAGTTTATTATGGAAAGATTGTAAGGATTAAATACGATAGGAATTCGATGGTTTAGTGGATCCCCAAAGCTCAATTCTGTAAGTCCAGGTTGGTCTTATTATAGTCATGTATATGAGTCTTTTGTAATAGAAGGTTTAGAGCGTTTGTCTAGTAAGTGCTGGAGTAGTCGAGCAAGTCTTGTAAAGCGTCGAGCAGTTTTTTGTCGTTTCAGTCTTGTATGAAAACATAAAACTTAAACGGATAAAATAAGGACTTTTCATATACATATATTTTCCTGCTATCTGGATTGGGCTAAATCGGAGACATATGGTACGTTAAGGTGTTTATGAATGAATTTATTTGTGACAAAGTAAGGAGCATTGAGGATTTTGGAGCAGTTTTTTGTCGTTTCAGTCTTGTATGAAAACATAAAACTTAAACGGATAAAATAAGGACTTTTCATATACATATATTTTCCTAATATTCTAAAATTGGGTGATTATTTACAATCCAGTCATGATTAAAACTTATATTATTATGAATAAAGATATCCACAAATTTATACAGATGTTTGTATATAAAGATTATAAATATGTTCAATATATAATCTTTATCTTTTAAAACATTGGCTAGCCCGAAGCCATCTGCACTCGACACCATGTTGCGGAAACGTCTTTGATAAGCAAAGGTTCCATAACGCAGATGGTGTGGCTGCTCTAGCCGCTAGAACAGAATAGAAAGAAGTAAGAAGAAACCGAAAAGTGCAGCTTGGTAGTAGAATGAACTTGAGGGTAGCTGCTGCCATGTTCAAAAAAGTTTCTATATTTAAAAATGTTAATGAATGAAGTATGGAAGTACAAAGACTAATATATTATACCTTCCGAAAAAATGACTGTAATATTTCAATTTAATAATGAACTTGATTAAAATTTGACTCTTTCTGCAAAGTTGAAACTCACGTTTTATTCTTTCCTATCTCTCCAATATTAAGTACAAAATGTTTACAAATATAAACATAAATTAGAAAATCCAGTATGAGTATATATATCTGTAAATATTTTAAATTAGTGCCGGAAGGTTAAAGAAAAAACAAAATGAGAGTTCCAACTTTGTGCCTCATGAGTTCCCTCTACGACCACCAACTAATGGCTAAAATAAGATGTTAATCATACCATTATTTAAATAGAAAAACATTGAAAATTTCTTATGGTATAAAATAAATTCATAATAGCTAGTTTGTTTATCTCATTGTGAATATTTTTCAATACATAATAAGTATTAGTTAAACAAGGGAACTTATTAAACAGTTCCCTTGATCTCTGAGATAGAGCAGCCTATTGATGCCAGCTCGAATGAAACTAGATAATTAAGCTAGATAGCACACGCCGGCTCAACTGCAAGATGCCAGTTTAGCAAGGGGGTGTATGAACATAAGGCACAAGGCTAACTCATGCAGTTAACCTTCTCAGTAACTTCAATCATCCTAGTACAAAATCGTAAGGGAGGAGTTCGTCTCAAGTTGGAATTAGATGCAGTATCATGTCGGCTCCCACAACTTGTGATTAACTATACCCTACCAACTATCACATGGGTGGTGATTATTAAACTATCAGAAGCTCTTAGCATGCGTTGCTAAATCGATTGAAAAATCTATAGGTCGTAGACAAAGTATATGTGTTTTTTTTTATCTTTTAAACCCTTAAAGTTCTTTCATAAGACACGCGATGGCCGAGCGAGTTAAGGTGCCTATAAAAATTTTATGTCATGAGTTCAAATCTCATTCACGGGATTTAGTAATCCCGTAACTCGATTGCTTCGACCACTACGGCACTGGTTCTATTCCCGCATGTGAACGTTAACATCTCCACCCAGAGATTTACAGATGGAAGGTGTTACTCCGTAGCTCCTGGTCCTCTAGCTTGGGGGTTGGGCAAAGCGCTAATAATCCTATACCATAAAAAAGAAATAATGAAATAAAACATGGTCCATATTTCTGCAAAAAAGTTTGCAACCATCCTTTATGAAAGTGTCTGATGAAGGGAGAGTGATTTTAATGGCATCCGCTATTGTAATTCACGTGCTTCCTGGTTATCTTCAAGAGAACCAAACGATCTCGGCTGTCTCCTGTAACAGCCCTAAAGCTGCTAGAAAACTTATAGCGGAAGACGGAATGTCAAGAGGCATAAGAAAAAAACTATTTTTTTTAAAAAACTTATATTTATAAAGTACTCTACATTCTGAAAAGATAATATATTAATAGTAGTGTTTGTCAGGCGTATACCTAAATGGTCACTCCCTCAGACGCAATAGGCGCACTTTTATATTTTCTTAGACTTACTTGATAACGTCAACATTGAGATGTCAATGTGGAGAAACTCTTTGCCACTGTATTCGTTAAGGCAGACAAGTTGACAGGAAGGAGGTAAGTGAAGGAACGAGTGGATTAGGATGGATAAGAGTTGAATAAATGTGATATATTTCTCTTATTTGTAAGATTTTACTGCTGGTATGCTCATGTCGAGTATGATGCCCTTTTTAGATAAACTTATTAGCTTTTGGATTGCGTGAATCCCAAAGTTTTGCTCTTATGTCCTCTTACGAGTATGTAGGCTAGTCGCTTGTCTAATTAACTCGACTAGATTAGTCTAAGTTGGATGAAGATATGTAGTCTAGGGGAGATGTGATAGATGATCATATTTTTGTCAGTACTTGTAAAAAAATGAATAGAAAAATTTAATAGAAGCCAAATATGCCTTGTTTCCTAAACCAAATAATTCAAAATTTTAAAAAATACTGTAAAATATGCATTTATATTTTGTTGGGTGATAAATATTCAGGACGCAGTATTTTTTTAATAAAAAGTTTTTTGTTTTTTTTTATTTATGCCAACGTTTCAACCCAAACATGTGGGTCATCTTCAGGGCGTGGTTTGAGCACTGAGGGTGTTCAAGTACTTGTACTAAAAAAATTTTTTTTTTAAAAAAGACTGCGTTCTGAATATTTATCATCCATGATATGTAAAATAGTCGACTAACTTCCTTCAATAATTAATATTTTGCTATTTTATTTCAAAGACATCTTAGGCCACTTCCATAATAAATTAATAAGAAGATAATAGTTATTTATTTTGAAAGCAAAGATTCTATTCATTAGAGCAATTAGGAACTACTTGGATGGTTTGATTAATACTGCAGAGTTGAGGCATGCTAGACATCAGGAATTCCTGGCCGAATCTGATGGTTGGAATTGAAGGCATCCCAGGAATATTCAGAACGGTATAAGATAATTAACTAAAGATCAAATGTTCGGATAGAAATTTTAGGATTCGGGGGAAATTTAGAATTAATATTATCAGTCGGCAACAGGTGCAGATTGATATTAAAATATATAAAAAAATATCAACGCTTCGAACACTATATACACTTGCAATTATATAATTTAATACAATATTTTACAATAGGTGCTCATCTCAGGCGATTGCGTATAGGTTGACATCCTTCATTAACTAGAGTAAACACCATGAAATAAAAATGTTAGATATAAAAGCCACTAAACCATTGATGCTGTCTCCAAATAGGATATTAGGTATTATGAAAATAAATTTTCTAAGACAAATATTGGTGTGTAAGCTACGCCAAGACAATATACGGCCTCAGAAAACGGTCTCTAGACGGCACTAGCGAATTCAAGTAGGAATCTTTCGGGCTGAAGCTTCTTCAAAAATAGATTTTTTTTCTATCCATATTTCTTTATATGAGTGATTTAAACCAAATACTTAAACCATCCCAATACGTCCTATTTATAAATTATAACCTATATACTTCAGCTACTAAATGTAAGCAGGAGACAAGAAAAAACATTAAAATTGTAGCCATAAAAGAATTATTTCTGTAACGTCCTTTATAAAAAAAAAATTGATCATTCAAAAAGATGAATTCTGAATCTTCTACTGGAAGACATAACGTGCAACTTATTACTTATTGATTACTTCTGTCGTGTTATTTCATAAATCTTTTTACTATTTTTATGTGAGTCGAGTAGACTATTTCCTTTGTCACTTAATTTACTATCTGCCAAATGTTCATATTATTCGTAGTATTAAGATTAAAAAAAAAATACAAGTTGTCTGATTGTCCACCAAGCCGAATAACGCCATATGTACTAATACAGGCACTTTAAGATTATTTTCCGACGTTTCCGACTGCTCCAACACTTACTAGACAAACGCTCTAAACTTTCAATTAATTACAAAAGACATGACTGCAATAAGACCTATTTAGACTTACGGGGTTGATTGGGATTCTACCAAACCATCGAATTCCTATCGTATCCAATCCTCACAATCCAAAATCCTTCGTAAAATCCTTTTGTCACAAATAAAACCATTCATAAAGACCTTAATGTTCCATATGCCGCTAATTTAATCCAAATCCATTTGTTTCCAGCCTTGCTTCTCCTTCGATTCCTGCTAATCCCCCTAGGCGTCTGAAAAGAAGATGGCCACGTGATCTAGAATTAAATAGGGAGTGCTACCACTGGGCAGTATCTCTTCAAGTCTGTTAATGTCATTATTTCCAATGTGTGCATTTTTACTAGTTGTATTGTTTATACAGTTGTAAATTTCATTAAATAAATAAAATTAAAAAAAAAGATTATTTTCGATACGGCTTCTATTATTTATTTATTTATTTATTTATACATGTTTTGGGCGCTTCAACCACTTGGGTCATTTTCGCCCTATATTACTATTTGATGAATTACTACACATATAACTCAACTGTAGCTAAGAAATACAATTTAAAGCTTGAAAAGTTAAGAATAATTACAGATGATTATGATGTTACAATTGAACTAAAATTATAAAAATTGAAACTTAAAGATTTAATAGAAGAAAAGATAACAGGGGCAATAAAAATAAAGATTAATGATATTAAGAATAAAAGCTAAAAAATACATTTTTAAATAATAAAAATTAATACTAATAGAGGCGAAGTTAAAGAATACAGTTTAAACATTAGAAAGTACAAGCACCATTAAAATTAAACATTAAAGATTAGAGAAAGATAATTTAACAGTTAACAGGGATATTTAAATAAAAGGTTAATGATTTCAGGAATATAATTATTATTCCTTCTATTATTAAGAATGAACTAAAAAAATATATATCCAACAGATTAATTTTTACTAATTCTATCTGAGTTTTTCAAACTAAACTGTGATCAAAGTTATACCAAACACCTAAAAAATTTAAATTGTAATTTAGTGGAAAATTGTTAAGTCTGATGGAGTGTTGAGCTGTCTAGAAAAGGAAGACACATACTTACTGGCAAACAGAGATTTTTCAAAATCAGAATAAAATTCTTAAAAGAAACTACGTTGGTTAGTACAAGAGGTTGAGGTAATGTCTCTTCGCAAGCGATTACGCTTTTCAGGCCAAATGGGGTCATTCCTTGTAATTATTTCCCCTTACAATAGAAACCATTGTCCGATGTCGGATCATCTACAATAACTTCTCAACTCTCTGATGGTCGGATTACTCGATAATCCTGAGTCCAGACAATGGTCCATGCAGTTCAAACCTTCGTTACGTGAATATACTTCATATTTTACTTAACACAACCTAAGGGTGTTGAAATTTTATTTTTTAAAAAATTATCTTCCTACGGTAGAAATAAATATCACATAACTAATTTCCGAAAAGGAGTATATACTTTAATTCTATGGATTTATTAAACTTATAAAATAAAATTTATTATATTACAACTTATCTCTTTAAGAGAGATAACTGGTATTTTTTTCCTAAGTATTTATGTCTCACGTTAGTCTCAATCGATTGGCTCATGTAATTCATTGTCACAAAATATATCAAGCATACAGGAGTACTATTCACAAACGGCCAAGACCAAAACCACATAATTCTAGCAAGTACAACACCAACACTTACCCTGCAAGATTCGAGCAAGAAACACACTAACCTACGGGACTGGCGCACAGTGGGTCAAGTAATGGTAAACATGCGACATCGGCTAAAAAAAATAAATATTTTTTTATAACTCTAAAAACTACAAAAACTGTTTAATACCTTAGTCAGTTTGTAAAAATATTTTTAGTAGGCAGAATGAACATTTTATACTGTTTTTAGTAAATAGTTCAATTGAAAATCTGGTTAATCTGTGTAATTCCGCGTTATTTGTAGCTTTTGTAAAATTGGTTGTTTCGAGCTGAAGGTCGATAATTTTTTCTTGAAACTTAATAGACTTTTTACTGTCATTCTGCTTAATTAAAAAAATATATAATCATTTAGAAAACTTGTTATACTTCGAATCTTTTTCTTTTTTGTTAACAAAAATAGTTGTTTTTAAATCAAATATTTACAAATACTGCGATTTAAAAACACTTCTGATATCATCCGGAAATTTTATTTCTCACAATCATTTAGCATTCATTGTTAAAGATAAATTCATATCAATTCAAACCGCCATGGGCGGCCCGAAGGTAGTTAAAATTATTTTCGTATGTATAAATGTTCGAATTTCATATCTAGAAAGGTACTAATATCTCCTAGGCATGCTCTCAAATTTAGTTTTATGAATTTTATTGAACATAAAGAAAATAAGGTTCTGTAGTTCGAAAAATACCATAAACCAAAACAATAAAAAAAAATAACATTACATATTAAATCTTCATTTTCATTGTTCTAAAATTTTAATTTTTTCTACCTGGATAAGAAATAATCGTTTATATTATTCTTTTAACTGTATATAACCATCCTTTATTTTCACTCTAATCTAAATAAATAAACAAACACAAGACCGTTAAATGAACAATAAAGTTTAAACCGTTAAATAAAGTTCAAAATTAAATTAAAAGGTGGGTTCAATGGGTTTAACAAGGCCTCAAGGAAAAAAAAAACTTTTATTTACTTGGTCCACTAAGATTACAGTCTGTTAGTAATAAAATGTAATTGCAATCTCTAACCCTTATTTCTATTGCGTTGTTCTAAGATCTAAACTAACCTCTTTTATACATAATAAGAGGCTAATAGATAAAAGTAAGATTTGAGAGACTCTTAATACAAGACTAATAACCAAGACTAAGTCTCATGTTGATCTTGCCATTAAACATTAGCACGCAACTATTCAAAGGTCAACTACAAGTAATAATATTTCCCAAATGTAGATCACTAACTCATTATACAAATTTATCTGAGTACTTCAAAATGGTAAATCACATTCTGTTGTTTTAAAATGTTATTGAAAACTTTACTGAAATCGACGATTAAAAATTTCCTATTGTCCTGGTACATGATTCGTGTTATCGACCTTCGTTATACTTCAGTTGTTCTTCCATTTTACCAACAAATTCCATTTTACAAACAATCTCAAGAAAAGATATCGATGAACACAAAAGAAGTGAATATTGAAAAAAATATATCTCTTGCGCCGGACTATCCAGACAGTAGTAGGTGAGGAGCTGCTTTTGTTCGGCATCGCTGAAGTGTATTTCGACTTCCACGATGATCCTCGAAAAAAAAACGAAAGACTGATAACCTAGCAACATTGGAGACAGAAGATAGAAGGTATAGACAAAAAAATCCTAGTTGCATACTGTGGAAAATTATATCATTGTATTAAGAAATAATCCTCTTATTATTTATTCAATAATTACGCGGTCTTTCTTGCTTTTCTCGTTATTCAAAATTATATTATTATTTTTCAAGATTCCCTTTCATGAATCTTTTGTGTATATACATATTTACAACAATTGAGCGAGTGTATTCTGACTAACAGGGTAGATATTACTTGTTTATTATCTTTGGCATTATAGAGCCCATGATGATAGTATTTTTAAGAAGTAAACGTAAGTTCAATAGGAACTAAATTAATGTTAAATTTAAATTAATTAGCTCTTAAAATACAAAGTTGCTTAAAATATACAATAGTCAGATCAAATGACCAAATCTTTAGTAAGTCACTAATTTGTTTTAATTACAATATATTCATATATAATTCATATATTTAATTGTTAAGCATTTATTTAATGCAATTGCTATCTTATTAGGTTTTCCTTTCTTAGCGATTATCCTTACTAATTATAAAGCTGCCGGTAAAAATATTAAAGTTATTGTGACCAACAATAAATGTAGTATCTTTTTTTATAATATATATCTATTGAAATTTACAACTATATTATATAAAAAATACACCTAGTAAATTTGAATTGATAATACGACATGTACAATATGGAAACTATCCATTGGTAGGGCTACAATTATAGTTCTATATTAGTAGGTCCCGAAGCTATCTTCTTCTTAGACGCCTTGGAGAGTTATCAGGAATCGAAGAAGACGTAAGGTTAGGAACAAGAGGATTCAGATGTTTCAGACGTTTATTATGGAAGGATAGATATCAGGATTGGGCCAAATCGGACTCAAGAAAAATTAAGGTTGTTATGAATTATTTTATTTGTAACAATGTAAAGATTTTTGAGATTGGATAACAGAGGAATTCGATTATTTGGTGAAGTCCCATAACTCAACTTCGAGTTAGAAATAGAACTTATCATTATCATGTATATGAGTCTTTTGTAATTAATTGGAAGCTTAGAGCGTTTGTCAAGTAAGTGCAGAAGTAGTCGGAAACGTAGAGCGGGTTCTTGTTCAGTCTGGAATGAAGATTCCAAGTTAGTTGTTTGTCCAGGTGAAGTTCTAGGTATCGAATTCCTTCAACAGGAATAAAAGAGGGTATTATTCATAGTGAGGCACACGAAGTCATCGATTTACGACGAAGGATACAGGTGATTTGATGGGATTTATTTTAATCGGTCAGTTTGGACACCATTCTTCAAGGTTTGTGTTGTACGATTGAAGATTTTGGGATGCAGTTGGTGGGTCGTTATTAGCTGATAGGACAATTGTGTCATCAGTACTAGGATACTATCTTGAGCAGCCCCAGCAGACTGAGAAAGGAGGGATGAAGGGGCATTGTAGTGATTTACTTCTAAAACGTTACGGGGGGTGGTAAAATTATATTTCTGAATAATTAAAAAATTACACACCTTTTTGTTATTTTTATAATTAGCTTTTTTAAAGGTATTTAAATTTCGTAAAAAACATCGAAATAAGGGCATTATTAGTGATGATATCGCGGTTTTAAAATAGTTTTTTTTTTATTATTTTCAATAATAAACCGTTGTAATCATCCAAAATATTCAAAAAGTTATCCTCTCTCAGCATTTGTGGTTTTACGTTTAATGATCTGTAGAACTCGAAAACCGAATAAAAAATTGTGCCTGTCCGTCGTCCGCCGTCCGCGACTTTTCTCCGAGACTACTGGACCGAGATTTAGAATCAAAGTCAGAGGTCACCCGACGACGATCCTCCTACCTTGACATTATCATCTGCCCTTTCCTTTCAATATGGCGGCCTAAAAATCAGTCTAGGCATAGACTGTAGTGCCACAACGGATGCACTGAAATTAATGAAAGTATTCTCCTTGATACTCTTTAAATCTATTTGTATGATATACATAAACGAAAAGACGCTGGCAAAAAGGTTACGAAGGATAGTAAAATTAGATTTCCAAATATCTAGAAAAATTGTTATTTTTATAATCAGGTGTTTCTTCGAAATCATAAATCATAAAAACGTGTGGGCGGGGTGGCCGATTTCCTTAGCTATGTCAATATTTCAGAAACCGCTCGTTCGATTTAACTCAAGGTTGGAAGAAAAATAAGTCTTGGTAAAAAAAATAATGCTGTATCAATTTCATTGCATTCCGTCAACTGCTTTCTCTTAAATATGCCCAAACATATATTTCGTGATACGTATATATCTCTGAAACCGCTAGTTCGATTTGGTTGAAGTTTAGAGGGAAGTTAGGGATTGGTTAACATACAACTAATTAAGGACCAATTTTATCAAATTCTATCGACTACTCTAAAAGACTTCCGCTTTCGGATCAGTACACGTATTATTTGATACGCCTATGGTTTGAAAACGGCTCGTTCAATGTGTCCTAAAAAACTTGGAGGAAATTCGGAGAATAGTTCAGAAAATGTCTAGTACCATTTTCTTCATTTAGTTTCATTTAATAGTTAAAATTAATATAAATAACTATTAATAATATAATGGCTGTGAAATGTGGAAGGCATTAATTACATGGAATAGGGATTAGGTTAATACAATATTTTTATGAGGTTATAACATTTTAAATTTTATTCAAAAAGTTAATTTAAGCTGTTCCTCTGAAAATGGCTTTATATATATATATATATATATGTATATATATATATATATATATATATATATATATATATATATATATATATATATATATATATATCCCTGAGAATTCATTTTCCTACGAAAAATTATAGAATTTGCAATATAAATATTGTAGAGCAATGAAAGCTGTGAGGAAGCTAAACTTGCCTTACTTGGCAGACATTTTTTTAAAAGTGTTACAACAACTGAAAAAGTGTTATCTATTTTTCTTCGCAAATCTCTAATGGTGAAATTTAATGCCAATAATAGGAATCACCTTTTAATTATTTTCCTTTATGTTACAAGGGAACTATTGTTACTTTTTATATATAATTATTTGAAAAAAAATAAACCATTGTTTAATAATTTTCAGCGTTTTTAATTTCTTTTTGAAACACTTGAAAAAAAAAAACCAAAGCAGGAGGATGCAAACTTAAGATATTCAAAATGTTGTATTTTTCTATTTATTACTCAATTTTATGACTTATAGAACGAAAAATAATAAGGCATTTATTATTGCCAGAAAAATGGCATTTCATTACTGTTTATAAAATACTTAAAATGATAATAAAATAAAGAAATAAAATTCATTAAAAACTCCACCAACCTGCTGACGAAGGTTATAGCATTGTTGTGAGATTTATTGTAGAAGAATTAGCATATTCTCCAGCGAGATTCCAGCCATTTGAAGAGCCCATGTGCCCTCCAAACCTAGTTCCACAATCCCCATTCAATATTGTATACCGAGGGTGCTCTTTCATTGCTGTTCCGGGCCGTTATATTAGGAAACGGTTTTCACCACTAGCCTCAATAATGGCCGGGATGAGACCGATTCTTTCATATTGAACTACACTCTTCCACCAAATAATATTTTTTTTTATCCCGATCTAAAACTCTATAAGATATAATCCGCAATACAGACTCCTTTTTATTAAATTATAAACATAACTTCAGAAACAGCTTTATCTTACCGTAACTTTTAGTTAGGTCGGTAAATTTAGTTTATTTAATGGGTTACTAAAAACTCAAGAATAGCGATTTCCCTTGCACTTCAATCATAAGCTGATATTGTCTCGAAAATCATAAAAAAGAGGCCTGCAAAAAGAGCTTTCTATACTTAAATCCCCAAAATATCAAAATCAGCATTTGTGTAGGCCACCTTTCTTCTCGAATTTGCGATTAAATTATCAAATGACTATTCATGAGTTTTTAATACCTCATTAAATTATTTAATTTAATGGGGAAAAACTATCTCAGAGAATTTTCGTAGATAAAAAAGTTGTGGGTTACGATAACATGAAGCCATTGACCAAGTTTTAGGCGGATGTTAATAATATGGTAAAAATGTGTCTGTACCGCGAGCTATATCATATTCATTAGTAAAACCGGTATCCGAAAGAATGAAAAATGTAGTAGGTATACAGAAATAAATATAATCGTTTATATTAAGATAAGTTCAAAATATCGGGTTTTTTAACACTAATTTTGAATAACAATGATAGGCGATGGATAAACTTAAATTTTCCATTATTTCTGAATTATTTATTCAAAGAATGACTAGAAAAAACATATAACTATCAAATAGATAATTAATAAAGACTAAAATTAAAATAACAATAGAGGGTTTCCATTAGCAGTAAAATCGTCTTATCAAGAAAAGATGGTATCTCCCTTACGCCTGATATCTCTGAGTAATTAGTGATTCATTCAGGATGGTCCCTATTTAGAAAAACAGATAATCTATTTATATCATGGTTAATGAGAAAATACAATGTGGCAGATAAGAAACTCGCAAATATCCATTGCTTAGTAAAAACATCAATGGACATAAGACCTAATTGATATTAAAGGCCATTTAATTATACAATGATACACCGAGTTTAATCAAAACCGTTAGAGTCGTTTTTGAGAAAATTGTGAAACTGTGTTACAGTGGCACTTCCGCTAAGCCAATTTTAAGGAAAAAGTTGCTGTCACATCTAAGGCACATAAATACCTTAAATACGTAATATCAGTTTCGTAGAACTTTTCGTTTTTGAGCTAGACTGCTAACATACAAACACACAGACCATTTTTCGGGACGTGTATTTCCGTTGAAAACTCAGATTCAAAAATTTTCTGGAATACTTACCCTTACTATATATTACATATATACGTAAGTGAAAGTAAAACTCAATAATCATATATCCTAAATGCTATTTTAAGATCACGATCTTACTATCTATCTTTTTTACAGTGAATTTTGAATAATATCATTCATCATACACACATAAGGATCATTTATTTGATTCTCATTCATGCTGCATGCCTTAAAGTCATAATACATGAAATTAAAATTGTTTACAAGTAACAGTGAAAACTTTTCTTTTTGTTGCATTCTTTTGTTGAAACCAATTAGCTCCAAGAAATAGGAACTCCACACCTCGGCGAAGCGGTTTCACCGCAAACGATGTCTGAAACGTCGATATCTGGCAGTTCTACAGAAAATGTGGACGCTTTAAACTCAAACCAAACTACTGAAAATAATTGGGAACTCGTTACAGGAAGAAAACGCTCAATGGACAATAACAGAGACCCAAGAAAAGCTAAAAATGTAAGCGAAGTTACAACAATAACCTCAAATAGTTTTGAAGTTTTAACTACCATTAGTGACGAGTCTGATGCTACCACTAAGCAACCGGTTTCTGTAAAACCGCCCCCTATCCACCTGAATGATGTACAGAACTATACCGAACTGGTCACATTTCTCCAAAATGTAGGAGGTTTGAACAGCTTTAACCTAAAATCCACATCGAGAGGAGTAACCGTATATCCTGAAAACTCTGACACATATAAACGTATAGTAGCTAACTTAAGACAGGTAGGTGCCGATTTCCATACCTACTAGTTAATAGAAGACAGAAATCCAAGAATCGTATTAAAAAACTTACACCATGCTACTCCAATTGAAACCATAAAATACGAATTAAAATGCCTAGGTTACGATGCCACAAGTATTGTGAACGCTATTTCCAGATATAAAAATCCACTTCGCATGTTCTTTATCGACATTTCTAAAGCCACATTTAATGAAAAAATTTTTGATATTAAATTTTTATACTATACTAGAGTGAAAATCGAAGAACCAAGAAAGAAAAGAATGATTCCACAGTGCACCCGTTGTCAGCAGTATGGCCACACGAAGGCTTACTGCAATCACTCCCCGAAGTGCGTGAGATGTGGCCAAGGGCATGATAGCACCCTCTGCCAAAAGACAAGAGAGACCGCAGCAACATGCGCGAATTGTAGCGGATCCCATCCAGAAAATTATAGAGGTTGTGCAACTCTAAAACAACTGAGAGACGTACGCAATCTCCGTAAAAATATACAAAGTCCCCAAAAAAACACAAACTAGCGCACCCCCAGGTATAGACGGGTTTCCTTCTCTTCCGCAAAGTCAGCAGACCGCAAATTCAGGTTCTTCAAAACCCGATTCCCAATATCTAGGACCAAAACTGCGAACTTCCCCTACACAAGTCCCAAAAAATCACCTTCACCAGCCAAAGCATCCAGAAATGAAAAAGGGCATGCAAAAACATTACTCAGCCGCCGCCACCGACTTACAATCACTCGGCTTCAGCTCAGCTCTTCAACTTGGTAAGTGGATTGAATAACCTCATCCAGCCTCTTTTCAGCCTTCTCCAAGAACTGTCTCACGTTGCACAAGCCTTATCCTCCAGTTATGGCTACTAATCGGCTGACAGTGGGCTCCATGTCCGTTCTTCTCTGGAACGCAAATGGTATAAACCAACACAGGACCGAACTTGACATGTACCTACATGAAAAACGAACTGACATTGCTCTCATCACTGAAACACATTTGACTCCACATTCTAAATTTTACATTCCAGGCTACAAAATATATAGAACTGACCACCCTGATAAGACGGCACATGGCGGTACGGCAATACTGATTAAGCAATCATTAAAACACAACCCTTTACAATTACCCATTACACCTGACATACAATCCACAGCAATTACTCTGTATACCCATCACCATACCATTACCTTCGCTGCAGTGTACTGCCCTCCGAGATACGTGCTAACATCTGCAATGTTTTACAATTTCTTCCAACATCTCGGTCGGTGTTTTATTGCAGGTGGTGATTATAATGCTAAACATCAGTCCTTGGGAGCACGACTCTGTACTCCTAGAGGAAGAAATCTAAAGTCTGCCATCGATCAGCTTTCATTAAACACGATCTCACCTGATACACCTACTTACTGGCCAACTTCAAGACAGAAAACACCAGATTTACTTGACTTTTTCATTACTAAAGGACTCAGGACAGTGCCGTATACTGTAAATGCAAGCTCTGATCTTTGTTCTGATCATTCTCTTCTCAGTTTGGTACTATGCGATGAGCCTCGTACTGCATCAAAAAAACCAACACTTACAGATAGGATAATCGATTGGGAAGCTTACAGCGACTACTTAAATTCGACGCTATCAATCCCAATGTCCCTTAAGACCGAAGAGGAACTCGAAAAAGCTGTTGATAAGTTCACAATCAGCTTACAACAGGCTATATGGTCATCATCTGTACCAAGACCCAGCAGAAATACGTCTCTTCCAATCTATCCGCAGTACATTAGAGACCTGATCAGAGCAAAGAGAAGAGCGCGCAAAGTGTGGCAGACTGGTCGACTCCCATCTGACAAACGGACTTTCAATCGACTTAACAATGAACTTAAACGTCAGATTCAGAATTTTAAAAGAACGATCTACGACAATTACCTCAAAAATCTTTCGACTGACGTTGGAAGCTTATCGAGACAGACTAAGAAACTTGTAAAGCATCGTGAGGTGTCAGCACCACTCCGAAACGTAAATGGTTCCTGAACTGTGTCAGACCTTGAAAAATCTGAGCTCTTTGCCAACCATCTTTCTTCTGTTTTCATACCACATACTGACTTCTCTAATACTGATCACGAAAGACATGTACAAAACACTTTAGACATTCCTTTACAACTGTCATTACCTCCACTTTGCTTCACTCCCACTCAAGTTGCAGAACAAATCAGACAGTTACCTAAAAAGAAAGCTCCCGGTCATGACCTGATAAATGCTCAAGTGCTCCAGAAAATGCCAAGGAAAGCTCTAGTATACCTAACATCAATTTATAACGCAATACTCAGAACGACTAAATTCCCCTTACAATGGAAATATTCATTCATAAAAATGATTCACAAACCTAACAAAAACACTGACTTTCCTTCATCATACAGACCCATCAGCTTGCTCCCATTATGCTCTAAAATCTTTGAGAAACTTCTCTACAAACGACTTCTTGACATACTGACTACTGAAAACATAATACCTGAACATCAGTTTGGATTTCGTTCACACCACTCAACCATTCATCAGCTACACCGAGTGACAGACTACATTGTGACAGCACTAGAGCACAAATTATATGCAGCAGGAGTATTTCTGGATGTTGCTCAAGCGTTCGATAGAGTCTGGCATCAGGGACTTCTTTTCAAACTTAAGACTATACTCCCTCCAACCTACTATCTTATTCTTCAATCTTTTCTTTCTGACAGATTTTTCTCTGTTTGCCAAGGTACAGAACTACCATTAAACCAGCCCTAGCAGGGGTGCCTCAGAGGTCAGTACTCGCTCCTCTGTTGTATATTATTTACACATATGATATTGCAGATCCTCTCGATACTCTGACCGCGACTTATGCAGACAATACAATAATCTTGACAAGACATCAAAATTCATCATACGCCTCACAGACTTTACAATATCACCTAAACAATTTCTACGACTGGTGCAAACTTTGGAAAATTCGACTCAACCTAGACAAATCACAACATATCACTTTTACCCTTCGACGTGAAACTTGCCCCCCTATTTACCTTGACAATATCCAAATTCCTCAGACAGATAAAGTTCAATATCTTGGACTGACCTTTGACAGAAGAATGACTTGGGGCCAACATATTAAAAACAAAACAAAAACTCTAAACCTAAGACTACGCCTATTGTACTCATTCCTTGCAAGAAATTCGAAATTAAAACTTAGACAGAAATTGAATACATATACTTACCTACTCAAGCCTATTTGGACCTACGCTTTACAGATATATGGGACAGCCAAAAAGACTCACATACGTAAATTACAGACTTTTCAATCTAAAACTTTCAGGACTATCACCAAAGCTCCCTGGTACGTCAGTAACATTACTCTACATAAAGACTTACAGATGCCAACAATTAACGACCACATACGAACATACTACAAACGATTTCATAATAACTTACACGGACATACAAACTCATTGATTCAAGGCATGGCCACAACTAACATGCCCGATAACACCCGAAGGAGCTTAAAAGAAGCTGGATGAGGGATCTCCTCCACTAACTATAAACATTACGGTCAAGACAGGAAGGACGCCGCTGGGTACTCCTCTCCCTCACGCCTATTCCAAGACCAATCTCTACATATTGACATCACACTCGCTGATTGTCGGAACTTCTGACAGGTGTGAGTTGAAGAATTAAGCTAAAAAAAAAAAAAAAAAAAAAAAAAAAAATTGTTTACATGATTTTCAGCTTGCATGATATGATTTTTAGTACGAAATTATATATATTAACAAATAAAATAGAAAAAACCTACAAAAAAAACAGAACAAATAAATTAAACATAAAAAGTCAATTCAACAAAGCCAACAAGAAATCACCTAAGCTGCCCATCACAGGTAAATAAGTCGAAATCGATAGATCTAATAAATTTAAGAAAGTCTGTCTTGAATTCAGTAAATAAACTTTGTTCCGTCTCAGGCCAATTTCCATTTTGGATAACTACGCATTTTATTAACTCAAATAAAATCGCTGTCTGTAAAATCTTTTACGGTCATATATATATATATATATATATATATATATATATATATATATATATGTGTGTGTGTGTGTGTGTGTCTGTGTGTGTTTCAAATTTTGAACCTGTCCATCTTCATGGCATAAGTTTGTTTCTATAATGTTGAATCTTTTATTTTTTAAGTCAATATTTTTTAATTAAATTAATCAGAACCATAGAAACTTGTATTGAAATATTTGAGAGAAAAATCCTTTGCACTCTAAATATATTAGTACAAAGCAATGAGTTTCCCACATGATATATGAGAAAACCATGTTTCAAAATAAAATCAAAACCATAATTAAAATGGTTATTGTAATAACAACCATTAGTTAGGTATAGTAATAAATTCATAATTATATAAAGTTTATAGTAAACATGATAAGATAATAAATGAAACAAGAACTATAAATTTCCAGGAACTTCCGTGAGAAAGCACAATGCATACACCAATTGTATTTATACTTGCAGTTCAAACAGTTAAAAAATACAGACAACATTTTTCAAAGTTACTTTTTACGAGCTCAATTTGGAAAATCTCTGATTTTATATAGGATTACTAAACTAAATTTGATAATGCTTTCTCGTTTATTGTCTTAAATAAAACAATCACAAACGTTCGTGGAATATTTTCACTAAACGTCCTATAAACATTACTTATTTAATTTATTCCTATAAACATAACTTATTTATCATTTTTAATCCCTTTTTTTACTTTTTTCGTAGTACATCTTTTGCCGACTTTAACATACTTTTACATTTCTACGAATCTTGGGCTATTTCTTTCCAATTATATGCATGCAGCTGTACTGCACTTTTGTTGAATCGAATTATCCATCTGGTTTTTGGCCTTCTACATTGTCTCTTTCCTACTATTGAGACATTCATTACTGTGAATAGGATTACACATGAATTTCTCCGAGCAACATGTCCCGCTCATCTTAACTTCCTTGCCTTCATGTCATGAGATAATCATTGACCAATTTCTTTATGCAGTTATTTATTGATCCTTTTCCTACATTCATGTTAAAACACTGATCCCAGAGCGGTCCGGTTATCGTGCCAAGGATTTTTCTCTCAAATATTTCAATACATGTTTCTCCGGTTCTGGTTAATGCAATTAAAAAATAATTCTCTGTATTATTAAAAAACAATGAAATAAATACTCCTTGGAGTTTAATATTAGATGAAGATCCATAGAATAACAAAGACCAACTATTTTTAAACATTCATTATGAGATGAAACTATAACATGAAAGTATTTTACCGTAAAACCATTATTGACTTCCATCTTCAGCATTACTCCTAAGTTCTTGAAACAAAAAAAATAATTTCTGGACTTGATCATGTTTTCAATTTTCTTTGGAATAAACCAAATAATTAAATTGTAAGGATTCAGAACAGATTTGTTTTGTAATCCTAATATGAAACGGTAAATGACTCACCAAAAAAACAAAACAACAGAAAACGTTTGAAAAATTTTCTTTGGTAACTTTTTAGAAAATTAAATTAGTGAATAATTTGATTAATGTTCCTTTGTGAGATTTCAACAATATTTACTACTATTTCATTGTACTTGTATGAAAGAAGAAGTGGAATACAAAAATATTCCAGGGATACGTTTATAACCTTAAATATATTTACTGTAATTTAATAACTCTAGGTCTGATATTATATTTAAATATTCAGGTATCTATCGTCCGTTTATTCCTAAAAATCATCATGTAACCTTTTAGAAAATTAAATTAGTGGATAATTTGATAAATTTTCCCTTTGCGAAACAGAATCCACTTATAATTAGTGTGACAAGTTTTGACCTGTCTATGACAGACAGTGTAAATCTCTTAATTCTATTTTAATAAACATTGCAATGGAAAAAAACAGTTTAATAACTAATAGTCGTACAATCCATAATCAACGGATCGAACAATCCATAATCAATCGGTGTAGGACTTTTGTTATTTTAATAGTATTTATGATTTGTTAGCTGAAACATTTTAGCTTTAGCTCAGTTAAAAATGCAATTTAAAAAAATTTATAATAGCCCAACATGGCCAGAAAATAATTTCTATTCAAATTTGAGCAAAGTTCAAGAGTAAGTGAAAGTTGAGTGTTGCGCGCACCAGATTTTTCTATTTATTACTCAATTTTATGACTTGTTTGAAATCACGTTGAGCAATTAATTTGTACTGTTTCTTTAAGTGAAATCGGTACAAAACGCAACTATTAGTTTAATTGTATAGATAAATAAATGTTTTTAAAATTTAAAAATCCGAAAAAACATAAAAGAAATATGTATATATCGAACAAAAAAAAAACTCTTATAATAGCAATTACGCCCGACTAAAGACTTCAAGTATAATTCGTATCAAATCAGCTGCTGCTCAGTTGAAGACCGACATGGATGTTTACATTTGGAAATAACGATTCCTAAGCTAATGTTTGTAGAACAATCAAAAGTTACCGTTACAATGAGCTCTTCACTCGCGAAGTTCGGGCGAGATCGACAGTATCTCTTTGCAATATCTCTGAGCGCTATGGCGGAGCTTCCTATATTCAATCGGAACATCACATACTGCAGATGCCAACATAAACCCTCTTGCTATATATTATATAATATGAAACCATTCATAATTAAATACCATGTGGAACTTTATGTTGTGAAATAATTTTCAAATTGATCGAGTTTAAGCTGATCAGATCGTAGTTTTTGACAAAAATCTACGAAAAATCACTAGCAAAGGGGATCAGTGGTCCCCACGAAAATTATTAGGGATTTAGGGTAATTTATTCTATGCGATACTATAGGTTTGTACCGACTTCGTAAACAAATTTGAACTAAAAGTGATTAAGAAGTTTTGTTTGCTGCAAAAACTTCTTATGATTTTCTCTAAATTCGACGTCAGTACAACCGTTGGGAAGCTGAATTACAGCTCTTCCATCAATCCATAACTTTTAGATTTAATTCCTTCATAAGCTAGAAATAAAGAATAACTACTCAACCATTTTTATTTTGTATCTTTGGTAAGACGGTTGTTTGAAGAAACAACCTGGAAAAATGCTTGCAATTACGCTAGCAGTTCTTTCCGTTGAAGTATCATTTCCAGTCAATATAAATAAAGCACATAATTTGTAAATGGTTGACTATCGTGGATAATGAAGAGAAGAATAGTTGGGGTGGTCAGTCAAAAAGAAGGCAAAAATAAATGATAATATTTATTTTTACATATGCCGACGTTTCAACCTGAAGTTCAGGCCTTCATCAGGGCTAAGAAAATAACCAGATAACAAGGTATGAGAAACATAAGTAGTGATGGTAAAAAAATAAAATAAAATAAAATAAAAAATAAAAATAAAATAAATAAATATAAAGTAAAATGAAATTGTTAGAATAATGACTAACAACTAAGAGAAAAATAATAATAAACCTTACAAAGTGTGGAATGATGAAGTAGGCATAATCAAAAAGGGTGACATAAGTGTTACAATGGGAATCTTAGAATAAAATGTAAAACATAACCTACTTCATCATTCCACACGTAGTAACGTTTATTATTATTTATCTCTTAGTTCTTAGTCATTATTCTAAAAATTTCATCTTTCTTTATATTTATTTTTTTTATTTTTTATTTTTTTTTTATTTTTTTTTTTTACCATCACTACTTATGTTTCTCATACCTTGTTATCTTGTTATTTTCTTAGCCCTGATGAAGGCCTGAACTTCAGGTCGAAACGTCGGCATATGTAAAAATAAATATTATCATTTATACTTGCCTTCTTTTTGACTGACCACCCCAACTATTCTTCTCTTCATAAATAAAGCACAGAGACAAACTTTTATTAGCAATATTGGAGTCGACATAAAATAAGTCCTTTTCTTATGGACAACTGTAAGTCGCCTTCTCTAGATCAGTTAAGAAAAAAAACAGGGCATGCTAATAAAAATGGATGCAATAAATATTTGGGCTGGCTTGTCCCTCCTGTTATATCCCAATCAGGTCTTGTTTTGTGCCAGCTTGCCTTCCATGGTTTGGTCCACAAGTGCGCTGCAGTTATTGTTTTTGTTACATAGTAGGTTTGTATCACGAAAAAGTGTTGTTGTTTTTTTTAATTCCAATTTTATATTTGATAGAAAATTATCAGTATCGGTATATTTACCAAAAAAAAAAAAAAATTAAAAATATTTAGATCTCTTGAAACAACCTTTAAGTTTAAACTTTTTGGTATGCATTGTAAGTTTTATTTTTTTTATATATATATATGAATGTAAATTAATTGATTATTGTATGGATTAAAAATCTATTTTCTGTCATTTAATATTAAGATTTCCTAGAATCGACGTAAAACAAATTTTTTTTAACCATATATACAACATTTAAAAGTTTTTTTTTCAAATGAAAACTTATTTACGTGCGTTTTACACTTTTATTTGAAGCGGCAATAAATAAAAGCCTCAGGATTGGCTTCATATTTATACCGACGAATCAGCTGAATCAGTCGTCAAAAATGCTGGGGCAGGAGTTTACTCCAGAGAGTTTCAGTTCAGTGCTGCGGTGGGTGAGGATGGTACGAATATTGAAGGTGAGATAGCAGCGATCCTCATAGCTCTAAGAACACTGGGGGCGGGGTGGCCGAATAGGCTAAAGCGTGTGTGACAGCACCGCTAGTTGCCTGGCAACCGGATAACAGAGATTTGAGATGATATAAAAAGTACGAGTTCGCGTCCCGGTGCCGGAGGGGATTTTAAATTCCCCGCCCTCACCCCCCGGCTCGGGAAAATCCCGTATAGCCTAAAAGGCGAGGTAGGGAAGAACAAAAAAAAAAAAAAAGCTCTAAGAACACTATCAGGAAGGCAAGTTCAGAGCGCTCTTCTCTTTGCCGACTCTCGAGCAGCAATCCTCGATATTACTGACGTGAATAAATGTCTGTTGGGTGCTGTCTTGGAGTCTAAATCCCTTCTCTACGATCTAACACTCCGAGGCACCAATGTGGTCCTTTAGTGGATTCCAAGCCATTGTGGTATTCCAGGAAATGAGGAAGCGGATAGTCTCGCCAGGAGGGGAGCAGAATTGCCACAAATAGTCCATCCAAAATCCTACGATTCAATTCGGCGAATGGTGAGGATGATAGTGAAGGAGGGAACAAAAAATATGCACTTGTCTTTGTGGAAGGGAAACGTTATGGATGTTTGATGGAAAACCCAATCCCAGCAGACCTACCAAGAAGAGATGCAGTAGCCTGCTTCCGCCTGGCCACTGGTCACGACTATCTACAAAGTCATCTCCACAAGATAGGCGTGGCTGAGGATCCTAGATGCAAATTATGTGAACAAGCGGAAATGGATGCAGATCACCTAAACGAATGTCCTGCTTTGACGGATATAAAAAATCAAACATATGTAAATGATTACATACAAAAATCAAAATTATATTGGGCAGCAAGATGTCGGATGGTCGAATGACCAATGACTATGGCATAGGAAAAAATAAAAAATAAAAAAACCTTTTATTTGAAGAGTGAATTAGATTGAGCCATCAGATGTACGATGTATAACGCTCGTGTAAAATCGGCTAGAGTCGACAAATTAAAGTGTTTTTTTCATATGGATTAAAATATTTCATAAACTAATAATCGGACCTGCATATTGTTAGAAATCTTTATCATTTCAACCTTTATGTAATGCGCTACTATTCAAAATTGTATCTTAACGCGACGGCGTGTTAGAGAGGCGAAAACGGAAAAAATAGCGAGTCCAAAACCAAATAATAACGAGTTTTATTGAAGATATGAATTAAAATATCTCAGAAATTAAAATTCGGACCAGCATACCATAAGCGAAGGAATTGGTCAGCACTTCATCATCTTTATAATGAGCTATTGTTTATAATTAATATTTCATGTTATTAATCTCGCCTTGTTGATTTTTTGACTTCTATCGTGTGGTCTAAAGCACACACCTTAATTTTTTTTTTTTTTTAATGGTTCTAGTACATCTTCTAACATCCATGCAAATAATTTTTATACAGTCGCTAACTGACAGAAATTGTGATCTTTAATAACGTCCTTTGCCTTTTTAAACTTTAAGTTTTCGTACTTGAAAAGAAACTATTACTTTATATCCATAGTAACAAAAAAATAAAAGTTAAACGTCTACGGCTTACAATTAGACCAAAAAGTTTAAAGTTGACACTTATCCAAAAAAACCAAAATATTTTTTCAATTTAAAAAAAAAAGTTGTCTGGTGCGATCTAATTTGGGCAGTGGGGATTCTAATCATCATGAAGTATATTGAATCAATTAATTATTTATTTGTATGCAGTTGAAAGTCTGTTGTATCTAATGAACTTATTAACTGCATAATTCTAAGTAAAAACTTTTAATTAATGGAAAATATATATTTTAAAAGGTATTAGAACGTTTTCATTTGGTATATATAAACTTCGAAATATTAATTCTTGAAAATATCTCAAGTAACTCGATAATCTCTACCTGGTTTGACATTAAATAATAAAGCTTTCAATCATTAATTTATAACATTTTCCTCATCAAAAAGGTTAGAGGAGAAAATGTATGTTTTATTCATAAGATAGGTAGACTATAATCGTCAAAAAAATTTTAAAATGAATACAATTAGTTCAAATATAATTTTAAAAAGAAGATATAACAATCATATATGATATACATACTTTGATATTAAACTTTCCGTATTATTATATTTATTATAAACTGAAATAAATATATTTAGAACAGTGTCACGTAGTACGACTTTCCTCAACTATTTTTACTTTTACAGCGAAGCTTGGGTTTTCAAATCGATTATTTTTTTTTATATTCATTAAAACTTTCAAAAATGATGATGCACGATGCTCACAAAGTTATAAAAAAATAAGTATTATTTCAAAACATATAAACACAAGTCAAATCGGCCTCAATGTGGAACCGTGTAAATGAAAAATTCATTTTTTCGGTAGAAACTAAAACAAATTGAATATTTAAATTTTCATCATATTCAGGTATGTTTTTTTTAAATGAGTATTAGCTAGTGTTTTATTGTATTAGATATAATAAACAGTAAAACGATTAACAATTAAGTGGAGTTCGTAAAACTTTGGATACGGAAAGAGCAATGATAAACCAGCTAAAAACTAGAAGGATTTGAACTTCACATTGAAACAAAAAAAAAAATACTTAGTACTTTTCTTTTAAAAATCAACCAAAGGCGGTAAAAATTGATCAATTTATTTTTTCTAATACTAATATTTACTACAATTCTCATCTTAATCTCCAAATATATTAAAAAAAAATAAATAAAATAAAAATAATACCGTATACCTAAACATTCCTTTAATCAATTTCGAAAAAAAAAAGAAAAATCATTGAACTGTGCAAAATTAATCTCATGGCATTGTTAAATATATTTGTTTACCGAATGCAGAAAGGCATCGTTGTATAATTCATATAAATATAATCTTACATGAGAAATTTTAATTAAACAAATTATTTTTTAAACAATCGAATTTTGAAAGGCAAGATGTGCTACCAATGGGTAGTTTCTCTACAAGTCTTATCATGTTATTATAATTCTCTGTTCATATTTAGTAGATTTATTTTAATTTTGATATATTTGTAAATTTCATGAATAAATAAAATTATAAAAGAAGTAGGATCGGTGACACATTTTTAAAAAGACTATCTGATTTGCTCCTTTTTAACAAATGATGAAAAAGAATATTAGAAACATTTATAATAGAATTTTGACAACGTAAAAGCTTCTTATGCCTTTCCTAAATAAAAGCTGTAATTCTGTGATATATGGATAAACTTTATTTACATATGAAAAATCATATACAAGTATAATTTCTTTGTTTTTGAAATCACAACATTAATCTTGGTTTTTTTGTTATTTTAATTTTTTAATATTATTTTTTATAAATCCTAATATTATCCTCGAGGATAGATGGATAAAAATAATTTATTATTTTAAAATGAACTATTTGCATTGTCAGAAAAATTATATATCTAATTCAGTATATATATTTTGAAATTCAGTATATTTTTTTCTGAAAAGGAAACCCTTTTTTTTATTTATTAAAAGATATCTGTTTTCAATCTAATAGTTTTATGCGATACAATTATAATTTTAATTATTACAATCAGTTTTGAATAATGTCGCACTCAAAACCAATATATACCTATACCTTTTTTATTAATATATTATAAAATATAATGAGACAAACCATTGCCCGGCACTCACCCTAAAAAAATGACGTAAGAAATGCCGGTAGAGCAGCGAGGCGGAGTTAACTGGTGTCGGTGAAGGACTGAGGGAGTGCCGAACTTCGCCACCAGGTAGCACCACTCCTGCGCATGCTACCCGAAAAAAACAATCATGTCATATAATTACGTAATTGCTTTTAGCAACACGTTCCCATGTTAAGCATCACGTTTAAATCAACGACTAAGAGCCCATGGATCACATCGACTCAAGTAAAACCGTATAAAGCAATGTTCCAAGAGTCCTGTTCCAATAATTACTATATCTCCACCACATTCAAATTACTATAATTATTGCTACAAATCTATTATATTCATTGGCATATTCATATATTCAAAATAAACCATTCATTGAAAAAATTATAATCATTAAATTTCAACAAAAGTATTTTTGAATAATTAACTAAGGCCACATCCCCACAGTCAATAATCTGATTGTCAGTATGAAAATGTGACGTGCCTCTAAAATTTTGAATAATGTATGATTTCTTTATCTCTAATCCCCTACCTGTGAGGGAAAAGCAGAACTCCGGAAAATCTCAGCGCCTCTTTCTCAACCGCATCACTGATATTATCAGTGCTTCAACAGGGCGCTTTAATTACAGACCACGAGTATATGGCATCAATAAAACGTACCTGATCATTCTGATATATACATATCTACAAAAGGTTCTCGGGGCCAATAACGGATCCAGGATTTAATTTTGGGGGGAGGATATCAGCCCGAAAACTTTGTGTGTGTGTGTAGAGCGAAAGAGAGAGGTAATGATAATTACTTTAGAAGTAAAAGAAAGAAACTGTATGCAATGGTGTATTAGTGATTCTTGAAGTCCTATTGAATAATAATGAGTAATAATACTTTTAGAGATAATATTTCAACATTTTTTCATACGACATGGTTATATTGTATAATTTTGGGAAGCACTTCAACCCGAAAGCCTCTCCTCTCCCTCACTCTACCCATAGATTCGCCTGTGCTTTGGGCCAATGCCGTTTAAACCTTCGAGAAGGATTGTAAGGATGGGTGAAGCGAAATAGATTGCGCCAATGGATTTACGTAAAGAGTAAGATCCTGATAAAATTTGGAGGATTTCTCTGCATAAGGTCTAAAATAAATAGTCATTATGTAAGGTTTTGTTGGTTTCATAGAATGGAACATGGACTGTTCTTATAAAATTAAACTTACCCTCAAGTCCATATGTCCAAGTAGATTCCATGATTGTCATGTTGATGACATAAATTTGTTGTCAATAGAAGGTTGAGGTTTTCATTATTACATTTAACTTATCCTTTTACGTGGATTCCACTGTGTCTGAGAAAGAAAGATGAATGGGATTAAAATAAACTTTTGGGCAGGAATTGACTTGATCCATAAATGTATATGTTTGTATTTCGATTCATTTATTTTGATGCTCCACTTATTACACCAGAATTCAATCAAACAGCGGTGCCTTTATTTGTTTTAGGTTGGTGTTTCAGGGTCTGAGTCGAATGATACGATGGCAATGTCATTTGCAAATATTGCTGGAGAGGTTTCCAGGTAAGGGATGTTAGGATCACATGTAAAGGATGGGATCCTCTAAAAGGCTACACTAGTGAACATAGGCATTAACTAGATTGGCAATTGGAAGACGAATGTTAAAATTTATATATTTTTTTAACTTTTAATTTCTTTATTGAATTTTATTACATTTTATCACAATTAATTATATTAATAATAATGATACAGGAGTTGATACATACTTTATGTACAATAAATTTAAAAAAATTAAATGGATATTCCCTTCGGCGGTTTATATACTAAAATTGGAATGATATATATCAGAAAATAAATCAATTGAAAATGCAATACCAAAAAAAAAAGTGAAATGATATTATAATAAAAGAATAAATAACATATTAGAAAATTATATTTAAGAAAACAAAATAATTATATCTTATCACACAAGCATACCTATAATCTTAATATTAAGTATAATATTTCTACATTAAAATTATTTTTTCCTACGTCTGTTGACTTCGACTTTTTAAGTAATGAGTCTTCTTCAGCAGCTTTGGGCTGTTATAGGCGACAGTAGTGATTGTTTGGTTCTCTCTTCTTCGAGATATACAGGGAGCACGTGGTTTACTAACCGGACACGATCACATTTCACTCCCTCTTCATCAAGAACTTTCCAGAAGGATGATTGGAAATCTTTTGCTTCAATCTTCCACCCAATTTTGTTATGGGATAGGGGATTATCAGCCCTATAACCGACCCCCAACCTGGAAGACCAGGAGCTATGGGATAAGACAGAGGGGTCGCTCACCTCTTTGTGAATCTCAAGAGTGGGAACGTTACCGTCTCCATGCGGGAATGGAACCCATATCGTAGTGTTCTAAGTAGTCGAGGAGGACCTCCACTTGTTAATTTTAATTTATTATTAATTATTTTATTTATTTTTTATATCTTTTTTTGTGTTATTAATTCTCACGAATGGGATTTTAACACTTTATATAAAATGTTTGCAGGTGACTTTACTCGCTTGTCCATCAAGGCCTCTGTAGGTTAAACTGACAACAAAACTAGTCAAGAAAACGCGTTTCATTCAAAATCCTGTAGTTTCATATTTCAAGGATTATTTAGAAACAATAAATCCTTTGATAACTGGACTACACTTAATAAAAATGGCTAAATTTATTAATTCTGACTATCACACAAACACTACGGTGATCAGGACTAAAACAACTTTTTATTTCATACATGTTGTAAAATTAATATCTAAAGTAGTATTTGAATAAATATCACATCAAAAATCGATGGATAGACCCGAACATCAGTTAAACACATAGACTCCATTAAATGATTGAAACATGTGCATTCTACGTCGGTTATATAATTCATTTGGTTAGTTCTGCACAATTTTTAAACCATATAACTTTTGGCGGTCAATATAATCGTAATATGGTTATCAGCCATTTTAAAATCGATATAAAGTAGATGAACTTCATTTATCCTTATGGAATAATAAATAACTTATAGTAGGAATAATAAATAAGAAAAACATCAAAGAAAATACCAAACTTAGTTTATAGCCAGGGTGGCTCTTCTAACGCGAAATGACAGGTGCATGATGAGATATCATTCGATATAGAAGAGAAAACCAAGGCAGGCAGCGCATCTCTGGTGTAGTTTCCTATTCGTCCTAGAACTGAACAGCCAGTTCAATGTTTAATTAAGTGAGTGAATGTACAAGTGTGTCTGTGTTGGCCAATATTAATAATTGTTATTCATTTTATTTATGATTTTAAGTATATATATTTAAAATTTATTTTTTGTTAAATTAATTGTAAGATGACTTTAAGAGTTATCTTTAATTAATTAAAATAAATAATTATCGACGCCCAAGAGATCGGTAATGCAGGAACTAAGAATGATAAGGTAAGACAGTTAAAATGAAGTCAATAACGACCATAGATTGATAGGATGTTAATAAATTCATAAAAAATGGGTCTATACCACGGACTCCAGTCGTTTGTAATCCATTGGAATGCATTGGACACAGTTGGGAAGGCATTCTGCAATCTGATTCATAAAATATTACTCTCTCGCAATCAATTAAGAAGCAACTGAATTAATAAAATTTGGAATTCGTTGAGTAAATTATGACTAATACTATATATGTAAATTGATTAAATAAACATTTTAGAAGGTTAGAAAAACTAAAATAAAAGTAAATTATGACTGAGAATATCCTCGTAGCAGCAAAGGCAACCTAAATACCTTTCAGGGCTGTGTAAACACTTTTGCGCTTACGATAACTGTAAAGAAACACAGCTGTCTTTCTCTGATGACAGAAGTGCCGATACCGAAGCTCTTCTGAACTTGTCCCGTGAAAATAGCCGTTCTATGTCAGGTCCATAATCCAAAAAAAAATTATGTATAAGATATCTATATTAATAAAATAAAGATTTTGTCTGTACATAGAATAGAATCAATCCGTTTTATGATATCTTTCCGTTTCATACATTGCAGACACCAAATCCACTTTTAAAAAATTGTTTGTCTGTCTGTATTTCCGCATTGCAACGAAATTTTGTCAGGGGTAAGCTCAGCAATGGCTTGTTGCAGACTTTTGAAATTTTGGCATTCTATTAAGGTTTGACTTAAAACATAGGCTTTAAATGAAAACAAAGTATTGAATAGAACCAGAGTTATGAATTCTTGGGTAATTTGTCAAGAGACCCCGGTTAGGCAGTTACTTCGATTCTCATCCTAACCTACTCTACCGCGAGCGATATTTAACAGTTGAACTATTCAACTGATGGAAAAAATGATAACAACTCAACGGGAAAAATCCGAAATACCAAACATCTGTAACGCGTTGCCGCTTAAAACACACTCATTTTTCAACTTTGTCCGATCTTCCCGTTCAAGATGTCATTCTATTCAACTTCCCAAGGATAACAAATGTTGTCGTATACATTTTTAGGATTAACCTAACGGATCAACCGGAAATCGGAAGAAAATCTTCTAAAAATTAAAATTACCTCTCCCCTCTCACCCAATGTTATGAAATTAACCCCTCCACATTAGAACAATATCCATCTCAAAAAAAGGTTCTCAAATTTTAACTATGCACCCGCCAACGATGGGTGCATCAGTTAGTATACAATAAATAAAATCAAAACAAATATTTTCCCCCAAAACAAGATTATCAGCCTTGTTCTTATTTTTTTAGAAAAAAATCTGCCCCGAACGATACTCCTTGAAAAGAGGCAATAAAATCAGAAGTGTTAGAAGACTGTCAGACCTCTTAAAGACTTTTCCACGGAAGAGCTTTTTTCTGATTATGTAAGTACCCTTTAAGGGCGGCTTAGATTGAAGACACTTTCTCTTGTTACCGAGGGCGTTTCCAGAAGAGTGGCAATTCTTTAAAAGAGGGGACAATTAATTTAAAGGAGGAGGGTCAGTCTTTATTCCTTTCAGAATTTTGACGTACTAACAACCAACCTATCGCTTTTAATCAACTTTTATAAAATCCTTTTTACATATACAGGGTGTTTCAGGGTTAAGTGACTAAACTGGAAAAATAAACTACGGACCTCAAAACAAGAAAAAAATTTCCTCTGAAGGTATGTCCGCGAACGCATTGTTTAGGAGATATTCACACCTAAAGATTTTCATTGTTAAGATTTATTTACGTTATATGAAAGAAATAAAACCTATTTTTTTTTCTTTTTCTCGCATCTACCCTTAAGGGTCATTGGCGTTTTCTATATAATTTATACTTTATTATAGTAGTCGATAATCTTTAAAAATTTAAACAGGATAGAGACTCTCTCTTCATTGTCTTTTAGTATTTCGTTTAGTGTTTTACTTAGTTCTATTTTTCCTCTGTGCCTTTCGAATTGGGAACATTCTACTAGAAGGTGTTTCACAGTTTGCGGTGTATTATTACATTTCTCGCATTTAGAAGCTTCTAGGCCTCTTAAAAGATAGCTATGAGTGAACTGGCAGTGCCCAATCCTTAGGAGGCACAGTATAATTTCTTCACGCCTGGACTTTCTGTTGCTAGTGAGCCATTTATCGCAGTTAGGTTTAACTTCTTTCAACTTACACACTTTGATCCTCCACTCTTTTTCCCACTCTGAAAGTTGTTTTTTCTTTATTTCGGATTAAACAAATAAATAAAACCTATTTACTTGTTCTACTTTATTAATTAAATGTAAACATTTACATTAATATTAAATGTTGTTCAAAGTGAAGGTATGTCGTTTTAAACGTTTTGTTTAGGAGATGGATTAGGTAGAATACTAATATGGCCTTTTATTTCTATCTGTATAAAAACTATTGGCAAAATAAGGATTAATACTATTTGGAATTAGCATTGGTGACTCTCCATAACATTTATCAGTTCGTAACAGGCTTTCGCAGAGTACTCATCATTATGCCTTCCATTTATAATAATGGTGAATATGCCGATATGGTGTTTGCATACGGTTTTAGCAATGCCAATGCTAATGCTGCCCGTTGTGATATGCCAGGCGATTTCCGAACAGAAGATTACCAAACAAGTTTATCTTTAGCTCCACGTTTCAACGTCTTAGAGAAACTCTTACATGTGCTATAATACCAAATGCTGATGGTATTTTTGAACCTTTGCGAAATGAGGACAGGAGTGCGACCATATTACAATATTTTGATGATAATCCATCTGTCAGTGTATGAAGAGCTGGACCAGAACTAAATATTAGACCAACTACATTATGGAGAACTATCATCGTAGATGGACTTCACCCATGTCACTATCAGCAGGTACACAATTTATTACATCAAGATTTTCGTCAAAGAAGAAATTCTTCAGATTGGTACTTAAATCAAGTTGAGCATAACCCACAATTTTCAGGAAAAATAATCTGGAGAGATAAAGATAGCTGTACAAGAAGAGGTACCTTCAATCAGAAAAATAACCACCTCTGGTCGCAAGAAAATTCCCATGCAATTCGTGAGCATCATTTTCAGCACCCTGCATTGTGTGGTTGTGGATAATAGATAATATTTTAATAGGTCCGCATTTCCTGCCGCCTCGACTCAATGCGGGCACATTTCTGGAATTTCTTGATAATGAATACTATGATTTAGTTAAACATATTCCACTACAACTCAGAAAGGACACGTGGCTTCAATTAGATGGTTGTCCTGCACATTACGGAAGAGGTCCACGACAATAGCTAAATGTTAATTATCCCAATCAACCATTGCCATGCACCACGCTCTGCAGACCTGACACCACTGGAATTTTTTGTTTGGGGTGACACTAAACAAAAAGTCTATGCAAGTAAGGTCAATGACCTTCATAGCTTACGAAGAAGGATAATTGAATCTGGTGATACAATAACACATATCCAGTGCCGTTGTGCCACTGCTGCTATTGAAGAAAGATTCCGAGCCTGTCTTAATGCTCAAGGAAATCACTTTGAACAACATTTAATATGAATTTAATGTTAGCGTTTAATTAATAAAAAAGTTGGAACAAATAAAAATAAGTTTTATTTAATTAATGTAACGTAAATAATTCATAACAATGAAAATCTTTAGGTGTGAATATCTCCTAAACAAAGCGTTGCGGACATACCTTCATAGGAATTTTAGTCCTTATTTTCAGGTCCTTAATTCATATTTTCAGTTTGGCCACTTATCCCTGAAACACCCTGTATACACACATATATATACATATATGACCAATTTTGTTAAGAAATCATTTCCACATTAGAAGGAGGGATATTCCCCTTTGCTACATCCGTGCCTCTTCTACCAGTAAGATAAGGTTATTCTACCAACAGACCAGTGCCAGCGTCCAGCGCGGACGTTTACGTTAGGAAATAAAAAAAATAAAAAGCTTATTAAAATAATTAATTTTAGCCTCTTTTTAATATTTTATCCTATTAGTGAGCGGTATTACGGTGAAGTTTTGTTTTTAGAAAAATCAACGATGAAAGAAAATAATCGAAGATTTTGTAAAAAGTCGTTTTTTACTGTAAAAGGCATATTACCTATTGTAATTTAAAGAATTAAGAAAAAGTAGAAAAGGGTAAATTTTTTTTAACTTTAAAAGTATGTAATTGTTTTGTTTTAAAGTTGGAAGAGGATTTAAATTTGTTCATCATTACTGCCTCATTTTACTATTATTAATATAAGAGCTTATATATAATATTTAATGCAAAGGATTCTCAAAAGTTTCCTATAAAGCTTTTCAAACACTCTATGGAAGGGATTATGTTCATTACCCAAGTTTTCCAATAAGCAGAAAACGGCAAAAGCTTTCCCTGTTGCCATTGTCCTTATCGAGATGATCTGTTGTTCCGAATCTTGTGTCGACGTGGAGAAGTGGAGATGGGAAAAAAAAAACAAAGATAATTCACAAATTTATTAGCTTTCTGGAATATTCAACCTTGATAAAAAACCGCCGAAGCGATTATGTGTGATTATAGCGCCTCTGCTGGTCCTTAAAACCAGTAATGCGGCTTAGTGAGAGGCGCTGGGATCTTCTAGAGTCCTGCCTTTCCTTCCTTGAAAGGCTTGGCTTGGAGTTCTTCTGAGTGTATAGATTCTGTAAAAATTGTATGGCTATCATGTTGTTAGTTTTTATTTTGATTAGTTTAGTTCATTTATTTATATACATTTACTTTAATTATTATTAGTTTCTGTATTGAATGTGCTCTCTGAACACTATTATAAATGTCCTTAATTGTGACAGATTGTAATATTTCTGAATACATTCTTTTTTTCTTTTTTTTATTTCTTTTTTTTTTTTTTTTTTATTTAGACATATAATATTCTGTCTCGTAGACAATGATTATAGTGATAAATGAACACATTCACACCATATATACAGAAAATATAAATCTGAATAAATTAAAAAAAATACGTACATATATTATTACAGTAAGGCTCGAAATCGGTTTTGTACCAAATATAAGCTCCTGTCATGCTCAAATACCACGAATGGGGTACCATTGGATTCAGAATTTCACGGGGGGGTTAGCGAATCGTATTCTCCACTTTTGTTTTTCTTTCTAAAATAAATAAAGTCGATACAAACATTTTGCTAGGCTTCGATACTGGAACAGTGGTAGGTCTGTAGATCGATACGGGACAAATTGGATCTTAAAGATTTTGATGCGTACAGCAAGACCTGGATAGTTCCTTTGGAACTATCGGATCCCGCGTTTTTAAGCCGAAAAACGTACTATTTTCGAGATAACGCAAGCCATAGGGTTCGCATCCACACAACCTTACATTAATTGTAGTACTGTCATTGAATACATGTCTCATTTCGTCGACTTGAGGTCTCTATGAGGGGGAGTTTATATTATTCATCGATGGTGTTTTTGATCGGCAAGCCATATCATCGTTAATTTTTCACCAAATCTCAAGATTGAGCCACCAATTTCGAAGGCTTCCTTCTCCTTCAGGCTGGCAAAATAGTCCAATAACCCAGAAAATTTAGGCAAACAAGTTATGAAAGAAAATAAATTTTATTAGCGAATAACTGAAAAATTACACACTTTTCCCATAATTATATAAAAGATTACTAAATTCCCTACAAAAGGAAAAAAAATCATCGCAATCGGACAATTTTTAGCAAGTATACAGGTGACTGAAATATGTATACATGTTGGTTCCAAACAAAAATGAAGATTTAAATTAATTGTTGTTTGCTTTGTGGATTATATTTATCGATAAAGTAACATTTGATGTCTTAATCTTTTGATAAGTTGCATTTTCTTATTTTCTCATTAATTTGGCATTTGATAACAATGTGCTGTGCGAATTTTTCGCACGGGTCTACTGGTTAATAATAATAACTCATAAACATAATCTTACAAGTCGCTGCTTATAAATCGCCGTTACCACAGGCTCAATACCGAGATGCCATCACCGAAAGGACTTTACCTGCATCCACGAGTTTTACTCCACAGGCACCGAGAAATCTGAGCGATTTATATTTTCGCTTTCCATAACACACTGATCCTAGAAACTACCATCAGATTTGGGAACAATGGCATCGATCAGGCAGGTGGCGGAAAGGGAAAAGAAGGAAATATATACAAAACATCTCTTTACCTTTCCTAAAGAAAAGGTTCTGTTAGATTTTTCGAAAAGATACCATATATAAGTGTGTGTGTATGTGTTCTAAGGCATAAATATAGCATAAACTGACTTATTTTTTTATTTTATTTAAATAAAGCATAAAAATCCGTAATTTTTATCAAATAGATCCAATTTTTATGTTTGCCTCAGAAAATTTTTTGTATTATTATTAGCAATAACTATTAATAACAGTAAGCAATAAGCTTGGAATTAAATTAAAATAGATGATTATGTCAATAAGTTATAAAACAGTAAAACCAAACATAAAAAAGTAATTTCAATGATAAATGCTCGTAAATGAATTATATTACCAATTCATACTATTAAATTCTAACATGATTTCTTTATTGATAGTTTGATCGTAAACTCTGTCACGGTGGAAAGATTTCACTCTGACCGCGAGTAAAGGTTATATATACATTTATTTTTTTTCATTTTATTTATTCAAATTATAACAAAATTCAATAAGAACAACGTTAGGTTATTATTGGAAAAAATCCAAACCACACAGCCTTATGTTTCCAAAATGCAGGCAACGAAAAATCCGTCAACGTTTCGCCAATTCAGGCATCGTTAGGACAGGAAAACAGCCAACAGAATATCACTCCATGAAATCCAATTGCATACTGAAATGAAGGTTAGGCAACACAGCAAGGTAATGTTGCAATCGAACAGCTGATGAGGGAAACAGGCAAATAATAAAAATTATGCCATATCTAATCGAAAATCATAAATATGTTATAAAATAAAAATAAAAAATTTAACGAAACGAAAAGATATAATTATGAGAAAAAATAAATAAATAGTAAAATTAAAAATTAAAATCAGAATAGATAATAATAAATATATTAAAATAAAATAGAATGACAGTAAGAATATTAACAGAAAGAATATTAACCAAACACTGCATTAGCTCAGCACTATAAAATATTAAAACATGAATTTGATTTTAGTAATGTCCGAGTGCTAGTAGTAATGAGAAGAATACTTGAGGGAGAAAGATATTTGAGGCTATACGTATAGCACAGATGCTTGATAATGCTATGCATTACAGGACTGACAGTAGAAACTTGAATAACTTTTATTCCGAAACGTTGGCTATCTTAGATAAGTCTAAAAATTGAATCTTTGTTCTTGTATTTTATCTTCATCTACTTAGCATTTTTGATGAAAACCTTCTTTGTACGTTTTTTTATATATCTATTCATTCATTCATTATTGGCACAACAGACGCATGTTGGCCGACCGTTCCTTGGCCTGCTCGATTTCCTTTGCCCATTCATCCCTGTTGGCTGCGCACCTGATGGATATGCCGTTTTTTCTCAGGTCTTCTTTCACGTTGTCTATCCATCTTGCCTTCGGTCTTCCCCTAGACCTAACTCCCTCTGACTTCCCATGATAAAGCCTTCTAGCTGTCCTCGCTTCATCCATTCTCAGAACATGTTCTAACCATTTCGTTCGTTGCACTCGAGTGAATTGGGAGATAGACTGATCACCGTACATTGAGTATATTGTTTGTTCTCAAGCGGAGAACTCCTTCCTCCAGTTTAGGTCCTATTATCCGTCTTAGTATTTTCCTTTCAAACCGATCTATTCGTTCAGCAGATGCCTTTGTTAGAGTCCATGTTTCACACGCATATGACTTGCATATGATTTGTAACTGGCCGAGTAATCGTCCTGTATATTCTAAACTTCGTTGTACGACTTAACAATCCACTTTTCAGAAGGCTCGCTAGAGAAAATTACGCTCTGTTGGCAGCCATTATTCTAGCTCCTATCTCCTCCTCTTCGTTATTGCTGTTGTTAATTACGGATCCGAGGTAGGTGAAGCTTGATACAGCTTGAAAAGTGTGGTTTCCTAAGACATAGTGCTCTGGTGGATGGACAAGCTTTATCTATCTTAAAACAAGGATCTTGGTTTTACTTTTGTTGATGTATAGCCCCATTTTCCCTGCCTCGTGCTCCAACCTACTGAATGCACTCTTCACTGCTTGAAGTGATCGCCCTGCAATGACCACAGCATGCGCGAGCAGTTGGGTCATTCTTTGGAATATTGTTCCTCCGTTATTTAATTCTGCTCTTCTCATGAAGGTCTACTGATGGAAGGCACCCTCAGTAGAGTTAAGGTAAAAGTCCCCACTCCTCTTTATACATCTATAATTATTTTAATTATTAATTTTGCTATTTATTTATTTGTTCTCATTATTTTATCTTTTCACTTCGTTATTTTTTTTTCAATTTATTTAATTTACTTTATAACATATTTATGATTTTTATTAGATATGGGATAATTGTTATTAGTTGTTTGTTTCCATTATCAGCTGTTTGATTGTAACCTTCCCTTTCTGTGTTGTCTTACCTTCCTTTCAGTATGCAATTGGATTTCATTAAATGTTGTTTTTGTTTTGGATTGCTGTTTTTCTGTCCTGATAATGCCTGAATTGGCGAAACGTTGACGAGTTTTTGTTTGCCTGCATTCTTTGCCACCTGAGGCTGTCTGAATTGGAACTTTTCCAATAATTACTTAACATTTATGTTCTGTCTTTTGATTATTTTGTTACAAATTTATAACAATAAGAATAACCTGTACCAAAATAAATTATGAATAGTCTTGGGTTCAGTGCTTTGTATGAATACTTCTATCCGATGTTTAGTAAACTTTTGTTCTGAGATACAGCCAAGTTTATGATATTGATGAAATTTTCACAATTAAAACATTACATTTTTTCATCTGTTACAATAGAAACGTATCTTATTTATTATTTTTATTTTTTCAAAACATGAAATGATGCGTCGCATCTATCCAACTTAAATCATAAAATTGAACATTGTCAACTCTGCTAATTTAACAATAGTCTTATTCATATGTGTTGTTTTGAGTGACAAAAACGCTAGGGAAATTGAAACACTAGTTAGTATGTAATCACAAATTTTAAATCCTCGAATAATCCACTGCAGAAATCCAGGTTGAGGTGCAAGCTTTTCTATTCATCCTAAAAAACATATAAATAGTTTATATTATACCAGTGGCTAAGTAAATGAAATATTTCTTCAGTGTAAAAAAAAAATTCACCTGTAACAACATTAACATATTTCCAGAGACTGTAAATTTCCAACATTATACTAGTCAGTAATATAAAAAATCTACCACAATTTGAAAATGAACCAGTTAGATTAAGTAATACAAAATCTTCTTATGCTAGATCCTGCAGAGCTATATCAAGATAACTGGAAATAAATTGCCCAAGGTAGAGGCAGAGATGGAGGAGGCTGTTAATAAAAAACGTTGCAAATTATTTCACAATGGTTTATTATTTCCAAACAATTATACATCTAAAGTAACATTATCTTCCTAGTTACAAAGACAAAAAACAAAAGGTGGTTTCAATTATTGGACTGAACTGTTTTTCTTTAATCATTAGTAATATGTTAAAAAAAAATATCATTAGTTCAGTAACACATTCAAAATTTAAAAACCAAACCAAGGATATAACATTTGGAGTAGAACATATTTTAAAAAACCGGAGACCATATCTTTGCTCCTAATTGTCCGATTTTAACGATTTTTTTTTTTTTGTTTTTTAGGAAATTTCGTAAACTTTTAAAAAACTCACAATATCAACAAAAAAGTAAAAACTTTTCGAGTTATTCGGAATTTAATTTTACCATCCATCGTAACTTTTTTTCCAGCTTCTTTTCGTTGAAGTATGTTATATAGATAAATTTAAAGGGCGTCGAGAAAATGACTTTAGCGAAGTTTCATTGAAATCTGTACATTTGTTTAGGAGCTACAGTCTATAGCAACGCAGGTTTTTCAGCCGCCATTTTGAAAGTTAAAGGCGGAGAGTAATGCCGATGAAGGATGATCATCCTCGGGTGACCTCAGATTTTATATCAAAATTTGAAAAAAATCGGTCCAGTAGTTTCTGAGAAAATGCGCGGACGGCGGAAGGCGTACATCGTACATCGTACATCGTACGGCGTACGGCGGACGGCGGAAGGCGTACATCGTACATCGTACGGCGTACGGCGGACGGACAAAAAAATTTTTATTCGTTTTTCGAATTCTATGCGTCCTGAAACGTGAAACCTCAAATTTTGAGAGGGGATTAAGTTTTTGGATTTTTTGGTCGATCACAATGGTGGGTTATTGAAAATAATAAACCAAAATAAATAAAAATACATATTAAATTAAAAATACAAAAATAAATGAGTTTTGCTAAAAATTATAGATATATCACTCCAAACATTTGAAAAGCCACTCTACAATTTTTTTTTTATTGTTTTATTTAAAAAACCAAACGAGAAATTGTTATTGAATTCTGTCTAGTTTCGTTTCAGGCAGCTTAAGATCTAAAAAGCCTTCTGAAAGTAATAGTGTGTGGGTGTCTGCCTCTGTGTGTTTGTTTGTGTGTCTTAGGTTGATTTGCCTCAATGTTTAACGAGCTGACCCTTGATCGGTCAAAAGTAGAACTGGCAGATGAATGCTTTGCTTTAGTACCAGCTTTTCATATAGCACTTGGTTCTAAGCTACTTACAGGAAAATGATCTTTTTAAATAGAACACAAGTAATAGAAGAAAGAAGCAATTCAATCGACTAATTATTTAACCCTTATACGTTGTGTGTGTCTGTGTGGTTGTGGTATGTGCCTTACTTACATCTTACCTAACTTGTATCGGTAATCGCGTGTAGATTTTGCATATTTCAAAAAATGTTTTTTCATTTTTATTATGTCAAGAAACTACCACCCATTTCTAAAGCGGTTTTACAAAAATCTTAACAATAATATATCGTTGGTTTATAGTAAAAAGTCACTAAGTGAATTATTGATATATGTTGATTTCGACATTATTTATCGATACAAAATTACAGTAGTTGCACGAAAAAGACACAAACCCTCTTATTTATCAAATATATTGCACAATTTTCTAATTCCATGAAGAGAAAATTATTAATTATTTAAGGTTATAAAATGTCACTTAATGACTTTTTATAGTAAACCGACGATATGTAAATACCACTTACATCGTTCCCATGCGAAAATTTCGATGATTTTCGTATTCAAATTATAATTATTGGGCAGGGCATGCAGCAACAAGCACACATACCTAACATAACTAGAATTAAACAAACTAAGCCACTGACTATTGGAACAACCATTTTGGAATTTCGAATTAGATATGTAAAAAAAAATAAATAAATAAACACAGTAATGTCATATGTTCTTATTGATTCATAATTTCATTTACTTTTCATATATTCTTTTTATGATAATTTTAGTCAGTCCGAATATGTCCGAAAGAAATATTATACAGCGAAACCAGGCAGAATAACTGAAAATTCAATGACCTTGATAGGTCCTAATCTTAAAAACTTTAAGATCTCATTTATGAAAAATAAACATAATGGAGATAGCAATTTATATTGGAGATGAAGTAGCATCGCCAATGTTTACTCTCTTAACAATGTTAAATATTTCATATACCACAGGCGGACAACCTTTACATCATTAGAACACGCTTTGAGGTTAGGCATTGATAAAAGAGACTGCATTTATGTTAAGATAAAAGAGACAACTATATTACATTCACTTACCAATATATGTAATATATAGTAACGGAAAGTATTGCGATCGTGACAATTTTCGAATCAGGGTTTTCAACGGAAATGCACGTTTTGAGGGGTCCAAATAACGAAGTCCCACAAAATGGTCTGTGTGTGTGTGTATGTGAACAGTCTGGCTCAAAAACAAAAAATCGTACGGAGCTGATATCACGTATTCAAGATAGTAGTCCGTGGTACAGACCCCTTTTTATCGAATTATTAACATCCGCCTGAAACTTTGTAAATAGTTTCATCTCATCGTAAACTACAACTATTTTATTTACGAAAATTCTAGGAATTGGGCGTTTTCAATCTGGAGGGGAGCAAACTTTGCCTATTTACTTTGGCACTAAAAAACTCGTAAATACCCATTTGCTTTCTACTTGAATCGTAAGATAATTTCGTCACAAAATCGAGAAAATAGGTGGCCTTCAAAAATATTAAGCCGTTTAGCGTGACCTGTACCCCCAAATTTTCACCATAGCAAGGTTATATTGGACAAATGGCCCAATATTTTTCTAGGCCACATTTTTTATCGATTTTGTGATCAAATTATATTACAAACTCTTCAATCACACATCACAAGCCTTGAAGAATAGTGTCAAAACTGGAGGATTAAAATAAATTCTAATAAATCTCATCAAATCACCTTTACCCTTCGACGTAAACCTATGACCTCATGTCCCACAGTATCCTTTAATAATACCCCACTTATCCCTGTTGAACAAATCCGATACCTTGGACTTCACTTGGACAAACGTCTAACTTGGAATCCTCATACCAGACTGAAACGACAAGAAACCGCTCGACGTTTCCGACTACTACAACACTTACTAGACAAACGCTCTAAGCTTCCAGTTAATTACAAAATACTTATATACATGACTACAATAAGACCTATTTGGACTTACGGAGTTGAGCTTTGGGGCTCCACTAAGCCATCGAATTCCTCTCGTATCCAATCCTTACAATCCAAAATCCTTCGGAAAATCCTCAATGCTCCTTACTTTGTCACCAATAAAATAATCCATAATGACCTTAATTTTCCTTATGTTTCCGATTTGGCCAAATCCAGATACCAATCCTTCCATAATAAACTTCAGAACCATCCGAATCCTCTCGTATCTAACCTTGCTTCCTCTTCTATTCCTGATAACCCTCCGAGGCGTCTGAAAAGAAGATGGCCTCGAGATCTCTTATTGTAAATACATTTTGTTTTTAGAGTGCTGTAGTTGGTGTAGTTGGTAACTACCAGTGGATAGTTTCTCAAAAAGTCATTTCATGTTATTATTTTCTGTTATCAAATTTACTTAATGTATTTAATTTTTTAATACAGTTGTAAATGCCATGAATAAATAAATAAAATAATTTTTTTTTTTTTAATTTAATACAAGTAGAAAGTAGATGGGAATTTACGAGTTTTTAGTACCAAATTAAATAGACAAAGTTTGCCCTCCTCCAGATTAAAAATGCCCCAATTCCAAGAGTTTACGTAAATAAAATAGTTGTTGGTTACGATGAGATGAAACTATTTACAAAGTTTCAGGCGGATGATAATAATTCGATAAAAAGGGGTTTGTATCACGGACTATAGGCTTATGCCTTGGATGTGACAGCAACTTTTTCGTCAAAATCGACTAACCGGAAGTGCCACTTTAGATCAACGGTGAAACACATTTTTACAATTTTATCAAAAACAGCTCCAACTATTTTGATTAAACTCGGTGTTACACTGTATAATTAAGTGGTCTTTAATATAATTTAGGTCTCATACCCATTGATGTCACTTTACAGGACTTAAATGCCCAATGTTCAAATACGTCTTCCTCTAAAATGCCTTTAATTTACTTTATTTTAAATAATTAACTATTTTTCATTGCTAGGATTTATGAAAAAAGGCTAAATTTATCTTTTGACAGAAGTTGATAATTGAAAAAAAAAAAGAAAAATGCTTGAGAAATGAGAGACGAAAAAAATATAAACTAATATCATTTAACGTAAATCACATGTTTTTAAGGAAATTAAATTCAAAGCCATTACATTGATTAAGATACTAACTATTTCATTGTAATTGTGTGAAACAAGAAGTGAAAAATAAAAATATTTTTTGGATATGTTTATAACCTTACATATATTTACTGTAGTTTAGTAATTCTAGAACTAATATTCTGTTTAAGTAATTAGGTGTCTATCATCCGTTTATTCCGAAAAATCATCATGTTACCTTTTAGAAAATTAAATTAGTGAATAATTTGATGAATTTTCCCATTGTGATATCCCAACAGTATCCACTTACAATTAGTGTGACAACTTTTGACCTATCTATGACAGGCAATACAAATATCGTAATTTCATTTTAGTATACTTTCCAATGAAAAATAACAGTTTGATAAGTATAAGTCGTATGATCCGTAATCAACGGATCGTACAATCCATAATTGATATAGTAAATAGGATTTTTGTTATTTTAAAGGTACTAATGATTTGTTAGCTGTAAGCTTAAGCTTTAGCTCTGTGCATTCATTTAAAAATGCATTTCAACAATTTCATAATTGACTAACGTTACCAGAAAATAATTCCTATTCAAAGTAGAGCGGTAAGTGAAAGTTGTGTGTTGCGCGGAACAGATTTTTTTATTACATTTCGCCGTTCGTATTTTAGTTTGTTAAAGTGTGTAGAAAGTTTAATTTTTATATTAATTAAATATTAATTAATACAATTAAATATTAATTAATACAAAAGCTAACATTTGTGTAAGCCTTACAAAAACTTTAGGAGACCGAAAGTTACCGGATCCTACATAGTACGCGATAGCGCCTTCTTTTTATCAAATTCTTAACACTCGTCTTAAACTTCGTGAATGGCTTCATTTGGAGGTAACCTAAAAACTTTTTTATTTAAGAAAATTCTAGGAAATGATGCGTTTTCGATCGGTAAAAATTGTTAATTTAGTGAAGTCCTAAAAACTCTGGAAATTTGATCAAATCATCTTACGATTAAAGTGGAAAATTAAATGGCTATTTTAAATGGGTTTCAGTGCCTCATTCAATTACTTAATATAATCAGAAAACGTTACATTTTCAAGGAAGATATATGGCAATATGTTCGCGTAGAAAGGTAATATTTTCGGTAAAATTGAGTTACCTTACCAATTTATAACATCGATTTTAGACATTTTCTCAAAAACAACTGAGACGATTAATCCTGTTTAAATCATGTAAATGTTTTGAAAAATCGGACAGCTTATATTTCATAAATTTTTAAAATTCTTATAGTATATTAGACCTTTTTCTACCAGTTATAGACAGAATTTTTTATTGATAAAAATAAATATCAATGAACAACATACAACTATTATTATGTTATAATATGGTTAAAAAGGTTATATGTATAGTTAACAAATGGAAACCATACCATAATACAATTTTATTGTAAATTTATAAGTGTTATAAGGTGAGGCGGAGATGAGCGGAGTGTTCAACTCAACAGAAAGCTTTTCAATTAATCACATGAGTTTGCTGCTTTTCACACAAAATATAGAAATATCATCTGTAAATCACAGACAAATAAAATTTGTCGAATATTTCAATAGAGTGCAATAACTAAGATTTTAAAGGATGAGATGAGAATGAGAGAGGGTTGAAGAGCCCAACACTTCACTCCATCATTCTACATTGAACGATTGAATGAATTTATATCTTAATATAAAAATAACTTTGAGCTCAATTAGTAAATTAAGCAATTAAAGAATTAATGGCAAGCCTCGTAATTAAATTTATAACAATTAAATATTGTAATAATAATTATTGAAGTTATTGTAAAGAATATTTGTCTATTAAATGGTATGATTTATGAACGGTTTAGTTCATGTCATTCATATTTATTTATATAATTATTTTATTTAATTGTAGTGTAATATTTCAGCTCTCCTATAACGAACAATTCTGTAATTTATTAATGGAATTAAATAAGCATGGTCACTTATAACGGTTCATAATTGAAATTACCAACAGCACAGAATGACTGGATGTGGTAGATAGGTATCAGAAGAGAAGCTCTACAAAATAAAAAAACATTAGTCCATCCATTGAAGAGATAATTGGGCACGAGCCTATAGATTTCTCCTCCCCTCCCCCCTCTCTGCATATAAAGGAGAGATATGCACAGACATTGGTGCTTTGGAAATTACTTTTTTTTCTATGACTTCTAATTCAATTTGATTTTGCAATATAGTGACTTCTAATACCTAATTTTTTTTTTACCCTTCCTCGCCTTTTAGGCTGTAAGGGGGATTCCCGGAACCAAGGAGTGAGAGCGGGGAGTTAATGCAAAGTTAAAAGACCCCCTTGGCACCGGGACGCGAACTCGCAATGATTTTCTCGTTTATAACTTCAGTTATCTGGTTGCTGGACAACGCGCGGCGCTGTGCACACAAGCGTTAGCCCCCTTGGCCAATGTGAGGGGGGGAGAGGGCTATATTGGAGGATTGGACCTCCTGCGAACTATGACCGGTGGCCACACTGAGCTGAGAAAACCGTAAGAAGGTTCGGAAAATGGTGAGAGTTGGTACGAGTGGATGTGGATGTTAGCACTGTACTCTGTGATAAACAAGGCTATAGAAGATACACCTTTGTTAGGATTAATCCCCACGAGCAGGTAACACATTTACGATACCTTTCACAAGCAAACTGAACTACCTTGTGTAGTTCAGTAATGAGGGGTCATTATCAATATCGATTTCATATCGACCTTATGAATCGATTTACATAGAGAAATGATATAGATGTTTCTTTTCAGTGGGGATATCTTGCTAGGTCGACAAGGAATAGGATACCTTCTGGAGGCTGACGTTTGGTGGAGGGTTAAATTGTTTGTTGGTTGTGTTAATAGTTACCATATTTATTTATCGAGCCAACTATTATGTAGCATTATATTTTATTTAGCTAGCATGCGCATGTGATTGTTATTTTAGTATTTATATGCACATTTTTTTTTTTATATAGATTATTTTATTATATTTAGAGTTCTATTATATTAATTGTTATTTAATGTAATTAAATTAGTGTAGTTAGTAATTAGATTATATCGTTCCATGCATGTTAAACATAATATAATCGTAAAAGATCAGTAATCATTTATTATTTCCTGGCACCCGTCTTACAGCCAACCTACCCTTAAAGAATATAGTGGAACCAGATTTGAACTGGGAACCTTCACCATATCATAATAGTACGCTAGCCACTATACTCTGGGACTGCTTTTCTAATACAGTGGATGACTTCTAATAAATATGTAACTTTAGAAATTTGTTACAGATCTTGTTTAGATTAGAGCCGCCAGTGATTTATTTAATGATATTTAGTAACAGTTGTTATGAAACTTGATACCATTGATATAGAAATAAAACCACGTGCTTAAATATTAATCAATTTAGTATTGTTTGTGTGATTGCGGTTATAAAGTGATAACACGATGAACATTTTTGAAGTTTACTATTTATGCAAAGAAGAGGAACGAGCCAGGATTATCTTTGAAGAAAGAGGAATTCTACCTATGGAAAGCTATTGTAAAAAGTGCCACATTACGAAATTTTGCGTAGATAGGAAAAAATATAGATGCAACAAAAGACAATACCGGTATAAATGTGGCATGTATACGGGTACTTGGCTATGTGTCAGCAGGTTACCGTTAAGTAAAGCCCTTTTATTCATTTACTCATGGCCACAGGAGTATGCGACGTTTAAATTCTGTTCCAAAGAATTCAATATCAGCCCCGCTACAATTGTTGATTGGAAAAATTATCTGCGGGAGGTGTGCGCAGCTAGTTTGCTGAAAAACTTGATAGTTATTGGAGGGAAACGACTGACAGTTGAGATAGACGACTCCTGTTTTTCTCGTCGAAAGTATAATGTAGGACGCATCTATCCACAGCAATGGGTGTTTGGCGGGATCTGTGAGTGTTTTTTGTACGAAGTGCCCGATAGGAGAAGAGAAACCCTGAAGGAGTGCATAAGAACATCAATTAGACCGGGTTCCATTATAATGTCTGACCCGTGGAAGTCCTATAGTGGGATAGAAGGAATGGTTGGAAAGGATTACTGGCATTGTACTGTAAATCACTCCAAAAATTTCGTCGACCATGAGACTGGTGCTCACACTCAAAAGAGTTGAGTCTATGTCCTAAAATCCTTAAGGATATAGTAGAATTTAGGCCATACGTAACTGGAGTAACTCATTAAAAGTATGTTAATGTTTTTGGTTATGTATAAAAAGTTCCTGTTAAATAAATCATACGTTTCTTTAACCTATATTTTTTAATTTATCAAGTAAGTAACTGCAATTTATCAATAAATATATAAGAAACTAGATAAAATAACTGGTGGGCCTAGTCTAAACAAGAATCTTTTTTCCTTCCACGACTTTTGCTTCCTCACTACCGAAGGTAGAGAAGCATTGTATTCGTGCGAGAGGTTAAAAAAAATTGTATGCTCAGATTCAAAAATTTTCACTCGCGTTTTAAATTTCAGATATCAAGGATCACATTTGGTTCGGTGTCTGTCTGTCTGTCTGTCTGTAGACAAATCGATGTAACGGGAATATCACCTACTATCGTTTATCCGATTTTCATGAAATTTTCAGAAATTGTGTGGGTTGGTGTCAAGATGGTCCCATATCCAATATTATTAAAGTCTAACAAACCGCGCAACCCCATTTTTGTAGATATGCCAATATTTCAGAAACTGCTCAATGTTAGATAAAACGTAGATATAAAACAATGTAACGTATATGAAAAATAATTTAGGATCATTTTTATTTAATTCTGTCCATTCCTTTCTCTAAAACTGCAAGTTCGATTTGGCACAAATTTGGAGGGGATTTAGGGGTTGATAAACGTAAAATGAAATAGGCATCAATTTTATCAAATTCTATCTACTACTGCAAAAAAAAAAAAAAACAATGCTTCCGCTTTTAGATCAGGAAATGTGTTATTTGACAGGCCTATAGTTTGAAAACGGCCCATTCGATTTGACCCAAACTTGGAGTAAATTTGGAGAACAGTATAGAAATTACTTAGTATCAATTTCATTTAATTCCATTTAATAATTAAAATTAATATAAATAATTGTTAACAATATAATGGCTGTTGAATGTACTGATCATATGGAGTGGGAGTTAGGTTATTACAATATTGTTATAGGATTATAAAAGTTTAGGTTTTATTTAAAAAAATGGTTGATACTGCATTGTTTGGTCAATTCCAATTTGAAAACAAAAAAAATACGTCTTATTTGTGGTTGTGTTTACTTCCATTGAAGTTCAACCAGTTCGTCTTGGTCTCGATTTCCTCCTTAAATATCGAAGTTGTGTCAACCATATTTTTATATTCAAGCTCAATAAGTTTTTTTCTGACTGAAGAAAAGTCTTGGTCTCGTTAACTCCGAACAAACAACAAGTAGAATTACCCCTATGGATTTTCTAGTTCCATCTATTTCACGAACTAAAAACGTACCTACTAAGTATATATCACTACTATTAGTGCAAAAGGTCGTACCTAAAATTTTTCAACTTTGATTATATTTGTGCTAAAGATGACATTTTGTAATCTGCAACTGATATAAGTAGTCTGCTACTACGGAAAATAGCAGAGGACTAAAAAATATGAAATTATACCAATAAAGCATAAAGAAATAATGAGTTTTTACATACGACCTTTTGCACTATCAGTAGTTTTTTTTTACATTAGTGAAATGCATGTTCAGTATGCATTGGTATTTTTTTTTTAATTAAGAATAATCAATATGGAATCTTCAAATACGGCACTCTTTCGCATTTTATTATTAGCAGATAAATTCGTGGATATCAAAGCCGCGAATGTTGAAGGGTAACTGTATATCAGAATCGGCTTCTCTCTGAGATTTTATTCTAATGCAAAAAATTGTATACCTTGTAATATAGATATATCTTAGTCAATGAAAACGGTGAGGAAGCTATACTGGTAGACGTTTTTTAATTAGTCTTTTATATATTCCCTTTTACATTGTTTTGGAATCTGTCCCTGTTTCAACCACATTGTCTTTGTAATCTGGGAGCCCAGAATTTGCTATTGGGCCAATCCAGTCCGAAATTATTTGTCCTTCACCAAAAACTAATTGAACCAGAATTTAACAAAAACTTGCACATACTATTTTCAAATAATCGTTAACAATCAGAAATTCAGATTAAAGAAAAATACAAATAATGAAATGATACAGAATGAGAAATTGGTGTAATTATGGTAATAGTTTTATAACTTATATACAGTTCCAGTAATGAACACTCAGGTATTCAAGGTGCTAACACAAATACATACATACTCTTGGTAAACAAAATGACAACACAGTGAGAGAAATGTTAGCGGGCTTGTGTTATGTAGAAATGTCGTCCTTTAATATTTAAAATGCCGAGCAGAAAAACAAATATCTGATGAAATATGTGACACATTCCACAAACTCGGTTTTATGTTCCTTCGTGTTGGCGGATTGGCCATGGAAGTACACTTCTACACGTTCGTACTCGCCATGATTTGGTTGTTGTGTTAACGCAGCTTAACGGAATCGAACTCGAGCATAAGGTAGGAATACCTCACGCCTACAATAATAATACTGACTGTGAGCTACTTATTTTATGCTGATACAATTCAAACTGTTGGTGGAGACGAATGGGACCATTTTAAACATTGAAGAGAAAGCGTTCCCACCATTCCAAAGAGATCGACGATTTTGCAATTATGATAAATAAATCTAAAAACCAAGATTTATTTATCTCAGTCAATTTCTTTCAACAAAATTAGGTCTTGTGGGAAAAAAATTGTGTCATTCTTAAATAGACTTAATTAAATCTTTTGAATTTTTAACTTCTCAATAAACTAGAATAAACTCTCTGATAGAATTAAATTATGTTAGAGATTGAATGTAATTCACAAAACAGGGAATCGAGTAGAAAAAAAGAGATATAAAGTCTGTAATTTGAAAAATCCTGAAGTAAAACCAAATTACAACCTGAGATGTGGAATAAATTCGAATCTTTGGACTCGGTGAACGCAGAAGCCTGCGAAAAGGCAGTAGAGGAAAGAAGAAAAATGAAAGTTCTCAGCCTAGCCACAACTACAGCCGCCAAGAAAAATGCAAACAAAATTAAAAGATTACAAAAAGGGAATTCTTCAAAGAAAGATTGCAAATCATTGAAGACAATTGCCAGGGTGAAGACCTGAATTTTATGCAGAAATTAGGAAAGAAACGGTAGAATATAAAGCGAGAATTACACAAATAAAAGGGGAGAATGGCATTCTGGGGGCATCCGAAGAAAATATATTGAGCATCTGGAAAGGAAATTTCCAGCAGCTTCTCAACCAAGGAGATTCCACGAGCGAAGAAGACTTGGACCACACTGAGAACATCCCGACCCAGAATAGGTTGAAAAAAGAGAAATACTGGATGTAGAAATAGCTGTCGAAAGGCTTAAAACAAAAAAGGTCCCAGAGATGTCTACCACCGGTACTGTTTAAAGATGGGCGAGGCGACTTAAGAGCCAAGCTACTACAACTAATACAGAAAATATGGGAGAAGGAAGGGACACCAAAGGCTTGTAATACGAGCCTAATCTGCCCTATCCTAATCAAAGGCTCCATGTATGAATGTTGTAATTAAAGAGACATGGCACTCCTTATGGTTGTCTACAATGACCAATATTCTACTAAATAATATATATATCCATATTATGAAAATATAATAGGCGACCACCAAGTTGGATTCAGAAAAAGCAGGAGCACGCTAGACCTGATCTCCATAATAAAAACGGTATTAGAAAAACGATGGAAAGTAGCTCAGAAAGTCTACGCGTTATTAGTCGATATCAAAGCAGCCTACGATTCACTGCACAAGAACTGTATATAGAAAATCATGACTGAAATGGGAATTTCCGGTAAGTTGGTGAGATTGACAAAAGCGTGTACAAATGACCCTAAATGTTAAGACCTAATACAAGAAGAATTTTCTGATTTCGAACGGGTTTACGGCAAGGAGATACTATTACCGATGCTGTTCAACTTAGCGCTGAAGGGTCCAACGAAAAAGGAGGGTCCACATCAAAAAATCCTTGATAGTTGATACAACTGTTCTTCAATCAAGAGGACATTGAGAAACTCGTAGAGACTGTGATAAAAGAAGCAGAGTAAACTGAAAATTCCACCCCAATAACGGGATCTGCGTAGAATGGAAATCGTTCCCAAGAATAGAAAATTTCAAATAACTCGGCACCATAATAACCTCAATGACTGACCAACTGTCGGAAACAGACCGATATATAATAATCGCAAACAGATCATTCTTCTCCCATTCAAAGGTATTGAAATCCCGAAAAATCTCAAATTAACAGTGTACGATGCTATTATAAAGCTAGTTCCATAATTTACATATAACTGCAAAACCTCGACACTAACCAGTGCTCTACAAACAAGTATTGAAAGATTTGGGAGAAAAATCCTCCACACGATAACCAGAGCGATCTAGGATCAGAGTGCTAACACACGGAGAAAGACCAATAAAGAGTCGCTTAATCAATCAGAAACTGGTTAATCAATATCTCATTATATGAAGATACGGAGGTTAATGCAACGAATACCTCAATTGTAGGCGAAATACCATGTGGAAGAAAAAAATGTAGATGATTAGATCGAATCAACAAAGATGCAACAGACCTGCATGTAGATAACTGGAAAGAAATATCCCAAGAGAGGCAGAGATGGAGTAGGCTTGTTAAGCTAGCAAAAGATCTACAATGTCCGTAATGCCAACAGGAAAAAAAAAACAATGGTAAAAAGTTTATTAATTTATAGATAGAAGAAACATTTAAAATAAAGAAATGCTAATCTGTTAATTTAAACAATATGGAAACAACAAAAGAAAATAATATGAAAATCATTTCACATTTATTTTTGCCAAATAAATCACGTCCCCCTTACCATCCATTAACTCTGAGCAATATCTTCTAAAGGCCTCTTATGTAATTACTAAACAACTTTTTTTCAATGAAGGTTGACGACATTTTGAACTGTTACGAATTAACAACTATACAAAATACGTGTTTGTCAAGAGCAACAATTAATATTCGGAAACTGTCCTGATACGCCTGATAATTCTACACTATTCAAATTGGTTCTCTGTCTGTCAACAGATTGTTCAGGTAACATTCACAGCCGGCATGTTCCTTCTCGTTCTTTTCTTCTGTCCGCCACTTTTCTTTCATTTTAGTGAAATTCCTTACCAGTTGGAAGTTACCACGTATAGGTTTCTCATTTGATCTAGAATGCTTTGAAACGTCTCTTTCATTCATTTTATTCTTTTCAGATAATTTCATGCTTTCAATATAATAGTGATTATTTAATACTTTTGTAAGCTTTCCATCAACATCTGTAGTTATTGCTCGTATATTCCCTTGTAGAACGCCCTGCAAACCATCAAAAGGATCATCTTTATTTAACTCATCTCTTCTTTCTTTCAGATACTCACTTTTAGATGTAGTGCTATTCGTTCTTTGCAAAGCCAACGATACCCGCTTGTAATGCTCCCCGACACTACTCGAAATGTCTCTGTGATTCCTTATTATTTTTTTATTAACGGCTGAACTATTTTTCTCTTCGGCGGTTTGCGGTTCGGTGGTCTCTGTATTGCTATTAACTTCATCAACAGTTTCATCTCTGTTCATAAAACTTATTGTTGTAGGAGAGTTGGTTGTTACTTCTAATTCCTTCAAAAAGGTCGTTCCTGGACTGGAATTCTTTCGCTGGTTGTGCTTCTCGATTATTTCATCAATGCCCCCAGGTACCACATCCTTGATCTCTGTAAGAAACCCGAATGGAATTTTTCTTACACTATTTTTAGTTAGCTCATATTGTACATTAATATTTTTTCTTGAACTATTTGGACCCAATGACTTTACCAAGTTATCATCAATAACTTCCACAGGTTCTCTTATATCTTCATTTGAATCTGTGGTCGGTGAATTATTTTTTAGCTTCATTAATCTGGTGATAAGTCCTTGCATTGATGAATAATCTGATAATGATCCCATACCTTTTCCACTAAAATTATAATTCACATGTTCCCTAATACTATGTTTCTCTAAAATATTCTTCGCCATATCTTTCTTACTTTCGAAATGCCTGAAGAAGCTATAATGTGAATCACAGTGTTTTTGTGTATATGTATCTCCACTCTCATTGGTATCATCAGCAAAAGAAACTTTTTTTTTAGCTGGATTCCCAGCATTTTTACATTTTCTATTTTCTAAACTATGTAATTTCTTAGAATTCTCCAGTAATCTTCCCAATTCCTCTTGATTTCCTGCATTTTTCGACTTCAGAAACAAGTTAAACAGCTGAGGAACTTCATCTGCGACACAGCGATCGTTAGATTTCTTATTTTTTCCATACTTTGGACATTGGGATTCGGCAGCACGTTTCGTCGTGTTTCGGTTAGTGGCCTTTTTTATCAATTTCAGCAATGTATAGCACCATCGCCGGTCTGATTTCGTGAAATGTTTGCGCTTCATATTAAAAAGAAAATTGTTATAAATATTTTATGTGTCCTTACTTGATAATATTGCTCGTGTGTATATTATCCAATATGATGACATAAAGTACTCTTCTACTGGGTTTCAACGGATTCGGTGGAGGGAATTACGTAAGGAACATGGTATCGACACCGATCCGAGATTACTAACCCTTATTACTTCATGGCAAGTGATAAACTTAGTTTGTAGGTGTGTGTAATTTCTCCCACCTAAATTTTGAACTGTTGAAAGATCATTTGTCTTAAAGTGACGTATAGTGTGTTTTTAAAATTAAATTATTAACAAACACCTGACTAAATATTGTTACAACAAATATCACTAAAATTATCAATCGATCACAGAGAAGGGTAGAACTGAAAACATAATTACACATCCGGCAGTCTAATAAATTACAGATTATTTTATGCTTTACCAAGAAAAACAAGAGACTATATCATAATTTTCTAGCTATTTAAAAAAATTAGTAGGTACTTAGTAAGTCAGAAGCCTAAATAACTGTTCTCTTTTTTGTTTTTCTTAAATCTACCTCGAGAAGCTTTAATATTTTTTTTCTTTTAGTAGTTATCTAACTTAAGAGATAAGGGTGGATACATATAAAACCAAGTCGAAACGTTAGATAAGAAGTCATTTTGTGAAGTGGTAAATATCGCTAATGGTTTGAAAAGGTGTTTCAACTGACGGTCACTAGAAAAAAAATGTCTGACTTCCAAGAGGAAATTTCAGTAATTTAAGGAAAGATCGCTTACTGAGAACGTAGTACGGCGCCGCCAACCTCACACATTGATCGAAATATGATATTTTAAATGAATTTCTTGGAGAATACCACGAGATGAATCTCGAACTTCCCACATTAGTTAGAATAGGTTGGTTACCTGTAGGGTAACTATATTTCTAAATAAACATTTAAAATGGTACATTACTTTGAGAAAACATAGGCTCTTTTCTAATGGGAGACATCTCATTGGATTCAGAAAGAAAAAAAATGTAGCGATCGGTATATTACTAGCATTATATTTTACAGATATCCCGCCCTATTGCGGCCTAATAGCGCGTATTACAATTATTAATAAAAGTGCAATTATTAATAATATTATTATAAAAGCAAGAAATATTGCACGGGTGCATTTCTCGACATAGCTCAAGTGTTTAACGGGCACTTTCCGGACTTCTTTCCAAGCTGAAAAACGATCTACCCCAGTTCTTGTACCTAATCCTCCGCTCCTACCTCTTTGATCGCACCTTTCGAGTTCGCTGTGGTACAGAATTTTCCAATTCCTACCCAGTTGAAGCCGGTGTTCCTCAAGGTAGCATCTTTTGCTCCGTCCTTTATATCCTTTTTGCCGCTGATATCCCTGTCCACCCCGATACCTTCCTGCCAACATTTGCTGATGACACCGCCATCCTACCATCCAACTCAGATCCGGAAATAACATCCTTAAAAGCAACGAATCTAAATGCAAACACATTATCTTCACGCTCCGGCCCAGATTCTATTATCGCTGTAATTCCATCCAGCTTGCTTTTTCAGACATAGTCTGGTATCTTGGCTTTCTCTTAGACCGAAGACTAATGTGGAACCCACATACTAGACTTAAAAGAACTTAACACACGATACGGCCAATTATACGGACTACTGACTAGAAAATCTCAACTTTCAATTGACAACAAATTACGGATTTACAAGACAATCCTGAAACCTATTTGGACCTACGGACTTGAACTTTAGGGGACAGCAAAATTTTCCAACATCAAACACATCCAATCCTTTCAGTCCAAAGTCTCCGAACAATAGTCGATGCTTCGTTCTATGTAACCAACCCTGCATCATGACATTTATTTCCCATTTGTCCTAGACCTTATCCCTGAAAAAATTTAAAATTCCATCAGAACCTTGTAAATCATCCAAATCCCCTTGCACGATCCCTATCTAGTTCCACTCATCCCTACAATCCTCCTCGAAGGTTGAAGCTATAGTGGCCCAAAGATCTTTTGTAGTATAAACCTTGGAGCCCTGGCAATGGCCAGATTCTCCACTCAAGACATGAGTGTATGTGGCTAATCTCCACTGTCTTTAGCACCAGTGACACGGTTGAGATAGTAGCGCAGAGATCTCTTTGAGTCCTGCTTTTCTCTTTATAGTTGGAGGGACAAGGGTGGATTCCCTGCCTGATTGTATATAGGTATGTCTGTGTTTTTATGTTATAATTTACTTATCTTCAGGTTGTTTTATTTCTTATTGTACATAGTCTTTGATTATTATTTAGTTATTGTTTTACTTTTGTTAATTTTATGTGTTCTGTATGTATGGTGTCAATTTGTTCATATCTCACTATAATTATTGTCCACGTGACAGATTATTATATTTCTAAATAAATAAAAAAACATTTAAGAATGAAATTTCCACATTCTTAATTTATGTCTTCGTTCAAGAGCTGTGGTAGAAAGAAAGATACAAAGTTAGTCCTTTATAAGAAGTCCGAGGTTGATGAATAGATATTCGTCAAACTTATAAAGTTAACGAAAAAGATCAGATAACCTAAATCTATAATTTCTGTTTTTGTGAGTTTTTGTCCATCAACAACCTTCAACTCTTTTAAAATATTAAATCTTCCTTACCGTCTCATTATATCGATTTAGTATGATTGCTATAAAAACTCTTGTACCCAACAAAAAAGTGAATGTTGGCTGTAAAGCTGTATTAATTAAATAAAAATGTTTTGTAAATTTCAATATTTGTTTAAATGTTAACAGTTATAAAAGATAAAATGACGAGGTGGTTTATGTTTTTTTAAGTGTAATTTTTATTATTTTTATGATCTACTAGTAGTCCTTCGAGAAAATTTTCATTTTTTTAACGTGTGACAAGCCATAAAGTGTAAGAGTTCGATTATAAAAAAAAATTCTCTCCGTTACCTTCTACAACTTTATTTATTTGATTTTACATCTAAGGCATATAACTATCTTAAATACGTAATATCAGTTTCGTACTTTTCATTTTTAAGCTGGAATATTTACATAAATACAGACCATTTTGTGTGACTTGGTTATTTGGACTCAAGGGAACTGGAAGCGTGTATTTCCGTTGAAAACTCGGATTCAAAAATCGCAATACTTTCCCTTACTATCACTAGCGGATCCATGATTTAATTTTGGGAGGGCTTCAGCCCGAAAGGTTTTTTTTTCATATACATATACCGATAATTAATTTGAAAAAAAAAAGAAAGAAATTAACTACCTATATGAAATGGTGTTTAAGTGGTTCTTGAAGTCCTATTAAATGTAATTAAACGAACAAGAATACTTTAAGAGATAGTTTTTAATGTTTTTTTCTGTAAAGCATGGTTATATTTTACCATTTTGGGGGGGCTTCAGCCCAAAAGCTCCCCCCGTAGATCCGCCTGTACATATATTGGTAAATGAAAGTAAAAATTTCTGTTGATTTCTTATGGTAGCTCCAATCTATCAATTTTTTGTAATAGGAAAAACCTGGTGCGGTGCGCGCATCACACAAATTTCACTTACCAGGCTTAGCGGAAAATATTTTTTTTATAATAAACCAGATTAAAATGCAGATATTTTATTTAAAAGTTTAAATACAAGTAATGAAAATGTATTTTTAATAAAAAGAAAAAAAAAATCTTTATTTTAGAAATAGAAACATATTTTATTCTTTAAAGAAGACTTTTGATATATTAACATTAAAACTTATTAATCATTCAATTAAATTTATTAAAGCTTAACTGATCAAAACTTTAAATTACTATACTGTTTATTGAGATTACAAAGAATCAAAACACAATAATGCTCTATGGCAGAAAGAATAGTAATATGTTCAAGCCCAGACTACAAAATAAGTTAAGGTAAAAAAAATATTCTGTAAAAAACAGCTTATCTTTATATTAAGTATTTCTTGAAAATTATCTCTAAGCTCTTATTTTCTTTCATTTTTGTTGCTCTTTCCATTACATTACATCTATTTTCGATTAAATTCTCTTAGCAAAGTATTTTTTAAAAGGCTTTTTGGGTAGTGTTAGTTTAGGTTGCTTTTCAAGATTTGAAGTATGCCAAATCAATTTTTTTACTGAATTTTCAGGCAACAGTTACAAAGCCTTCTAATCTTGCGAGGCATCAATTCGTAAGTGTGATTTTTAATTAATAATAAGTTTCTTTACATTGGGTTTCCTTGATAATCAGAGCATAGCATAAACGAATTGACACCTACTAAGTCAACGGTTTAGCAAATGTTTCCTGTGCCTTGGATATATTGTAGTTTTTCAAATAGAAATCACAAGAGAAAGGATAGAACCTGATAAACTCCTTTTTTAATGAATGGGAAATAGAATAGACTAGCGATTCTCAGGCCATGGGTAATACGTAGTGAGGTAGTGAATAACTCAAATTTTCCTCTATTGAATTCAAATACTAGATAACCCTAAAAATATTATAAACCCCAATCTAAGAGAAAACATTTCAGAAAAAAATACTTACAATAAGGCATATACAATAGTCTGTGCATATACCAAAGGAAACCACTTCATATATTTATTTTATAACTCAAAAACTATACATTACCCGAAACATTCAAGATGCTCATTTGAAAGATAACAAAATTTTCTAATAGTTAAACTTAAAAAAAAAAAGAATTGGGCTAATATGAGCAAAGATACAAACAAACTTTCCATAATATAATGAGGGGTCAGCAAACTATTCACCCAAAGTGGTAAGGTGTCATGTGAGTGATGAGTGTATACACTGATACTAAAATTATGACAGTATGAATAGGATTATAATTATTAAAACATTTTAAATAAATCTTTTATTTTTAATATTTACAATAGAAAGGAGCAAAAATAAACAAGATAATAAATAATGTTTATGAAAGATTTTTTAAAAAATTATAATAAAACAATTATTTCATTATATACAGATAAAAGCTGTAATGACTATTGTGTAACTAAGCATTTAACACTGATTTTTTATAGATAGATGAAAAGAGATAATTCAAATCAGAAAAGAATAGGTCATTTATTTCCTTTTTTCTTTACATATTCTTGAAGTCCCCTGATCCCTCGAGTATCAGAATATCAGGATTTTCTTTTTCAAAGTCACTTGGTTCACGTTCTCGTTCTTCAGCACCCCATTCGCCAAAGCAGCCTTTCATTATATCTGGTTGCTTCTTTCTCTCCTCTTCCTCTTTCTGCAAGAGGAAAAAGCCTCTTACAGCAACATAACAATAAATAAAAGCAAATAAAACCATTAAATTGACCATTATTTATTTTCCGTGTGACCATAAATAATATTTATTTAAGAAAAGGAAATAATTTTGAAAATGGTCTTCACAAATTTGAGTCAAAACTAAAATATGCATGCAAAATCACAATTATATACTACTAAATTAAGTTTGCATAACCCTTTGACTGTGGACCGCACACATGTCTTCCCGTTAAGAGTTGCGGCATTGATGCTGGCGGGATATATGCCATCCCGGTAGTGAGTTGGAAAACTGGTTCGGCCCGGGATATATGCCCTTCTGCCTGGGCGGTCACTACTTAAACAGGTAGGGACAATTCCCGCCTTCATCATTTTACTTGTGGCTTAGTCGGTACATTCATTCGTCCTTTATTGCTGACCAGTTGCAGATTTATTCTGAACCCAAGGTATGTCCTTTCTCTGTTATTTGTGTCATATCCATGATCTTATTTGTATTGTATTTAAATGTTTTATACATCAAATAAATGTTAATAAGTTAATTTTATTATTTTTTTGACTGAATACTGATTTTAGTACAAGTGAATCTCTGTCTACTAAACAAATAAATTTAAGTTATCTACATTATATATATATATATATATATATATTTTTTTTTTTTCGGTTGGCACTGCAGACCAGCTCAGATAGCCTGGAAGGGGTCACCCAACCTCACGTTGCTACGAACCATGGTTTCCATGGTGCAGCGGCAGGCCACCCATAGCTCCATAGCCGATCCCCTTTGGGGCCAATCTGGCAATGTCCTTCTCACCGACTTTCTCGGGTTCAAGGACAGTGACAAATCGGTCTAGATTCATGGATTATGGCTGCTCGGAGTCAGCAGGTGCACGAGGACCTATAATTCTTTCCCCAAAACTGACCGCCCATTGACCGAACCTTATTAACATCCTGGTAGAGCACATCCCGATTCCCGAATAAAGTACACGGGATAGGGTCATCAGTCCTACGCCCGATCGGTGTGAGTTGCCTCCTGTAGGATGAGTAAAGTACTAACCACGCTCGACATTGCTTAACTTTGATTACCTATTGCAAGCGCCTTAGCCCATACGGCTAACCCAGCCCATATATATATATATATATATATATTTTGTACTTGTATATATGTGTGTGTGTGTGTGTGTAAATACATACATATAATGTAATAAATAAATGTAAAAAAGTACAAAAATTAAAATGTAATAAATAAATGTAAAAAATAGAAAAATTAAAATGTAATAAATAAATGTAAAAAATACAAAAATTAAAATGTAATAGTAAAAATTAACAAATGCAAAAATATACAGATGGGATATACAAATGGGAAAATGATAAAATTGCATCAATAGAAAGCCTCAGGTTTGATAATCAGATCAGAAAATTCTATCAGGAAGTTAATACGGGAAGGAAGCTATTCAAGCCAAGGCTTACTGCCTGCAGAGTCGAGGATGGATCCCTCCTAACTAAATCAGGTCAAATATTGGCTAGATGGAAACAGTATTTTGATGACCTCCTGAATGGCAGTCCTGGGATGTGGTGTCAGAGGAGTTCTGTACAAGAAAAGGGGTAAGGTAGGGAGACTCGTTGGCCTGCCTCCTGTTCAATGTGACACATGAAAAAGTTGTCAGAGAAATGCGCAAATTCAGCTGGATAGGACCATATTTAACAACATGGTCGACGATATTGATATCATCGGGAGACCACTTCGCAGAGTAAAGAAGGCTTTTCTGGATCTTGAACAGTCGGCGCGGAAGATGGGACTATCTGTAAATGAGAGCAAAACCAAGTATATGGTTGCTGGCATAAATACACAACATCCACAAATCTCGATAAGTGACTACACAATCGAAACGATCCAACGATTTGCTTATCTGGGTTCCCAAGTAAATGCCCACAATGATGTATCAGAGGAAATATGTAAGAGGATCGTGGCAGCAAATAAATGTTATTTTGGTCAGCGGTGGTATCTAAGCAATCGCTTAATCTCCAGAAAAACAAAAGCGAATCTGTACAAGACGCTGATTTGTCCTGTCCTCACATATGGAGCGGAAAAGTGGAGCTTCTCCAAAACAGACGAAAACAGGCTATTGGTCTTTGAAAGAAAAGTAATACGTCGCATTTATGGACCAGTGGGCTCAGGTACTGGTCAGACAATTGGAGAAGACGGAGTAATGCAGAACTGGCCGCCATACATAATGATAAGAATGTAGTCCGGTTCATTAGAATACAGTGTTTGAAATGGGCGAGTCATGTAGCTAGAATGGATGAGGATAGCCCAACCAGAAAATTTTTGCTGATGCATGCAGGAAGAAAAAGAAGAGTTGGAAGACCTAGATTGCGCTGGATGGATGGGGTTGACGCGGATGGTAGAGCTCTTTTTGGACTAGCTAACTGGAGGAGAGCAGCAAGAGAGAGAGAGAGACCAGTGGGTGAAACTGATTGAGGAGGCCAAGACTCAGCGATGAGTTGTAGCGCCCATGAAGAAGAAGAAGAAAAATATACAGAATTAAAATAATACTTTTTAATAAAATTTATAACAGCACTATTTTCAATATTGAACTTTTTTAGGTAAGAAAAAAATTTGTAAATACAATTCGAATCCCGCCGTCAGTAGCCTTTTTTAGAAGTAATATAATTTAATTTTTATGATCACTTACAGTTATTATTATGATTATTATAAGTTATTTTGCTTTTCAAAAATAAGCAAATACGCAGGAAAATAAAGTGTTGCGAGATAGCCGTTCTAATTTTGTATTGTCATATACGGCCGGGAAGGCATATATCCCATTTTTAAAAGTTGAATATATATGTTAAAATGATTTTTTGAAACCTAAGATCTTGCAGGGTGACTCAAACTAGCATTTTAAACAAATTTATGCAAAAAAAAGAAATCTGTTTTTTTGGACGTCTTTGCAGTTTTCAGGATGGTAGAAACGTATTGTAGAAACTCACGAATGAGCATCCGCAGTCAAAGGGTTAAATAACATTAATGTGTACTTGTGCTTTATATAAATATTTATAAATTAAATCTAACATTAATACATATTTTAAAATCAAATTTAGTATAAATGTGTAGACAAAATATAATGAAAGGTGTCTGCAAGCATAAGCTCTGTTCTTTTTATTACAAATAAAAATAAACAAAAGCAACAATCAATTAATAGTTTATTTCTAAAATACAATCAATAAAAAGTCTAAAAATTGTAGAAGCCTCAGTTTATAAGGTTATAAGCTTGGTGTAATACTTTTCTGATAAATTTGTACTTAATAATTTTAAGATCAGCAAATACAGGGATACAAAATACTGAGCTAAAATTTATCCAAGCAACAGTGGTCTAAACTGTTATACCAATAGTTCTTTAACAGTTCAATAGAGGAAGGGCAAATTATTAGATGGGATCTCCAACTCACTAGAGAGAATTAGCTCAGCCTCGAGTCTTAATTCTGTGCATGCTGAGGGTTTAGAAAAGTAGAGGCAACTCGATCAAGAGTAGCAGAGGATTGTAATAAACTAATTCTCTAAATGTGAAAGTGTTCCAACCCATCTTGATTTTCCATTTGTCATAGGAAAATCATAGGGTAGTTGCAAAAATCCCAAGTACAGCAAGAATATTAAGAGTCAGCTTAATTCTAAACTATTTCTGCAGAAAAAGAAACAAAATTCTGCTACAATCAGACAGGTTTTAAATACTCTGTAACAGTCAATGTAGGCGAAATAAAACAAATATAATTTGATAATTTGAAGATGAACAAATTACCAACTGCTAGATCTTGCAGATTATTATACCTTTACCAGTGGTGATCTAACTTAAAAAATATTGACATCTATATTTTTACTGGAAAAAGGAGGTAATGTAAAATACTATTTTTTTTTTTAAATATAAGTTGATCTTTAATAAGTATTGATATTTTTAAGGATGAAAAATGGTCAGGATGTGCAATGAAAAAATTAAGTTTATTGAGTTTGCCGACATTTGATATACAGATAGTTTTGCTTCTAGAGCAGAAACGACAACAGTCTTGAAATTAGGCTTATTAAGAAAGGTCACTGTTCCAGCAAAGGTGCGATTTGTTAGTGTAATACTTTACCAAGAGTATGGTTTGTGTACATTGGCTAGGACTACATATAACCTTTGTGAACTAGACTGCCATACTACTGGGCAATGACAATACACCTCTCTCTCTCTCTCTCATTCTATAGCCAATAATGCTTATCATGCCACTTTGAAAAAAAATTGAAACAAGATTGATTAGTTTAATTAAAATACATCTGATCGAAGACCAGTTAAAAAAGTCTACTGATTGTTTTTGTTTTTTTAATTATTGAACAAAAATATAATTTATGGTAGTAATAAAAGTAACTATTCAGTTAAGAAACAAAAATAACTAACAGACCACAACTAATTAACACAGCTAACCTTTTTGCTTAAATGAGATACTAAAGTAATTTGTTAAAAACACACAAACAAAAAGCAAAACAAAGAAAATTATTAAAATAGTTTTATGTTCATCGATTTTTAAAAAGAACTGGATAAAGCACTGTGTGCCTTAGAAATGGCCGGATTACTCATTCACCTTCCCTCACTACTAGTAGGCAAGAGCCCCCTCTTGGTACTGAGTCATCCTTATTATCAAGCTCTATATTGTGTTAAACTTTTACTTTTTCGCCTGTATTAAAGTATTTTACAAATAATAATAAATTATTATTTCATTTACATAATCATGAATGGATAAATATACTGGTATCAAGAAAAGAAATAAATGCAACAGGAACACAAGCTATTTCATTATTTTTTAGTAATTACTGACAGTGCACATAAATATAACCATAAACAAAATACATAAATATGTATGTACACATAAACTGTCTATTCTATGTAACTTACTATCTAATACAATGCAATAATTTAGCTTAAAAAATTCTATTCTATCTGTTTTTGACAGACACCAGCTGACAAAAACAGCTTGTGAAGTTTTTTGTTGAAATAAATTAAAACAGTTTTTTTAATTTAATCAAATGTTAATTCAATTAGAATAATTAGATGGCTATCCTCATTGTAATCATACTTGAATGACTTTTTACAGCTCTAACTAGTGTTAACCATGCTAACACAGCCATAAGTTTGTGTCAAGTTCTTTTTCTTGATAAAATGGTTCGAAGCTGTCCTGGATGGGTAAAAATTTATTCCGTGACAGACGCACGGAACAAATCTCGACCTTCCCACTCTGGTTAGAATAGGTTTGGTTGTACCTCTAGAACAACCCCACTTATGCCAAAAATGGCGAAGTAAGAGTATCGAGAAAAAAAAGTTCTTTTCTTGAAGATCAGGTGTTATTAGCATTTTGTACAAAACTTCAACAATTTTCATATCAGAAGAAACTCTAATTAGCTTATATCGAAAAACAAAATTATTAAAATGGATGCACATCACACTTTAATCAATAAGAAGGTTACAGCATTCTTCGCACTTTAAACCATATTTTAATGCTTATATCATAAAATATTTTCTCCATATTATATAAGGAATCACTATTTTCATTATGACTCTCAGTGTTTCGTCTTGGGGACAGTAACTTGCCTATAATTTCGGAATAGCTCTTAAAATTTAAAATATAGGAATAAATCAAATAACTAAGAAAAAAATTATTGTAACAGACATCAGACCCATATACCTGTACCAAATAATTAAGGTATCAATTTTTTTAGTTTTACTTACTTGTAAAATGATATTTCCCAATTCTTCTCATGTATAATGGTACTAATGTATATAAAAACAACTAATAATCATAACTAAAATATCTAAAAAAAAATAGTAATCACAAAACCGAAAGGTGGAATGAAAACATACTGATATAAAAAGATGAAAACAACTGGCAAGACGGCCTATTGCCTTGCCAAAAAGCCAAACTGTTTTCTGCACCCATCCCATCAGTGCCTTCAGTGACCTATTAATTTTTTTTTAGTAACTTATTAATTTTTTTTTATACCAATATTTATGGTATGCAGATTCCAACCATAATTTCACAAGTATGATCCTTCTATATAAAATTATATTAAAAAATAATCCTTTTCAAAATAAACATTAAATTTCTTATTTCTCAAATTATTTTTTAATTATACAAATAATAAAAGAAACCAGAAATGAAATGCTCTAAATAATCCAAACTATAAATAAATAAAAAATCCTAGCCATCCTGAGTATCTTAAGCATTATGATGATTAATCAGTACAGTAGAACAAAAGAATAAATTTTCTGCTCTGATATCAAATGAAAGCCCATCATTATAACTCAATAAAACACTGAGTTAAAACCAACTAATAAATTATTATTAGTAATCCCACGTACTACCTTAGGATCAGAGATTCGAATTCATCCTTTAAACCAATCCAAGTAAATTGTTCAAAAATAAATATCTAGTTAATATAACTTGAAATCACAGTCCAATTATTACAATTAGTCCTAATTAGACTGTAATGTTCCTTAGTTCTATCCAGTCTTTCATTTTTGTTTGCTAAAAATTCAAAATTAAACCATATGCAAATTCTATTTTTTCTCTTCCTGCACCTCAAGATTTGCCAACAAGGATTATTCGTTAAGCATTTTGAATATCATAGAAACTTTTTTTTTTTCGAACTTTTTCTTCTTTCTAATGACTTGCTGGTATAAAGGGAAGACTAAAGTGGACTCAGCAGTCGCAAAGGTCTCCAGATAGCTCAGGGCTTCAAAGGCTCTCCCAGGTCTCAAAATAATTTTCCTTGAAGATTTTGAAAATTACAGGAAAAAGTCAAACAAATAGAAAAATAAAATGTTAAATTTATGTTGAAACCCTTATTTTATTTTGAGGGGTCCCCAAATGCTTACTGCTCAGATCTTCTAAATGTTTTCATCTGCTTTTGGTTAGCATCTGTGATTTTTAAATTTATTACTACATATACTTACCCATCATAACCATAAGATAATGAATAACTATGAGAGGTAGTTCATAGGGTCTTCAGCACCTTCCTCCTTGTAAGTTTATCTTGCATTTGTATACTTTTTAGAAGCCACGAGCAGGATAAAATCATTAGCACATAGAATTTTATTTCTACTGGGTCCACTTTCCAACAGTCAACGAAATAATGCCTCTCTCTCACTCTCTCTCTCTCTTCTACAATTTTCATGACGTATCTATCACGATTTACCATTAAAAAATCCTTTTAAATCAAACTGAGTAGGCTCTATGACTTTAATCTTCTGGCAATTTTTCATTTTGTGAATAAAATTATGCATTATAAACCCTTTGAAAACTATTTAAGTTAGTCTTGAATTAGCCAAAACCATTTAGGTGATTACTACGTCCTAGTTTTCGATGATAGTTCACTTACAGCGAAGCAAGATCTGCAGGAAAGCCTTACAACTCGTTAAGTGGAATTAACTTTTAATTTAAGTACATAAATGAGTTTAGATTTTCAGACATAAATGATTATATTAACATTGCTTTAAGAAAAACGTTCTGTTTCCAAGATGAAATGACATAGTACTGATAATTTAGAAATAAAAAAAACATTTTGCTCCTAACACAAATGTCATGTGGCACACAACTAATTGACTACCTTTATAGAAAATATATTGGATAAATTTGAGCTGCATTAGAATTCAATTAATAATGAATGTATATATTCTTAAGATTGCACTTTTTAAATAATAACAATGTTCATATTTAACTCGAAACATAAAATTAGAGTGTTTTGGAGGTGTGGTAGGAGGACTAGAGGTTAGGGTGGAACGAAAAACATTTTTTTTATCGACAACTAACTAATAGCATTCAAAAGTAGCTTTTTTATGTCAATAAAATAACCTCAAAATTTTTGTTTATTGTATATATGTCTTGAGGTTCAACAAGAGGCTTAAAAATAAGGTTTTCATCCAAAAAATTAAATTTTGGATTATTTTTTTTTATTTTAGTAATACATTTTTCCACAAAATGTTTTAATATCCATATATCTAGCAAATGATCATTCTTTACTATAACAAAAATTATGTGAAGTTTGAATGCTCAAAATTTATAATTAGATTTTTTGAAAAGTTTTAAAATGGCCTTTTTTACATCAAATTCAAAATGTTAATCCCGACTTGAATTAATCTGTTATAAATAATCTTTTAATATCAAATTATTGTTTAAACACAATTTTTAAAATAATAACATAACAAACAACATTAAAATGAGTAATAACAATAATGAACTTGTCCGATGTTTTGAGCGTTTAACTTTTAAAGAGATTTTAGAAAAGGATTAAAAATAAAATTTCGTTACAAAATCCTTAAAATTAAAAAACAATTAGTACATAGTTAATAATTACTGTCATGAAACAATGTAAATATGAAATAATATTCTTTTATTCAATTATATTTTTATTGATCTCATTTTAATTTAGTGTTGAGGCTGATTTTTTTTTTTTTTCTCGATTTCTGCATGATCTTTTGTGATGCAATTTTCACTTGGTGAAATGTGCATATCAATTTCAATTGGAGTATGCTCTTCTGATCAGTTAAAAAAACATGTTATTAAATTAAATATGTTAAAAAAAAGAACAGGAACAATGGCTTACATTAGTTAGTCGTATCCTTCGTTTTATGTTGAAACAGATCATCCTTCAGATTTATGCCCCTGTCTGGTTCCATATTAAGCTTGATGCATCACGTGTCAATGGTTTTAAACATTTTTGGAGATACAAGTTTTCAAGATACCTTGATGAGTAGTATTTAAAAATAATTGACTCAATCATTCACAGAAATGGTTACTATACTCACCCAAAAAAACTCGCTGCTATGTACGTTATTTGATGAATGAAAACAATAAAAGAGCTACGTCAGAGTTTCCCAACCTAGAGTTATTGATTATGTACTAATTGTTCTTTAATTTTGGGAATTTGGTAACTGGACGAAATTTTATTTTTAATCCTTTTCTAAAAAGAGAAACACTCAGAACAACGGATAAGTTCATTATTTTTATAACTCATTTTTTAATGTTGATTTTATGTTATTATTTTAAAAACTGTGTTTAGACAATAATTTTAAAATAAAAGATTAGTTATAATAGATTAATTCAAGTCGAAATTAACATTTCAAATTTGAAGTAAAAAAATGGCTATTTTTTCAAACTTTTTCAATAAACCTAATTATAAATTTAAAGCACCCAAACTTCGTATCATTTTTGTTACAGTAAAGAAGAATCTATTGCTAGATACTAAAACCTTTTTTTGAATAAAACCTTATTTTTAAGCCTCTTGTGAAACCTCAAGATATAAATATAAAAAAGCAAAAATTTGAGGTGATTCATTGACATGAAAAGGCAACTATTATGTGCAATTAGAAAGTTGTCAGCCAAAAAAGAGTTTTTCGTTCCACCCTATTGGAGGTATGTATGGCCCGACACCAGTACAGCATGACGTACTCAGCTGCTAATCGCAATGCGTTCAATGTGTCTTTCAGCTCTAAACAGTTTAAACATCCATTAATAAAAGCTAATCAAATATATTTGAAACTAAATACTTTTATTTAGTGATGACAGAGTGAGAGAAAAAACAGAAAGCTATTTTTTGGATGGAAGTTTTGAAGCTGGAAACATTATGACTTCAATAATGATGAACACAACACATATTAATCAGACTGACGTCGTTCTACATCTGTTAGTGTAGAGACTCAAGAAAGTGTGGACCTAGCACAATGTCTATTTGATTGAAAAAAATTTTGTTGACCTTCTTGTTACTTCCTAATGTCCAAAAATCGTTTTGACAAAAGATTAAAAAATATGAGCTCAGCTATTATAAAAATTAAATGGGAAATATTGCTTTAATAATAAATATGTTGGAAAGAAAAGAAAAATAACTATCAAATATCTTACATAATAGTTTAAGATTCAGTTTTGTTTTGTAAATCAAATATGTATAGTATTCCATTTTTTAAATTTATTGACCATTTTACAGTTCACCATAAAAATGTTTTTTTTACTTGAATATGATTTATAAATATATAGCAAAATGAAAATTATTTACTTTAAATGAAAATTAAGGATATATATTGGTTGCGAGTTCTTAGTAAATTAACCTATCTAGTAGCTAGATTGGTCTCTCCTCCACTTCTTATTATTGATACTTAGATTTCAGGATTCCTAGAAATCCGTCAATTTTTTTTAAAAAATTAACCATACACAATTACTAAGAATATCGATCATTCAGAATCACTCAGAATGTCATTCGGCCTGACAGTGTCAAAACCATGTCTCCATTCTCGTTACATAGCTCTGTCCCCACCACTTTTCTTCAACATTTATTTTCTTTGCAAATATGCATCAAAAAATCTGGGTAAGTTTCGCATATTTATTGTTAAATCCTAATCTTCATTAAGACATAAAAATTTTAAATTCATGATAATAACCAATTTGGGGTAAAAACATCGTAATTAACAAAGCACTAATGTATTTTTATATTATGGTTGGTAGGTTCACTAGCATTTCATCTTAAAGAAATAATAAGGCAACGACAAAAAAATACGCTTTGACTAGATTAACGCTTTGACTGCGGACGGGATACATGTCTTTCAATTAATAGTTGGGTAACTGGTGCGAACGGGATATATGCCATCCCATTAGTGAGTTGGGTCACTGATGCGGCTGGAATATATGCCTTCCCGCCCGAGCGGTTGTCACTTAAACAGGTAGGAAAAAGTCGCGTCTTCATTATTTTACTTGTGGCTTGGTCGATGCATTCATTAGTCCTCTATTGCTGACTCAGTGAAGTTGTTCCTGATCCTGACCATTTGGAAGCTATCAGTTGCAGATTTATTCTGAACCCAAGGTATATCCTTTCTCTGTTATTTGTGTCATATCCATGATCTTATTTATATTGTATTTAAATGTTTTATATATCAAATAAATGTTAATAAGTTAATTATATAATTTATTTATTTTTTTACTGAATGCTGATTTTGGTACATGTGAATCTCTGTCTACTAAACAAATAAAAGTTACCATAAATATATATGCATGTATATATGTAAATACATGCATATAATGTAATAAATAAATGTAAAAATATACAAAACTTAAAATTTAATAGTAAAAATTAATAAATGTAAAAATATCCTAAATTAAAATGATACTTTTTTACAAATTTAAAATGTTTTATCATTTTTCCATCCACCTAAAAACAATATATATATATATATATATATATATATATATATAAAAGAATAAATATTTCATATAATATAAAAGTGTTTGAAATTCAAAATAAATGATGTAAGAGCAATAATACAATTTATAACTGCACTATTTTCAATATGGAATTTTTTTAGGTAAGAAAAAAATGTGTAAATACAAAGAAATATATATTGAATATTTAATAGTTGAACGTTGCATTATAAAGAAAGGAGATGGTCCAGGTTGGCGGTCATAAATAGGCTAAATAGTGGCAAAACTATTTTATTAAAAGCCAAAGAAGTATATAATTCATATCCTGCTGTCGGTGTCCTTTTTTTAGAAATAATATAATGTCATTTTTATGATCACTTAAAGTTATTTATATGATAATTTTCAGTTGTTTTGCTTTTCAGAAATAAGCAAGAAAGTGAAGTGTTGCGGGATAGCCACTTTCATTTTGTATTGTTATATGCAGCTGGGAAGACATATATCCTGTTTTTTAAAAATTGAATAAAAACGTTAAAATGTATTTTTGAAAGCTAAGATCTTGCAGGGTGGTAGAAATTCGCAAATGAGCTCCCGCAGCCAAAGGGTTAAACTCATAGATAATAAAATATGAGTTAAAAAAAAAATTATATTTATCAAGATTTCTTCAATGCCAATGTTGCATTAGAAAGGATGTCACTTAATGTTAGGAAACCAAAAAACAGTAAATAAATATAGAACATTTTATTTCATTCAATGTTGTTGTTGCTAACAATAACAAAATTATTTGTGATGAAGTTCATTTGTAATTTAAACATTTACCTAAGGTTATCTAAGCTTGATCGAAGACACAAATTTAACAAAAAAAATTGTTCAAAAACTCGTAACTAAAGACTTCTTAAGATTAAAAGAGAAAACTAAACTATCAAGTTTAAGAAATAAAAAAATGAATGAGAATCGTGATATTACTTGTAGTAATAATTAAGTTCATCAAATGTTGGCAAACACATTTATGAAAGAATCTCACAACTACTCGTCAGTATTATTAATGGCAATCCAGTTAATACACTCCATAAAAAACAAATCACTTTCAGGTTATCATCTCCTACTGTTAGTAAGAAACATTTCAGCCAATCAGTTCAAGGCGAGCACAATGAGTATCATGCCAAAACATTAAGCAACAATTTAATAATTACATACAGCTTTCATCTGTAGATTTATTTTCGGAGGAGGTGTCTGCTGTTTGACAGCTAATAATTTCTTCTGATTTGTTAGGATTAGCATTATCTTCATTTTCAGTAACATCATTTTTATCAAGGTTTTTTTCACGCTCTTCTCTTTCTTTTTTTAACTGCAAAAGCCTTCTTGTTTCTTCAATATACCTTCTTTTTTCTTCTTTTCTTCTTTTTCTTTCCTCAAGAATCTCGGGATTCTCAGGGGCTATTTCAACAACAGGTTTTTCACCTTCAAGCCAACCAAATCTCCACTATGAAATTATAAAACCTATGTTTACTTGAAGAAGTCTCATAGTCTTTTAATATCACGATAAATAATGAATAAATATTAGTTGACAAAGCATATAAAAGAAATACCTAGCATAAATATATTTAATTTAAGAGGTACACAAAATATAAAATTTGAACTTAAATGTTTAACATTTACATAAAATTTAACATAAGAAAAGTCTGTCTTTGAGAAATAAATGTTATATTTTGTGGTTCTTGTTTCTCATTCTCAACATAATATTTATTTTAGTTACTGGCGCTAACCTCACGATCCTTCTGAGCAAACTTCTCAAACATATTCGCATACATTTTCTTTTCCTTTGATCGTATTTCCTTCAGTTTAGCATTACAAATAGCAATTTGAGGTGGTACAGCCTTGTTTTCAGGCTCGGCTGCCAATACAGCTTCAAAGTCTGTTTTAGCCAATTGAGGTTCATTTAAACCTAAATATGCCTACAAAAATATAATAGAAATTAATATAAATGTATACAAAATTAAGTAAATCTAATAAATAAACATAAAAATAAGTAAATAATTTATAACACATTCGAAACTTTTAATTATAACAATGACAACAATTTTTATGCTGTAATAATTACTATGATGAGGTGATTCATCATTGGCCTGTTTAAAATAAGTTTTCTTGTTTAACTTATGAGCATAGTAAATGCAGAGAGCAGTTAAAATGGTATTATGATTTATTCATAAAATTATTAGGCATTATGTGAATGGTTCATGCATTCCTTAAATCTCAGAATTTAAATAATGTTTTTACAACAGCCATTGTATAGCAGTGATAGTTGGCATACATAGTGTTGTGTGGCAAAATTTGGTAAAGTAAAATCAAAATTAATAGCTCTGAAGAGGCGTGATAACTAATAGTGAATAGAAAAACTGTAGTTCTACAGAGATAGCTTACCTCAATAAAGATTACGTTATAAACAATGTTGGGAAAAGGGTCCTAGAATGCTGTTTGGAACATATAGGGTTCAATACCAACCTGGGTCAGTTATATGTAACAGCAGAAACAAATAAGAACTTAGTAATGGCACATTAAATAAAATCTTAAGTATGTAAAACGATGCATTTTCACTTCCATACAGTTTTACTTACATACGAGATATGGAGAAATGGAAAGTATTATAGTGAAAAAAATAGAATCCTAATTTTCAACAGATTTCATGTATTGAGGATCCCTCAGTTGGAACAACCAAGTCTCGCCTCACAAAATGGAACGCATGTTGGCTTGCATGTGAATAGTGTAGCACAAAAATGAAAAGTCATGTGTTATATGATAGGCTAGGAATGATTGGGTGTCAATATATATTGACGTAGTATATACTAGATGATATATGTGGTTTTCATAAATGCTTAAATGATTAAAACACAGCTCTGCTATTAATTAATATCTATATTTAGATACTGTGGCAATATGAAAATTAAAATTGGTATATATATCTAAGGCTTAACCAAATAAAAATAATTCTATTATAAGATGTGTTATATTATAGAACAACGGTTTTCAGACTTTTTATGGCGCAGCACCATTGTCATACTACAAAAAAATCATGGCACCCTTATTATTAAATAAACAATTAGAATACAGTTTTAAAAGAAAATGGACAGTGATGAAAAATGCATACATTTAACAAATAAGATGGATGGAAAAATGTATGATGATTGATTGTTTTAAATAAATATGTTATATTTACTATAATTTCTACTTTCACATATATTTACATATGAAAATGTAGGTAATTTCATTATTTCTACCCAAAGTAGAATGAAAGTTATGTGATGGGTTCACTTTTTTACAGTATATAGTTTAGCCAACAGTGGCACTTACTGCTCAAGAGCTATCAAGATAAATCAGTTTCTTGTAAGTGGATAAATATTGTTAGTCTGCCTTAAAAACAAACAAGCTAGTCTCTTCCAAAAAGAACAACTCAAACTGAGTAATACTCGAGTAGGTATCAGAGACTGGGAGAGAGGGGAATCTAGAGGCGCGTGGGTGCTGGTGATCTTAGTTTTAGGCTTTATCTACCAATTATGTTGATAGATATTTCATGGCTTGGTATGAACATAAATCTTTTAACAGAGACTGAAACTAATTATTCCAAAAAAATTAATAAGCAAACACAGCTGACCTAAGTATTCCAAGCAATAATGCAACATAATAGTGTGAAAAAATCCCAAGTAATAAAACAATATACCTGTCCTCGCCTAAAGAGACCCTTGACATTTTGACTATCTTCTTCGAGAATTTTATCACAAACCTTTCTTACAGCTAAATAGTTTTTCAGCTTGAGCTGACACATTGATATATTTAGATTAGCAGCTAGTAAGAGAGACTTTGCTTCTGCCTGTTCAGCTCCTTGAAAATCTGAAAATCCATATTATTAAAACTTTTAAGAAATATATATATATATATATATATAAATGTTAAAATGGTTATGGCAAAAGTAAACCATGATTACAGTAATAATACAAGTAAGACTTAGGAAACAGCTCGAAGATTCGGTTGTGACACTAGTGAAAATTTCTCTCCACAAAGCACTATCAAAACTTTTTTTTTTTTAACTTTTCTTATGATATTTACAACTGGATTAGTATGAATACATCAAGTAAATGTGTAAAGAGGAATATTATCACATGAAACACGCTTGTTGAGAAACTACCCATTGGTAGCACTCTAATAATTTGTCTACATGAGGAGATCACGAGGCCATCTTCTTTTCAGACGCCTCGGAGGGTTATCAGGAATCGAAGAGGAAGCAAGGTGAGAAACAAGAGGATTCGGATGGTTATGAAGTTTATTATGGAAGGATAGGTATCTGGATTTGGTCAAATTGGAAACATATGTAACATTGAGGTCTTTATGGATTATTTTATTTGTGACAAAGTAAGGAGCATTGAGGATTTTACAAAGGATTTTGGATTGTAAAGATTGGATACGAGAGGAATTTGATGGTTTAGTGGAGCCCCATAGCTCAACTCCATAAGTCCAAATAGGTATTATTATAGTCATGTATATGAGTCGTTTGTAATTAATTGGAAGTATAGAGCGTTTGTCCAGTAAGTGTTGGAGTAAGCGGAAACGTCGAGCAGTTTCTTGTCGTTTCAGTCTTGTATGAGGATTCCAAGTGAGACGTTTGTCCAGCTGGAGTCCTAGGTATCAGATTTGTTCTACAGGGATAAGTGGGGTGTTATTAAAAGATACTATAGGATAGCAGCAAGTCACTATACGACGAAAGGTAAAGGTGATTTTATGGGATTTATTGGAATTTATTTTAATCCTCCAGTTTTGACACCATTCTTCAAGGTTTGTGATGTGTGATTGAAGAGTTTGAGATGCAATTGTTGGATCATTATTAACTGACGGATACATGTGTCATCAGCATACATAGTGATGACAGTGTTAGGATGGGTTGGGATATCAGCTGTATAAACTGTGTAAAGGATAGGACCAAGGATACTACCTTGAGGAACTCCGGCAGATTGAGAAAAGAGGGATGAATAGGTATTATTGTGATTAACTTTGAAGTGTCTATCAGTAAGATAGGAATATCAAAACTTAAAATTAATAAAATTGAACTCAACAAATTTTCTCAATTAAACTAACTCATCTTTGATTTCATTTTCTACTGCACCCTGCTGTTAAGACAATACCGAGATCTAACTTAACTTAATCTCAATAAAAAATTATTTTAATATTAGTGGTATTGAATCTCTCGACTCACTAACAAGCCAAACTTAACTTATTATTATTATTATGTACTGGTGATGTAGAACTTAAAAAAAAAAAAGTAAGTATTCAAGTATTGTTACCTAAAAATATGTTTTTCTATTTACTCATTTTTAGAACTTCTTCTTTAGAGTAACATTGCATTCTTTTGCAATAAATATAAATTGAAGATTATCAATAATCATCCGACATTTGTTATTAAATCCTATCATTATTGAATCCTATTTTCGGTTAGGAATTGTTATTCCATCCACATTACTATTAATTATGGATGAATTAAAATAACTAATGCTTCGCATTTTTCATATTATGGTTGATAAATAAATTATACAAGATTTGATTTTTTTTTTTTTTTTTGGAAAAAAAATCACCTTATATAAACATGTTATATCCTAAAAAATTAAACAGATTTGCTAATTTATGTTAACAATTAAAACAATACTTACCCTTACTATATATTACATATATACGTAAGTGAAAGTAAAAAAATATTTATGTAACTTACCATTTTTATAATCTAAAATTTCAACTATCCTTAGATACATTTTGAGAGCAAGTTGATATTTTTCCAACTTGAAATATTTTGTTCCTTTTTCTTTTAATACTTTTGACTGTTCCAATTTCTGTTCATTGGACATCATCCATATATCAACAACCTACAAGAAAAAATATTATCTGTATAAGCAGACTTGAATGAAATAAAAAAAAACCCTCATAATGCAGATAAAAAATTTAATGCAGTCCAATAAATGTCACCTAATCTATTCTACATAAATATGATCACTTTTCGGCACAGAGCAAAATGAGAAACCCAGTGAACTGTAGAATAATAATAATAATAATGGATAAGCCTATCCATAAATTATCATGATTGATCAGTGTGACACACCGAGTATAGAAGCTATGTATAAGAAGAGAGAGAGAGAAAGAAAAAAACACTAAAATGGTGCTTCCCAACTATATTGGGTTACTATAGACACAGCATACTAATGGATCTGTTACAACAATATTTTGAAACTTATACATTGCTTTTTTTTTAGATTTGTTTCTTTTCATTCAATTTCTATTTATTTTTTTACTTTCCCTTCTTATACATTTTTCTTATATTTTCTTTTCTTTTCTTTCTTTCTTTGTAATCTAAATCATAACCTCTACCTAAATCATCGACTAGTATGCTTAAATACTTCAAATTACATATAATATGAACAAAAATAAATTAATAGAAGATAATGTAATATTGCACAATTAAAATTAAATACTATAAATAAATATGCAATAAATAATTAAATAGTTAAAAATTTCTATATTCAATTTGAATATTTATGAATTAAAAAACAAAATTCTTTTTTAATTTAACATCAGCCACTGCATTTAACCTCAAAAACCCCTTAATCGATTCGGCTTACGATTGGAGGAAATTTTAGGAATAATTTACAAACAGTATGATATCAATTTCATTTAAAAATTTAAATTAATGTAATCATTAAGAATATGGGTGTAAAATGATGTAAGCAGCAAACATATGACAATGGGAAGTTATATTAGTTTTGAACCTTAATTTGATTTATCTCAAGTGTTTTTATTAGATTATCCTATTCAGTTTTTAATAAAATTAAAATATTAGTGCTCCAGGGAGATTCATACAACCAGTGCTGAGTATTGTAAATCTCTTAAATGTATAAAGTCAAAAAAATTATTCATTAAATATAGCCACTAGCACTTTTGATTTTAACGCAGCCTAGGGTCCTGTAAAGTGTTGCTAACTTTGTAAACACAAAGAGAAGGTTATTGTAAGGTTTTGATGTGTTCGATTCTTTGGTTTTTATGTATACAACATTCACAAATTGGAATGTAAAGAAAGCTAGGATTTCATATATATATTCATCAAGTTCTTTGCCTTCTGAATCATCTGAATCTTCATTCATGCTTTCTAATAAAGAATTTTTAACTAAATAATCCAGCAACTCAATGTTTTCATTTCATTTTGACATTTTAAAAATAAATCAAACCGTTAGTAAACCTATTAAGAACTCACAAACTTTGTTTACAGGCCAGGCATAACCTTACTATAACTTATAATGCTTCAGCACGTTAGTACAGACAGGTTATTAACCATTCATTCAAAATTTGTGATGACTGCTTAGCATGATAGGCACATTAAGCATTTAAAATAAGTGCATGAATAACCCTACTGTATGCGTATTTTCTTATAAGCCCAATAAAAATACTGAGGAAACTATACTGTCCTACTTGTCAGACATTATTTGATAACGGGAACAGATATTTCTTATACAGAGAATAGTTAAAACTGATTGTCAAAGAAGGGATCACGTGAGAACTTGCTGAGAATTGTATACTAAATATACATAGAATATGTTTGTCTTAGCCAAAAAAATGCATGCCATTATAGCCTAAAATTGCTTCAGATTATTTACAACCAATTCATGTTAACTAGAGATTTCTCAAGAATATGCCAGAAAATAAACTGTTCTCTTGACAGCGTTAGGAAATTGGATTGATATCTGATGTTTCATATTAAAAAATTCTATAATAAGAGATAACAGTATTAAGGAGTTAACAATAAGATATGATATTAGATTTAGTTATAATACCAAGCTGAGAATATTAGTAAAAACTACAAAATAAATTTATTATGAAATAGCTTACAGGATCAAAATCTTTTAATGTAACGGTGTACGTAAGATGAGCATTTGGTGGGATGCCAAAATTCTCATGCCCAATAGCTCCAAAGCCATATTGTGGTTTTAATTCTAACCTAGACGTTTCTCCTTTGATAAACTTCTCTAGACCTTTCTCCACTCCAGGTGGAATGTCACTTTCTATTCCTTCACCAAGGCAAAATGAAACATCTCTTTCGTCAAAGATTCTGCCTTCATGTTCGCCTTTTATCCGTACTGCAAAAATAAAAATGTATTATGATAAATCATTGATTTTAAAGAGTCGAGGACACAAGATAAAGGCTAGCCTTAAATAACACCAGGTGAGATAAAGCATGTATTTCATAGATAAATTATATCATGATATATTTTTAATATGATGAAGCTTTGAAATTAAAATATAGGTATGTAAATTGAATATTTTTAAAGAAAAAGCATGAAGAGAAGTTAAATAAAAACGGGATCTTAATATATCTATTTCTATGAGATTTTTTATTTTATTTTAAGGGTGATTCTTATATTATTTTACCATTTAATGTCCCAGGTCTTCATATTCGTTTTCACATTTTTTTAGGTTAAAAAAATGATTGTATTAATTTCTTTGATTTTTCCAAAGGAATCTAATGATAAAATTAAAATAAATACATCTCAAACACAAGAAGAAATATCTTAATGTAAATGTAAAAAACCTAACGAGTGTAAGTATGATGATGCGAAATTCTTCATGCTTTGAAATTAAACGATCTGTATTAATTCATATTTAACCAAGGGAAATTTCACTTTTATATGATGGTATTTTGAATTGTAGGTATTTTTTTTAGTTATCTTAAATACTTTTAGTGTTAATTAGGAAAGTAGATTTGTCCTCAATATTTGGTGAAAAAAAGTCATAACGAGTGTTCCTTGGTGTTCTGACAACATTGTTAATTTAATATGACTGGAAAACATACGTTTGGGTGCCAGCTATCAGTCCATTTATAATCTTAAGGCATAAAAGAGCTGGTTGGAGACTATACATTTTTTTCTTTTAAAACATGTTATCTGACAAGTGTTATCATTATTTTAATTAATCTTTTTCAATCAACATTATGGATAACAATTGCAAAACAAGTAGTTCCGGGACATTTATTTGGAGTTAAAGTTTTATTCTAACATTTGGTTAGATCAGAAATAACAAATTTTTATTAAAACATAATGAGTGTTGCTACTTTTCCTGTAAATTTAATATAATTTCTTTTAATTGTTTCTACTACCAATTGATCATATCAATTGTATTAATATGAGCCTTTAGAGAACAAAAGCATTTAGTTGTTTTTCTCAGAGACTGCTGAAAGAAGTGAAAATTATCAATTTTTTTTTTCAGATGTTGAGTTGAAATATTTATAGTTTACTTTTATCCTTATAATCATAGCCATTATATTTTTCCAATATACTAATAAAGTTTGTTTATTTAAAATGGATGAATAACTTGTTTATTTGTTCTATGTAACTTCTTGCTTTTGTTATTTGAGGCAATTTTCATCTTTTGAAATATCAATCAACTAAGTATTTATTCAATAATTATTCAAGAAAACTTTTATACTTAAAGAAAAAAAAAACTTGCATAAACACGTTATAAATCTATTGTACATTTTACAAATGTTGCCACCAAAAGAATGTGAAGGTTACACAGATTGAAATCAGCTTACGTATTAAGTTGTTGTATCATTCTAGATTGTTTTTATCTATTTTAGAAAGTTATGACTTTCTAAGAGATTTTCTAAGCTAAGCTACATTCAGACCAAAATCTCACTTAAAAATCACATCTTAAAAATTCAATAAATAGAAAATTAAACTAATATTAACAGGCTATCGAAACTCATTTTGTTATCTAGAACATCTATACTTATATTTGAATAATTTGTTCTTTAAAAAGTTGATATTTTTTTAACGTTAATGTCTAGATCCAGAAATTCTAAATGGTCAAATAAAATATGAGTGAACCTTAATCATTTTTCAAAAAGTGGAATGTTTGTAATTGAGAGGTAAAATCAATATAATAAAAAACAAATTTCAAGATGATCCATGATTTGGTTAAAAAAGAAAAACATTAAATAAATTCTGATTATTTATTTGATGGCAGTATTCACACCTAAAAAACTAATCTATTTGATTTGTTTCTAAATTTTGATTGAAATTGGTTAAACATTTTCTGTAACAATACGATCGTTTTCTTTTGACCCTCTTTTTTATGTAATTCCTGTTGGCTTTTCAGATCTTGTACAACTTTGTCCACATATATCAGTCTTCTCCAACTCAGCCCATCTTGGGCTATTACTTTACATATAAACTTGCATAATAAAATCAGTAAGTACGAAGTACCATTTACATCATATTTTCTTCTGTTATAGTTCTCTGTAACCACCATTTTTGTTTTCAACTCTTAGTTTATCATGGCATTTATCTTAAACGTATGTATCATCTCATATCTCATTTCCTCCAAAAAATGTATTTATTACTTTTCCTTTTCCCAAAATGAATGAGATATCACTAATTATTTTTATAAATTGTATTAGGTCTCACATGAGGAATGAACACATGATAATAAACTGTGAATAATAAACCCCAAGTGTAGTTGAACACAAATTTTCCTAAAAATCTGAATATGAGTCAATCCTGAATATAGACAGAACCATAATTTTATGGATGAATTTTTGAGAAAAACACCTTAATCTATATCCAATCCTATAAGGTAAAACTTACTTTCAACATTTGATGATTCCTTAGGTGAATCAAAACCATTTCCTTCTTTAATTGGATACCTCAGAATTCCTTTATCTTTCTTTCCAGACAAATTTTCGGGTTCCCAATCAATCAATTCCACCTGAAACATTTATAATGGCGAACAAATATATAGTTTTTTATTTGTTTATTTAATGAAATTTACAACAGTATAAAAAATATAACCAGTAAAAATGCACACATTAGAAATAATGACATGGACAGACTTGAAGAGATACTACCCAGTTGTAGCACTATCTATTTAATTCTAAGTAAGAAGATCACGAGGCCGTCTTCTTTTCAGATGCCTACGGGAATAATCAGGAATCGAGGAAGAAGCAAGGCTGGAAACAAATGGATTCGGATGAGACTGGAGTTCTTCAAGAAAGGATAGGTATCTGACTAGGGCTAAATCAGCGGCATATGGAACATTTAAAGTCTTTATATTATATTATAATAATAATAAATTTATTTATTGAGCAATTTTACAAATGCCTTTTGGCATATTTTGTAAATGTGATGTTCGTTAGCGAACCTCCTCTCCGGGATTAGCGTGAATACGTGATTGGAGAAGCCTCCCAGTGAAGGCACTCCTAACGTGACTCCTGACGCAGCAGATCTCTGCTCCAGAGGCGCTTGAGTCTCCTTGGTGGATTCTGTGGTAGTGTGTCTGTTAGCAATGTTTGTACAAGTGGATTAGGATGTCCAGCTAAGGAGTCATGGAAACTTTTATAATATTTTTTAATTACATCAGTCACTTGTGATATTTGTAGGTCTTTATGAAGTGATTTATTGGTTATGTAGAAGGGACAATGAGAGATATACCGGAGAAATTTAGATTGGAAAATTTGAATAGTCTGTAAGTGTGTTTTTTTGCATGAACCCCACACCTGAGAGGCATACGTCCATATTGGTCTGAGTAGCATGTTGTATATAGTAATTTTGTTAGAAAGTGATAGTTTGTTTTTATGGTGTAGCATTCGTCTTAGTAGTGATAACCGATGGTTCAATCTCTTTTTTAATGTAGTCACGTGTGATTTCCAGGTCAGTCGTCTGTCCATTGTGAGTCCTAGATATTTTGTCTCAGTATGATTTGGCAAAGGGGTGTTGTAAAGTGTCAGTGGAGGGCAATCCGAACGTTTAAGTGTAAATGTAACCTGGTTTGATTTTTGAATGTTAATTTTTATGCGCCATTTATCAAGCCAGTCTTGTAGAAGATTTAAATGAATCTGTGCTTTCTGAGATGCTGTGATCGGATTAGAGTCAGTCGAGAGTATGACAGTGTCGTCTGCGTAAGTTGCGAGTAATGTGTCTGGTGTCTGTGGAATATCAGAAGAGTAAATTGAGTACAGAACCGGACCTAAAATACTGCCCTGCGGTACTCCCGCGCCGATTCGGCAATAGTCGGAGTATTTACCATCCTGGCTAACAATAAAAAATCTATCCTCAAGATACGATCTGATTATTAAATAATATGTATGCGGAAAGATTGGTTTAATTTTACAAAGTAGACCATCATGCCACACTTTATCAAAGGCCTGTGAGACGTCTAAGAAAGCTGTTGTGCAAAATTCCTTCTTTTCCAATGCCACAGCAATTGTATCAATCACTCTATGACATTGTTGTATAGTAGAGTGTGCAGGTCTAAATCCAAATTGGTGATTAGGAATAACATTGTTTGCTTCTAAAAATGGATAGAGCCGTTTTAATAATAATTTTTCAAATATTTTGGAAAATAAGGGTAAAAGACTGATAGGCCTATAGGACGTGACTTGGTCTAAAGGTTTGCTTGGTTTCGGTATCATTTTTATGATTGAAAATTTCCATACTAGAGGAAAGTAAGTAAGTCGAAGGATAGAATTGTAAATAGCTGTCAGGAAGATTAATGCTTTTTTGGGTAGAAGTCGTACAATTTTAGGTGTGATTAGGTCAAAGCCAGGAGATTTTCTGCGAGGTAATTTTTTAATACAAAATTCTATGTCCGAAGGAGTTATAGGGGAAGGAGGTAGAGAAAGGGGAAGAGGAGAAATTAGGATTTGTTGGACGTCTGAGCAGTGCTGTTGGTCAGGCAACTCTTCATGTGGATGAAATACGTCTGTAAGATGAGTAGCAAATAAGTCTGCTTTCTCTTTATCGCTTCTAGCCCATGAGTTGTCTGGTTTACGGAGAGGAGTCTTTGTTTGGTGGTACCCTAGTATCTTTCGGGTTTGTTGCCAGAGAGTATTGTTACTTGTCTGTAAGGTGGTCAGATGTTTTTTGTAAGTTTCCTGTTTGTATTGTTGTATAAGTTTTCTAAGTTTGTTAGAAAGTGCGTTTAGTATCTGTTTGTCACTGGGATAGCGAGATCTTTTCCATTGGTTGAGAGCACGTCGTTTTTCAATTAGAAGTGATCGTATTTCCGGGGGTAAGTACTGTTTGTCGCGGTTGGTCTCGTACTTGTGTGCTGATTGCCAAGCGGCAGTTTGTACAGTCTTAGTAAGCGTCTCTACTGCATTGTCAATATCATTTTCCGTCTTTAATCTTGTGTTTAGATCAATAGTCTTATTAATAATGGAATGAAATTTATCAATTAATATTGGTCCAGGAGTTAGTGTAGGTGTGTGGTTGATAGTAAACATGTGTCTAGAGAGAGATAAAATAACCGCTGAATGGTCTGATGATAAGTCGTTACTAATAGAGATATGATGGTGTAGTGTGTGTAGGCTAGAAGTTATAAAGAAATCAAGTAATTCTGGTTGACGGTTTATGTCTGTCGGCCAGTAAGTCGGTTCAGGTGGTAGTATGCAGTTATAGTCCAGTTCTATACATGTATTAAAAAGAGAGTTTCCTCTAGAATTATTGGTCCTATTGCCGAAACGGGCATGCTTGGCGTTAAAATCGCCTCCACATAAGAATTTAGGTCCTAAGCTGCCAAGTATGTCTGTAAACGTTTCTTGTGAAACTCTTTGTCTCGGAGGACAATATGCACTGGCAATAGAAATTTTGGTGTGATCGATTTCAACCGAAATAGATGATAATTGAATTTCTGGTAAGGCAGTCATTTGAAGAGGATAGTGGTATAATGTTCGTTTTACGACTATTGCCGAGCCACCACGGGCAGTACCGCTGGGATGGTCAGCGCGGTACAATACATACCCTTGTATGTAAAATGTTGTAGTTTGAGTAAAATGAGTTTCTGTTAGTAATGCAATGTCAATGTCATTTTCATGTAAATAAATGTCAAGTTCATTCCTTCGGTGTAGGGCTCCATTTGAATTCCAAAGAAGGATTTTTAGAGAGTGTTGTGAGATAGAATTAGGGACTAACATGAGGAATAAATTTGGTAATTAGCGTGGTGAGAAGAGTGATGAGCGGAGTTATCATAGATTTAAAATCGTTTAAGAAGGAATTAAAATATAATGAGAGATCTGGAGTATTAGGTTGTGTATTAGATGTTGTGTGATGAGGTCTTGAGTATGAGGTTGACGTGTATTGATACGGTATGTATTGAGATTGGGTATAATGAGGTACTGAACGGTCAGGGATTATACTCGTTTGGTTTATTGAGTGCTGAGGAGTTATACTTGTAGTATGAGAAGTAGTGTATTGAGGAGATATATTTGGAGTTCGAGGATCTGTAATTTGAGGAGTCGTATGATGAGGAATGGTATTGTGAGGAGATATATTTGAAGTTTGGGGATTTGTAATTTGAGGAGCTACATGATGAGGAATGATATTGTGAGGGATTACATAACGAGAAGATTCATTTGAAGTTTTGGGATTTGTAATTTGAGTTGTATGATGAGGAGCTATATTGTGAGAGATTGCGTAGTGAGGAGTTACACTCGTTGTTTGAGCAGTTGTGAATTGTGGTGTTGTGTTGTGATATGTAGTTTTAGTACACGTTGCCTGTGCGTAAGTCGTGTTGTGTAGTTTTTGCGAGATAGGGACGGTGTAAGTAAGTCGGTCGTGTTCCGCCTCTGGAGGCAGGTGTTCTGTTACCTCTCTACTCGAAGTGGCCTGGTTCCACACGTTGAGTCTTCTTTTCTGCAGCTCTAGATGCACTATGCATCCCCTATAGTTCGCAGGATGATTGCCACTGCACAACGCACAAACAGGTGGCTCTTCAAGTGGTTTCTGGCACCTATCACTAGGATGATCTTGACCGCACTTCACACATCGTGGTTTATGATGGCAAAATGTTCTGGTGTGCCCGTATTCTTGGCATCTCATACATTGAACAATATTTCTTCTTTTGTAAGGTTCTTCAATCCTAACTCTTGTGTAAGCCAAGTTAGTGATATTAAAAACTTCAGCATTGTTTGGAGCTGGCTCTAAGTCAACAAAGAAGAGTGGGAGTGGTTCTTTTGATCTCGGGTGTAACACATTAGTGATGAGACGGATGTTGAATCCTTTTCTTTCAAGGTCATATCTTATCATTTCGTGTGGTGTTGAATAATGGAGATTTCTAATAACAAACCTATATGGTTTGTCTTCTTGGGATTGATAAGTGTGAAAGTTGTAATTGTTTGTTTCTAAATATTTAATGCAGACTCTATAGGCTTCACTTGTTTTAATTTTTAATGTAACAATCGATTTGTTAGAGAAACATTCAAAATTATTTTCTCCTAAAAGGCTTACTAAATTCGTGCAGAGAGTTTGGAAGTTTGTTATGCCTTTTATTTTAATTGGAGGTGGTTGATGAGTAACTATTGTTTCGTCAGGTTCGTCTTCCATTTCCGTAGAAAGAGGTTCAAACCTATTACTGACCGGAACGTTAGGGATACTATTTATTGTTGATGGTGTATTTGTTGCATTTGAACTCTGAACAACATTTTCTGGTACTCCAGTGTTGTTAGCATCATGTTCTAGTATAGATTCAATGATATGGGTCGCAGAGTTATTATTTTCAATAATTAAAGTATTCATTTCAGTATTCGTGGAGTTAGGGAGGTTATGTGAATTAACATATGTTTGCTTTTGGTTAGGATTTTTTGATGTTGTTTTTATCACAGAATTGTTTGAACTCGCTCTCTTTTTCTCATTTGTCCCGTCTTTCGATGAAATACTTGAAGTGGATCTTACCTTTCTCTTCAGCAGTTTTGACAAAACGGCCTGATCCGACAGTCCACTCGAGCCAGCTAACTGGCGTGCACTCATAAGTAAAGTGTCTGTTTTCACTTTAAAAAAAAAAACTATACAAACAGATTATTCCTTTAAAGAGAACACATTTTCACTATAAGACACATGGGTAAGAAAGATAGCAAGCTTATCTGTCCCTGGAAACCAGACACACGAAAGTAAATAAACTTATTTTCTCGGAAACCAAACAACAGCGGGCCTATTGTACTGAGATCAAAGCCGCAAACCGCGATGTGCACCCTTCGAAGGCTGGAAGGGAACTTAAAGTCTTTATGAATGGTTTTATTTGTGACAAAATATGGGGTATTAAGGATTTTGGATTGTAAGGATTGGATAAGTTAGGAATTTGCAGAATAGTACTCATTGGATTAAGTTTCATCTAATATGTTTTAATCATATATTTTTTTTTTTAATTTCATTCTACAATCTATTAAACTCCCTTTTACAACTAATCGAAAAAGTTAATAATAAGAAATACAACCATACAACAATTTAGTTAAATTATAATAAAAAATAGTGATTAACAAAAAAAAATGTTTCCACAATGATACTTTTAGAACTTAGTGCAAGTTTCATATGTTGAAAATACTGCCACACCCTGAACTTTAATACTTTCAACATTCAAGAAATGAAATGAATACAGATCAGACAAAGTACTACAGATTTCACGTGTATAATTTGATATTCATAATACAACAAATGATGAAAAACAATTTTTTAATAGAGATAGAAACACTTTATTGTCATAAAATAGTGCTCGCCGAATATATTTGGTAGCTACAGACACACCATACTAATGAATCTGTTACATTAATACTAGTTGGCTCGTGCGAATAATTTGTACACAATTTTCTTTAGTGAAGGAATAGCAAAACAATATGAAAATAAGTAGATCCTATTTATTATGTAACGTAGGCATTAATTATTTTTCCTAGGTCGATTACAATATATCATGAGATTTTCTAAATTATTAAAAAATATAAAATGTACAAAGAAAAAAATGCCTTTAAAAAATAATAAAGCATATATCAGTCAGAAAAAAAAAGGTAGTAGAATAGTAAATGCAGTATCTTTAAAGAGGAACAAATTGTTAAGTATACCAAAACAAATGAACAACATCTTTGTTAATAATTGTACAATTTTTATTTTATTTTATTTTTTTTAGGTGATTTAGTAACCTTTTTAATTATCATGGGTACAATCCAGAAAAAAATTCATACTTTTAGAGTGCATAATCAATCTCCAGTACCTGCTGGAAGCATATGGAAGAGTTCAATAATAGAATTAACAATTGAGAATCATTGTGTCGATGCCGTCTAGTATGTCTAGACTTTGTGAGGGGTGCAGTTTGCAGAGGGCAAATAATACCCAGCAACAGATATTGATTGACCATGATTAGCTTGTGCTCTCGTATAACTAAGCAAGCATTTAAGGTTACCAGATTATAAGGGATGGGGTGATTGAGTGTGCTAACTTCTATGCATAAAATAATTTTTTGGGGGGGGAGGGTCCTCCCCTTCTTCGCCTTTAAGGCTATACGGGGTTTTCCCGGGCCAGGAGGTGTGGGCAGGGATTTAAAAGACTCTACACGGTGGGCCAGACCCCCTTACCGTGCACCCCCCCCCACATCCCTATAAATTGCATATCGTTGTGTTCCTTGTAACTATTTATTAAAAAAAAGCCAATGTTCCCACAAAAAAAAGTGAACGCACTGCCCCAAAATGGCGTCCAAAGATGGCGGATTGACGACTTTGACTTTAGTTAGTTTTTTGGTCACTGAGAATCAGCATTTGGCTTAATTTCCTCATAGTTGGTCTTTTATTAAAGCTGAATAGTCATAGAATAATAAACCATGAAGAAATATTAAAAAATAATGGGCTTAGGCTATGAAAAATACTACTAAAGTCAATTTTTTTAACAAAAAAATTTTCAAGTTAAAAATCAAGCGTCATTTGTAATTAAACGGCCTACAATAACGCAAAACGTGCTGAAATAAACCATCTGGAGAATATATTTTTCTTTCCAAAACGCTGATTATTTTTTAAAAACTTGTAAACAGTTCCGTAGAAAATGCACTTATGTGGCAGAAAAGCGGTACTGGCGTGGGTGCCTACAGGCCTCTACCACACCATTCAGTACACATAAATGGCTTAGTTAAAGTGATATAATAACATTTTTGGTACATTATATTGGTTTTATTAACGAACAAATATTAATGCAATAATTTAATTGTAAAAAAAAAAAAATTAAATTTTTTTAAAAAATTATTATTTTTTTTTTATTTATCCTTCTTTATTCTACACGTAGGTCGTTTAAGAAGACCTTGATTGTAAAAATGATATAATTATAATAATAAAACTTAATTAAAAAACTTTGCTAAATATCTTGATTTTTGTTTTATTTAACGTTTGCAAATTAACATTGTGTTTTGTATATTTACTGATTCTTAAAGGTAATTAAAATTTATATATACTTCCCAGGAAATGAGTCGTATTAATACCTGTTTTATAAACTAAAATAATATATACCTAATCTGAACTATATATAATGAATAGCTGCTGGGTTGTATAGTAAAACTCATATATCACTAATTAAAAAATTAATTTTTATTTTCTTTATTTTGTGCGGAAGTTGGACTATATCATAAATAAATAGGAAATTTTATTATTGAATGAATTATTCTCTCTGCACAAAGAAAGATAGAAACGGTGACGCTATAAGTTCTTCTATAAGCCAGAACTGATTGTTTGGATTTGGTCTTGAAATGAGGAAAAAGGCGAAATTGAACCCGAAAACTGGAAAAATACATTAAGCGAACGAGAAAGGAAGTGCCAAAACCTCGGAAAAGAAAAAAAGTACCAGTATCCATTATATGGCTAAACGAATGTATAGTAGACAGATGAAGAGAATATTTCAAGATGCTGCTAAAAGGGGGTCAATTGCAGTTTGGATGATATTAAGTGGACGATGTAGGTTTATTATGGTAAAAACCACTTTATTTTCGATTGCTGAAGGTGCACATCGGGACTATCTTCACTTTGAAGCAGGATATAGAGAGTTATATCGAGAAAGTTATAGCTCATAGCTCTCCTTCTGCTTAGTGCATTTGCAAACGTTTTTTTAAGGAATCTAAAAGGAAAACCTGCTTTTCTGAAAGACAATTAGATATTATCATAATCCAAAGTGTGAGGCACTAAGGAGATAGAGAGATATTTTTCGTTGTAAATAGACTTCTCTATAACCTGCCTTAAAGTGAAGCCAGTCTCAATTTTCAACTTCTCTTCCAATGTGAGACTTGAGTTTCTCAATCCATATCGCTCTAGCAATCGACAATATTTCTTATTCCAGCTTCTACGATTCTTTAGTATAATTTCTTTGGTACACTAAACAGGAATGAATCTTGATGGGTATTACATTAAGAATCGTAGAAGCTGGAATAAGAAATATTGTCGATTGCCAGAGCGATATGGATTGAGAAACTCAAGTTGCACATTTTAAGAGAAGTTGAAAATTGAGACTGGCTTCACTTTAAGGCAGGTTATAGAGAAGTCTATTTACAACGAAAAATATCTCTCTATCTCCTTAGTGCCTCACACTTTGGATTATGATAATATCTAATTGTCTTTCAGAAAAGCAGGTTTTCCTTTTAGATTCCTTAAAAAAACGTTTGCAAATGCACTAAGCAGAAGGAGAGCTATGAGCTATAACTTTCTCGATATAACTCTCTATATCCTGCTTCAAAGTGAAGATAGTCCCGATGTGCACCTTCAGCAATCGAAAATAAAGTGGTTTTTACCATAATAAACCTACATCGTCCACTTAATATCATCCAAACTGCAATTGACCCCCTTTTAGCAGCATCTTGAAATATTCTCTTCATCTGTCTACTATACATTCGTTTAGCCATATAATGGATACTGGTACTTTTTTTCTTTTCCGAGGTTTTGGCACTTCCTTTCTCGTTCGCTTAATGTATTTTTCCAGTTTTCGGGTTCAATTTCGCCTTTTTCCTCATTTCAAGACCAAATCCAAACAATCAGTTCTGGCTTATAGAAGAACTTATAGCGTCACCGTTTCTATCTTTCTTTGTGCAGAGAGAATAATTCATTCAATAATAAAATTTCCTATTTATTTATGATATAGTCCAACTTCCGCACAAAATAAAGAAAATAAAAATTAATTTTTTAATTAGTGATATATGAGTTTTACTATACAACCCAGCAGCTATTCATTATATATAGTTCAGATTAGGTATATATTATTTTAGTTTATAAAACAGGTATTAATACGACTCATTTCCTGGGAAGTATATATAAATTTTAATTACCTTTAAGAATCAGTAAATATACAAAACACAATGTTAATTTGCAAACGTTAAATAAAACAAAAATCAAGATATTTAGCAAAGTTTTTTAATTAAGTTTTATTATTATAATTATATCATTTTTACAATCAAGGTCTTCTTAAACGACCTACGTGTAGAATAAAGAAGGATAAATAAAAAAAAAATAATAATTTTTTAAAAAAATTTAATTTTTTTTTTTTTACAATTAAATTATTGCATTAATATTTGTTCGTTAATAAAACCAATATAATGTACCAAAAATGTTATTATATCACTTTAACTAAGCCATTTATGTGTACTGAATGGTGTGGTAGAGGCCTGTAGGCACCCACGCCAGTACCGCTTTTCTGCCACATAAGTGCATTTTCTACGGAACTGTTTACAAGTTTTTAAAAAATAATCAGCGTTTTGGAAAGAAAAATATATTCTCCAGATGGTTTATTTCAGCACGTTTTGCGTTATTGTAGGCCGTTTAATTACAAATGACGCTTGATTTTTAACTTGAAAATTTTTTTGTTAAAAAAATTGACTTTAGTAGTATTTTTCATAGCCTAAGCCCATTATTTTTTAATATTTCTTCATGGTTTATTATTCTATGACTATTCAGCTTTAATAAAAGACCAACTATGAGGAAATTAAGCCAAATGCTGATTCTCAGTGACCAAAAAACTAACTAAAGTCAAAGTCGTCAATCCGCCATCTTTGGACGCCATTTTGTGGCAGTGCGTTCCCTTTTTTTTGTGGGAACATTGGCTTTTTTTTAATAAATAGTTACAAGGAACACAACGATATGCAATTTATAGGGATGTGGGGGGGGTGCACGGTAAGGGGGTCTGGCCCACAGACTACTCCCCCAGCACCAAGACGCGAACTCGTGACTATTTTAAATTCATTGTCTCATGGATCAGGTTGGTGGGCAGCGGCGGTGCTGAGCACACACGTTAGCCCATTCGGCCACCCTGCCCACAAGTACCAAATAACTTAAAGATAACATGCTAAAATAATTATGAATTCACATACCGGTGTTGAGGGAGCTTTTATCTCCAGCACTAATCCCCAACCCTCTCCCCTGGCATTGGAAAATCCCGAATTGCCAAAAAGAGGACAAAGGAAAGAACGAAAAAATATTTAATTTGGTCACCGAATCTTCGTTGAAATGTAGCTCTCCTAAGAATGTATATCCTAAATACTTTGAATATATATATATATATATATATATATATATATATATATATATATATATATATATATATATATATATATATATATATACACATATAAAAGACCTGCACCACTACAATCCTCTGTCATGAAGGATCTTGGCCTCAGTACTAAGCAGATAAAGTACCATTTCTTGGTCAATAGTTGTGCAAGGAGGTGATTTGACAGATATCACGCTCAAACGCCAGGTTTTCTCCATTAATCAATTAAGGGTACCCACTTTAGAGGCTAGGTACGCCCCAGGAGGTCTCCCAATCCAAGGTCAATAAACTGAATAAATAATCTATCTGCCATAAAAGCAGAGTTCAAAACCTTGAACCTTGAGCACTGGAAGCTCTACTATTGAGCTACTCCACTCCCTTTTTATAATTACATAGTATAAATAAATATCTAGATAAGTTAGTACCTCAAAAATTAATGTTGCTCCTGGAGGTATTTTTGGTGGACTTCCAGCTGAACCATATGCATAATCTTCCCTACATGTAAGTATAGCAATCTCTCCTTTTCGCATTGTTGCTACACCAATATCCCAAGCTTTTATAACATTCCCTAAAACAAATATTTCAATAGCATTATATGTTAACGTGAATTCTAATAATTTGATAGATATAATACAGCTCTTTATCGAGACCAATATACAAGTAATATACTAGTTCACTAGAATTCCGCATAGATTAGGCATGGTTAACGATCATTTCGGTCACACTTATTCATGGAATGCTTCAACAAGTATCAGAGTTATTCCAAGAAGTGTGAAAGAGACCAATCTTTTGAGTTAGTTACAAAAAACTTTTCCGCCATTAAAGTATTTGTACACCTTTAGTCATTTACAATTTCTAAAAAAAAAGTCATGTAGAGTTGTACAGCTTGAAGTACAGATTACATTTCATTTAAAGAAATAATAAAGAAAAACACCTTTACTTAGTAGTTCATAGTCCTTCAATATCAAAATGCTTACTTTTTCACAACTGATAACGAATAAATTATAATCTATAGACAATTTATAAAAATTGAATTCTTAACATTTATTATTTATTTATCTTTTACCTTTATCACTATACACACAATATTTATTTTGTAGCAAAATTATTAAATTAGTTTTAAAGGTTTCAACTTTTTTACCTAAATGTAATCACTTTTGTATCTATTGAATTTCAAACTTTAAAATTATCGTTATTCATAGCTACAGTGCTTAAAAATAAAAATATGCAGATACTATCATTATCATGAATTATCATTTATCACTATCTCTAGTCGGAAACATAAATTAGGTTTATTTCTATATTTGATAACATAACATCCTAAACGTTGTGTATTATTCAGTTCACACTATCTTTATATTTAAAAGATAAAAAGTGAAGATGATCTGGGTTAGACAACTGAACACATCTGTAATCGTTCAGACACACTCAACTATTACCACATTCCATATCATGACTAATTAGATATTGTCCACATAACACTTGTGAACTAGTATCATATATATATATATATATACAACAAAATCAATCATCAATGTTTTGAGCTAATTTTTTAATACAAGTTTCAATTAGTTGCTGGTTATGATCTTAAGCTTAACACTCATTCACATTAAACTCTTCAAGATAACAAAATTTAATTGAATCAAGAAATAACTACTGATTAGAAAATAAACTCACCTTTTCCAAGATTGAATTCAAAAGGTGACCTTTCTTTGCTAGAATCAAATACAGTACCATCAGTAAGCTTTCCTTCATAATGAACAATCACTTTGCACCCTTGAGGAGGTGTCCCTTCCGAAGTTCCTGGTCTGATAATTTCTTTAAGAACTCCTCCATCCTTTTTAGGAGAAACGTCAACAGCATTATTGCTGGGAGTATATTCTTCTTTCAGACGAAAATTTTCTGGGGTTGCATTTCGGTCCATAGAACCCATTCTGATACTACAACCTGATCAAATAAAACGATATAGTAGGAGCTGAGTTATTAGGTCTAAGACACAAGACTAACTAGAAGCAGTAACTCAAATGCTCTGAACGGAGAATCAGAACGAACACTCTAGAAGGTTCTCTAACCTATTTATAACTTGAACGTACCGGCAAAGCTGTTATCACTATTTCAATACATAAGTACATAAAAATTCTGAATTAAATGATACCAATTAAAAAAATTAATAATCGAATGTGTTAAACACTTAAAGTAGTAAAATAAGTACCTTAAAGAGCCGTGTTTCTTCAAAATTTCAATAAATAAATTTATTTACGCTTACAAATTAAAACTTTTAATGTAATAATCAAGACTACGGAACAGTCAATGTCCGTTATTTTTAGGAGATTAATGAATCAGTCAATGTCCGTTATTTTTAGAAGATTAATTATGAATGAATGCCGAAGCAAATTATTCGATAATTAACTTGGTATATGAATTAAAATATGTATTTTTACTTGACATGCATACAGTCGGTTTACGACAAAATCACAGATGGCAGTTGAAGTAATTTTATCATACGCAGTAATTATCACAAAAATTGCATATTAACATTCTGTTGACAAAGATTTTCGTAGATTACATATTTTCAGTAAATTAACTATTTGGTCTCTTGTTGGATAATTGAAATTTAATCCATCTAACTACGATTGTTTGACCCCATAGTTACATTTTATTGTTTCCGCAGGAATGATAACTTTTAAAATTAAAATTAACTGCTTTATTATTATATAGTGTTTAATTGTAAATTCATAGTCATTCATTTAGGATGAGCCAGTTACAGACTGCGGAACTATATAGTTATGATTACAGAGGTTGTTAAACGCTTAAACGCCAGGCTTTTGTTAAGGTAAATCAACCAGCAGCCAAGGGTGGATCTACGAGGGAGGGAATGTCTTTCGGGCTGACATGCTTAAGAAAATTTCTATGAACTTTTACATATAGAAATTTAAATATTAATGTTATTGTAATTTTCTTGGATTCATCTTATTAGAACTGCTTCTCGCCTTATCGAGACATCGTACAACTAAATTTTAAAAATTTGTAGATTTTTGAATAGTTTTGTTGCATCTGTAGCTGACACTGTTTGATTTGGAATGCTCCGAATGCTGGCAGGGATGAGGACATGGACGTATTTAGGTGAAATAAAGTGTTAACATTTTATACTCTTCATTTTTAAATAGATGTTAATAAAAATGGTTGTAAAACTAACTTCATTTCGTTTACCAATTCTTAAATTCATCAATAAATGCTGGTCATTGTTAAGAACCTGTTTTTGGCAATAGGAAAACCTAACTTTGCTTTATATTTAATCATAATTACTAGAAATTTATTTTAACAAGCGAATAGTGTATGGTTCTATTTTTAGGGGCCGATATATTAAGTATATTATTTCACGTTAAAACAACCCGGTTACAGGTCTTGGCCGCCTCTAACCGTTTCCTCCAATCGTCACGGTCTTGCTCCGACGCCATCCAGTTCCTAACTCCCAGCATGCTACTGGCGTCTCCTGCCACACCATACGACCATCTCAGCCTTGGTCTTCCTCTTCTTCTTGTTCCATAGATTGGCTGTTTGGGCATTTCTCCATCCGCCATTCTAGGAATATGCCCCGCATATCTTGAACGCCTCAACTTCAGTGCTTTCACAACGTCTGCTTCTTCGAAAGCATTGTACCGCTCCTGGTTCGTGGGCCGCTTCCTCTCCTCTCCATCTTTCACTTCCCCAAAAACACGGCGGAGAACTCTTCTGTCAAAAATAAGCAGTTCTTTTTCAGTGGCCTTCGAAGTATTCCAGCACTCCAATTCATAAAGAAGTACACAAGCTTCCCACAATGTCTATATCATCTGCATAGCCCAACAGTTAGACAAGCCTGGTAAAAATGTCTCCTTGTCGTTCGCGTAAACCAGCGTCTCTCATGGATTTCTCAAATTCTAGGTTAAAGAACATACAGGCCAGCGCATCCCTTGTCGAAGTCCTTTACCTGCGCGAAATTCTTATGATCTGTTACCATTTACTCTAACCATACATCTGAAACCCTTCATGGTAAGCTTTCCAAACGTATAAGTTTCTCAGGTATGTTAAATTATCTGAGAGCATTATACAGTTCTTTGCGTATTATGCATTCATACGCTGCCCTGAAATCGATGAATAGATGGTGAGTTTTGGTTTTATACTCATGGCCTCTTTCAAGAATGGTTCGCACACAAAACATCTGGTCAGAGATGGATCTTCCTTTCCTAAATCCACTTTGGTACGGACCGAGCTCACGTTCAGCATATGGCAAAAGAGGTCCAAACAGAATATAATATAGTATCTTATAGGCGCAAGACAGCAGCGAGACACCTCGATAATTGCTGAACAGCAACCTATCACCCTTTTTATGTATAGGACAGATAACTGACCTATTCCAGTTAGAGGGCATCATCTCATCAGTCCATATCACACGAAGGAGATCCTGTAGAGCTTTGGTAACCTCGTTTCCTCCGCATTTTAAAAGTTCAGCAGGGATTGCGTCAGCACCAGAAACCATTACTATTTTTGAGTTTGTTGATGGCATCTGCAACCTGATCTTCATAAGGCGGTTCAAGATCTATCTCTTATTCTCCCACCTGTATTTTGTTAATATCTTCTTCTTGATTTATTATTTCATCGCAGGTATCTTCTTCACTTGACTTGAGAAGATTATTGCATTAATTCCTCCATTCGTCAAGGACCTCCAACATGTTGGTCATCAGGTTTCCTTCTTTATCCCTACAGGATTTTAATTTATTAATATATTTCTTTCTTTTCTTGTTGACCGTTCTGAATCTATACCTTGTTTGTCATTGTGTAGCAGTTCTATATTTTCTATCTCCTCTTTTTCCTTCTGTCGTTTCTTTTTAAGATATAAACGTTTCTCTTTTTTCCTTCTCTATCGGTATTCATCAACTCCTTGTGGTTGTCCGAATCATTGCTTCATATGCAATGTTCGTGTTTGCTCTGCATTCCTCATCAAACCAAGATGACGTTGGTTCCTTCTCATATGGTCCTAGCACTTCGTCAGCCGCTTCCATTGTCGCTTTGAAACAGTCCGACTAGAATTATTCAATGTCCTGGCCAGCATCGTAGCTTCCCAGGCGTAATTTAGTATCTAATATTTCAGCATAGCTATACTGAGTCTGTACATCGATTAGCTCTCTAAGGTTGAAACTTTTGGTTTTCTTGAAATTTATCGAATTCCTCGCCGAGCAGATCCTCGCCGTCACTGTGCTGTGCTCAGAAAGTGGTCCGAAGCTACATTTGGTCCTCTGAATGTCTTCTTCTTTATCTTCCTCTTCGTGCCATTACTAGCGTCGAGGAGCCTCAATCCAATGCATCCATGACTCTCGGTCCCTACTAAGCCGCCTCATTTCCTGGAGAGTTTTGCCTCTATTCTCTCCAATCCGCTGCATATATTCCTGATAGGAAATTCTGGGGCGGCCCCTCGGTCTCCTCCCAGTGGGTCGAGCTTCCAGAATCTTCCGTGGATCTCTCTCCTCCTCCATCCGGCAAACGTGGCCAAACCACTTCAACTGTCGGTTTTCCAGTAAAGTCCTTAGCTCCGCCACCTCCAGGTCCTGTCTTATGCGTTCATTTCTGAGGCGGTCTCTCCTGGTCTTTCCAGCAGCTCCCCACAGAAACTTCATCTCGGCTGCTGTCACACGGCTAACCTGCTTGTCCAGCATAATCCAGCTTTCGCTTCCATACCTGAGGGTTGGGAGGTAAACTGACTTGTATATATACCTTTTTGTTTCCTTGCCAACTTCCATGTACTATAGTGTTGCTGATAGGGTAATATACCTGATTGGCTTTGGATATCCTATTCTCTACTTCTGGGTCAATCTTCCCCTTGTTGCTGATAATTGTACCCAAATAGGTGAATTCTTCCACAACTTCAAGTACCTGCCCGTTTCAGACCAGCTGGACGTCTTCTTGTTCCTCTCTTGATATGACTAGGACTTTGCTTTTGGAGCTATTGATAATCATACCTTTGCGGAATAGTTCTTCCTGCCATTCTACAAGGGCCTGCTGCAGCTTGTCTTTCGTGTCTGCAATCAGAACGATGTCATCGGCATATAGTAGGCTTTGGACCATAACATCCCGCAGGTTCCATTTTCCGACGACCGTCCAAGCAGTACGACGCTTACAAATTTTATGGATTTCATCCATAAATATGATGAACAAGAGGGGACTTAAACTGTCTCCCTGCCTGACTCCTCTCTCCATAGAAAAAGGCTTGGGCTCTCTACCATTAATCCTTACCATTCCTTTTGCTGCCTTATATGCTGATCTAATTGCCATGATAAGATCACATGGAACATTTTTTGCCGCCAAAGCATTCCATATTTCTTGTCTTGGAACAGAGTCAAATGCTGCTTTGAGGTCCCGAAATTCCATATATATTCTTGTCTCTGTCCCATACTTTCTCTGCGATGCCTCTTAGCACGAAAATGTGATTTTGAGTCTGCCTCTCCGGACGAAAGCCTGCTTGTTCGTTCTCAATTTGATTCTCAACTACGAGCCTTAATTTTCTTTCTAAGATTGAGGAGTATAATTTGTAAGCCACTGAAAGTAAGCTTATTGGCCTATAGTTATCACAATCTGTGGAGCTGCCCTTTTTATGAATATGGACAATTACACTTAACTTCCAATCCCTTGGGACTATCTTTGTATCCCATACTTTTTGGAGGAATTGTTGGAGAAGTTTAATTAATTCCTGTCCTCCAAATTTTATTAATTCGGGGACTATGCCATCCCTTCCCGCTGCTTTACATATTTTAATTTTTTGGTCTTCCTCAATGACTTCTAGACTTTCCAGAGTATTATTTTCTACCAGATGTTCTTCTGGATCAGTGTGTCCTCCTCCTGAGAAGTGTCCCTGATAGAACTCCTTCCACCGTTCAAGAATTTTCGTTTCTTCGGTGACCATGTTGCCACTAGAGTCTTTGACATTTCTCACTGGCTTACTTATTTTTCCTCTTAATAGCTTTACTTTATGCCAGAACTTCTTAATATTTTCCCGGTGATCTTCATCGAGACTTTTTCCAAATCTTTTCCATAACTCTCTTTTCGCTTGCCGGACTGCTATTGCCTCTGAATGTCTCACATATCGTAAATTGCTTCTATGGTGTCTTTATATTAGAATATGGCCAATCTGGCTTTATTAAGTATATCTCTTGGAATTTATGAGGGTACAGGCCTGTCAGGTACTGTTTAAAGGCCCCTTTATATTGCTGTAGTAGCTAACACCCATTAAATCCCAATTCCTTCATCAAGATCAGTTAAAAACCTAATTTAAAAAAATAATAAAACAAACAATTTGGGATTAATCAAATTAGTTAAATAGAAAAAGGCAAACTTAAGATATGGTGACAGTATTAATAAATGGTTGTTCCTAAATTGACCGTGAGATACCTTTATAATTTATCACTCATTATTTCGGTTACAGTTTCCAGCAAGACTAAAGCAAAACAAACAAATATACATTGAGAAAATATAGAAACCATTTTTTTTCTCTCTGCCTTGCCTTGCAGGCAATACGGGTTGGAGCAGCAGTATGCGTATGCCACTGCTGGCAGTATAGGTCTATTTAATTAAAATGTTGTTTAACATTATTATTTATGAGGTGTAGACTTGTTTGTATGCACAAGCCGACGTTTTTCCTTTTCTCCATTCTTCCTCCTTCTTCCACCTGAAGCCGGTCCTCGAAGCAGCTGCAGCTTTTCTTAATTTTCTTCTCTTCTTCCCAAATTAAAATGTGTAGAGCCTACAGCATCTTTCCACCAGTATACGAATTCCCAATAATGTGGGTAATTTTCTCTGCTCATTAGCTGGGGGAACATGCTCTCTGTCAGCGTATATATCCCCATCTCTCTTAGGAGCTTAGCTCATAATGCTTCATAGGCAGTACATTCGACGACCACATGTTCGGCGGTCTCCGGAACGTTGCAGTTGGGGCATAGCGAATCAATATTCTTCCCGTGTTTAACGAGCTTCGCTCGGAAGCCCCCATGTCCCGTAAGGAGTTGAGACACCCAGTAATCTGGGAGGATCCATCTTGCATCTAACCGTGACTTGACGGTGGGGAAGTACTTTCTTAGGATAGCTCCCTTCGGAGTTGCCATCCATCGCAGGTTCCATTGATCAACTGTGTCCTCCCTGATAATTCTTTTCCACCTTCTTGGGACTTCTTCAATTCTCATGTTTAGATGTTCCGATAGATCTGCCGTACCTTCCCTTTTCATTTTAAAGAGGTAATAGTCTTCTCGCAGGAGGAGATCAAGAGGTGTGAGGTAGAAGAGTCTGACATAAGCAATTTTCCAGCTTCTTGGAAAGTATCCCCTATCTAGCCAGTCGTTGAGGATCGCAAGCAGCCTATTCTCTAAACAGAGAATACTATTCTTGAGCATTGCCGCATCAATCGCATCTAAACCTGTGGCCCGGTCAGTCTTTTGCCTTTCCACGGCACTACGGAGGTCCCAAATGTCCCATGATGGACACAAGTCCGTCCAAGGCGGGTATACCGTGGCTCTTCTCACAAATGTATGGTCATTACCATCCTGTGATGGATCATCCCTGGGATATGTCTCTTTAATAAACATCTTTGCTGTTTCCTCTAGAGTGGCTGCCTGAGTGCCCCCTTGCTCCCTTGCAGGGCTGCAATGACCTGCTGTGGGGTCAGTTTTCCAATGGCCATCCTGTATGGGATACCCCAGGGATTCTTCGGTGGCTGTTCCTGGATGAATTCATGCCATGATCTTCGTTTCTGTGAGCGCAACTCATTCCGGTATACCCTAGCCTTAGACCTGTACTCCTCACAAAGTGTAGCACCTTGTAGAGCTCTCTCTTCAGGGTGGTTAAGGCCGGCGACCACCTTGGGACAGGTCGTTCTTGAGATTTTGAGCAGTACAGTGATATAAGCCATCAATGGACTAACTCAGTCGTCGGAGTCGCCTTCGGGCGCTTCAGATATCTAGCAACAAAAATTATAGGTGTTACGGAACGATAGAATATCATATTATTGTAGTTCAAACCGTTCCAGTTCCATCAGTGTATTAGATTCTCTTAATTGTTCCAAGTGCTCCTAGTTCCGATTTGTTTTACCGTTGCTTTTAAGTAGTGTACCTGGATTATTTTTGAAACAGCCTGAAAAAAAATTCATTATTATAAACATTTAAGAGCGATGATCGACGAAGACCCAAGGAGATAATAGAAGATTATCGAGAAAATTATCTATTGCAGAATATGGAGGGAAACCGTATGTTCTTTGCTCCCTTTCCCTTGCGAAGAGGGAGACATTAGTCCTCCCCAACTTTTGAGAGTGTTTATGGATAAGGAAAAATTTAGGCTTGTGCATTCCTACGTTGGCAGGTCGGTATCACACAATATATTTTCCTCTTCATTGTTCCTGTAGTTATAAAGACTATATCAAATGTATAAGAATCATATAATAATTAAACAATTCTTTCTTGAAGATTTAATTAAAGAGAGGGTAGCCATTCATTAAGAAGCTACTATTATTTCAAAGGTCACCTACCAGATTGGTCTAGAGATGTCACAGAGGCTGGTTGCGTCATTTAATTTCTTGAGGGAGGAAGGAGCCAAAAAATTGAGATGTGGAAGCTTTGAGAATTAATATAGTAAAATTGTAATAGTCTAGTTGTCCTTAGTTTTATAAATAATCAATAGTTGACCACTTCTATTGTATATGTACTTACCACTGTTCCGACCTCTTATTGATTTTTTCTGAAAAAATATTTGTGTTAAACAGATATAATTCTCAAAACATGTAGCATAATTTTAACTTAAACACAAGAGGAGCTTGCGGACGTAGGATTGCTGATTTCAATAGAATATTTTTGGTCATAGGGCAAATGTAAATTCTGAAACTTAGCGCTGAGATCATTCATGAGCTTCGGAAAGCCATCAAGCCATTCCAAAACTTACCGATGGAAGAATGGTAAAATTTCTAAAACTCAGCGCTGAGATCATTGATGTGCATCGGAAATCCATCGAGCCATTCATAAGCCCATCGATATAAGAGTGGGAAATTCCTGAACTCAGTACTTAGATCATTGGTGAGTATCGGAAATCCATCAATAGATTAGCGCTAAGTTTAGGATCTTGTCCCAGACTTGGTTGACAAGCAGTGCAGGTCTTGGCAGGAGGAATACCTCTCGACCTCCTGCTGAGAGAAGACTACTTCCGGTACAAGATTAGGAGAGAATGCTTAGCGGCTCTACCGGATTACCTCCGAATGAGAATAGGAGTTGATTCAAGAAACTGGAAGAAGATCCTCCGGGAGGATACAGTAGAGGACTGGAACCGACGGTGGTTGACGACTCCGGAAGGAGCTACCCTAAGGAAGTACTTCCCCACCGTCAGTTCGCGACTAGAAGATCTACTGGATCTCACAGATTCTCACGGGGCATGGGGGTTTCCGAGCAAAGATCGTTCAGTATGGTATAAATATCGATCCCCTATGCCCAAGTTGTGGGGCACCGGAGAAAGCTGAACATGTTGTACTTACCTGTACGGTCTATGAGTCACTGAGAGCGAAACTGTTGAGAGAAACAAGTCTCTTTGTCCTAACAGAGAGAGATCTTCCTCAACTTATCGCCAAAAACAAATACGTGCACTTCAAACGTTTTATAGTTGGATGGAAAGAAGTTGTACTATCAACCCACTTCTTTCTTGGAAGAAGAAGAGAAGCTGCAACGGGGAGGCCACCAGAATACATAGAAGAAAAGAAAACCAGACGAAGTGAAGAGAAGGCGCTCGATCAACTATATTGCTTATTCCAGATACCTATAACTTTTTTTTTTTAATATTTACTTTTGTATTATTTTTTTAAGATCTTTAACAAGTATTACATATGAGAATAACTTTTCCTTCAAAATCAATCTATTGACATTTTCCTCCCCAATCCTTCAAGAATAAATAATAGACCAACACTAACGTGGACGTTGATAAATGTATTTTGTATGCTTTTGGGTTCATTCATTAATACATTCAATGGAAATGATATATAGTTTTAAAATGAAAAATTGTTTTCAAAAATTAGGTAGAAATCAGTATCTTTAAACAAATAACAAACATATACTAATGCACTTGTGATTAAGAAAAGTGGCCTACAAAAAGATCTAAGATCTAAAGATCTGCTATTTCTTTGATATAGTTTTTAATATTTTAATTTTAAGTGGAATTTAAATCTGCTTGACCGAACTTCTTTTATTAACTAAATCTTATTGATTTTTGTACAGATATATTTTTTTATTTATTTATATAATTTTATTTTTAAAATTATTATGTTTTACAAGAGTAAATATATAGAGTGTTATAAATTGTTAATTTTCTCATATTGAATTCCTAAGTTCCTATCAACAACCCATACGAACAGTTTACCTCGTGGGGTCTTTTCAGTTTACGTTTGTTTAAAATGGCTGCCGTTGTTGACGAAGTGGGGAAATCTGCGGAAAAACAAATTGATGAAGAGATAAATGATGAAATAAATGATGAAGATGTTGAAAACGGGGCATCGGAAGCCTCTAAAAAAAAGAAGCGAAAGAAGAAGAAGAAGAAAGCAGGTACTTGTTTTATATTTCTGATTTTTTATTTCATAGGATATTCAACTATTATTATTTTTCTGTATCCTTAAGTGTTTAATAAATGCAAACAGATATGTAAAGAATTAAAAAAAAGAGAAATTATTTTGAAAAATATTTTGAAGTAATGTAAATAGCCTAGCAGTCACATGTTTATTTTGTGGAAGGTTTTATAAGTACTCTACCTCTTAATTTTAAAATTAAATTCCACAGTCTCAGCGGACAACATTTTATAATCAAACATTACCTATAATTTAAATTGTTAGTTCTGGTCAAGCTTTGTTTTTTCTATGAACCTATATATTATATATGCATAGGTTTAGTTAATTACTTAGTTTAATCTGTGTTGAATTTTATTTTTATTTTTTAATTGAAAAATACATTTATGAAATCCCACATATGTAAATAACATATATGTCGGGTAAGCGCACCAGCGATTGACATATTTAAGGAAGTTTCTGTTCTTTTTGGCTTATACCACCACAATAATTATAGTTATAAACTTCTCTGTTGGACATTTAGAATTTCTAGAGGCTCCTTTTTCTATTTAGCACAGAAAAATTCGAATTTTGTATTTAAAAATGAGGATAAGATAACATAAATGTTCAACTTATTCTTAGCAAACTTTGTAAGAATGTAAGCGACATACTGATCTCAAGAGCAATTTAGAAACAACAATGATAGGCATTTTAAAATTTTCTTATGGGAACTTTGTTCATACAGCTGTCAATAGAGAGCATTGTTCTTCAATCTAGATAAATAATGGAATGTTTAAATCAACAAGGAGACTTATTATTTACATCGTAAGTCCAACCTGTCGATTACTGGGCTCTGTCCATAACTGGTGCATTCACCCTACTTGGTAGCCTGCTAGGTTTGTTATCTTTAAAATTAAAATATTTTCATAATTCATAATTGATACTATATCTTAATTTGTTGCGTGTGAACTTATAAATGCTGTTATCAGTTAGGAAACCATGAAACCATTTCCTGTTACAAATATATTTATTATTGAGATAAAAACATAAATCTGTATTGCCTTATTTTTTTGTTTTCTTTATTTGATCATTGTACATAAATTTGAAAAATAATTCATTTTTCTGATTTATGGCAGAAGATCAATAGATTTTTCTTCTTTTATCTGTTTTAGTACAAATAATTCAACCCAAAAAGATCGGACATTGTTGTTTAAAAAAATTACTTAGTTTTGTATTTGGTATAGTTATTCATTGAGGTGTTCTATACAACATATTAATAGTCTCTGAAGGTGAGAGACCAGCTTGGGTGGGATTGGTCTTTAAAGATTTTTTTCCTCATGTCTTATGGGAACTATAGACTTTTTAAAAGGGTATTTGTATGCAAAACTAGCTGTCATCTGTGGCTTTGTTCGCAATATATTTCATATCTGCAATTTTATTTTATTTACACAAAATGAGTAATAGTCTTAAAATTATGATAAGGATAACTATCATGCATTGAATTGAACGGATAATTGCATTGCATTGAATTTATTAAGATTTTTCCTTAATGATGTAAAAAATTTAATAATCTTAAAAAAATGAAAACTTTAAAGAATTTGTTTAACTAACTTTAGCTTTGAGTTTGAGTTCTCTTAAGCTCAACCTTATTGCACAACTACAATATAAGATGAACTAACATTAAAAATTTCATCTTTATATTCATAACAACTTTGTACAATCAGTCAATAAGCGATTGATTTATGGTCAATAAGCATTTTAAATAGTACCAGGAAATATGTTAATAAAACCAGGAATATTATATAAAATATGCTGTATGTTTTTTAATATTCATTTAGTTGATATTTCTTTCATGTCAAGAATCCAATTATCTTTCTTGAGTATTTATAGATTTCTAAGAGATGTAGTTTAGAATTATTCCAAGAACAATTTTATTTTTAGAGTTATTTTTTTTAACCACTTATAGTTTGAGTTCTTTCACAGCCAGCCTTATTCCACATCTACAGCATAAAGGGAACTACTATTATCATATTTAAGACACAGTTACAATAAGTCTGTGATTGATTTCTTCTTCTCCCTTCTTGTGTGCCTTTCAGCGTGGATGAGCCTCCAGCCACTTTGACCATACATCCGTGTCTCTCCCTACTTCCTTCTTCTGACGTAGGGCTTTCCCTCTTTCCTCACCTAGTCACTGGATATGTTCTTAGCCTACCTCGTTTCTTGTCAGTGATTTATTACATTCTTAATTATCTTCCTTTTACATATATAAATTAAAGTATACACTTTTTATATGGAAGAATATATTCATCTTTGAAAGATAGAAGAAGGGAATCACCAGATGAATTTGCTGTGGTGTTGTTTTACCCATAAAATTTCAAATTTATTATGATATTTTGAATTTTGTTCTACAATTCATTCCAATTTACAGGATGACATTATAGTATTTTCTTGTTTTATTATTAAAAATCAGTATATAACATTTTAAAACATTAACCATTAAATACTTAGATGACTTTTTTCCTCTCTGAGTTAATTATCCGCTGGGAATATCATTTTTAATTTCTTATTTATTTTCTCATTAATTAATTAATTTGCTTTGCTTTTATTCAAAGCCTCATCAAATTTTTCTTTACCCTTTTTTGTACTTCTAAATGTTCTGTTTGTTTACTTGACACTCTTACATCATTTTGATTGCATGGCTAAATATTATGAGATAGTAATCAGCTGCTAGTTTTATATTCAATTCAACCTCAAAGGCATCATGTACTTATCTTTTTTATACATTTATTTGATAAATTTAGACCACATCTAATCAAAAGTCATTATTTTGAATGCCTTATTTTTAAAATGATTTTATTGAGAACATTATGATTTATTTCATCCCATCATTATAAGTTTCAGGATTATAGATGAACTTAAAGTTTGGAATTATGTTTAGGAGCAGGAGAGGCTTCTGCTGATGTTCCAGGTGAAGATGAAAATGCTCCAAATGATGCTGCAGAAGAGATAGCAGAAATTGATCTCAATGAAAAAGATGAAACTAAAAAGAAGAAGAGGAGGAATCGTGGAAAATCTAAAAAGCAGACTGACCCTCCTACTATTCCTGTTTCTAATCTCTTTTCAGAGGGTTTGTAATATTTAGTTTGTTGTATCAATTTTCCTATGTATTAACTGATTATTTATGTTATTTTTATGAATATGAGTATTGAAATAGCGGCATCCCGCAGGTAACCAACCTTGTACTATATTCTTTAAATTCTAACCAGAGTGAAAAGGTCAAGATTCATTCCCTGGGCTCTGCTCCAAAATGAATTTCAACTTTCCCATGCTACAATCAAAACGGCACTGCTAGATTTGAGGCTGCTAAGTTAATGTCTTAACACTGTCAGTCAGATTAAGGATGAGGTTTTAGACTGTTATTTGTTCTAATTTAAATAAAACAAAAAAAAAAACTCTTTTATATTCAACTGTCATCCTACCTCACTATAACCAATGTCCAACAGACAGATTGTTATAATACTCATTAAAGAAATTTAATTAGTTTTTATATTCAATTGCACTCTGTTTAGAAACATAAACTGGCCAGTCATTTATTCCACTCATAATCTTCTTTCAGTGTCACTACAGCCTTCTCTAGATGGTTCGGTCATATTATTACAACAAAATAAATTAAAAAAAACTTTCACCAAAAGACAAACTAACTTAAAGCATATTATTAAAACATCCTTTTCTTTGTCCAATAATTTGTAAGGATGGTCTGGTATTTGTATCCACTTTTAGGTTTTGATTTAGTAATAAATGTAAGCATTTATCAACTGTTTTTGTTATATTAGGAAATTTCCCTGTTGGACTTGAAATGATGTATCCAGGGGATGAAAGAAAAGCTAAAGACAGATTCACTAATGAAGAAATGCGTGCCCTTGATCGTCTTCATAATGATATATATAACGAAGCAAGACAAGCTGCTGAGGCTCACAGACAGGTCAGATTTTAAATTTGAAAGTATGTATAACCAATATTAGTTTTTTCAATATTGATTTTCTTATTTTTTTAACAGACTCGGAAACATATTCAGAAATGGGTCAAGCCTGGCATTACTATGATTGAGTTGTGTGAAGAGCTTGAAAAAACAGCACGTTTGCTGATTAAAGAGGAAGGTTTAAAAGCTGGCTTGGCCTTTCCGACGGGCTGTTCTCGTAATCATTGTGCTGCTCATTACACTCCTAATGCTGGCGATCCAACAGTTTTACTTTATGATGATGTCACTAAGATTGATTTTGGAACTCATATTAATGGTAATAATGTTTTTATTAATTGCTGAGTAGGCATAGTTATTAGAATTTATGGAAAATGTCAATGGTTGAAATAATTAAAAGTTGTCAAAAAACAAGAACATTATTTTTAGAGATACATTTTCTTTATCATATTATTGTAACCAAATAATACACAAATTAATGTTAATAGGATTTGATTATTTTTGTTGGCTTATTACAGAGTATACATAATTAATTCCTTATATTCTGATATGAATTGCATTGTATATTGCTACCTTACTAGAGGTGCAGGGAAAGTGAACAATAATTTGTTTGTGTACTTTCACCGTTGTCTGCTCTCCACACTAACTTATTCTATCAAATAATCTACTATCAACTTTATCTTCACCATTAAAAATCATTAATATCACTTATCTAATTTCTTGGTTCTGTAAAAACAATGTATTTCTTGGCCTTTTTAAAAATCAAATTTTATTGAACTATTGTAGACAGCAGTAAAGTGAAATATTCAGCTAAGACTAATTGATTCTGGGTACTATTAATTTAATTTTAGTTTTGATGGAACAGAAAGATTGCCATCTACTGAGTCTGTTGATGTTGCATATATTTACTGTTCCTATATTAACAAGGAGGTCTCTGTGTTACTGGATTTGTATCTAGTCACATCGTTCCCTACCTAACATTTATATTCTATACTGTTATTTTTGTTCTATTTATTTATTTTCTATATTAAGGAATTGAACGATTTCTACTTGGATCACAAAAAAAAAAAAAAAAAAAGTGCAGTCTCATCAAGGTTTCTAATTATGATATATCATATCAACAATGTATTATACATTGATTTTTACTATTTATTCTACATTCCTTTTAATTAAGTGGTTTATTGTAGATTTGCGTTTACCTGTTTTATAAATATGTACAGTTCTCACTGTTTTTATAGTTTTCTTGATTTAAGATAAAAATTGTTATTTAATATTGTTGGGTTAAACACACTTTTTTACTCTAGTTGGAGGTCGGAAAGGCAGGTTATCCTACAGGCCACCAAGCTATTCTTGCCAGGATAAGATAATTCATGTAACTAAATAAAATTCAAGTCAGAGAGACTTTAGACCATAGAGGTGGAATTAAATTGATACATCTATCTAGGCTGATTTCCTCACATTTAACCACCATGGCATTATTTATTCTACTAATTAACATTATTCATTTTCTGTCAGATATCAAAATTGCTTATAGGAATGTAATTGAGGTTAGTTACAAGCACTTAAAATTTATTTATTTTTAAATGATTTTGAAACTCTGGAGTTGGGCCTTTTTATGAAAGGTTTTATGTTATCAAGTATTCATTGTGTTTTTTTATAAATTTTAAGATTACATTGCTTTTATGAATTTGAGCTGAGTGGATGGAAAATGGGAGCAGATTTTTTTATCATCTGTAGTAATATTTTATACTTATTTTTTACCTATGTCTTTTATGCCATTCCTATCAAATTTTCATCGCACTTGCATTGAAAAAAGAAAAGAGAAATATTTAAAATTATTACAGTTGACAGGGCAGGGACATTAGTTTTTTGTAAGTATGGGGGAAATGATAATAAGCAGGTTGAAGGTTGTGTAAGTAAAGAGGAGTTACGTTTGCCTAACGTATTGGCAATATTTTTTATCTTTTTAATGTAGGAAGATGGATGTAGTAAAGATTGTTTAGTATGTTTTGGGAATCAATCCTTTCTCAGGCCTGGGTATTTCTTAAATTTTTGTGAGGAAAGAATATCTATTAGTCAGGAAAAAAATCATAGGATTGTTGACTAGCTTATTGTAGACCAAATTTGTAAGAAATTTAAAGATATCTTTTAGATGGCATACCATAAATGTTGTTGAATTTAACTTTTAAGTTATGTATATATGGGTTCGTTCTTGTATTAAAATTGTTCTAATAATAAATGTTTGCCTAGGAAGAATAATTGATTGTGCATGGACCTTATCTTTTAATCCTAAGTACGATAAACTTATTGAAGCTGTAAGGGAAGCAACTAACACTGGAATAAAAGTAAGTGATTAATAATTAGATATTAACTAGTGATTAAAATGTTAAATCTTTAAAACTCCACAAAATTCGTTTCCTCTCTATGTAATTTTGAATAAGTTTACTTTCAACAAAGTAGATTCTATTGAATACATTATGCTTTCATGAAACATGTATAATCTGAGTTAATTGTGAAAATGTATTCAGGATTTATGATAATAATTCTTAATGTCACTAATGCTATGATGTTTATTAGGAACTTATGTTTAATATTAATAATATAATTAATTAAATATTAATAATAATAATATATGTTAATATTAACTGTTGTATGTCGTAATTTTGTATAATACCTGTGGAGCTTGACCAGGTAGATCTGTCTTATACAGCTGTTTGGAGATCTTGATGTAAAGAATGGTTTTTGTCTCATTAGCTAATATTGTTCATCCTCATGAACCAAGTTTCCTTCCTGTTTCTAAAGTTATAACCCTCATCCTGTTTTGCTAACTAATCTTCTCAGTTTTTATAAACTGACCATGTCTGGGTCTCCTAAAAAGTATAGTTTCCTGCTTAATGTTTTCTAGTGGTCATATCTACACCAAAGACCTAAAGAAAATCATATCTTGAAAGTTCGCACTTTTGTTGCGCAGACAGAAAAATAAAGAATAATACAGGAAGACGTCTTTTTTTATTAAATTATATCTTGAAAGCTTTCTTTATATCACATTTTAGCTAATCCTCATGTTGTGAAAAATCTCATGAAAATTTTAATTTAATCACAATTGCCCCTTAATCACTGTACTAGTTTAAAGCTTTTCAACTAATTATATTTCACTTTTCTATCAAAATTGGTTTAATTATATGTTTCTACTCTTCCATAAGTACATTTTTTTTCCTGTTTAATTAGTCTATGCTTTCAAAATAAAATGGAACCTAATATTTTTAAGTAATTAATTGTTGACTATGTTCTTTCAAGGCATCACATTTTATATATCAATAAAAAAAAAAATCCTATAAAAATTAATGTTTTCAGGAAGCAGGAATAGATGTTCCTCTCTGTGAAATAGGAGCTGCTATCCAAGAGGTGATGGAGTCCTATGAAGTTGAGATTGATGGCAAGACGTATCCTGTAAAGTCAATTCGCAATCTCAATGGGCATTCTATTGCTCCATACAGTAAGTATTTGGAAAGCATTGTATTAGTAAATATTTTATTTGTTTTGCTATTACTTATGCTTAATTATTAAAGGAATCCATGCTGGAAAGACTGTTCCAATAGTCAAAGGTGGTGAGGCAACTGTAATGGAAGAAAATGAGTTTTACGCCATTGAAACTTTTGGATCAACAGGTCGTGGTGTGGTGCATGATGATATGGATGTTTCACATTATATGAAAAACTTTGATGCTGGCTTTGTTCCTCTCAGGTACCTAAGTTTTGAGTTATTTGCTTATCTACTAGTGAACCCAGCTTAAGGCTCGACTATAACCCGATGAGAAGGTTTAACCTCTATACCACCAATCACTATCTAAACATCTCAAAACCCAAATTGACATTATCAATTACAACCAGGGATGGGCAAAATTGGAATCAATGATTACACAATTACAACTGAAAATAAACCTTAATGGCCATGCCAATTTCGTACTTGATTCAGCAGCAGCATAATTATTGCAAAAATATGGCATGATTACCTGATTACTACTGTAATCGGAAACTTGATTATAATTGTATAATTACGTAGTCAAAATCACATAATCATAATTACTGTTATTGTAATTGTTGATTACGATTATGCCCACCTATGATTATAACAAGCTTATGTATAAGTTCTTCAATTGTATTAGCTAGGCACATGCTCTGTAACACCTTATTTATATTTTTTACTCTGTAAGCCTTAAGGTGGTTGTTCTTCCTTCAAAGTAAATGGCTACATTTCCCACCCAGATAATAATAGTTTCATAAATTCCATCTTTTCAGTTCTTGGAAAAAAAAACATGATCTAAGTAATTTTGTAACAAAAATAACGAGCATTTATTTCTCATCTTTCTGGAACTTATTTTTTCTGGTTAATGTGTACCTCATTTGAAAACTTAAACTTGTCTATGTATTCAAACATATTGTTTCCTCTCATATTCATGTTTGCTGTCATTTTGAAAATGTTTTGTAAAAACGGGACGGTTTTTAAATAGTTCTAGGGCTAATTAATTCTCAAGAATTATTTGACTTAGGAAGCTGAAACCGTTGTCATCTTTTTCGATTGTTTATGCTCTTGGTTTTGATATATGATATATTGTAAAAATATTATACTTTTCAAGAAAACCAAAATCCTTTATTTTTTAATTTTGAAAAAAAAATGCTATCAATTTTTATTTTAAATATTACAATAGGTGCACTAAAAATGCTGTAAATATCTGCCAATATTAAAATATACATATTTTTTAATTTAAATTTATATATATATTTTTTTATTTAAATGTTACTTACGTGCAACTTTATTCAAAGAACTACAAAAACTTGAATATAATATTTACAAATCACTGTTTAAGTATTTTATTTTGTAAAATGATGGGCCATAAAAAGCTAGGATTCCAAGTTTGTATTACAAATAAACATTTTAATATTTCTAAAATCCAAATGACCTATCTCCACTAAACAGTCTCTAAGTGTTGTGTACATGTTAGCTACCCTAGCTCAAAAACAAAAAGTCATACAAAACTGAAATTATGTATTTAAGGTAAGTTATATGACAGAGACTTTGATAAAATGTACTTACCTGAAGTCCCAGTTTTTATAATCAATTTTTACAATTTTCTTGTGAGTGGCTCCAACAATTTTTATAAAATTTGTTGTAGTAATGTACAATCAAATGGTTTTTAGTATCAGCAAGGTCTTAACCTCATTGAAATAGTCATTATGAAAGAAATCGAGTAGAAAAATAGTAGAAATATTTTCCTCTTATGAAATCTAATTTCTGAGAATTAGAATAATAATATAGATCTATATTATATATTGTAGAAAAGCTGAAGATTTTAGAAAAATTTATATCTTACAAATAAACTTGGAAAAAATAATGAAAAGTGATAAAAAAAAATTACTAATACTTAATAAATGTGGTTGTTAATTATTTTTTACTTTTATATTTATTTAGAGATTAATGTTGCTATGGAATCTAATTAGAATTTTCACATGAAAAATTTATTTTCAGTTTAACCAAAAAAAAAAATAAATAAAAAGCACTTTATTGTATTTGATTATAATTGTGGTCAGTTTATATTTATAGTTCTAGTAATATTCTGAAAGTTTATTATTTTCTACTCTTAAGTATTTTAAACCCTTCTTTCAATTGAAGCCATTTGGAATTGTTCCCTTTTTGAGTTGGCACACTAGTGCAATTTGAATGCTGAGAATGGACATTATAATGGTGAAAAATGTGTCATCTTCTTAAAATAATTCATAATATTTTGACTCAGCTCATCGACTATCAGTAGTGTTAAATGTATTGAATTAAACAACTGACAATTTCAATGAAATTGAAGTTGCCTATTTTACCTTGAAAAATAAAGTTGTATACATTTCAGTATTACTCTAATCAAATCATTTTATTATATCCAATTGTTCTTATTGTCTATTGCAGAATTCAGTCTTCAAAACAGTTGCTGAATGTGATAAATAACAATTTTGGAACGTTAGCATTTTGTAAACGGTGGTTGGATCGTTTAGGCCAGACTAGGTATCAGATGGCTTTAAAAGATCTGTGTGATAAAGGTAAGCAGAGCTGTATAAAGTTTCTATAATATTTATTTGACTGAAAAGGAACAGATAACGAAAGTATTTGTTAACTATACCATGTAATAATTTCTTTAACTTTATCATTGCAGGTGCTGTCGAGGCCTATCCGCCTTTATGTGATATAAAAGGATGCTACACTGCCCAGTTCGAACACACTATTGTTCTCCGTCCTACCTGTAAGGAAGTCATCAGCAAAGGGGATGACTATTAGGATTTTTATGAACAAAAGAATTTTAAATATGTTATTGTTCAGTTGTATATATCTTGAATAATTAAATATTTAAGTTGAATCAATTAATAAATCATTGATTTGGTTTTATTTTATTTTTTTCTAGATTATTTTTCTGCTACCAGGTACATTTTAATGAAGTTTTAAAGATAATTGATCATCATAAAGCTTTATGTTTTTCATTGTACAAAAAGTTCAGTTTTAAATCATTTGCTCTAATAATTATTAATTCAGTAATGGAGAATTTAGCATTAGAGAAAGTTATATATAAAAAGAGACCTGTATCGTAACTCGTGAAAGGTGTTAGGTTCATTACTTGATGAGGAAAGCACTTTGTTCAAGAAATGAAAAGCATTTTGAATGATATTAGATATTATTTAATATTGCGATAGAAAACTACTAGTACTATTGAGCAAAACATAAATTTATTTAGAATGGTAAATCAAAGTAATAAATAACTAAGTTATAGATAAAAAAAAAAATGAATAATGTGATAAAAGGAAGTAAAAGTAACAAGATTTAAATATGTTTAACGTTTTTAAACTGTGTTAAGAAGTAATCCTTATTTAGTATTTATTACTTCTTTTTTTTTTTTATCAAATAATTTAAATATTTACAAGAGAATTTTCATAAATTCTACTGATGGTTTATCTAATTTAGGCAATAGAATTCTAAAAACAGCCAATTCAATTTTCAATTTTTATTAATTAATAAATTTGTTTTGATATTTAAAAACATATGAATTTGGTGGTTTTGATATTCTATACTGGTTTTGATTTCTATGCTTAATGTTCTTTGAAAATGGCTGGACAAACGAATAAAGTAATGATTATATCATTACTCTATCATTCAAAAAGATTCAGATTGCTTCCTTAGAATTTATTTCTGACAGGTGTGAATGGAAAAACAAAGTTGAAAAATAATAATAGTAAATCATCAAAAGATCTAAGTGGGATTTATTTATGCAGTTAAAACAAGAAACTTTTTAAAATTTAACACAAGAAATTGAAAAAAAAAAAAAAAATGCACGAAATGGTTTGTAATAATAAGTTATTTTGAGTAAATATATTTTTGACCCATACACATTTATAAAAAATATATTACAATAGTAGAACTAAACATAAAATTTCTCATCTTATAAAAAAATTTCTAAGACATACCAGCGAGATGAGAGGCTAATGAATGATGGTAATACAAGAAAACAAAAATTGTATATTTCAAAATTTATTGAAGAAAGAAACAAAATAAAAGTTTCTTAGTAAGATGTCAACCAAGATCTCCCACAAAATAGTTTGATTTAATTACATTAATATTATAACAAAAGTCATAATTCATCTGATTAGTTGAATGTAATTTTATTGCTAATTATATAAATAACAATTATCATAATAATTAACAGGTGATCATGGTCTGTGGATAAAAAAAAAATTCTTTAGGTGAAATACCTTTATAAATAAAAATAAAACAAGGAACACTGCATCATAAAATCGCACACTTTTGGAAGATGCACATATAAAATCTGCAATTTTAAATACAAGAATTTCGGGAAATATTGCCATTTCAAGAACATTATAATTACAATAAAATATCTACTGAAGTAACAAATAATAAGTTCAAAAAATAAAACAAATATAATAGTAATAACAATCTTCAAACCCTATTTACTAAATTCATTTATACATCACTCTTACATTTTATATAAAAACATCACAATGAATTCTCAAAAGAGAAAAGAAAATAGTTTTAATTTACATGTTTGTTCAGTTGTATTTCATCATAGATTCTGAATATGACTAGCAGGTATGGATAAGGCAGACGTTTGATAAACGAATAAGCTTAAGTATAAAATGGGCATCACAATATATAAATTTTGTAAAAATTAATACAATGAAGATTGTCTGGAATGATGCAAATATTTGGCTTGTATACTAACATTTCTGTTATTTATTTTTTGTTAAATTCACTCTTTTCTGTTAAAACATTCTCAAAAATTAATAATTTGGTTATAAGCGGCGGACAGTTGTAACTAATAATTTTAAGTGGAATGTCTAAAAGATAATATTCATCAAGATATCACACAGCAGCATTTAGAATGCAGTCAAGTTATTAGATCTGTCAACTGTTTAGAATTATTCATAACAAACTTGTTCATTATAACTGAACCATATTCATTACTAATTCACTTACAAATTAGTAACACTAACATTGTCCTAATTCAACCATCACATGGTTTTTGATTATATGCCTGCAAGAGATGGCTCTGATAAATTGAGATTTTCTTTTCTTTTTAATGTTAAAATTATTTAAGTAAATCACTCCAATAAATAAAATAATTAAGAACCAAATTCTTCTGTTTCTGGTTCGATTTTCTTGAAAATAAATGAACCTCTACCATCCATATGGAGATAATACTAAACAAACAACAAAAGAAAGGTTGAAATAAATAATTTTTAAGAAAAATAAAACAGTTAAGAGTTAAAATTGATCGTACCTCATGATACACCCACAATGATTTCCGGTGTGAAACTGTAAATAATGTAATATTTGTTTCCCGACAATACTGATACATTGATCCTTCAACATCAACACTCACAGCACTGGTGCATTCATCAAGGATGGCAAATTGAGGAGCATGATAGAATAAACGAGCCATCTAACACAGAATGAAAGTATATGTTATTAAACAAACAGATATTTAAATATGAAACATGTTATAGTACTTTTAAATAAAACTATTTTAAAAATAAGAATAAAAACACAGATCATGCAAAACTGGTTCATAACAAAGCCTGTTATCAAACTGCATTGCAATCGACACAGGCTGGCCACACCTTCACCATCCTCTGACCAGAAGTCTTCCTATTTTCCCTCCTTATATATTTATAAAGAACTGATATTAATCCTCAAGGATCAGAAAAAAACAATATCTAATACAGTAGGTAATGGAGAATGATGAAAAAATTATAAATAATAATATACGAAAATTAAAATTATTGAACGGTAACCACATGTTTCCAAAGAAATTAAATGAAATTTCTTAATGAAATGTAACATTTAAAATTATAAATTATATGTATTAAAATTTGTAGGTTAGGACTAAACCTTAATGGTACTAATAAAACCACATATTTGATCACTATAGTTCTACTTTATTTGTTCTTTTACATCAAAGTTTCAGCCCTTGGGCCATTATCAAGAGAAGAAACCTATTTTAATAATTAAAAATCATTATGGACTGAATTGCCCTTGCCAACTACATTTTTGATTTTGAAAAAATTAATGAATGAAAATCTGAAGTTGACATGGGCAATTCAGTCTATAATGATTTTTAATTATTAAAACAAATTTCTTCCTTGATAATGGCCTAAGGGCTGAAACGTTGATGTAAAAAAACAAATAAAATAGGACTATAGTGATCAAATATGTGATTTTATTATTACTATTAAGGTGAAGTCCTAACCTACAAATTTGAATACATATAATTAATAATTTTAAAATTTACATTTTATTAAGAAATTTCATTTAATTTCTTTGGAAAGATGTGGTTACCGTTCAATAATTTTATTTTTCATAAATTATTATTTATAATTTTCCAGGTCATTTTAGACTGTTTTATATGTTTTAGTAGATCAGGATATTTGTAGACCAGAGACAGTCTCTATTTTTATTTTAAAAATTTACTTATTTCTAGAGAAGATTTCGGCGACCTGCACCATATTCATCTCTTATTTAAAAACCATAGTTTTTTGTTTGTTTGTTTTTTTCAGAGAAGAGAGCTCCCCACTGTCTGACACCATTTCACTGAAATGGAATTTGAGCATTTAGTGAAATGGTGTCAGACAGTGAGTAGCCCTCTTCTCTAAATAAACAACATATCAGACAAAGAACAAACTCTGTTTCAATCTACTATGGTTTTTAAATATTTTAAATAAGAGATGAATATGGTGCAGGTCGACGAAAGCTTCTCTATAAATAAAGTTAATTTTTAAAATAAAAATAGAGACTGTCACTGGTCTACAAATATCCTGATCTACTATTTATAATTTTTGAATCATTTTCAATTATCTTCTACGATTTTCTAAATTATTTATTGTTTTTTCTAATATACTCAGCTTTCCGATATATTATACGTATACTTGATGACACTGATAGACAGCATCTGACTAGGCTCTCCCTAGAGGAGTCCACTAAGGGATGATTTATAAAAATAAAAATTGACTATTCTTTTAAAAAAAATTAGATGGTAGAAGGATGAGATGGGATAATAAAGTGATCCCAAAATGTTATAAAGATAAAGACAATTTTTTTTGAGAGACTAAACTGTTACTTAACTTTATTTATATACCTTATATAAATAAACATCTCCCTTAAGACTTATGAACAAGATATTATTATTAAAAGTTTTTTTTTTTTTTGAGAGAGAGAATCAGTTACTGTTCCACGCAATCCTTAGATTGATTCTGGTATGTTGATTAAATTTAAATCAATTGACAAACTCAACATATTTGTTCAGCTGAACTGTTCTGAAACAGGCTATTCATGTGAAATAAAATATACTAATGATAGTTTCAGCCTTTGTCATAGATATATTGTAAATGAACTGAGCATAGTAACGACACACATGTTTTGGGTCTATCTATCAACTTCTTCATTTATTCCAAGCCAAAAATACCATGTTTGGACTATTCGTTTTCAAGAAGAATAATTCAACAAATCTGTAAGTACGATACTGACTGTTTAGATGAATAATTATATAAGGATGAGAAATAATAATTTCTGACATTTTGAACCATGCCTACGGGTGGGTCATCAGGACTAAAAATTAAAAAAAATTATATCAGAAATATAAGGTATTGACTGTAGTATATAATAAATAAGCGGAGATAAATAGATGGAAAACACATAAAATAAGAGTAAAGTTAATATGACACAAAACGAAAAAATAAATAAATAACTACATAATTAATACAAATAAATTAACTAAATGAATAGTACAAATAAATAAATAAAATAAGAAGTATGCATAAAACAACAGGACTAAGAATAAATGAGGTGAATTATTAAAATTAAAAAAATAATTGGAATAAGCAACATTATATTTTATTTATATATTTTTTTCTTTATATACTACTATGTTTATATTATTATCCTTTTTTTTATTTTTTATTACAACATAACATTTTATTTATCTTTTTTTTTTTTTCCTTAACAGACTATTACGTTTAAATTATCATTTTTTTTTTTTTTTACAATTATCTTATGTGCCTTTGTGAATAGCTTATATTTCTCATGTAATTGTTTTTCAATTTTTAGCCCCGATGATCCACATGATTTGGTTGAAACATTAACAAGGCTAATAAACCATAAGTAGACTGCAAGTTCTCACAAATTTAAAATAACAGCCAACAACACATTCATCTCTAAATGAATAATTTTAATTTATAAGTAAATTGTACTCACAGCGATCCTTTGCTTTTCACCACCAGATAAAACATCTATCCAATCGGCAATAGAATCCCACCCACCTTCCCTTTGAAGTAGATATGAAAGCTGAACTCTTTCAAGATGTTGTGTCAACAAATTATCGTCTTTACCTCGCCTACGCATTTCCTCTTTTGTGTGTGGGTATATAACCTGAAAACAAATTAGTTTAAAACCAAATGATTCCTGTGATACAAACTATTGGTATATTAAAAAAAAAAAAAGCAATAAAACTTCAAAATATTCATCAAGATTTGGTAGAAGTTTAATTTTAAAAACTGGCATGTATTAAAAAAGGGGATGGTTCATATTGTATTTAAAAATTCCTGTAATTTGAAATATTTAAACTAAATATATCAATCACAAAATAATATAGGGGACATACACATGAATTTCCAATTATCAATTTTACTGTCATTTTGGGAGATAGTGATTTAAACTAAAATAAAATAAAAATATAAAATGAGGGACAATAAAACATGCAGAGTTTTAATACTCATAGAGTATATTATTTGAAAATGGATGGGATTTTCTTGTTAATACTAACTTGACAATAGATCCAATAATACAAGGAGCCAGCGGGCTAACACGTGTGCACAGCACCGCGATATTGATTGATAACCGAAGTTGATAATCAGAATCATGAAATCTTGGATAATATGGATTTCTTTTAGTGGTCGAAAATTCAAAACTTCAAAATTCACAAGTTACACTGTACCTAATGCTTGCTGCACCTAGTTCAATTAATGAGGGATATTTGATCACGTATAATATTTTTTTCATAACACAGAAGGAGTCTAATTTCATCAGTTTGCTTTGATTTAGAGAGCTTTTCTCAAGAGAGCAAGAAATCTGTTTTGCTTATTGAGGTGCAAATGAAATAAAATGAATGAGCATTTACAATACTAACCAAATTATGAATTTACACACTGTGTTACAAAAACAAATGACATAGTTTTCATAATATCAGATATTAATTAATATATTAAATTATAAATATTTACCTGATCTCTCAAAGTGCCTAAACACATATAAGGCCGTTGTGGGATGTAAAACAACTTAGATTTAGGAGGCTTAGTTAAGGTTCCTCCAAATGTGGGCCAAAGCTAAAAAAACAAAGAACAATTAAGTTAAAGGATTTCCAGCATTTTACATTTTTTCGGTGATAGTTACACAGACAATTTATTTTATAAAAGAACTGCAAAAAGTAAAAATCAGCAAATTACAAAAAAAAAAAAAAGTTCTTAATCTTCAATGAAGTTAGAGTATTCTGTTTTTAAGAAAAGAAATGTCTAAACTTTGTAACAATCATAAGTACTCCTATCAAATTTAAAGGGATAACATTAATAAATTATATAATATGTTTTTATTCGGTTTCTATACAATTTATCCTATGAATAATTCTGATTCAGAAGCTACGATTTTAAAAAATTTCTGTTTTTCCAACCAGTAGATAATCTTTTTATAAGCAGTATTAAACAAATTATTTTACCTAAATAGCATGAAGATAAAATTACAAAATTCTTACATAGGATAAATGACTAAAGTTATTAATACATCAATACTAGTATTTTTTGGCAATAAAAGAGGAATTCACTTGAAACAGACAATTTTGTTTTGTTTGTTGTCAGAGCTGGAACTAGTTTTTTTACCAGGTAATGTAAATCAAAATATATATCACCATCAGGAATAACAACTTATGGCATTAATTGAACTAGGGAAAAAACATCTAAAATGTCAAAAGAACTATTTTTTTACTTCAGCTAAAAAAAAAGGCTCAAAATTTGCTGTTGCCTATGGCAAGTTCTCCCTTTACCTCACACTATTTATGACCCTGTTTATTTGGTGTTCCATTATTGGCCTTATAGCAACTTAGTGGCTTATTCACTATCTCTTGTTTAGGGAATGTCAAAGTCAGAACATCCAAAAATGAGATGACAAGATAAAAACAAAAATTTTTCATTAGCTTGAGGCTTCATTGAGAATTGGAAGATGTATTGAAACTTAAGAAATGCAAAAAGTTAACCAAATTCACAATTTTCAATCTGTTTCCATTTACAAAAGAGTAACAATAGGGTATGTTATCATATTATCATTGTGAATGTCGAAATGAAAAATTGATTTTAAAAAATTATAGAAATTCATAGAAGCAAATGAAAATTTAAGATAATCTAGTTATTGATTAATATAAAGAATTATCTATGCAAGTATGAATTAAAAATAAAAAGAATTGCAAATATATAGAGTGGATAGAATGATGTAACAGGCGACCACCAAGGAAATACGGTAGACCAGATCATTCTAAAACAAGTACTCCAAAAACGATGGGAAGTAGCTCAGGAAGTCAACGTCCTATTTGTCGATATCAAAGCAGACTATAATTCTTTGGACAGGAACTGTCTTTGGAAAATCATGACTGAACTGGGAGTTCCAGGTAACTTGGTGAGATTGACAAGGGGGTGCACAAATGAACCTAAATGTCGAGTCTTAATGCAAAGAGAAGTATCTGAAGCCTTCAAAGTTCGAACAGGTTTACGGCAGGGAGGTAGACTATCACCGATGTTGTTCAACTTAGCCCTAGAGAAGGTGATAAGAACAACATCATCCGAAAATGGAGGGGTCCATGTTGGAATGCAAATAATGAAATATTTGGATACGCAGATGATATAGCTATCCTTGGAAGTAATCAAGAGGACATTGAGAAACTCGCTAAGACTCTGATCAGAGATGCAGATCAAATCGGCCAACAAGTAAATGAAAACAAAACAAAATATACGATAATAAGAAAAAAATTCCACCAGAATATCAGGATCTGTATAGAAGGGAAATCGTTCCCTTCGAAGAGTAGAAAAATTCCAATACCTCAGCTCCACAATAACCTCAGTTAATGACCAACAGTCAGAAATAGACCACCAAATAACTAATGCAAACAGAGCTTTTTACTCCCTTTCAGAGGTATTAAAATCCCGAAAAACCTGAAATAAGGGTGTACAATACTATGATAAAGAATATAGGTCTCACAGCCAGTTCAAATATATGACTGTGAGCCCTGGACACTAAGCAGCACCCTAGAAAAAATTATTGAAAGATTTGAGAGGAAAATCCTCCACACGATAACCGGAGTGATCTGGGATCATAGTACTAACACATGGATAAGAAAGACCAATAAAGAACTGCTTACAGAAACTGGTCAATCAATATCCCATAAAATGAAGGCACGGAGGTCAAGATAGGTGGAGCATATATGTATAAATAGGGCATTGACGTCCTGAACTACTTCCCATCGGTTTTTGAGTAATTGTTTTAGAATGTAATAAAAGGCTCCCATGGAAGCCCAATATAATCCACAAAGATACAATAGAGCTTCCTGCAGATAACTGGGAAGAAATAGAACAAGAGAGGCAGAGATGAAGCAGGCTTGTTAAGGTGGCAAAAGATCTACAAGGTCTGTAATGCCAACATAAAAAAAAAAAGAAGATAGAATGATAATCATAAGGACTTCATAAGTCAGAACATCCATACTTATATATAAAAAGGAATTTAATAAACAAAAAAGATATTATAACTTACCTCTAATAAAATAAATTACCTAACACACAATATCACTCACCTCTCCTAGTACTCTAAACAAAGAACTCTTTCCACATCCATTAGGACCACATACTAGAACGTTCATACCAGATCGCACTTCAAAATTCAATTCCTTTACTAAAACATCACCGTTCGGAGTAACAAGAGGAACATGTTCGAATTTTATTATCTTATCTTGTACTACAATTTTACCAGCACCAGGAGCTAAACTTTCCATATCTGCAATAAAAAAATGAAATCTAATGATTAACTACAAATTCGTTTATTGAGCATTATAACATTATGTCACAATTATAGACAAATGCTATAATAAGAAAATTATAACATTCACTCCATATTTACTGAAAATATGGAGGTTCCATGTTAAAAAAACACAGATTATCCCATCAACATAGAAGAGGGACAACTTACTCCAATATTATTTCTAGCTTGCCAATGAAAAATTTATCTGCCAGGTTTCATAATCTGGGTCTTCTGCATATGTTTATTGTGATAATTTTATAAAAATGTTCTTAAATTTCTAGGGATACTATAAGTTAACTAAAAAAATTAGTTTGTATTATATGTTGATGGTTAATAAATGTGTGGTAAATTAACAAGGAGATGGTATGGTTGGTGGTTAGGAATAATATCAACATTTTTTTTTTCAAATAAAATTAAATATTAGGGGGATCGGAAAGTAATGTCATTTCTGAGCATGTCACCATTTGATTGTCATTTGGCAGCTCATTGTGTACATCTATATTGTGGCAAAGATATTCTAAGATTATAGTGACTTCTTTAGTTGCAAATAATTAAATTTAGAATTATTTTTTACAATTTTTGGTGAAATGGCAGGCCAAACATCAGAAGAGGTACATATCCGGCAGTGTATGCTTTTGAGTTTTGCAAGAGTAATAATGCAACAGTTGTAACTAAAAACATTTGCAATGTTTATCCAAATGAATTATACATTCATAAATGCCAAAGATGTTTTTTCAAGTTCAAATCCGGTAATTTATATGTTTCCGACTCGTATGGATCAGGAAGACCAACAGCATTAGATGATGAGGTGTTAAGCAGGAAATCGAAGAAAATTCGTGTCAGGCAATCGAGGAATTGTCAAACAATCTTAACCAACCTTGGTCGACCATCCAAGAGCATTTGCAGTAGATTGGGAAACCACAATATGCAACTTATTGCTTTAACGGCACAATATAGAAGCGCTTTTTGATAGCTTTATCACCGGAGATGAAAAATGTATGTTAATCCAAAATGCAAAAGGCAGTAACTCTTTCTAAAAAATCGCCATGAAGTACTGTTTAGCCATGTTTACATCCCTGAAAGGCCCTTTTTTGTGTTTGGTGGAGTATTCCCGGTGTTGCTCATTTTGAAGTCCTAAAACAAGGACAAACAGAGAATGCAGACCTTTATTGTGAACAATTGGATCGTGTAAATAAATCTTTAATTGAAAAGTGGCCAGCGATTGTCAAAAGAAAAGGCATTGTTCTGCAACACGAAAATGCAAGATCGCACTGCATAAGAGGAACCCTGCAAAAAATTAATGAATTGGGATAGGAGGTACTGCCTCATCCACCATACTCGCTCAAAGTTGCACCATCAGATTTCCATTTATTCGGATTGTTTCAACACTTTCTATGTGGCAAAGGATTTTCAAATTTTAAAGATGTCCAAAATGCCATCTCTACATATTTTGGTTAAAAACTAATCGATTCTGCATTTAAAATTTGTACACTAGATGGCAAAATGTTGATAATGAGGACGTTTCCATCAATGATTAAAAATAAAATATCGTGTGAAATTTCAGTTTTTGAATTAAATGAAAGGAAACGACATTACTTTCCGGTCTCCCTAATACAATATAATCAAATAAGATCACACTATCTGGTAATATGACTAGGGGTCTGCAAACTATGGCCTGCTAGTACTTCCAATCTGGCCCGCAAAAGGTTTTGTGATTACATGGTAAAAATTAAAAAAACTATTTAAAAAATATAAAATTTAGAAAATCACTCAAACACGAGGTTACTACGATATTCAATGTCTTAGCTGTTTCTTTTAGAATGCTCATATCACCACTAAAGTGTCATTTATAGAACAAAATTTTTTTTACCACAATATAAGGCCCATGGGATTTATTGGAGGTCTAAATGCTGCCTGTGGGAGTTGGTGGAGGTTTCAATGTGTCCCGGGGGACAAAAAGATTGGAAACCCCTGTTGTAGACCCCTACTCGGACTATTTGATTTTCAATTCTTTTTATTCATCTATTTTGTAAAAAAAATAATAGTTTGAAGATAGTATAATAAAGTACATACCTTTTGTGATCATAGTTCTTTGATAAGTACCAGAATTAATATCGGCAATTACTGTTGTCAACTGAGTCACCCTAGCTGTTAAACCGGCTAGCCTATTCAGATCCCTTAAAGCCAATACCATTCTCCCTATAGCTTCAGCCAACTTGAGCATCATTCTGCCCATAGTATAATATTCCTGTAAGAATGATTAGAAACAAAAATGGAAAACATGTATCAGCATCAAGCTTTAAGTATCTTAAAAACTTGAGAAAAAACTTACCATAAATCTGAAATCTTTGGACTTATTAGAAAGAAGAGGATGCTTGTCATTCATAAAGGGAATACTAACAGCAAAAAATCCAACTACTGTTCCAAAATCTGAAACAAAAGAATAAAAGATGAGATAACAAATTTATAACAGTACATTTAATAATAATTTGAGGTTATGATGGACGGAGCATTTTATCTACATTTATGAACAAATAATTACTCAGAGTCTTGATTATATACTGTTAGTCATTTAGCTTGATTTTCCTGTTTCCCATTTTCAGGCAATTACTATTTAATTAACCAAGCAAACAAGTCAACGCGGCATTTATTTATTTATATGCCTTCGGAAAAACATTATACCTACTATTTATTTTAGATAAACACCATTCCCATTAGAGATATTACAGCTCAAATAAAATAAAATAACTGGAAAAATAAGATTTTATGAAATGTTGTGTAACATCATAAATAATAAAATAAAATAAAATAAGAACGTCAAAATCGTAAGAAACCGTGGACATATTCACTAGGAATGATATTCATTCATGTTGACCTGCTATTGGACTGCTACTCACGACACAAGATTTTAGTGGTTAATAGAACTTCTTATAGTACTATTAACTTTTTCTTGTTTGAGCGTTAATTAACTTTAACATTCTCGAGTCTAGCGTTAGTCTGGGCTGGTTGAGATCTATTTCTCAGCGGACCCACAGTATGAATCTCAACTCTCCCATTCTGGTTAGAATTATATTATATCTTTTATCATGCCTCCAAAACAACCCCAGCCCGTACACCAGAAATACCAAGGTAGGGATAAAATAAAAAAAAAGAACAATTTTTCATTCCAGTAAATTTAGCATTTGAAAAAAAATGTTTGTCTTTGATTATAAATATCATAATTTCATATTCAGAATAATAAAACAACTGAATAACCAATAAAAATAAATACTTTACAGGAATATGTTATGAAGGATATTATATTTATATTTCTTTTGAGCTAGATTATTTTTAGAGAGAGAAACACTTTATTATCATAAAAGGGTGCTGCCCAATTACAATCTAATATACAAGTATATTGGATAAACAATATGTATGAGCATAGTATACAATATTTTTTTTATATATATGTGTATTATTATTATTATTATTTTTTTTTTACGATTTATTTCATTCACTTATTAGCATTCTATATTCCTTTCTCTTCCTTCTCTCCCCTCATACATTTTTCCTACTGCTCATATTCCCTCCTCTCTCTTCCTGGCCTAATTCATAAAATGCATACAAATACATAAAGTACAGTGGACGAGAACAATAAATAATATAAAAATGCTGTAACACATACATGCCTCCCCACAAACTCTCTCCCTATCAGTTCCCATGCACATGTGGTGGATGATTCCCAGGGAGTCGAGGATTATATTCTCTGCCAATCTTGCCAAGTCCTTCCATAAAGCTCCTTGTTGACCTTGGTTTCGTTCTGCTAGCTCCGAACCAAAGGCCTTTCACGTGGAACTCTCTCGGCCCTAAGGAAAGGGATACATTTCACATACGTCTGTTTTTTCTTCCTTTCCACTTTTCACTCCCTGATCAAGGTCATTGGTCTCATATCTCACGGTTGGATCCAAAATCATCGCCGATTTTCCCGTCTCAGGGAATGCTACAATGTCAGCATATAGGGTGGATCCATCCGTATCTATACAATATACTTACTCGAAACAGGCATAATCTCTCTCTTTAAAGAGCCTCATCAGTTCATGTTTGACTCTGTGGTGACAACGTGTTATAAGGAGGGAGTTGTTGGGGCATTTTCCAAGCATATGTACTGGTGTTTCTGGCTCTCTGTTGCATTTGTGACAGAGGGACCCAACTTCTCTGACCTGTCCGCTGACATCTGGGACTCCACGCAGGAGTGCATAATTAATATTTAGTTTCAGGGCATTTGACCATTCAGACCCAGAAAGTACTAGCTTATTGTATATGTATTTATTGGCTTTTGGGGTCTCTTTAAAATGGTGAAATCCAATGCCCTGCCACCTACAATTGGTCCATTCCTCAAATGAATTTTCTCGAAGCGACTGCAGTAGAGCTCTCATATTCCGAATACCCCGATCAACCCCCAATCTCTCGGCACATTCATCAACCTCAGCCGAATAATCAAAGATTGACTGAAAAAGGGCATCGGGCACATTGGACAGTCGCTGAGCAATGGACCAATGTTGTAGAGGAGCCTCCAATATTGGGAGCGGATTAATTCTAATCCTCGATACCTCCTGGGAGCATATAACATCGCCGTGGAAGTGTTCGCAGGAAGTAGCTTTGTGAAGGCCGCAGTTTGGAGAGGGTAAGTAAGACCCGGGAACAGATATTGATTGACAATGATTAGCTTCTGCTCCATTTTAAGTAAGGAAGAGGTTACGAGTTTATTAAGATTTTCGTTCAATTTGGTCAGCGAATCTTCATTGAACAGTAGCTCTCCCGAGAATGTACATCCTAAATACTAGATTGTATCTCCATTCTGCAATGTTTGGATGTACTCTTCATTCTCAAGAGAGAGCATAGCTCTCTTTTATTTAGAACGATGCCCATGCTTTTTTGAGGATTTATGGCCAAAACAATTTCCTCAAACATCCGCTGTACGCTGCCGATTACTCTTTCTGCAGCCCCCTTGTTACGCGCCGACACGTCCTGGTCATCCGCGAAACCTGTGGAGACCACACAACCTTGGTCACTTTTTAACTTATATCCAAATTAACAAAGTTACTTATAAATTGAAACAGACTTATTTCTAACTTGTTTTAAGTCATATTAATAAAAAAATATGAATTCTGTTACTGCTTCAATCCAACTATCTTCATTTAGCAATGAATCAAAGTGTGTCGCCCATTTGGATAGTACATTATCCTGATATGTTATCAAGGAACTGTCCTAATTTCTACACACTGTTATACGAACTTTGAACAGACCTTTACTCTTATTAATGAAGTTTAAAACATTTTGAAATCATTCAAGCTCCTATATTACTATATCTTTTCAACTAGTTGAAGTAGGTTCATTGAGGAGGTCAAGATCAACATTGGACTGCTATACAATTAAAAGTAAAAATTTAAAAAGTAATTATTATTTTATTAATAAAGCTGGAGAAACTGAACACATTTAAAATATGAGTAACCTATCGGAATCAAGTGGAAATTAGAGCAAACTAATCATAAAATACTTGTTTGGGAACACTTGCAATCTAATACAGTTCGATATAAGTTGTTAATTTTTTCATGACTTCTATTTCAGTATTTATTGGAACATTAATACGATAAGTAAAGGTTAATTAGGATCCACGATCAATTTATGCATAATATAATAGAAGAAGAATAGGGAATCTAATCTTTCAGATATTGTTTTATTATTATTTTTATCAAATATTGTTGGTTTTTATGTTATCATCATTACTTAGGAATTAAATTTATTCATGATGTTTTACCCCTATCATGATTTTATATATATATATATATATATATACACATATCTTTCTCATAATTTTTTTCTTATGTATTTTATTATTTATTTCAATCTTCATGCCTAGGAACAGTTTTTTCATTTTAATAATTATTCTTTGGATAAAAAATATACATTAATCATTAAATCATCATCATTAATTTTTTAAATAGCGGAATAATGAATAATTTATTCAAAACAGTTCTCCCTCTTCTTTAATCTCAATGTCACAGCAAAACCTCAAGTCTGCTGGATGTAACTCCAGAGCTGCTATCTTTCAATTTACTTGACAATTTATATTCAGTTTACTTTCTATCTATATTTATATTTGTTTTGAAATTCGACAATTCAATAGGCAGATGTTTACTAAGATATTTTTTTATTTTTCATGAGTTGTTAAACCTTTCAGGAGAGTTAATCTTCTGCAGGAATTCATCAAGTCATTTCTAAAACTCAGCATAAATCACTGCTGAATTCAATTGCTCATGATGGATGCTGATTTTAGGAACTTGCCCATTCACAGCACTTAGTTATATCATTTTACAGTGCAGAACAGAATCTAGTTATATAATTTTACGATACAGTACAGAATAATAAGAATGGAGAAACTAATAAAAAGACTATCACATTATATATAAATAAACAACAGTACTGAAATATCTCTTAAGGAGGACAGTGAGGTTGAAGCTGATAGGCTGAAACTGCTTTATGTTTATCAATAATTTTCTTGATATTGGTCATTAATTTTGATCAAAGATAAAAAAAAAAAAAAAATGATTATTTGTTAACCTAGTAACTATTTTTGAGAAAGAAATTCTGGTATCAAAAATGGAAATTCTCTAGTTGAATGTCATTACTACAAAAATTAAAAAAAAAATAATAAATTGAGAAGGTAACCATGCACCAAGTCCTCCACCCCTGGATCATTATCTAAAAGCTGATTTCATTATGATTAATTTAAGAGGTTCAAACATGTAGAAGGGCAAAATGTTGTACACTTAAACATCTTCTAGAAGAAACCTTCCAATACTCAAAATGTAATCACAATCTGTGGCCTGAATATGTGAACAATCATTCCCTTGATTGCCACTGACGAGGAATAAAACAAGAATCCTAATAAATTGACAAGACTTTTTGGTATTCAAGATTCACTACTAATAAAGAAAATTGAGCAGAATGTGAGTGCTTGACTTATCACATCCATCATAAAAAGTTATTGACTAGTAAAAAAAACATTTGAGCATAAGTGAACAATAATACCCTTGACTGCCATATCATTAATAAAAGTAGAGCTAATCCAGATTCACTCATTTGATCAAATAATTATCAATTGTGCAACGCAATACCTCCTTTTTATTAATCATTTTGGTACCTCTGGACTCTAAAACTATTCATATCTTAACAGCTGCATTAATACCGCATCACATTTATATTTGATCCATCCAATTACAATGAAATTTGAATAATAACTTACATTTTCCCAATATATTTTCAATAAGTCCCATCAACACTTTGAATTCCAAGAATTTCCTCATATGGTTATTCTAAAACAAACAAAACATGAATGTATATGGAGATAACATAATGATAATAGTTATAAATAATTAATAACTGCCATGAAACAATTGTATAATTACAGTAAATAAACAAATCTAACTTGTTTTAAGAAATGAGTTCCAAAAGCTCGAAATTTTTGTATTCTCTATCTACATATGAAGAAACTCTATGTTTTCTGTGGAGAAGTAAGTAAACTGTATGAGTCTGTAAATAACAAACTTCAAAACAGAGTTCAAATACAAGTAGTTTGAACAATGACCAGAGTCCCTAAATACTATTATATTGCTTTTATAAAAAGTAAGAACCATATTTAAATCTTAACAGTGTGAAATTCACTAGTAACGTAGATCCTTACTTTTATTATTCATTATATGAATCAGAGATCAATACCCATACACTGGGTTACTTAGTAATTAGCACTTAATAAGGAAGTACTGTTTAATTAATTAACTAAGCCCACTTTATAGAGGCTGAGTGTGCTCCAGGAGGGATCCCCGAACCGAGGATAAATCCACAACTGATGAAGCAGAACAAATAATTATCTGCATCAACCGTAATCAAACGTGGGTCCTTGAGAATAGGAACACAGCACCTTATTCACCAGCCAACCCTACTTAAACACTAAATAAAATATACTAAATAGTTTTATAAATACAATGTAAAATTCCATTGTAAAAAATTGATTGAGTATAAAATATGAGTTTTTATGGTGCAATGAAATTAAATCAATAGGAATGTCTTAATTTAAAATCTCACTATTAGATAATATATTTCATTTCATATATTTTAATTTATAAATCCATAAAAATTACCAATTTATGAAATGCAGTAAGAAGCGTAAGCTTTTCCTTGTTGTTTCCAGAATAGAATGCAATTTCTTCGGAATGTGTAATGAGACGAGAATTAATATAACGATATTCACCCTCTAGCTTCTGTTCTTGAACTGTCAATCTTCCAGCTGGTCTTCGAAGGTATGTCAACAAACTTCCTCCAAAAAATAAATAAAGAAGGAGAAGTCCAGGAGTCTAAGCAATGAACAAGAAAAATTAATATAAATAATTAGTTGGGCAAAACATTTTTAGCCCTTTAATTATAAAGGACTTATTAAGAAAAATAATTAAGTATAACAAACTCAAGTGTCTATCAAATACTCTTCTTTTTAACCTCATCCTACGATAAAATTACTTAATCCTACTAACATAGGTTATAAAAAAAAAAAACTCTTTAGCAGTACAAAAGATATAAGGATGAAATAGTTTGATTCCAGCCCATAATCTATAAATGTTTTAATATAAATCCTTATCTGTTTAGATAAAAAAAAAAAAAATGCCCAACTAATAAAAATGATGGACTATATTCTCTCTAAGAAATGCTAGTTTAACAGCTTCACCTATAAATCTATCAATAACTTGTCTCTTCCATCCCCTCCTCCCACCACCCATCTGCATCTATTTCTTTTTTGCCATGATCTGTCACCAAGGATGGCGACACAGACCAGCAGAGTGAACACTTAAATTAAAACAATAGAATTTTCAGGAAAAATGGAGCTAGCTATCCCTGCATGTTAAGATACACCCCATGTATGAGCTTATGACAAGTGTGGTGACATCTCAAATAGTAAGAGGCCTTTCCTATAGTTGTCCCAAGAAATAAACTTATTTTGTATGATTTATTTTATACTTAAAACATAATAACTCAGCAATAGAATAATATTTCATAAAGTGCAATGAATAAAAATATCTTACCTGTCCACCTAAGTTTGTCGCTAAACGATAAACATAAATAAATATGTCTAACAGAGGTTTGCAGATATTAGAGTACATGCTGGTAATCATGTCACAGAATTTATCAACATCTGTCGTTAGAAGTTGGTCAGCATTAGCAATTCGTGTGTCCAAATTCGACATTTTATAAAATGTGAATCCCCTAAAAAATATATTATAAATTAAGACATGTATATTATTTACATTACATAATATATTATGTAAGATATATACGGATGCCATATTAGGTTTTACTTAAGAAAACTGAAATAAAAATATAAAAGTGAAGAGGTGGTACACAGATTCCATGGCACAGTAAAATTACTTTTCTTTCATAACCAAAAATTATACAAGAGATTAAGTTATTACTTCTCAAAATACCATTTATTTTCATCACAAATAGTGAAAAATAAATTTGATATTGATTTATAAATTTCTTTTATATAATTAATCTAAATTTTAAAAACATTGTGACATATTGTTATCAATGTTTTTGTATTAAACATTTATAAGAATTTGTATCTATATCATTTATCATCAATCATATATATCGTTTATCAGCAATCTTTCAGAATGAATACTCATAAATGGTCAATATAAAAACATTGATAACAGTATGACACAACGTTTCTAAGATTTAGATTAATTATATTTTTAAAAAATGTATAAATCAATATCAAATTGATTTCTCACAGAGCATTAAAGTTCATAGAAGAATAAGTAAAAAAGTAATAATTTTTATTAATATATATCATTGTGAAATAATAAACATATTATTAGTAATGATGTTCAATAAAATAAAATATTAGAATTCATAAACACAGTATATTTCTTGACATGACAGCATATGGTCCGATTCTGTAGTCAGAAGTATTATGACAATGCATGATTAAATTTATAAATGTGAATCTAAACGTAAAACTTATAATTATTAATTATATCAAATTTAAGAATTACAATCTAATGAGTACTATTTCCTAATATGAAACAGTATACATTACATTACTACAATAGTTTAAAATATTTGTAATTATGGGTTGATGGTTGACGGTAGTGAATAATTTAATAGAAGAATGGTTGGGGTGATCAGTAAAAAAAAGTGTAAAAATAAATACTAATATTTATTTTTATTGAATAAGTATACTATTAAAAATAACTATATTTATTTTTATTGAATAACTTTATTATTAAAAATAAATATATTTATTTCTATTGAATAAGTATATTTCTTTCTACTGGAACATGGGCGCTTACATTAAAGGATGAGCAATCTTAAGGTTTTTGAAAATAAAGTACTGCGTAGAATATTCGGACCAAAGAAGGATGAGTTAACCAGAGAGTTTAGACGGTTATACTTGCGTGAACTTTATCCGGTTAATATAATTGAGGTGATTACATCAAGGCGAATCAAATGGGCTTATAAAATTGTTGGGCTTAGAAACGAAAGAATCTCTAAAAGGTTAATATCTGCTGTACCGAATAGTAAATGTCCGAGGGATAGACCGAAGTGAAGGTGGAAAGATTGTGTTGAAGCCGATCTGAAGGAGCTGGGTTTGGACGGTGAACGGTGGAGAGAGGTGTGTAATAAGTGATTAGATCTAACCTTCAAGTTCGCTATGCCTTTTATTATTGTTATTCTTATTTTTGCCGATGTTTCGGTTATTAGAGCTAAGAAAAAAACAGATGCACAAGTATGAGGAACTATTAACATTAAAAAATGTACACATAATAAACTTAAAGGATATATAAAATAATGATAACAAAGTTAGGGGTAGTAAATAGCCGAAGCAAAGTTAGGATATATAACATAACAGAAAAAAAGTTAGGAAAATATGAATAAAATAATAACAGTAACAGAGAACTATGAAATAAATAATAACGGCAACAAAGTACAGACTAATGAAATAAACATAATCAAAATAAGGTAACATAAGAAATGAAAAATGAATTAACAACAAAATGTATGTGATAAAAAATGTAAGTGTAGACAAAAAATAAATGAGGTGACATAGTGACCGGGTATGTCTATCTCTTTTATCTTAGTTTTCTCCTCTTTTTCTTTCTTCCCGTTACTTCCTTTTCCATATCTCCACCTCTATTTTGTGTATATTGATACATTTGCTCATTACATCTTATTTACATTATTTTTATTTTTTATTCTCTTATACATAGTCAGTATTTTTACAGTATCTCAATTTTTAATATGTTTTTTACATTCCATTCCATTTCGTTGTTAATTCATAATTTCCTAACTTTGCTTCCGCTGCTTTCTACCTCTAAATTTGTTATAGTTATTTTATATTTCCTTTAAGTTTGTTCTATCTACTTTATTTTATTCTAAGTTTATTCTACCTACATTTTTTAGAATATTTTTTAATGTTAATAGTTTCTAAAACCTGTTGTTATCTGTTTTTTTCTTAACCCTGAACTTTGGGCTGAAACATCACCAAAAATAATAATACATATACTTATTTATTTTTACACTTTTTTTTTTTACTGATCAAGCCAACCATTGTTCTCTATGAATGTTTGTAGTTTTGTTTTTATTTGACTGGCTTCCAATAGCTAATTTACATTTGAAATCTTGGGTTTGATAACATTACTACTAACAAGCACCACTCATCGAAAAGTTAGCATAAAATAATTCTAGAAATAGTTTAGATTAGCCAATGGGAAAAACTTTGAATACAACATGAAATATGATATCACATGTTTTTAGTTGGTCCACCAAGATGTTTAGGTCTGATTCTGGATACTTCCAATACACACAAGAGTGGAATCAGGAGGAATGGAATAAAAATGTTTACCAAGTTCCATCCAAATTAACAAACTAATTCAAAAGAGCAGATTTTAAGGTGGTTAACAAACTTACTCTAGCATGGGCTGATAAGGAAGTAACTAAATATGAGACCATCAAAAATAATGATTGTTATGTAATTAAATATTGCTTATATATATTTAAACATGCACAGTGAACTAATAAATTAAATAATACATAAAATCATAGCTTACTTTAAATACTCATCATACAAATAATGAGTAATTCTGGTCCTTAATCTAAGCTTTAATTCACCAAGTCCCCACTGAAAAAAAAATTTGTTTTTCTCATAAATTTATAAAGAAGAAATGCAATAAAAATCTTATGATCTAATAATAATTAAATAAATAGTTTTAATTAATATCAATGCTCTTGACTTCTACACATTTAAAAGAACATGTCTAATGAACAAAATAACATAGTCTCCACTTCATAGAGCTAGTGTAAAATCAGAGAACAAGAAGTAAAGATCACCTACAGTTCATTAAAAACTGTATCAGAAAAAAGGTCCAATGTCAAAAAGTTTCAATTTAAATTATGCCTAACATTTAAAAAATTATAAATCTCATATCTTTATAAATAACGTAGGTTCATGTGATTTAACTGGTCTGGTAAAATTAAGCATTTCTTGAAAGAAAAATGGGCTTTGTCAGGGTGGAGAAACCATTGCTTAAAAGATGCTTTATTGACCCACACAATATTAAAAAGATTGAAGTTATGTCAGTCGATAAATCTCTTGCTTAGCCTACAGGATTCATAAATAAAGACAAGGTCTATGGTCTATAGCACGACTGAATCATCATCATTATTTTTAAATTATAAACATTTTAAAATACTTTCATTATTTACAATATAAAAAACTTTAATTGAAGAAATCAATTGATTAATGTATTTATTTGATAATTTATGTTTGATGATAAAATACTATGAAAAATTTACTGCCATAAAAGTATAAAAGGCAGATGTTTGTAATGAAAAATGGATACAATTATTTTATTATATATGTTTTTTAAGGTTTTAGATAGGTGTGTATACCGTGCATATAATATTATTTACAATAACAATACATACAAATATGAGGTGACTAATAAAAATTTTAATAGAATGTAAATATTAACAAAGTAAATTCTTCCAAAATGTGTAAAGTTCTTGATTGTAAAATTGATTTATTTATTTATTACTTTTTTTTTTTTTTTTTTTTTTTGGCGTGATAAGGACCATTAATGGACCTAAAACTTAAAATAAATACATAAGAGAATACAGTGTGGGATTTATAAAGACTCTTAATTTTATTTTTGATTAAGTAAAAAGAAACAAAAAGTGTCTATATCCAAAGCATTGCTGAAAATATTAATTCTTTATTAGTCATTCAAGGAAAAATAATCATATCTGTATTGAAATTTAAGTATTTCTTATTGATCTAAATTTCAGTTAACCAACCTAAATAATCCAATATTCTATAAGAACTGAAAACAATGCTGCATACAATAATTAAAACACATAAAAAATACCAAACAATTGAATGCCATATAAGTATAAAAAAAAACATAATTATTTATCTTTTAACTGCAATTAGAGCATTTGAAATACACCTCATGACTCTTTTCTCTTAATAATTGTAAATGTTCAAAAATGGAATGAAATATTACTGAATAAATAGGAAATCTTAATTACTGCTTTTTAGTAATCATGAGTATGCATTTTCCAAATAATGAAGAATTGAACATTTATTTTTATAAATTAATATCACTTAAACAAATTTAGTGAAAAATTAATAACAAACATTATAACATTAAGTCATTTATAAATAATGTAATAAAAATAATAATGTGGCTAGTTATTTATAATATTATAACTAAATATTTTAAGATTTTTTTTTATAAATAATAGGTAATTAATAAAAGTAATTTCTTTATATAATGTAGATATAGTCAGAATTATAGATTCATAGATTATAATATATTATGAATTTTTAAGATCCAATAGGCTTATTTAAAAAGATTATTCACAAGTGACTGTGCAATATGCAAAAAAGAAAAGGAAATTAGCTCATCAAAATGAAAAGTTAAAACTTACTTTAAGTATATTGTTGACTAAAGCAATCTGAAACATAGAAAAGAATTATACATTTATATTTAAAAATGAAAGGGGATAGGAAAAAAATAATATATATGGCCTATTTAACTTTGTATATACACATAAAACTATTATAAATAAATATATATATATCCATAGGCACATGCATGCATATTTTAATTTTCAATAGAACTCACCATAGGCATAGCAGCAAAAAACTTAAATAAGTTGAATCTGAACCCCATTTTATCCATGGTCACAATCGTACTGTAAAAAAATAAAAAATAGCAATAATTCACTACTCAATTTTAAAAGCTATAAGAGATCACTGAGGACAGTCGTATAAATATAATATGTATAACAAATATAATATTACCCTTCAATAACAGTTGCATGTCTGATCATCCAGATGTCACATAGAGTTCTTGCTACAAGCGATGCAGCCACCAAAGCCATAAAACCAGCTTCGGGACTTAGCCATCCAGGTACACCAATACGCAAAAGAAACCTAAGCTGGCGCATAAAGTTAGCATCCACATATGCCTTCACTTTGATTGGAGTTTTCTAAATTTCAATTACATAAGAATATGAGGTTCTCAAAAAAAAAATCAAAACATTCTAATTATTAAATAATTTCATTGTAAAAACATTAAATTAAATTGTTCAAGTAAATTTCATAACTAATGATAAAGCAAATTTAAGTGATAACCATTTCAAAAATATAATTAAATAAGAAGAGTTTTCATTATCAATTTACCAGTATGAAAAAAACAAAAACAACTATAGCAAAATTTATTGTTATAGAGATTTATATCAAATAAAAATTCCCATAGAATTAATAATGTTTTTAAAGAATAGTTAATTGTTTACAAAGTGAATTTCAATATGACTTTAAAACTTTCCATTAAAAAAAATTAATAAATTATATTTCCAATATTAAAACAGGAAAAATAAGAAAATGGGAATATTCCAAAATTGGTGTAAATAAGATTAACAAGTTCTTAATTGTAGAACATTAAACCAAATCACAATAGCCTACATTTGAAAATAAATAAAATATTTTTTTAAATAAAAATTTAAGTAAAATAATTTACCTCTCCAATTACATATTCAACTTCAGGTTGAAGAATTTTCCTTAAAACAACAAACAAAACAAATATCATACACATAATAATTACAAATAATGAAGTAAAAAATTAAATATTGGCTGAAATAAAGGTAATCAAAATTTGACACCTGTTTTGTTGAAAATATTCCTACTTTGACAACTAACATTAAGGATTTCAAACATAATCAGGCATGGTGTGTTAAAGAAAAAGTAGTGAATAAACCATACCTAATTGTTTGTCATTCAATAAATTCATTCTCGCTTGTATGGCAGTAAACTTAAAAAATTGTATGTTATATGCTCAATGAAATATTATTAATAACTAGTCATATATTAGGTATATTACTACCTAGTTTAGTATAATTTAAAATTACATCTCTTAATTTAATGTACAAAATCAACATACAAGATAATTACCTGGCTGGCTGTCTTGGTTTTTTACTCTTCTTAAAACGATTTTTTAATACATATAAAATAATGGGAATAGCTACAGCACCAGCAACATTCTGTCTTGTCACATATTTACTAAAATTTGCCATGATTATGATTAAATGAGGGATAATAAGTAAAATATCACAGATAGAAATCACAATCAACAAAATTACATCCCTCCTTAATTGTTAGAGCACAACTGAACGGCCCATTTAAATTACTCATCTCACAATCTTATAACCTTCCTTAACTTCGAATAACCTTGAGGTGATTTGATGAAATCTCCCACCCCATTTCTAATTTCAAGAAAATTACTACATTGTTGATTCTGTTGATCTATTTGTTAAGAAAAGTGTAGAGTAACATAGACTTGTATTAACTTGTATAATAATATGTTTAAATGAAACATATATGTGTTTAGAAATATATTTTTAATGAAATAGGCTTTATTTATTCCCTCCATCCTTTATCATTTAGTTTAGGAACTTCGATAAGGCGAAATCATTATATCAAATCATTTTCTATTCAGATATTAGTTATTTCTTTTCATTTTATTAATATTATTTGGTTTTATTCAATTTAAAATTGCAGCGGGATCCTAAAAAGGTCTAAGTTCTAACGTCATGTTAAGGATGTCTAATGAAAGGTGGTTTGCTATTTTCTAAAAAAAAAATAATAATGATAAAATGTATAAATGTTTAACTGATCTGTTTAGTTACAAAACAGTTATAATATTTAAGCCTGATTTAATATTATATTATTTAATACACCAGGCTTTGGGGTGATGTAGGGTGTTTTGGTAATAAGGTGTTTGGGTTGTAGTAGAGGTACTGCTAGCACTTATCGGAAATTCATGCAGTTTTGTTATTTCCTCTTTGTACGATTTCGGAATCGATTTGTGGCATAGTATGCTCACTTACGTTCAGTTGCTAGTTCATTAGTGTTGATACACCTGGGGTGGTTAATGATGTTTAATAAAACATTCTGGCGGTAAAACTGGTATTAAATATACCATAAGATACTTAATATGAGCCAAAATTTAGATTTTTCTGGAGCTCGTGGAGAAATGCCTGGTATTTCTAATGAACCAGGAAAGAAGAGATGTATTGATGATATTATTGAGCATATGACAGCTGATCTACAGAGCTATGAAGGACAATATATTCTTTTGGGATCACCACCTGCTTCAGGACCTACAGTTTGGACTCCTCCACAACCACAAGGGGTATATTATCAGCCTGTTAGAGATAACAATGAGATGATGATGATGGATGTTGGTGGTGGGAAATATGTCAATCTTGTTTTTAAACCTGGAACTCAGGAATATAACCAACCCCCTATGAGTTTTATTCATTATCAACAACCACAGAATTTGGTGCAGCCACATATCATCGACTATTCTCAAAGGTATATTCTGTCGACTACTTAAGTTTGAACATAATCTAATTTTACTTTTAACTGAAATGTTGCACGTTTTTTGTGGGTGTCTAATGTTAATTGTAGATGGTTGAACAACCCGGAAGCATAATGCATGATAAGAGATAGCCACTACTAGATTACTCATGTTTTTGTTATTGTTTAACCTGTGAAATCTGAAGTATATTAACATTCTACTTTCGTCAGGTCATTTTATCTGTCATGTTGGTGTTGCCTTGCAGACTTCTCTTCACTCAGTCCTCCCACTCATCAAAATAAATTTGTTCTAAAAACTATCAAATTTAATTTGATATTACTTCAGTTTTTTTCATCCTGTTAATAAACATATTGAATAAATTATTACTTAGGTGGCTTTCGAGTTAAAACTGTTATCTATAGGTTTCGATAATTCAATATCTCTTTTTTCCAAAATTAATGTGCTTGATATAAACTTTATATCTAAACTATTAAATATTTTCTAAACTCTGGTGAATATTAATCATAATTCAGATTTCTGGTAATTATATTATTTTTTCTATAACAAATTCATTAGATTGCTTTGAATCGTTGCTATCAATAAAGAAATAGTTGACTGTAGATAATATGATTGGGAAGGAAGTTGAGGGTTGTACTCAATGAGAAAACAAAAGTTTTATGTATAGCAATGATTATTTCAGATATATTATCGAATAAAAACTGATTAAAAGATAGTAAAGCACTTTCTGTTTAAATTTATTCGGTCCATAGAAAATTATATTGAGTTTTTAATCAAATTTTGTTACCCTTCTGATGAGTGACTGATTAAGTGGAAAGTGAAGGGAAAATATAAATAAATTTTTCATTTGATTCAATTAATTGTTTTTCTGTTATAAAATCAATATAAATCAATAAGTGCTTTAGACTTTTGTTCTGAGTTCTCATAATTTAAATTGATACATTATAGGTAGACTGTCTTTTTAATTTGTTAATAAGAATATTAAAGTATTATTTAAAAAAATTGTAATTCTGCATAGCAATAACATAATGTGTGTGAAAGGAATTTTCATGTTGAAATTTCTGATGATATTCTGCAAATAGTTAACTACTCACACTCAAAAAATGATACCTTTATGTTTCTTTTATTCAGGGATCAAGGAGAAACTTTAAAACATATGAGGCAAAATCAAATATTAAAAACTATACAATTATTACATACTTGTATATACCAATCATGGTATCTAATTAATAAATTATAAGTTGTGTTTAATGATGTTAAACTGTGGTTTATAAGACTCTTGAACATTATAAAATAAAGTTTTTGTGAGATTATTATAATGATAATAATTGATTAACTTAAATTAATATTAAATTTATAGTTGGTATAATTTGATTACAAAAGTATTATTTTTATTAAGCTATTAAAGGATTAGTTGTTTACAGTCCCCTTGTTATTGTTTTGCTTATTTTACTGGTTAAAAGATCTATATAATGTATAGTTAATTGATGTTTTCTTTTATTTTATTTTATTTAGTATTTGAAACTTTGTTAGCATGCGTAAAATTTTCTCTGCTTCTGTTGAATGTTTCTTGACATGGAAAAGTAATTTTGCAGCATGACTACACCGAAATTGGTCACACACAGCGGAAGCGGTCAAAGACACTATTTCTACACTTGGCTGGGAACTCTTACCCCACTCTCCGTATCTGCCAGACTTGCCTCCTTCTGGCTACAACTTGTTTTCATTTATGTCTGACACACTCTCCATTAAAAATATCAACTATTATGGAAAATGTGATTGAAAACTAGTGATGCTTAATGCTTATTTGTATAAACCATTTTTTATTTTTCTTCTAATTAATACTTTAGTTTTCAAAGAAAAAAACTAAGAATTATTAACTACCACACCTGTTATATTATTTGCATGCATATTATAGGATTTTAAGACTCATTCTGACTTTTACACCTTTATTATTATATATACGCGATGTTCTTATAATCTCCAGAACTTAGTTGAATTGCATTGACGAATAAAATAAATAACTTTTATAAGCAACCTTCTGCTTATTCATTATTTAATTACAATATTTAATCAATACAGCATTACGATTAATGTTATTTACAATAAAGACCTCATTAAACCCGAATCTTTATTTCATTATTAAAAAATCGGTCTAACAAGAAATTTCACTACATAAAGTTTTGGCTTTATTAGCCATTTTCAAACAGTTGAAAAACAAAACAAAAACAATAGTCATACAATAAAACTTTTTGAAATAAAATTTATAGATAGTAGTACATTATGATAGTTGTTTAATTGAAAATATAATTTTCTTTTTGTATTTTTATTTTTTCTCTATTTACAATTTCTTTGGCATTTCTATTAAGTCTAAGCTACAGCCTATTACAGGGCTAATTCATGAAAAATAATAAAGTTCTAGAAAGTAATTAAAAATAAGATGTTTTTTATTTTTTTTATTTGAGTTCTTGTTCTGTTTACATATTTTTTCTTTGTAGACAATTTCTACATCTTCAAAATCAAATCTAGGGCCTTTTTCAAACCCATGTTGTACCAATGCAGTTTTATTTCTGTTTTTTAAAATATATTTTTGATTATTTTTGTTTTAGTAATAATTTTAATATTGATATATTCTATCTTTAATCTATTAGTCACATCCATCATAATATATTCCAGTCTAAACGCATTATTTTATGTTTTGCTCAAAAAATGATTTTTATTGAATTTATATTTCTATAAAAACTAGGGTGCAGGGAGGGGAGATGTATCCTCTGTCTGCTTAGTGGCAGACCAACTCCCATTTTATAAATTATACAAATGAAAGGCCAAAATTGTTAAAAAAGAGAATAGTTGAAAACTTATATCCCATCCAGCATGCAGAAATCTGCATGGCGGCGGTGTTCTGCGGGTATTCCTCCTTATATGTATAATAAAATATTACAAAAAAAAAAGATAATAAAAAACATTATATTTTTTTTATATAATGGAGACTTTTAAACAAGTTAAATAAACAGTGTTTCCCCTAAAAAAAAAAAAAAATGAATCCAAATAAAACTCAGTAGAGGGCGCATTAATATTTTTAGTGGAACAGTCTAAGCTTCAGCCTATTATGGGGCTATTTCATAAAAAAGAATAAAATTCTAGGAAATCATTGAAAATAACTTGTTTTTTATATTGTCAGGTGTTTTTTCGTAATAAAATAAATTTTGTTCAAAAAATGATTTTTATTTAATGACATTGTATTTAAAACATAAAAACGTTTTTAAATTATTGTTAATGTATATATTTGCAGAAAAAGTGTTTGTTAACAAAATGAGGAAAAAGGAAAGCCAAAGAATTTGTAAATAGAAAAAGAATAAAAAATTTTATATTTCCAATTAAACAACTACAACCATTGAGTATTAAACTATCTATAAAATTTATTAAAATAGTTTTATTGTATGAGTATTGTTGTTTTTTTGAACTGTTTGAAAATGGCTAGTTGGGGCAAAATTTTATATAGTGAAATTTCTTGTTAAACCAATTTTTATTAATGAAATAAAGATTCTGGGATTTATTCGGTCATTTTCGTAAATAGCATTAATCATATACTGATTAAATATTGTAATTAAATCGAGATCCTGTAAAATAATGATTAGCCAAAACAAGGTTGTTTATCATACAAATTATTTATTTACTTTTTTATTTCATCCCTACCTTGCCTTAGAAGGAAGATATCAGAAACATAAGGAAATAAGGCTAGGAGCAACCACCATTTTCATTTCAAGGAAGGACCTACAGCTAGAAACAATTTTAAATTATAGATAATCTTCACCTGAATACACAACTCCGTTCAATCACTTGAAAGCCATTGCTTTATATAAGAAAATTTAAATTAAAGAGGCAAAACTTGACAGTTCATTTCACGGAAGAACTTACGCCTGAAATTTTGATATGATATCAAGAATATGTCCCTAAAAGAGAATTCACCTTAACTGACGATTGTGCTCTGTTGCAGTTTGAAAACTGATGTGTCAAAGTCATCAAATAAGGCCAGTCCAAAGGTAGTTGGATGAGGAAAATATTTCGGAACTGTTTTTGGACATGACTCCGAAACGATGCATTTTACTGAAATAATTATTATATACAAAATTTAAGGAGATGAAATTTACTATCAATTTTATACATTGCTTTTTTGATGTAGGTCTAATGGGTGAGGAGTTAGAGAATATTGACTGTATGCTTATTTCAGAAGAAATATCTGTTTTCCCCCCCAAAACTCAAAATCTATGCATCTCTCAAAGAAATTAACTATAATCAATTTGAAAGAGCATTAAATTCCCTATTGACGGAGGGACGCATTCTCAAATTCGACCATATTTTCATAATAAGTTACCCCGAAAACATAATAGTCGACCCTGATATCGATTAAATCCGAAAGGTTACTAAAAGTTGATTGGGGAGGGAGGAGGAAGGGGCGCAATCTCAAATTCGACCATATTTTCATAATAAGCTACCCCGAAAACATAATAGGTGACCCTGATATCGATTAAATCCGAAAGGTTACTAAAAGTCAATTGGGGAGGGAGGAGGGAGGGGCGCAATCTCAAATTCGACCATATTTTCATAATAAGCTACCCCGAAAACATAAGAGGCGACCCTGATATCGATTAAATCCGAAAGGTTGCTAAAAGTCGATTGGGGGAGGAGGGAGGGACACAATCTCAAATTCGACCGTATTTTCATAATAAGCTACCCCGAAAACATAGTCGACCCTGATATTGATTAAATCCGAAAATTTACAATAAGTCGATGCTGGAGGGTGGGGGGCGTAATCTCAAATTCGACACTATTTTCATAAAAAGATACCCCGAAAACATGGTGCATATTGGTAAATTTTTTATGTTATTTCAGAACAATGTTATTTCTGAAATATTCATTTCTTGATTTTTGCAATAATTTATTGCATTTATTAATGAAATAAATAATTCTGAAATAATAGTTATAACATAATTTATTTTAGAAATAACTGAATTCGAAATAATTTAGTTTATTCCAAAGAATGTTAAAATATTGAAATAATTATTTCAGAAATAAATTCAGCAGTTATTCCATCGAGAAATAATTCATTCGTGGAATAACCATGTGAATTATTTCAGAAATAAATTATTTCAAGAGTGCCCAGGTCGTCTAATATATACCATTAAAGTATATTTAAAAAATATTGATTTTCTGGATGAAATCAAATTTGACTCACTCCTTTATAATTGTAATCCCTCAGTTATTCATATCTCTATGTTAACATTATTCTTCATAAATAGAGTATTTAGTTACATTGCTCTGGAGGAATGACATAAACTTATGACTAGGCCAAGTAATTTATCTGAAAGAATGTTGTTAAATATTCATATTCCTAATATTTATTCATTATTATTCAAATTCAATTGTCATTTTACATTTTAGTTTAGTTTGTTTCGTTTATCTTACATAAAGTATTTTGTTGTGTTTTTTTTTACTTACAGGGGTTATAATGAAAGTCTTCCAAATGGATGTCTTATTGAAAATGTTGTTGGAAATTGGGTACCAAACAGGACTGGGACTTATTCTCCTTTCCCCGGTGTGTCCCAGGAAGATGTTCCCACCCTCCAGCAACAACAAATTAATCAACAGCCATCACCTGCACCAGCACCAGTTAAGAAGCAACGTATAGTTGCTGAGGTAACAATTTAAAAATATATAAAGAATTCAGTTACTTTTTATTAGCTTTAATGAATACAAATTGTATATAAGATTTATTATTCTTAATCTTTTATAATCTTGCTAAAGTTGCTCATTATTAGTTGTTTTTTTATTTAGGAGAAACTAATAACTTTTATCTTTATTTTAATTTTTTTTTTTAATTGTCTGTTTATTATTAAAATCAAATTATATTTTGTCAGGAATGTTGTAAGTAAACAGCTTTCATACCTAATGATTATCTTTTGTATTTACATATCTCTTGTAGATAAGTCCCCACTTTTGTTATCTTTTAAATTAGTTTTCATCATACTATGTGCCTTTTTCTTAAAATAGAGCATTTAAAAAACAAAATTTATTGTTGATTTGAAGAAAATAACACTGGAAAATGAAATTTAAATTTATTTATCTTATAAAGAATCATAGGAATAATGTGAAAGATGTTTTTGGTGATAGAAAATTGTTAATTTATGCAGGTTAAACCTATGCGCCCCAGCTATTCTGACGTTCTTGCCAAATCTCCTCCGTTAACACCACCTCCTACAGCGAAAACAGCCTCAAAACCTGTTACATCTCCTCCAATACCTTCTGTAAAATCAGAACCAAAGAAACCTCAAACCAAGCCTAACAGTATTCCTAGTAAGTTTTTTTTTTTTAATATGTAATTTTAATTGAAGATGTATTAGGACCAATTAGATATTTAAATCTTGACTCCTTTGAAATCTACCTGAAAATAAAAGATTGCCTCGCTAAAATGAAGAAGACAAATCAAAATACTTCAGGAAAGGAAACTTTGGTCAGTGGTTTAATTAAAATCTAACCTTTCTGTCCATCATTCAAAATTTTTCTTCTTTTTACAAATCATAATTTAAATATTTTTTATACTTTAGTTATTTTTAGTTCAATCAATAATAGTTTAAAACCGTGGGTTGATGGTTGACTGTAGTGAATAATTGAAGAGAAGGATGGTTGGGGTGATCATTCAAAATAAAAATAACAGAAATAAATAATAATATTTATTTTTACATTTGCCGACGTTTCGACCCGAAGTTCAGGCCTTCATCAGGGCTCAGAAAAGAACCAGATAATAATAGGTATAAGAGACTATAAACATTGAATAATAAAAAATTAAATTCTTTATTATTAACTTTAAATTTTTTATTCTAAAATTTAATTCTTTATTATTCAATGTATTATTCAACAAACCTATTGTTTGTTATCTGATTCTTTACTCAGCCCTGATGAAGCCCTGAACTTCAGGCCGAAACATCAGCAAATGTAAAAATAAATATTATTATTTATTTTTGCTATTTTTTATTTTGTCCGATCACCCCAAACATCTCCTTCTCATCAATAGTTTAAAATCAATATATTAAATTTTGCACAATTAAATCTTTGTCATCAATACTTTTTTGATATCACAATAATTTTTTTAACATTGCACATCGAGAATGTAATATAACCATTAGAAACTTGTTTTGCTTATTTGTTTTAACATACGCATTATAAAAACATTCACACTGAACACTGTCTTTTCGTGAAATGTTTAAAAAAGTGTTTTTTTTTGTGTGTTTTTTTTTTATGTACACAAAATAATGTAATGATTTTCTGAAAATTATCAATTTATTTTATTTTAACAGTGGTAATTTGCTGAATTTTAGGAATTGCGATTTTTATATAATAATATTAGAGATAATGTATTTGTTATAACATTAAATTTAATGTTATAATGGCTTTATAAATGTTGAAAGTTAAATACAAAGCCTTCCGGTATGAATTGTATTTTTAAAATGATAATTTAAATTTTTTATAACAATTATCAATAAATTGTTAAATTTAGTTGTTGTTCTTAATCAAAACTACCTGAATATATCATAAGAATATATTTTGACAATTAATTCATTTTCCATTCACAAATATTTTTGTATTAAGTGAATCTGTACTTGTACACCAATAGCGGTTAACTTATTAAGCCTTTTGGCCACTGCCATGAAAATCATCGGGATAGGATGTATTGTGGATTTTATTGTTGTATTATGAGGTAATTTTCGAAACTTTAAGGAAGTCCAAAAACTGAATGGTGCATCCTCTAAGTTTCACTATTTAATTACTGATTCCTCTAAATGTTTAACTGAGCTCCATAGCTCTATCTCATATGTCCATAAAGGTTTCATTAGTACTATGTAGATGGTAAGTAAGTTATGGATAATTTGGAGCGTCTGTCAAATAATCTGGATAATAGTCCAATAAGTAAAATAATTTAGGTATTGTTTTTAAAAAACTAGATTCAGATGAGATTGGTTGCTTACCTATTGTTGAAATTTTCTTAAGATTTCTATAAATTAATTGCCATAAATAATGATACATAACTGAAAAAACTGCTCACTACCATGTGTGTTACCATTTCAGATGGTAAAATCAACAGTAACTTAAAGAGGGAAAGTTCTAATGGAAGTAACGAAGCTTTAGCAGAAAAAGCAAGGGCTGCAATCAGGAGGTGGCTTTCTCAAGAATTCGAGCCTCCTGTTAAACAGGATATGAAAAAAGAGAAGAAGAAAAAGTCTAAGCAGGCAAAACAAGGTATTTTTTTTTTCAAAGCATACACTTTTAATATTCACACAAAGAATGATATTGAACTTAAATATTGGGGTATACAATATATAGTATTAACATCTCTTAGCAGTTTATATGATTTAATAATTCTTGGTTTTGTTCCAATGTTGGTTCAGAGAATTGTGTTTACATGTATATTAGAGATGTTATTATACCTCAATTTCTTTCTTGATATGAAATCTTTACCAATGAAAATGATTTGTGAAATTGGTAAATATTTTATATTAACTAATGTTTCGAGTTTTTCTAAAAATTTAAGTCTCGAGATCTTATGATGTGATTACCCTCCAAAATTATCTCATGAAGTAGTTTTATGTTTATGTGTGGCTGTTCCAATATATAAATAAAACAGATAGAAAGAAATCAATTATTTGGATATAGTTTTGAAGCTATCAAGTTCTGTGTAGATTTTTTCTATTCACTGATGATTCAGCGACCATCAGATTTGGAATCGTTAAATCCTCTGGTTGTAACCTCATTATAACATCAGTGTTGTTATTTCTCAATTTACTTTATATATCTATATTCAGTTTTCTTTCTGTCAATATTTATTTATGTTTCAAAATCCAATATTCCTATAGGTAGTTATATCCTTACATATTTTTTTTTTCTATTTTTCATGTGTTTATTGTCACCTTCTAAGAGTGTTAACCTTTCGCTGGATTTCATCAGGTCATTCCTCAGCTCATGGTAAATAGCTGTCAATTGCTGCTGGATTCCATCAGTTGATCAGTGGAATTAATGCTGAGTTTAGGAACTTACCCTAGGTACCTCAGCATAATAAATATTTTTAGTTCTTTCTCCCTTTCGTATAAGTACGTATTGTACTGTACTGATTTTCTCTAGTAAGTTCAGTTGCTTGTGGGGAAAACAGTTCTCTCTTTAGTCAGTTCAAATATGGTTATAAGTTTTTTTTTTTTTTTTGTTATAAACCTAATTTGAAGTTATATTTGTCTACAATAATGATCTATCTACTATTTTTTTTTCTCACCCTCCCTCTTGAATATTATAAAGTAGTGTTGAGACTCACAAGAACGGGATTGGGGCCTGGTCCTTCTGCTGTTAGGAGTGGATGGCATAACGAAGATATCATGTCTTCCTTCCCATTTCACTGAGTTACCAGAGGGATCACTTTGCTGGTGGATTTGGTTGATTAAGCTGCAGAAAAGTATATACTATTATGAACTTAAGTCAAAGGAAGAAATACCATTTATGCAGATCTAATTACTAATTGGATGTTATTAAGGAAATATAGTTGGTCATGTATGTACTTATCATGTGTGTAAAACGTATTGTATTTATAATTTAAATTTAACATGAATGGAAGCACATGATTTCTAGGATATATAGGGTGTATTTGTATATATAATCTGGCTTGCCAGAATATAATTGTTTATTTATTGACTGAACCTCAAGTTCCTCAGAAAAACAAAGACAAGGTTGTAATTAACATTTTTGGCTAAAATGAGATCATTATTGCTTCTAACTCTCCTTTAAGATTAAATATAATTTTTTTTATTTTAAAAAAAGTTGAAACTTCTCTTACACCTTTGTCAGTTTCATTTTTACTGATTTTGTCTGCAACACTGTTTTAACTACATTTTGACATATTCTATATAAAATCTAAGGAAAGTATTTTTGTTGTTAAATTCTTCTTAAAAATTTAAGTTACGACTGTGTAAAAAAATTAATTTTATTAAAAATGTTAGCACATCAAGTTTTTACACATGTTTTCTTTAAATTAAGGTTAGGACCAGTTCGAACCTTACCAAACTATGTTAGCACTTGATAAAAAACTTGATCTTTTTTATTAATAGATAGTTGAAGTTGGTTTGGTAAAAGTCTGAAAACCATTATAGTGGATTCGTGTTTGTCATGGTATTAAAACAATGAATTAATGTGACAACTTATCATGCTTTTATTCAGGATTATATTAATCCTTTCTCTTGACAAAAAAAAAACAAGTATTTAAATAAACATGTGTTAATTCTTCATTAATATACAAAACATGGTTTCATGTAATTAATAAATGTCAATTGATTAAGAAAACAAATGTCTTTGCATAGTTTGTTTTTCACAATTATGTATTCAAGTTCTGCCATTAATGTTGTAAACTTATATCAAGTTTCTATTCAGAATTATGATAATAGTTCTTTCCCACAATCTAATAACATAAATATGTAAACTAAGATGTATTACTTCATTAAAACAAAAAACATGGTTTTATATAAAGGGTTCTACAATAATCAAGTATTAAGTTGTATTACATGAAATACCAATTAGTTCATAATGTATGAATTAATATAATCTCATTTTGTTAACAAATTAAATTATGTTTCTTGTTTTTTATGCAATTCTTCAAGTTTGTTGATTATGTGTTCATAAAAGCTTGTAGTTTGGTACAAAATAAACTCCTCAAAGGCATTACATATCTTGCAATGCAATTCTTCAAGTTTGTTGATTATGTGTTCATAAAAGCTTGTAGTTTGATACAAAATAAACTCCTCAAAGGCATTACATATCTTATTAACGATTTTAAACATTCATATTTTCAGGAAATAGTCTTAAAATCTTGTAAAGAGGTAGTAAGTCATTGATTGATTTGTTGGTACCATAAAATGGAGTTACTTTGGGACTCTAGGAATGACTTTTTACAAGAGTTGATTTTGAATTTGAATTTATCTATCAGGCTGAACAAAACATTAATGGTCATTTAGACAACCTTTCTCCAGTCTTGATAAAACAGTTTTTCAGCCTGCTAAGTACTTTCAAATTGAAAATCAATTGTACATAGACACCCCTAGTTCCAAAATTAACTCCAGTTTATGGTACGACTTTAACTTTCAAGAATGGATGTTTTTTCAGTTTCAAAACAAAAATTTTTTTAGTGTGTATCTTTAGGAATTTGTTATTTCATCTCTCATAAAAATGTCATTTCATTTTATGTGAATGTGATTCAACCAAGTAGTAAAAGCATTTAGTAAATATTATAAAAATAAAAGGCTTAGCAATCCCAAAGGTTCAATGCCAATACCACCACTTGCTGTGTACACGCCACTCTCCACCAGCTGCCATCCAAACTCAGTTCTGCCAGATCAATCTTTCCATCTTCGCTTTTACCATTTCGAGTTTACCAGTCAGCACAGTGCATATTAATTTTTTCGAAATTCTTTTGTTCCTAAGCCTAAGAGTTATATATATCTATTTTATCTGCAGTAATGTAATCACCTCAATTATATTAACCAGATACAGTTCGCACAATGCAGCATTGTGTTACCATCTAAATTGTTGACTCGTTAAAATAAACTGTTAATTATTCATCCTTCTTCGGTCTAAATATTGTATACAATATTTTATTTTCACATACCTTAAGATGTTGCTCATACTTTAATGTTAGCGACCACATTTCGAATCCATAAAGAACCTTAGGTAAGATAATAGTTTTGTAAATTCTAATTTTTAAGTTGTGGGACAGGAGGTGGGAGCTACATGGTTTTGGGAGCTAGCCTTAAGCTCCTCTTCAATTTAATTTTTTCTAATTATCATGGATCCTAGATACCTAAATTTCTCTATGTGTTCAAACATATTCTCTTCTCTATCGATTTCACTGATTTGTTGCCGTTTTAGCAGCTAACTGTATATTTTGTCTTATCCATGTTTATTTCAACCCCCAGTTCTTTACTGGCTTTCATCGTCATATTTAGTTTTATAGTTATGAAATAGTTTATTTCATTTTATTTTATTTTAGTTCTATAGTTATGAAGTTAATCCGTGTCTTTGCTAAACAAGGTCAATTGATCAGCATAACCAAGCACAGATATTCTTCTATCCAGATTTAAACCTGTTTTTAGTAAATGTCACTTTCCTAATGGAATCTTCAAATGCTAAATTAAGCAAGACTGGTGAAAATAAATCATCTTATTTTAAACCCGAATGAACCTCTAACTTGTTAGATAAATAATTATTGATTCTAATTTTATTATATATTTCCGTCATGCACATCCTAATTAGATTTACTAATGTTAATGGAATCCCACGCTGAATTTTAATATTATACAGCTTTTGGTGGTCAATGTAATCATAAGCCTTTTTGAAATCGATATACAGCTGGTGAAAAGTACTGTTGTACTCTAATTTTTTCTGTAATATTTGCCGTAAAGAAAATATTTGATCAATTGTTGATTGGTTCTGTCTAAATCAATATTGGTTTGTTAATTATGTTAATGTTTAACTCTTATGATCTGTGTTTAGATTATCAAAATTACCATATTTTGGTTACTACTGATTATTCATGGTTTGTAGTTGTGGAGAAAGAAGAAAAGGTAGAAACTCAAGCAAAGGAGCCTGAAGCTACCAAAGTAACTAACAGAAAAGAAAACTGTAACCCCACTAGTCAGCCTAAACCACAAGTTAGCGAAAGACCGCAAGTGAAGCCGAAAAATAGGGAGAGAGATGAAAGAAAAGGTAAAATCAATGTCTTTATTTTCATCATAAATGTACCAATTCTTTGAAGTTGCTGATTTAATTATTAAGCTGTTCATAATTATTACTTTTTGTTTATATATTTTGTACTTTTCCTAAATAGTACTGAGCCCAAGACCCTTCTTGGGTTGTAGTGGTACAGGGTTTTTATATATTTTAATAATTTTTTTCACTTTCACTTACCTATATATGATATAAATATAATAGTTAGGGAAAGTATTACGATAATGAAAATTTTCGAATCTGAGTTTTTAATGTAAATACATGTTTTGAGGTCATCTGAGTCCAAATGACCAAGTCCCACAAAATGTTCTTTGTGTGTCCAATAGCGAACAAAAAGTCGTGTGCAACTGAAATTGAGTATTTAAGGTTTTTATATGCCTGGGATGTTACAGCAACTTTTTTGTCAAAATCAACTAACCGGAAGTACCACTTTATATCATAGATTTTACACAATTTTATAATTTACTAGAAATTGGCTCTAACGATTTTGATTAAATTCATTATATCTGTGTATAATTAAGCGTTTTAAAATAAAATGTAGGTCTTATTTTTATTGATGTTCTCTAATAGTGTTTAAATTGGTATCTTATATATATATATATATATATATATATATATATATATATATATATATATATATATATATATATATATATATATATAAAAATATAAAAAAAAGGTTAAATATAGTGAATGATATATATATATATATATATATATATATAAATATTAAAAAAAATATACTGAATAGAGAAAATTGATTTGTAACTAAAGAAGAAATAAGGGTTGGAAGCTATACGGACCGGAACGGGAACGGAAACGGCTGAGACCGTCACGTTTGCCGATCCTCTCCTTTTATAGATATCCGATACCACTCTGTATAGAGTTTTCATATTGTTAATTTACCATTTATATATAAGATCTATAACATCCAAAATTTTTTAAAAAGATTTTCATGGGAAATGTTGAGGATCTATCAATATAAACCTAATATTACTCAATATTTACCAACATTAAATTATTTTTTCGACTAGTTTCGTGATAAATATTTGCATAAAACTCAGAATTTTCCCAAAGATCTATTTTTCTGTGTGATAATTTGTATTTTTTGATACTATACAGTCATAAAGAAAGTGATCAGAACGTATACATTTAACAGATTCGACGGGGGGGAAGGGGAAGAAACAAGGTAATTAATTGTTTTAAATGAAGTTATAGCATTGTTTTCACTTTAACTTCTCTATATATGACAATAACTATCTACTCTAAGATTGGCAAGTGAAAGTTGTGTGATGCACGCACTGTACCAGATTTTTAAAATTATGATTTATATTTGTAAGCATTTCATTTCTGAAAATAAGTGATTATTGGCATTATCTGTGGAATCTGAGTCTTACGAAAACAAGTTATTATTAACAATGTAAAAAAATGTATCTTCTATTATTCTTCAAAAACTATGTCCCATTAACTTTTTATATAACAAATACAGATAGACCTTCACATTACACGATTATGGATGTCCTTGGAATAATAGCTCTAGATATTTCTGCTATCTCTCTTATCTTTGCCAGTAAATTTAATTATAGTATAAGAAACTATTGGTGAGGCTTATTGGTTTCTATAATGTCCTGAAAGGTTTTCTGTCTTTAGTAATTGAATGATATATTTTTTCTGTTAGTTTATATTTAGTAATGTTAAAACTATTATTTATGTGGTGGTGGATGGAAATTTTTAATATTCCAACTCTGTTCACTTCGCAAGATAATTACTACGCAACAATAACAAAGAAAATAAATCTGAATTATTACAAATGATGAAATAATTCCAAAATAAAATATCTGCTCCTATTACTTGTTTTATTTATTAGCCAATATTTCTTTTAGTATATTAATTTATACTCAAATATCAAGGAAATAATTCGCAGAAAACTTTCTTTGATTTTGTTTTTATTTATAACATTTATATTATTTCTTTGTTTGTTTATATGATGGACATTCTGTTCATAGGATATATTTTTAAACCATAAATTACTTTAATCAACATATTGGTAATGTTTTAAAAAATATTAAACATTTTTATTTTGTAGCCATGTGATTATTATGAGTAAGTTTGTTGCATAAGGATTTCAAAACAAAGTTATATTTATTAATTATCTCTAACTGAGTAAATTTTAGATAATTTGTGAACTTGTAAGACTACCTGATTGCAGTGAATGTTTAATAATCCAGACACTTACAGATTCAAGAGTTTTTAAAATGAAAATCGAACTTATTTCACCTGCTTAAAAATAATATCAAGATTTGCAATAATGTGTTATTGACTTTAAGTGTCTCAGATGAGGCTTAGCGGTTTTGGAAAAAGAATAGGTAGTACTTGGGTAGTGATTATCCTCCAGATGTGTTTGCTGTGGTTTTAATTTTAAAGGTGGGTTTAAATAAAAGGTGAATGTTTAAACAATTTATTTACTACCAAAACATTAAAATTAGATTATAAATCACTTAGTTCAACGGTCTTGCTTTTTTCCCCGTTTGGTTATAATTTTGGTTAGTCTGTTATGGGATCCAGTTCCTCTGATGTTGGCGATAAACAGAAAGGCAACTAATTAGTTGACGTTTCAGGTGATTCTACACTATATCGTAGATAGGGGATCAAATAAAAATTGAAACTCTAAAGATGCTCTGCATCTTCGTTTTCATTCATTATCTAATTGTTGGTTTTAATGGCAAATCTTCCCTTTTTCTTTTCTGTCTTTTATTTATACATCCTAATAATTTCTCATTGTCATAAATCAACTTGTCTTGTGCTTACAGTATTCATAGGCAAAGTATTTTAACAATGATAACATTTTAACACAATCTTGTGTGCTTCTGAATTGAGTGGAAGCCATTGTTAGAAACATCTTTTGTGGTTCTATAACCAGCAAATATGTTTATTTATTGCATAGTGTTAGTTCATTATAATTTTGATAAATCCATAACTAGTCATGGATGACATGTATAAACTTAAAAAAAAAAAACAATATCTTTAACATATCTCGCTCTACCCTTTTTCATGACCTATTTGATATGTTGATAGGTTTGTGGTAAATAGTGGACATATTGTCGGTTTATTGCTAGAAGTAAATTTTTGAAGTAGCTACAGTTTTTAATACGTTTTTATGAATTTTAACCCATATTTATCAATTTAAAAACACAGAAAGTGAATCAAAATTAAACGATCCCTACCTACTACACAGATCCTAACACTAATCCTGATATCCTTGATTTCTTCATCCACAACAGCTTAGGTCCCCTCAATTGTTTGATTACACATCTAATTAAACTTTTCCTCTGACACTAATAGTTCACTAATTCTTCATACATATCTGTCATCCTGGTGTAATAATACCTGTCCTGAAGTTTGAAAGGTATAACTATTGGGAGGGTCCCAGATATAGTCTTATCAAATATAGTTACAAAAAGTTCACAATATTCTTATTTCACAGAGGAAAAATTCAACAAGTTTTAGTAATTTAATTATATAAAATGTTACCTAATGACTTTCGTAATAAACCAACGATATATTTTATATTACTTCTATCCTAGATTAAAAACCAGTATCTCTTGCTTTCTCTTAACAATTTTTAATTTCCTGAAGAACCTTATTAAAAAGATTTTGTAGTGGAATTTCACAAAAAAAAAAAAAAAAAATAAATAAATAAATAAAATTTAAAAAAAAGTTAGGAATAATTTTAGTTTTTTTTTTGGGTGGCTCTTGATTTAGTAAGAGGACAAACAAGGCGATTGAATGTTGGTACTGACCAAATCACCTACAAATGTTGAAGTTGATATACAAATGTTGATCAAGAAACAACACTTCCTCATCAAGTATTGAACCCAAGACCCTATAATATAGTGATGTAGTTTTACAATTTATTTATTTTTAATTGTAAATTCTGTAGGTTTATTTAATTTATTTTGTGTTTTTTTAAAAACTTGATCGCCAGCTTACATTGATTTAACATAGCTCATAGAGGCTTGTTGTGCACATTTCTTCACTGCATTACCTTAAGGGTTAAGGCATCAATGAAAGAAAACTATGATTTTATGTCTAATTTATTCCTGTTTCAATTTTTCTAGTTGATAATGTATGATACTAGTGGTTCTTTTGGTTTTGAAGAAAATAACATTTACATTTTTATTTATGTACACTTTCCGATTTTTTTTATTGATAACACTAAAGCTCATAAGTAGCTAATAAATAAAAAAAAAAAAAAAAAGAAAGAAAATCAGCTGACTAACAGAGAAGAAAAAGGTATTGAACTGTTTTATTTTTACTATTTTTTTATTTATTTATATAATGATACAAAAAACTTGGTCTCCAAGGTGATCAGCCATCATAGTTGTTAAAATCAATTGAACAATCATTGATCCAATTCATTTTCCCCATTCTAATATAACTCTATTTCCACATTTAATCTTCACAAACTTTAAATACTTCTTATGTTAAAATTGTTTGATTTGTCAAGATAGTAATTAAACCTCTAATAAGCATTAATTACTGTTACATTACTATTACGATGATAAAAAATGTTTACAGCTATTTTAGTTGAAACCTCAATGAATTTATTTGGAAGAAATTGTCATTATATGTTTTTTAAAACAAATTAATAACATTCAATTTTAATACATCTGGTTTAAATAAAATTTATTATGGATTCGGGTATAAAAAAATGTAATCTATACAATTAAATAATAAATAATACCAATGAAAACCGCATATATGTACATAATATTGTTGGAGTCCATGCTATATTAAGCTCATGTTACTATGGAATTTTCCGGTGAGCTGGGCCGCGCTCTCATATCCCTTTGATTCCTCCATTACAACTATTCTCTGTTACAATCTCTTATTTTTTTTTTAGTTAATTATCAAATTTTATATTTAACTTTTTTTTTTTTATTAGAGATCAATGTGAAATGTTCAATTGTTTGAAATAAAAAAATTTAAATACTTTAGAGAAAGCTAATATTGAAAATTAGGCATTTAAACCCTATTAGAGAACATCAATGAGAATAAAACCTACATAATATTAAAAACTGCTTAATTTTACACAGATATAATGAATTTAATCAAAATCGGATTGGAGCCGTTTTCGAGAAAATAGCAAAAATGTATTTCATAGATTATATAAAGGGCCACTTCTGGTTAGCCAGTTTTCATGAACAAGTTGCTGTAACATCTCAGGTTTATACAAACCTTAAATATGCATTGTCACTTTCATACAACTTCATTTTTGAACTAGACATGTCACATACATACACACGCACACACATACACTGACCACTTTGTGGGACTTGGTTATTATTCTCAGGTGACCTCAAAGATATATTTCCATTGAAAACTCAGATTTGGAAATTTTCACAATCGCAGTACTGTCCCTTACTATATATTTCATATATAGGTAAGTGAAAATAAAAAAAATGTGTTCTTGGTACTATGAAATAATTTAAAAGGAAAAAAACAAGTTCATTTTTTAAAAAATTGAGTTATTGGTTTTTAGTCATTAAATATGGATTCATCAACAAAAGCTGCATTTTTTCTAGAGAGTTGGAATACGAATAAATAGTTGGATATTATTTGTTGAATTCATTTTTTCATTCTCTACATTTAAAAGAATGCACCATTTCATCTGAACCCATTTATAGCGCTAACTCAACAAAAATAAAGTGACAACTGGTTTTTCCCTTTACCTTTCATTTATAATTGCTATGTTCTTTCGCATTAATTAGAAGCAAACTACATGTTTTTAGAAAAATGTACCACTTTTATTTCTTTTCTAGAATATTAATAACAAAATATTTAGCTATTAAAACCTATAAAATAAACATAGTATCTACTGGACCTGAAATATCTGAAAGTCAGGGAATTTTTCTGAATAATATTTTTAAGTCACAGTATTTTAAAAGCTAGGGGATGTGATGACTCATTTGCTGTTATGATTCTGAATTATTATAATTCACGATAAACTTACGTATTAGTGATATTCTGGATGCTCTGTGAGTAATGGGGGAGAGGGGAGTTATTCCTTGCAGACTTGTTATTGAGACAGATTTTTTTGTTTACTGTAATTTATTTTATTTTATCTTCATTTACTTGTTGGCTGATTTCTTTTGGTTCTCTTATCTAATGCTCAGCAAGTCTCTTTATGTCCTAATAATTGCTTCAATATCGTCTGTATATGCAAGGAGCTTATGATTCATTCTGATATGCACCATTATATTTTCATGTGATATGACGGGATTATTTATGGAATATTTGTATATATATTTATAAATATAGACATTATAAATCAAATGTATTGTTGTGTGTTCATCCGTTTTTTTTATGATAAGCCATTCCTGTGCCAACCAAAGTGTTTAGTTGTTTTTTTAAAAATATTTTTATACCAAAACATGGTTTAGTTAACTTTGTTGTTTAAGTTTAAAAGTTAGAATTAAAGATAATATTTTTAATGATGTAGAGATGGTTGACCGTTGATATAATATGGGGAGTTGATCGGGGGGTGCGGTCAAATTAGTACTAAATTAAACAAGTAGAATTATTTTTGTATTGTTAATTAAAAGAGATGATTTAAGTTTCTGTTAGATATCTCTCAAAATTATATGGCATACAAATTTACATTTTTTTGTAAGGCCTCCATTATTGTGGATTACTGTGTATAAAATGTTACATATAATAAAAATACTATCAATCAAGGTCCAGTTTATAAATTTTAGTTAGGACCCCATCATATTTTACTCTTTAATTACCTTCTTTCAAGAAAAAAATAAAATGAAATTAACCATTCTAACTACCATATAAAGTAATTGTTGTTGTCATTTAATGTTTTATCATATTTTAAAAGCAGGAAGCATGCAGTAATTAAATTATATGTAAATATCTTTCTTCTTCTATTAAAATATTTTGGTGTCCTGAGATTTTTTCTATTAAAGTTATGAAAAAATCTGAAGAAATCAGGAAATACCATAGAAAAATTTTGGTAAACATCCTGAATAAATTAAAACTAAAAGATCAGATCTAAGTTAGGTTTTATTGTATGTTATAATGAATACATTTACCTGTGTGAGTGAAGTGTTTACTTTAATCTGCATTGACAAAGAAATAAAACTTAATTGATTATTTTGATGAAGGAGTTTAAAAAATAAAAATAAAATTAACTTGTGAGCAAAGCATATATGTAAAAGAACATTTGATAAAAATTGTGATAAACTAGCTGACTTAAAAAATAAAAATAAAAAAAATTTGTTTGATACAGGTTATCCCATTAGAAGGGATTTTTATAGGAGTGTTAGCAGACCTCAAGAGCTACAAAAAAAGTTCATATAAATAATCGGCCAATTTTCACCAGAAAAATAAGAAATCCAAGTTTTGTAATTTTTTAAGTGAGTCATGTTTTTTAATGAATTGGAAGCAATAACTAAAGAAATATTTAATTTAAGTAATTAATAATTGCAGGGTTTATCATTGTTCAAACCATTTACCAGAGGACTTTTGAGAGGCTAAACTTAGCCAAGTTCTGTTTATAGAAAAATCATAAATTATTCACCATTTTTTTTGTTTATCAGCATCCAACTATACTACAGTTTTCCCACTTCTAAAAAAACTTCTTTTTTTTTTTGGGTCCTCGCCTTTAAGGATATATTTGGTTTTCCCGGGCCAGGGGGTGTGGCGGGCATTTAGTAGACTCCCCCGCCACCGGGACGAGAACTCGTGACTGTTTTAAATCCATTGTCTCATATATCAAGTTATTTTACTATTCTATTCTATCAGGTTGCCGGGCAACGGCGGTGCTGTGCACACACGTTATCCCGTTTGGCCACCCTGCCCACCATGTATTAATTAAGTTGAGGTTTATTAGGGAAACATTTAGATTCAGCTCAAGTTTTGTAAAAAAAATTATATTTTTTATCCTCTCAAGTAAAAGTAGCCCCATAGCAGATTTCAGCAAAAATGACTACTATTAACTGTTGCAAAGCTTTTATTTCTTGTTTTTTCATGATCTGGGATATATTTTAATGAAACCAATTGCCTAAACACACATTATATTTTGTTAAAAAAATATAATTCGAAAAATACTGATTTTTTTTTTCTGGTAAATCTGTTATAAACTTTGTTTTTCATCCAGATCTCTATTTTAGGGATTGGTCCGAATTTATAAGTGACAAACTAAAGGTTCCTGATTATAATAATAATGTTTTAATTAAAATAATTTAAGCAGTCAGCAGGGTTTTTTTATTAAACATAAATTTTAGGACTAGAACTTTTATTTTGTCACTCACAAATACTGATCTATTCCTATGATAGAGATCTGTAAAAAACACAGTTTATAATCAATTTATTCGAAAAACATTTTAAAAATTAGTATTTTTTGAATTGATTTTTTGTATAAATAAAAAGTGTGTTTAGGCATTGGGTTTATTAAAATAGATCCCAGGTCATGGGAAAACAAGAAATAAAAGCTTTGCAACAATTAATTATAGTCATTTTAGCTGAAAACAGGGGTACCTTTACTTGACAGGATAAAAACTATCATTTTTTTACAGAACTTGAGCTGAATCTCAAATTTTTATCTAATAAACCTCAACTTAATTAATACGAACTTAAAGCTTATTAAACGAAGAAGTTTTTTTAAAAGTGGAGAAATTGTAGTAAAGTTGGATGAGGAGAAAAAAAAAGGCGAATAATTTATGATTTTTCAAAAAACAGAACTTGGCTTAGTTTAGTCTCTCAAAAGTCCGCTGTTAATGGTTTTAACAATGATAAACTCTATGTACATTTAAAGGAAATTTCATCTTGTTTACTATGAAGCAATTATTAATTACTTAAATTAAATATTTATTTGATTATTGCTTTCGATTCAATAAAAAAAAACACAAAACTTGGATTTCCTACTTTTCTGCTGAAAATCGGCCCATTTTTTATATGTAGTTTTTTGTAGCTCTTGAGGTCAGGTCTGCTATCACTACTATAAATATTTCCCTCTACTTACGGGACACCCTGTATAACTTATATTCAAGGATGGAACTCTTTCAGGTTAAAACATGGCATATTTACTGATATGTATTTTTCTCTTGTTAGGTTCTTCTAGTAAGTCTGAACGAGGAGCAAGTACAAGGACTACAAAAGCCAAGAGATCTCAAAGGAGTTGCCGTAAAAAAGAGAGTCATCTAGGTAATCCTTTAAATAATATTTTCAGAGAGAAAATGTTTTTATTTAAAATAGATCCAGTCATTAAAATTAATGGGTACATTAGGTACTACATACCTTGTAGTATATACTAGACACATTTACTTTTTTTTGTTGCTAATGAGATGCGTAATTTCGCATTTCTTTAATAATATATATTCTTTCCCTTTATCTTGCCATTTAAATTATTAAAACTATTAATTTGATGTATTTAATTGAATAAAGTGTAAAATCAAATCTTGATAGATTTAAAAAAATAAATCTCAATTGATTTTTTTTTTTTCAAATAAGAAGTTCACTGTTTTGCAGCAATTCAAAGTAAAGAATAATGCTACTTACAGACTGGATTATTGGATTCTTTCTAGCAAATAAAAATATTGGTTAGTTCCGAAGTATAATCACACATCAATAGAGATCTCTCGAATACATAGATTCTTTGAAAAAAAATTATGCATATATTTACTGATGCATAGAAATTTCTATATATAGAAAGATTATAGTTTTTTATCCTTTTCTTACAAAAAATAATTATTTTTTAGAATTAAGAAAATATCACTGGTAGTTTTTTTTTTTTTTAAAGAATATTATATGCAGTCATTTCTACTTTTTTCCTGAACCAAACCTTTAACCTTAATTTAAAATAAAAATTTCATTTGATGATATGAAAGAGATTCAGAAATTTTCACTGCTGTGAATACAACAATAGTTTCATCTGAAGCAAAGTTTTCCCAGAACCTCGATTTGCTTTGTAAAACTATTTATTTTTTAATTATGACACATGAATGTTAATTAAGGATCCTTTTTAATGAGAATCATTTTTTTTATTTTTTCATTTCTGGTACATAATATTTTTTTTTCTAATAAAAATGTAAGGTTTCTAAACCTTCATAATGTTTTCAATAGAAGTTTGATTGCTATATTGACAACTTGACTGTATATTGTCCATGTTCAAATTTTTCATACAAGATTTTGTTTTGTTTTTATGAAAACAGTTTCTAAGAAACTACAAAAAGTAATTTCGTTCTTTTGTAGCAAATAGACTATTTCAAATTATTTTTTAAAAAATATAAAAAAGAATGATCATTGTTTTAGAAAAAAACAAATAAAGAACATACAATTTAAAATGTTTTAGAAAATAAACCAGAGAGGTGGAAAGATATTGTGTTTAGCAGATGTATACTTCTTATTATGGCTCACTCTTCTGTCCCCAACCATTATTCCCCAACTCACTGATGTTTCAAATTATTAGCTAATTGTGAACCTTTCTTATTAAATTATTAATAATAAAAAAAAGTTCACTTGCAGAACTGTTCAAACATGCCGAAAGTAAATCTTTCATGACCCTGCAGAACATCATTCTCACTACCTGGGGTGAGGAAACTATCCCAGCTGTCTGGAGAATACCAATTTTATTAATTGTAATTTGTGTATCTATAATTTGATTTCGGATTAAATCTATTAAAAGTGGTTATATTCATTAATAGATGAGATCTGATTTCATTACTACTTTTGTGCTTAATTTCGTTTCTTACCTTTAAATATTTAGTGTAAACTATTTTATTTTTAATAAAAATCCTTTAATGATCATTTTTATATTTATGACAAACAGTATACAGTGTCGTAACAATATCTGTGTCATTTCTGAATTCTTCTTCATTACAAAGTTAACAAGTCTGAGACATCTTTTTTCTTAAATAACTAATTTTCAATTGGAGCCATGAGCCTGCTGCCCTCACAGCCTAGGTATCCTAACGCATTCTTTCCATTTTTTTTATTTTTTTTCACAAGGTAATTGATGGGAAAATATTTATATTTATAATTTAAAAATGTTTCACTAATGAAATAAATTAAGTTCTGGTTTAACATGATGTATTTTTAATTTTTACATATCTTATAAATGAATGTTCTTGAAACTTTTATTATAATTATTTGTTCTTAATAGGATCCAATAACTTCAAATTCCAAATGTGCATTATTAACTCCAGTTAAATAAGATTAATCTCTTTCAGGTGCTCTTTGCAGAAAATGGCAAGAACAGTCTTCATATTACTTATTCCTTTTAACATCTTGGCTGATTAACTTACTTTGGGATGTGACAGCCATGTCAGCTACCCTTCTGGTGCATATGTAAGTATTGAAAATTTATATGTTTTTATAAATGTATATGAAAATTTATATCTACTTGATTAACCTAAACATTAAAAATCTATTCCATGAAAATTTTTGAAAATTAAAAATGACTAAAGGACCATTTATGATAAAAGCATATAAAAACTATATTTCGATAATAATTTTGTAAAATACTTGCTTACTACTTGCTTTCTTGAGGTCCACTCTGTTCATAGCCCATTTCAGTGCCTCTACTTTTTACTAAGCCTGTTTTAATTAATGGGGGCTTTGCTGAAGGAAACATTTTATATTCTAGGGGATTCTCTTCCCCCCTAACCTTAATAGTACTATGGTTAATCTTTATTCCAACCTGTAAAGAACTTAAGGAGTAAGAAATCAGCCTATAACAAACCCTAATGAATGAGGCATATACAGCAGATTCTTTAAGATAGGTCTTTGTGTTATACCTAAATGAGTACGTAGAAAGCACTTGGAAGCCAAGTGTTGATGTACCTATAGATCTCATGGGCCTTGAGTGATCCATTATCAATCCTCTCAAGTTGCTTGTCTTCATCTACAGTGGGATGAAATATTTTCTATTGATGCTGGGTATTCTCCCTCCTAATTGTATTTATTTATTGTGATCTAAGAAATAAAAAAGGAAAAATTATTATAGGTTTGGTGAGGTGATGTCTGCTTGCAAAGCATGGGCACAATGTGCAAGGCTACGTGGGCCCTCTCTTCTTGGTGGTTGGAGGCGTAAGAAGACTCCAGATCCTCCACCCCCTCCTCTGCCTGGATCTCTACAACACAACATATCCTTACCGACAACTGGGGATGAGGCTATGAAGAGGCTTTTGTCTTGTAAAGGCAAAGATCCATATAGGTTAGATGAATCTTGATGCTTGGTGGCTTGTTATTGAATAATGTGTAAGTTGATCACTATAATAAATTGTTTATTTTAGTATACTTGGTGTGACAAGTACATGTACAGACGAGGAAATAAAAAAGTACTATAAATCTCAGGCATTGCTTGTTCATCCTGACAAGAATTCGCAGCCTGGAGCTGAGGAAGCATTCAAGATCCTTGTACATGCTTTTGATCTAATTGCTGAACCAGTATGTAATTATTATTCTGTTTAATGTTTGTATGTGATTTTTTTTCTCTAAAACTAATACTCAATATCTACTTGCTCCATCTAGAATTAAATATAAATGGTTATCTTGGATGATCATTTAATATTTTTGATTCTTCATCCATTCTTGAACATATCCTCTGATATCACCTCAGATTAACTGCTATCTATTTTTTAGAGTAGCATAATCATGAAATGTATGTTTTTCTAGGAATCATTCTTTTCAGGGAATTAAAGTGTCTTAATTTTTTCTTTATTCCATCAATTACCAAAGATACTGCAAAGTATGTTTTTATTCTCATAATGTTTATACTTCTTAATTATTCTTTGTAGCTTAGGTGTCAGCATGTTAGCTTGCAGAGACTACCTTTAAAGCTGTCAAAGTCATATCTTAACGACTATCGTTTAATGATTGATCTTGGTGTATTTTGTCTAACTCTAGGAATATTTCATATTTAATTCATTCTCTTATTTTATTAAATTGTTAGTAATGGACACTTGTATGATCAAATGAAGACAGTTAAAAATTAATGGCACACGGACATATCATGTATTTGTTTTTTAATCTCGCTGTTATCATTCTTAATGTTTTTGGTAGATTATTAATATTTATAATAATGAAATCTATTTTAGGAGAAAAGAGCAGCTTATGATCGTTATGTTGCTGAGACTAATCAAGTTGAACAAGCTTGGAGTGAATTAAGCGATCTTATTTCTCAACTTCATGAAAAAATGGAGTATGCAGCCAATACAATTAGGTAATTATTTTTTATTCTGTGTCTGCATGATTCAATCATTATCGGCCTTTGGATAAGTTTATTAATATGTAATTAGAGTTGTGTTTTAATAAATCCCAGTTGGATCAGTGAAAAGGTGTTCCTGTTCCTTATCTGTACCTGATACTTAAAGCTTCTTGCAGTAAGGGATCATTGATATATCATGATTCAGATTCCTTTAAGACTCATATTTTTTTATATTTACTTATGTCAGTCTCCTGCTCTTTGACAGATTCAAATATATTGGCTCCATAATAACCTTAATAAATGACCAACTATCTGAGAATGATCAATATGTGATAAGCATAAATTGAGCTTTCTTTGCTCTTTTGAAGGCACTGAAATTCCAAAAAATCTCAAATTAAGGATGTGCAATGATATGATAAAGCCAGTTCCGATATACAGCAGTGAGTCCTGGAAATTGACCTGCATCCTAGAAAAAAAAGTTGAAAGATTTGGGGGAAAGTCCTCTGTACGATAACTGAGTGATCTGAGATTAGAGTACTAATGATTGGAGGAGAAGTGCCAATTAAGAAGTATTTTCCCAAACTATTCAGTCTATTCTCATGATATAAACCTAAGAGAATTAAGATGGGCATGAAATGTATCCCAAAGCAGAGGCGGATTTACAGGAAGAGAGGGGAGGGGCATTCGGGCTGAAGCTCCCTCCAAAATAGTAAAATATAATCATGTTTTATGAAATAAATTATCTCTATAAGTATTACTGTTGGTCTAATTACATTTAATAGGACTCAATGAATTACTTAAACACCATTTCATAAAGGTACTTAGTTTCTTTCTTGCTTCTGAAGTAATTATCTAAATATTTACCTACAAAAAAAAACTCTTGGGCTGTAGCCTCTGCCAAAATTAAATCCTGGATCCATTAGTGGCCCAAAGAAACAATCCGTCAGTGTTGAAATATAGAACTGTGAATAAAGGTATACATTTTACCACCAGAAACATCACTAAAATTAATAATAAATAATGTTCAAATTGGGATTAGTCATTTTGTCAACCGAAAGGCTCATATATACCTAGAGACGTTTGAAAGTATATCTGAATATTTAACCTATAAATGATTATGGAATGTAGGACTATTAGTTATTAAACAGTTATTTTCCATTGTAAAGTTTACTAAAATGAAATTACGAGATTTTCATTGGCTGCCATGGATAGATCAAAAGTTGTCACACTAATTGTAAGTGGACAATGTTGGGATTTCACAAAGGGAAAATTCATTAAATTATTCAATTGATGATTTTTTGAGATAAACGGCCGATAGATACCTAATTATTTAAATATAATATCATATCTAGAGTTATTATACTACAGTAAATGTATTTAAGGTTATAAACATCCATGAAACATTTTTATATTTCACTTCTTCTTTCATACAAATACAATGAAATAGTATTTTAAACAATGGCATTGGCTATATGTAAACTTTTAAATGTTTTTCTAACATATAAAAGTTTACTTATAGTAAGAAAATTTCATTTAATTTCCTTGGAAACATGTGATTTACATTAAATAATGTTAATTTTCTGAAATCATTATTTATATTTTTTCCGTTATCTTCTTCGACTTTATTTATTTGATATTATTTTTTCTAAAATTTTCTGCTTCTCAACAATATATTATACATATACCTTCTGACTTTTATTTCTGGAGATATATTTTCAACCCCTGGAAAAGCATTTTTTTTTCAGTTTCCAATTATCATATTCTTTCAAATTTTATACTTAGCAATTTTTTATAATAACTGTCAATAAAAGAGAGTTCATTTTTTTAAATAAACCATATTAAAGGTACTTTAGAGGAAGACGGATATGAACATTAGTTATTTAAGCCCTGTTAAGTGACATCAATGGGGATAAGACCTAACTTATATCAAACACTACTTAATTATACAATGATACATCAAGTTTAATCAAAATTGTTTGAGCCGTTTTTGAGAAAATTGTAAAAATGTTTATCGCAGTTGGTATGAAGTGCTAATTCCGGTCTGCCGATTTTAAGGAAAAAGTTGCTGTCACATCTAAGGCATATACCTATCTCAAATACCTAATATCAGTTTTGTAGGACTTTTCATTTTTGAGCTAGACTTACCACGTACATACACACAGATCACTTAGCAGGACTTTTTTAGACTCAGAGGACCTCAAAACATGTATTTCCGTTAAAAACTCAGATTCGAAAAAATACTTTTCCTTACTATATATTATATATTTAGGTAAGTGTGTAGGGGGGAGGGCCAAACGGCTTCAAAACTGTGCACGTGCGTGAGAACTGAAATTGCATATTTAAGGTTTGTATATGACTGGGATGTTACAGCAACTTTTTTGTCAAAATCAGCTAACAGGAAGTGCCACTTTGTATCGCCAATTTTAACCATTTTTACAATTTTCTCCTAAATGCTCTAACGCTCTACAATTTTGATTAAATTCATTATATTAGTGTAAAACTATGTGGTTTTTGATATAATGTAGATCTCAATCCCATTGATGTTCTCTTACAGGGTTTAAATGCCTAATTTTCAAAATTTCTTCTAAAGTACCTTTAATTTTTTAAATTTGAAATATTAAGCATTTCTGATTTGAGAACCTGCTATAAAAAAATGGTTAAATATATAGTTAATGAAGAAAATTGTAACTAAAGGAGAAATAAGAATAGGAAGCTCAGCTGTTTAGTCGAGAGCGCCTGACCATTGGCGATCCTCTTCCTTTTCAGATATCCGATATCCCTTTGTACAGGGCTTTCATATTGTTAGCTTAACTTTTATTTATCAATTATCAATAATTTTTTAAAAAGGTTTTCATGCAAAATTTGAAGGATTTACTAATAGCCCTGGAGCCAGGGCCCAAAAATCGACCTCATCGCAGGCGAAGGTTTGATTGTAAATTACGAAAGTGTATGTTATTCTGAGTAAAAAGAACCTTGTCTGCCGTTCCAGACCTGCTGCTTTAAAAAATGTTGGTTGATTTAAAGAATATTAGGCCAACAATTTGAGGATCGAAGCGGGAAATCCATTGCGAAAAAAGTGAGAAAAGTTTTTATTTTTTCAACTTTTATATATGGGTTTAGACACGTAAAAAACAAAATTGCTAACGTGGGCTGCCAAGGGAAAACTTTTTAAGGCCAAAAAAGTCAGATTATTTCGATAATTTTTGGGTTTTTTATCTATAACTGCTAAACGATGCATCAATGCGAAAAATGTAATTTTTAATAAATTAAAGGACGTTAAATTTTGCGTCAAATGAGTACATAAACTTCAAAATTTGGTTACGCGCTAAGGTATAAAACCACGGTCAACCAACGCTGAATTTAACCAAATTTGTCAAAAACTTAGACAAATTACTATAAATAGCTCTGTAACTTGCAAATGAGTTCTCTAAGAGGAAAAACCCATAGAATCAAAATTGTAGAGCATCAAATTTTGCGTATACTGAGTACTGGCATTTTTATTGTAGGCAATTATATATCTCAAATCGGGATTCGTTATTCATTTATAAAATTCGGTATCTTTCGGCACATCGTTTACGAAAATCTTTTGCTGTTGAGAAGTGGAAAAGAGGCTTATACTGCATGTAACATACTTTCAACAAAACTAACTCAGTATAAAAGACACGCATACTGTTGAAATATTGAAAATCACGTTTACCTTCATTACCAATTTCTAACCATCGGGAGATTACCGGTTTTTTTTCGCAGCAAGTGACCTAAATTAAATTAGTTGGTACTCAGTATAAGCAAAATTTGATTTTCTACAACTTTGAATCTATGGGTTTTTCATCTTAGGGAACTCATTCCCAAGTTACAGGGCCATTTATAGTAATTTGTCTCAGTTTTAGACAAATTTGATAAATCTCAGGGTTGCTTGACCGTGGTTTTATAAATTACCGCATAACCAAATTTTAAAGTTTATGTACTCGTTTGACGCAAAATTTAACGTTCTTTAATTTAGTAAAGAATACATTTTTCGCTTTGATGCAATGTTTAGGAGTTATAGATAAAAAACCAAAAAAAAAAAATATCGAAAAAATCTGACTTTATTGGCTGTAAAAAGTTTTTCCTTGGTGGCCTGCATTAGCAATTTGGTTTTTTACATATCTAAATTCATATATACAAGTTAAAAAAATAAAAACTGTTCTCACATTTTTCGCAATGGATTACCCGTTTCGATCCTCAAATTACTGGCCTAATATTCTTTAAATCAGCCGCCACTTTTGAAAGCAGTAGCTCTGGAACGGCAGACAAGGTTTTTTTTAACTCAGAATAACATATACTTTCGTAATTTACATTCAAACCTGCGATCAGGTCGATTTTTGGGCCCTGGCTCCAGGGCCATAATACAAATCTAATAATATGCAATATTTACTAACGTTAAGCTATTTTTATTTTTTCGATGAATTTTGTGATGAATGTTTCTGATAAAATTCAGATTTTTTCCTAAGATCTATTTTCCCCACAATCATTGGTATTTTTTTAATGATATACACAGTTGTAAAAAGAAATGGAAAGTGATTCAAATGCATAAATTTAACTGATTTGATGATAGGTGTGAAAAACATGATAATTAATTGTTTTAAATGAAGTTTTTACTTTTGACTTCCTATAAGGAAATATTTATCTACTCTAAGGTTGGGTAAGTGACAGTTGTGTGATACGCGCACTGCACCAGATTTTTATATTTTTGATCAGAGACTTAAACAAAGATACAGCTTATCCTGCTATATTATAATATTTATCAGGGCAGTCGGAAAGTCTTTTGGGTTAAGTATAAAGACCACTGTGATGCATATTTTCTTCTTCGAGAGAAATTGAATATAAAAGCTTTTTGTGGACAATTATTTGTCCTGACGACATCACTCCTTTGTTTGTTCTTATATGATTGTCTTATCTGACTCATTTATTTAAGAGGAAGCAGATGGAATGTTCATCTAAGCACACTACCAATTTTTTTTTTCTGATCATCCTAAGGAGGTATTCAATGCTTACTAGTTTTATGTAACTACTATGTTTGCATTTGGTTACTTGGTTATTATATATTGTATGTAATATGTTTGTTGCAAATAAGACTCGTTTTTCTATATTAATTTTTCAATTCTATTTTTCTTTTCTTCATGTTCTACCACAATACACCCATGTTTGTTACCTCATCATATTTTCAATGTTAAAGATTTTATTTGTTTGACGATATGTTCCTCATGAGTAATAACCAAGTATATCCTCTTAGTTTGGAATTGAACTATCTGGTCTGTTAATGTTACTTTGGCCTATATATTTGTATGATTATACTCATGTAATTATAAGTATACTAGGCTCGTTTTAAGGAAATACCTGATTACTCAAATTATTCTGGAGAAATGTTTATATTTTTGTTCAGAATAAAATAAAATATACTCCTGTTATAAGAAAAATAAACTATTCTAAATAAAATAGAGGTATTGGAGTTTCCCTGATGTCTTCTAAAAGTAATCATGAGTATAGATATATATGTTATTTTTTCTTAATTTGTATTTTATATAATTTTTAGCTAATGGTATTTTTAAAAATCTAAGTTTGCTTCTTTATTTTTAAATAGGTGTAATAATTGTGGTAAAAGGCACAAACGGGAAATTACAGATAGGCCAAGTTATGCTGCTAGGTATTGTGCACAATGTAAAATTCACCACTCAGTTAAAGAGGTAATTATTTGCAATATTAAATAAATTGTTTAAAATTTTTATTAATGACTATTAAACAACTTGTAATGCTAATTTTTACCAATTTCATAGACAGTGATATATAATTAAATAACAATTGTGTTAGGGTGATATGTGGGCTGAATCACGTGGCTGGGGTTGGTGGTCATGTAGATATTACGCTTGCATGGAAGGTTCTGTTTACGACATTACACAGTGGGCCCACTGTCAAGGACCTACCGTGCAGAGGGTTAAGCCAGACTCACATACTGTCCAGTATAGGGTTCTGGTTGGAAGGCCACCTCATTCTAATCCACCGTATGTATTTTTATATGTAAATGTAGTTATTCATTATATATATATTTTTTTATGTTCGCTGAATCTAAGCTATGAACATTTGTGCTTATTTATTTTATCTCTTTTATGAATAATGAAATGATTTGTAATTGTAGCATATGTTATGACAAAATTCTTTCTCAATTTAACTTTTATTTGTAATAATGTGTATATTAAGAAGGTAATTTGTTAATGTAGGTTAGGAAAAAGCTTAACTGAACCCAAAACTATATTTTGAAGTATTGTGCATGCAAACATTCTGCTGGATTTTAAATAACTAATTAAAATAATATTAATCAAAAATAATTATTACCAAATTTAGAAAGTTTTAAAATAATACTGTAAAGTACCAGACCTGTGTCTTCAGCTGTCCTTGCCTGAAGAAATTTCATCTATTAAAAAAAATATACCATGCTAAAACTACTTTTAAAAATATTTTATTGTTCTAATTTTGTTTGTAGACCTGAACCTGACTTTGAAGATCTCTTAAACAGTCTTTACTCACAGAATGGCTCTGGAAGGGGAAAGAAACGCTCGAAAAAGAACAAGTGAAAAATTAGATAAATGTTGTGGCCCCGGGCTTGACTCTAATACTCATAGGCAATCCTCCTATCACTTGTTTTGGGAAACCAGGACTCACTCAGCTTTGATTTCTCTATCTTTGTTCATTGACTGAGCAACTTTTATGTTGTCTATAAACTGCCTTTAAAAAAAAAAAAAGAAGAAAAAAAAGCTAAATAAGAAATGAAGTTTTTAAAAAAAAATTATTATGAGTTATATGCTTTTGTTATTTTTTTTTTTTTGTTTTTTGTAAAATTTGTTAAGTAATCTCATTTTTATGTAAGTTTTCTTTTCTTTCTTTATTTTTCATTTGAAATATAAAATTATATCACTTGAATCTTTTAAAAACACCTTTTGCTTCCAAAAAAATATCTTGCTCTTAGCTTATACGTTACTTATTCTGCATTAAGAATTAAAGTATGTAGAAACCTAAACCTGTCAACATAATTACAAATTATGTGCTTCATTTCTTTTAATCCATTTCCTATTAACTAAATTTTCTATATTATTTGTTTATAACAAACAATATCACATTTAATCTATGTAGGGAAAAATCTAATCCTCTTTATAACGAATACGTAGTTGAATATATCAATAGTAAATGTCTGACTGGACCTGATGGTTTTGATGCCACCACCAAGTGATGCTTACATAAGTCTGCCCGCTTAAAGTTATACCCCTCTATAATTATATAATATTAACATAAAATGTCAATATCACATGATATGAAAGACAAGGTCAAGATAGACCGGGGTATATAGCTTCAATCAATCCATCTGGAAGCCTCTACATAACTACGAATGCCTCAATAGAAGGGACCATGTGGAAGGCCCAAAACCAAATGGATAGAAATAATCAACAAAGATGTGATACAGCTGCGTGTAGGTAACTGGAAATAAATAGCCCAAGATGGGCAGAGATGGAAAAGGGTGATTAAGGCAGCAAAAGATCTACAAGGTATGTAATGCAACAGAAAAAACAAAAATAAATAAATAAAAACCTAAAATGTGAATTGTCAATTTTCAATATAATGCATTGCAGTTATTATTAAAAATGCTCTGTATCACTACCGTCTGGGATAGGATTGAGGTCTCCATCCAGTGATATCTAATCTCTTTAATTCGTAGCTATATTATTGAAAATAAACAGTAGAAATAAATACATCCATAAATAACTTTTCTAACAGCTGATTGAAAAACAGTTTTGCTTATAGTTCTGATCTACCTTCCTAAGGCTTAAAAATTACCATCTTGTTTTCTTTCTAATATTTTGACTTAGAAATACTGTCATCTACCTGAATTTTTCCTATACAAGGTTGCATTTTAGGCAAAGGATAGCACTAATAGTCCGTGTAAATTTATTATCCTCCTTTTGAAGTAGCAGTTCTACTTCTACCTTCTTTTTTAAAAATAATTCTCCATGCTTTCTATCTGCTGTACTATTGCTTTTCATTGAATTGAAGGAGGTTAAAGTAACTTGCTTCGATTAATTCCTTCAAACTATACAAGAAAGCTTGTTACTACAGGTTGTTGTTTTTACTAACTAGCTGAGGTAACCGTATAAACAATAATGGCTCTAATCTATAGATCCTTTGAAAAGGTACTTTAAGAAATCTTATTAATATAACTAATATAGAGGTAGAATTGTATGGCATGAATGTGTGTTACAAAAAAATCAAAATTAGAAATAGAAAAATCATCTTTATTCTGGGACTAGGTCCCTTTAGAATAACAGTATTGTTCATATAAATTAACCATAAATCTGGCCAAAAGACTTATTACAACGAATAATAACAAAATACTTGTAATAAATTAAGCATTAATTAAGCTCTTAGGATAAATTAACTAGAACTGTTGGGTAATAGGGGTTCAGTACTACAATATTAGAGCTAAAACAATAGCATAATAATCACTGAATGAAATTAGAAAGGAAAGCAAAATCAATTTTATAGGCAAAGCATTGTAGTGATGGAATATAAAAATTAAAAAAATAATAATAACTGTTAATATGTAAGGAAAGAAATTGTAAAAACAAAAAAAAAACAAAATTATATACATATGTTCCCTAAGATATTTAAGAGATTATGCGTAAAGATTAGGAGAAGAAAAAATAAAATAAAGTATACATATATATATACACATAGCAAGAAGTGTGTTGAAGATAATTAGAAAATAAAATACATTTCACCGAAAAACAATTTCATGAATAAAAAAATTTGAAATTAAGAAAAACAAATTTTATCTACACACAATGCTTAGTGAGTGGTGTTGAAAATTCACGTTCAACACAGAGTAAAACAATAAAAAATAAGAGGAAAAAAATAATGTCTAAAGAAAATTAAAGCCTTATAACATAGTATGGATTTAACCAGCGTCTGATTGGATTGTGAAGAGGAATTGGAATAAGAGGATTTTAAAGGTGGATAAGGATGATGCATAGCGGATTTTTAGTGGGATGGAATTCCAGAATACAGTAGAACGGACAACGAAGGAATGTTTAAATGATGCACATCTGTGGAAAGGGGTGTAAAAGTCAGAAGGACGAGATCTTGTGGATAGATGATTTGAATTGTAGGAGATTGTATGCGTAGGACGGATGATGACTATTAATTATTTGGTATAGGAATGTGCCTAGGAAATATTGTCTTCGGAAGGAAGGGAAGAGCCATCCTAATTCAGTCATCATTTCATAACAATGAATTATCACATAAAAAAAATCATTTTTTTTTTGTTTCAAAGAAATGTGTATTATTTGGTTTCATCTTCTGATAGTCCTTCCAGGAGAAACATTTTTTTATCCAAATCAATGCACATAGCAAGATGAGACATTCATTGTATCTCCATGCTATATTCTCATTTTTGTAAGAAGTATACTCGAAATAAGGAAGCGTGTCTGCGCGTGGAATTAGAAACATCTTTGAAAATTAGCTTAGGTGGTGGTTTGAAATTTGGCTGTCAACATATCTGTTTTCCTTTCATGAACAAGTTTCAATTCGCTCTTGACTCAAATTTTTTTTCTCCAGCTAACTCAGATTATTATTGTATAGGGATTACGGATTACTAAAATTATACTGCATTACATACTTGCCGCAGGATTGGGCTTATTGTATTTCAAATAATGAATAAATCAATAATAAATGTTACTTCTTATTTCAAAAACAATGTACAAGGCTTTATTTTATTTTATTAGCAATAAATGTTATCCCGTAAATTTTTTCTACTAAATTTTGTTAAGTAATAAACATTGAATTTAGCAATGAGATTATATAGCTTTACCTTATTATTGGTTAAGCTGAATAAGCTTGAAGTTATTTAAGCTAAGGGAGAGTGCTCAGCAGGAATCATCTTTAATAACTGTTCAAGCTATACATTTTTACAATAAGATACACAACTGTTAGAAATAAAGTGGAAACCAGCAATTGGGATAAGAAGTTTTCCTATCAGAACCAAGTATGGCAGTTACAAGAAGGGTAATAAACCTGTGACTTATATATAAACCAGAGGGCACACCTGCTCTGCTTTCCTCAGTATTTTATGGAGAATCAGATTTTTGCTAGTTTCCTAATATTTTATAACCATTTACTTAGATAATAACTTACCGTCTTTGAGTAAGTAAGGATCCAAATTGATGAGGGAGACTGGTCTCCATGTCCTGAAAGAGAATGATTTCAGTCACAGAAGGAAACTACCTACACTACGAAGAATTAGTGCATGGATGTCAGAAGGATGGAAGGCAGCGATAGGACAAGCGCATTCCAACCTTGCAGAAAGAAGACCTACTCCTGGAAGGCCACTTGGACTAGGAGTAGTAGAAGAAAGGATCACATGAATATTTATTTTCTGTGTGCAGGTACTTAAAACAAGTAAATCTGTTTAATAGCAGGGTAAGAATTTTAAGCAAGCATGTTTAACAACCTAATGTTGTAAAATCAGTATTGCCTAAATCAGAGAAGGGTTTAAATAAATAACTCACAAAAGAGTTAAATATAATATACATGTTATATATAACGGTTATATTACAATACAAATAACTGATGACATTTCAATTAAATTATGGGCTACTTCATGTATGTTGTTTCACCCTTGTTACTCTAATATTTCCCATATGCCAGTGATAATGGATAGGGAATACATAAACTTTGAAACAGGTTCAAACAATAAACCTGAGATTTATTACCAAAAAAGGCACAGAGAAGGGGTGTGGGAACCTAGTTTTAAATTTAAGGGGATAAGAGTAAAATGTTAAGAATCACTTCAATAAATAATAAAAATTACATTGTACACAGGAAAGCGTACTACCTACTGCTATAAGGAGAAATTGACAACATTTCAAAAGATAAAATTATTACTTTATAAATCTAATTGGTCATAATTATAAAGTTCATTATAATGCCACTATAACAAAATAACTTATTCTTTGAAAAAAGTTAATCCAATTTAAATTTTGAAATACTACCCCAAGTTCATGCTGATAATTGAAGAGTGTAAATTCACACGACTTGCTGAATATTGCATACCGTAGGAGTTACATGCTTGATAGAAAAATAAAAAGCAATATTTTAAATAAACTTTTATTGTCACAAACATTAATTAGTTCACATTAATGTTGTTTTGTACATTTTACAATTGACAACTAGACAAATTAAATTTACGGCAAAACCGTTGAGAAAAAAATTTAAAATATCTACAGTGATTATTTTGGTTATCAATTTTCTAACATTGTGTTCCTATAATGGAAAGAAAAACAATGATTGAAATAAAAAATTTGAGAATGATAAAACAGTTCTTTATTGATATAAATATATTCTTCAGTGATTTCATCATGTTTAGTTTATTTTTTAATAAAAATGATAATGCCAATAATCCAAATTTTTAAATTATAAAAAGAATCAGAGCACATTTTCTTAGATTAATAATTTAAGGGGATGGGTTTCAATTGTTTTAATGGATAAAGTCAAGTGCAACATATATTTTGATTCTAGTATATATTACAATGACTGTAGAAATCCAAAAGAAAATGATCTACTGATACTTTTATATTTTCATGAAATTTCATACTTTCATGGATTGAAGTAAATTTCACTTTATTGCCAATAATTACACATAATAATGCCTAAAAAAGCAGTTTAGTCAATTCAAATTAATCATAACAGTAAATTAAAAAGTCAATCATAAATCATTACAACAAAATATACAATTTTAAAAACAATTCATGTACAACGTGTTAAGATTAACTTAATGTCAGAAAAATTGCAAAATGATTCAAGAATACAATACACATTTGATGGGTGCTGCTACGAAAAGATCTATTCAATATGTAATCACTGCATGGTGTGCGAAAAAATAATAGTAATATTGAATTCATCATAGGTATTTTTTTAATTACTTTTATAGAAAAATTGTTATCAAAGATTATATTATAATGATCTATTTCAAAATGGTGTTTGAGCTTGTTCAAAGCTTTCCTTCATGTGTTGTATCAAACAACATTACCATTTTTCCAATATAAATGGTAGTAAATAGTGTTCTATCTAAAAAATCATGGTCACATACTAACAAAGGAACTTTTGAATTTGACAATAATTATGTTTTTATTATTGTTAAATAAATCTAAAAAAAAATTACTTCATACAAACATAAATAGGATACTTAAGAGCAAATAAATTGGCTAGTAAGGAAAACTAATAAAAAAAAAAAGCAGTTTATATTTTCCATCCTCATAACCATACAGCTAAATAAATAATAAAATGGATGAAATGATAGATTACAAATTCCATATATTATATATATATTACATATGATGTACACAGAACTATAAATGGTAGTCCATTAAAGGGGGCAATCCCTCAAGTCTTTATGAATAGCTTCCAGGCACTAGAGCTAACGGCTAACTCCTTTCTTCTTCCGAATAATAAGAAGTTGCTATTCTTTCAATATCTTCTAAATTGAGGGTCGACATGGATCGGTAGAACTCCTTGAAATAAGACAAAATAATTGGTAACAGTAACAGCAATAATAATAACAATGAACAATAAATGTTTGTATATTAAAATATTAAAACAGATAAACATTACGTTAATTTCTTAACAACATGGCTCATCACGGTTTATTGTTCTATCACTATTTATAAAATATATCAAAAAATTTCTTTCTATATTCTAACTTTTCAATAGATTTTAGTTCGTCAAAAATTAACATAAAAAGAAATTTACTTTAGGTTTACTTGCGTACACATGTTATTACAAGTAAGATTACATAGTAAGAGGAAGTATTGCGATTATGCGACAATTTTCAAATCTGAGTTTTCGAAAATGCATACTTTGAGTCTAAATAACCAAGTCCCACAAAATGGTATGGGTGTGTGTATATGAGCAGCCCAGCTCAAAAACGAAAAGTCATATTATGAAACTGATATTACGCATATTTAAGATATGTTTATGGCTGGGATGTTACAGCAACTTTTTCTTGAAAATTGGCTTACTAGAAGTTCCACTTTATATCATTGATTTTATACATTTTTACTATTTTATTGAAAACAGCTCTAACGATTTTGAATCAATTCATAATATCAGCGTAATATTAAGCAGTTTTTAGCATAATATAGGTCTCATTTTCATTGATGTTCTGCAACAGGGCTTAAATGCCTAATTTTCAAAATTTCTTAGCTTAAACGGCCATTAATTTTTTTTATTTGAAATAATTAACCATTTCATATTGTAATCTGCTATAAAAAAAAATGGTTAAATATAAAATATGAAACGATTTGATAATTAATTAAAGGAGAAATAATGTATCGTAACGGAGAATTGTAGTAATAGAGGAAACAAAGAAACCGGAGCTCAGCCGATAGGTTAGAATAAGTTTCCATACATACCATACGCTTAATATTATATAATACTATATTAATATACATATCACTATTGTTAGAGTGAAAGGTCGCACATAGCAATTTTACATGTTTATTCTCTTTGCGCTAAAGGTGAAAATTTGTAGTCTGCAAAATAGAAAAATAACAGAGAGAAATATAATATGAATTTATACTAATAAATCACAAAGAAATAACCAGTTTTTGCTCTTCTGTAAAAAAAAATTCAATTTTTACATACGTTTTGCACTAACAGTAGCGATATGCGGTTTCCATAAATACTAGTGTTGTTATTATTTAATATTTAATTGTGTAGATTACAGCAGTATAAAAATTAAAACTTATTTATATACCAATGCTTAAACAGATAAAAATAGCTACATTGAAGTATAAATATATACAGAGGCCTTCTTTTCTTTATCAGGGGCACTCTTGCTGGATTAAAAATATTTTGTAGCACTTAATTATTTATTAAAATCAAATAAATAATTAAAATATACAGGCGCAAGAAGAAATGATTAGTAACATAAATATAATACATTAGACTGCTATGAAAAACATCTGACAATTAATCGTTTAAAATAATATTTCGCACTGTCTATAATGTTTACTTCCACTTTCTTTTTTTTTTTGCCTGAAAATACTTATTTTTGCTTAAATAAAAAAAAAAAGGGAGGCAGCTCAAAGTTATGTGCGACCACAACATATTTTTTAAAATTTAATAATTTATATAAATGTTTTATTTTAAGTAATAACATGTTAGGTTAGGAAGAATTACAGTAAAAGATAACAAAAGGATAAATGAAAATGACAAAGATTAAAATTAGTAAAAGAGGTGAAGCTTGATGTAATATATAACTTAGTACTGATAATAGTTTTGTAATGTGATGAATAGATAAACTGAAAAAGTATTTGTATTATATTAAAAATTGATAAGTGTACATGTATTATAGTAACCTAAAGTATTGAATAAATGAAAAATATGCTATAAAAAGATGCATTGTATATCAATGTAATTTGGTAGCACTACTTAGACATAAAGTTCTCCATATGTACATTACATGAAGTTTAAATTAAAAACTTTGCATTGAATTGCTACCAATGGTTTTGTTCTTCACAAGCTCCTGTCATGTTTTATATTCTTGTAGCAGATGTACACACATTTTATTTATACATTTGTAAATTTCAATAAGTGAATTTAAAAAAAATTAAAAAGTTGCATATTGTAACACAATGGCTTATTACTTCCAAATACTTAGCCCGAGAAAATAACACTTATTTAGATTTTCTTTTTCTTATGCTTCCAAATTCTGAAGATTAATCATTTTAATTAAGGGTACCCACTTTGTAGAGGCTGGGTGTAACCCAGGAGGGTCTACATACCCAGGGTCACCCCACCACTAATGAAACAGAATAAATAATTTTTCTGCCATGAGACGGGATTCGAACCTGGAACCTTTACCATTGGAAGCTCAGTACCCTACCCCTGAGCTGCCCCACTCCCTAAATTTACATCAGTATGTAGAGAAATCTATTTTATGGGCATAACACCTACTAGAACTACAGTCACAATTTGATTTACAAAAATTTTCAGAAATGAGGGTTGATACCTAGATGACTCAATATCAATTACATCAATGCCATTGACTTCTTCCACTTAGGAGTGAGTTTTTTCTTATCAATACTATACTTCAAAGATAGCTTATCCCATAGATATAATTCTCAAAAGATAAATCATAGATCTTAATACATGGATGATAATGTGACTGGAACCTGTGGGAAAGAGAAAGCGACCGTACCATCTGATAAGGCACCGACCTCCATTGAAAAGGACCCATTGGGATTTATTTACCCTTTTGAGCAAGCATAGCAGGCGGAAGTGTAAAGCAGCTAATTATAACTACTTAAGCAGCTTAATTGAAGGTTAACTGAAACAGAACAGTTGGGAGTTTGATAAAGTTGTAAATTGCGATCTAAATAAAAGATAAATATAATATGAACATGGTGTAAATCTTCTTTTATTCTCGAAATCCCATTTATAGCATCTTGGCCCACAAAAATTTCATCAAAACTCTAAGGCTTTTTTGTTTTGTTCACCGCTACCTCACTTTTTGAGCTTAATGGTTTTTTTTTTGAGCCAGGGATAGGGCAGGGGATTAATGACGGAATTAAAAGCCTTCCCGGCACCGGGACAAGAACTCATAATTATTTTATCATCAAAACTTTAGTTTATCAGGTTGCCAGGCAACGTGTTTTGCAAAAAGTTTTCAAGAGCAATCTTTTCGGAAATATCCATTAAAACTCTTGCTCAGCTATTTTGGGTCTTTTGCAGATTAGCCTTGGCAGTTATTTTTTTTAATAGTAAGCTGTTATTTTACATGATTAGAGCATAACATATGACAGTGAAAGCTTTAATTATTGACGACTTAGCAATCTCGACAGTTGTTCTAGACACTGCAATTTGGATGGATTATTGCAGGTAGCTTGCACAAACCTCCGATAGATAATTCTTCCAATCAATTACAGTGTGTTCTGCAATACCTAATTCTTTAGTACATCAGTTTGTAGTAGTGTACTCCTCACACCAGGAATAAATATATAATATGGAGGTGGTTTAAGGTAATCTTGCATGCTCTAACCATGTTTTGGAGAGTATTTCCTTCTCGTTTCTATAAGAACATGCCTAACACCCCCACATATCATAAGCACCATTTCTTTCTACGAGCTTCATTAGTTATTCTTTAATACAGAAGTGCTAAGTATGGACAATTCCAGCTTCCTGATAAAACTTAAAGGCTTCCCCCTTTCCCTAAAGGAGTTAATTTTGGTAACTAAATGAATATCTTAACATTTGTTTATATAATAGAAGAATAACAAATTTGATTAAAAAATAACTGATACCTTCCTTGTTTAAAAATAATTGGTGGGACTATTCTGCAAAAGAACCAACATTTTTGCTATTGTGGTTATGCATGGGTATTGTATTTGGTTTAAAAAGCAAGATTAGGGACGGAATTACACTTATAGAAATAAAAAAAAATTATTCACTTTTCAATGGGAAAATAATAAATGTCAGAAATAGAGCTGGTATTAACTAACATTAAGATATATATCAGACCTCGGTTTCAGAAGTGGAGATAACTGCATAACATAACTAATCCAACTGATTAATCATAACAAATCAATTCCACAGGGCAAGGTGAAAATACCACTTCTTACAAAAAACAAATATAGCACTAATAGAAATTAAAGATAATTTTTTGGAAGTTATTAAATATTAGTTATCTGTCTCATGTATTTTGGGAGCTATTCAATAACTTGGCAACCTCAGTCCCGATCTGGCAAAACTAACATGTTTCTTAGTATTCATAGTTTATAAACTGATAATATCTAACAATAAAGGTTATAAGACAAACCTCAGAATGAAAATCATAATGACAACAGTATCAGTTGATAATTATTAAAATTTGTTATGACTAATGATAATGAGAACATCATAACTACCTTCATGAATTCATCCGCTATTTTTTGAATCTCATTTTCACTGAACCTTGATCGAAGAAAATTGACTACCGCAGTTCGCAAGACTGACTCTTCATCAGTTCTTTTGACAACTAAATTAATTTTTGTACCATCTTTAATAAGTGGATAGTCCAATAGGCATTTTTCATCTGCAAACGTCAAATCAAATAAATATAACAATTCAAAAGTAAGGGAGCATCCAAAGATGTTAATTGAATGATACTTGCCAGACAGAGGTTTCCCAGTAAATAGTAACTTTTGCTGATTAACAGGCACTTTCAATGTTTGGGAAACATACTGTTTTAATTCTTTAACGCTAGTCTCACCCGGTACCTAAAATATCATATCAGGACAAAATTACTAGCAACAATCAAAACTTAACCTTCTTCAGATAAATGAGAAAACGTCTACTATTACCTCTAATGTAGTTTCCTGCCCTTGAAACACTTTAACTGTAATCTTCATCGTACCTATCACTTCAGCAAATGTTTTCTAATTAGGAATAGTGGTATTTATGACACATTAAGAACTAACTAAAGTTTCACTTCCATTATTGATAAAACATGTGGGAGAATTGAGATGTTTACAGCAGCGCTGCCAACACCAGGGCTTGTTCTTTACCGCCAGGAGTCATTATTATGAAATATTCTTTGATTTTATCAACTAAACCTAGAGTATAGAAAACTTGAATTCTAATATAATAAGAGTTAGGTGGATATTTTATTTTATAGGTCACCTTATGGTCGCCGGTCAGCAACTTTTTTACATTTTCAATCATTCATAAACTCAACTTTAAAAATGGTTATCATGTTTATCTGTTTTTAGATAGTTTTCAGTTTAGATTCAATTACTATCAGCATTTAATTGTTGAATGTTGATGAAAAATGCTGCTAATTTTGATTTACTTAACTGGCCTACTTCAAGTATAATTTAGTTAAATTTAATTTGTTTATAGTCTTATAATGTTTATGTAACAAGATATCGTTTTCCCGGCACTCAAGAGTTTTCTTGAAGATAAGGATTAAAATACCTCAGCAAATAAAATTTGGATCTGCATACTGTAAGCAAGAGGAATGTTCAACATTTCATCTTCTGTCTAATGGCGTATTACTCAAAATTGTTTCTTAACTCGACGCTGTTTTAGAGAGGCGAAAAGGGAAAAATTGTGACGAAAACCAACTGATAACGAGTTTTATTGATGGTATGGATTAAAATATCTCAGCAAATACAGTTCGAACCTGGAAATTGTAAGCATGCAAAAGTTCAGCATTTCATCTTCTGTCTAATAGTGTATTACTCAAAATTGTATCTTAACTCGACGCTGTTTTAGAGAGGCGAAAAGGGAAAAATTGTGACGAAAACCAACTGATAACGAGTTTTATTGATGGTATGGATTAAAATATCTCAGCAAATACAGTTCGAACCTGGAAATTGTAAGCATGCAAAAGTTCAGCATTTCATCTTCTGTCTAATAGTGTATTACTCAAAATTGTATCTTAACTCGACGCTGTTTTAGAGAGGCGAAAAGGGAAAAATTGTGACGAAAACCAACTGATAACGAGTTTTATTGATGGTATGGATTAAAATATCTCAGCAAATACAGTTCGAACCTGGAAATTGTAAGCATGCAAAAGTTCAGCATTTCATCTTCTGTCTAATAGTGTATTACTCAAAATTGTATCTTAACTCGACGCTGTTTTAGAGAGGCGAAAAGGGAAAAATTGTGACGAAAACCAACTGATAACGAGTTTTATTGATGGTATGGATTAAAATATCTCAGCAAATACAGTTCGAACCTGGAAATTGTAAGCATGCAAAAGTTCAGCATTTCATCTTCTGTCTAATAGTGTATTACCCAAATTTTATCTTAAATCGAGGCCATGTTAGAGAGTCGAAAAGGAAAAAATATTGACGAAAACCAACTGATAACGTGTTTTATTGATGATATGGATCAAAATATCTCAGCAAATACAAATAGGACCGGCAACTTGTAAGCATGCAAATGTTTAGCATTTCATCCCTTTTGTAATGGCGTATTATTCAAAATTGTATCTGAACGTGACGCCGTGTTAGAGCGGTGAAAAGAGATAAAAAGTGTCGAATATCAACTGATAAGGAGGAGTTTTCTTGAAGATAAGGATTAAAATACCTCAGCAAATAAAATTTGGATCTGCATACTGTAAGTAAGGTAAATATTCAAAATTTTATCTTCTGTCTAATGGCGTATTACTCAAAATTGTGTCTTAACTCGACGCTCTTTTAGAGAGACGAAAGGGAAAAATTGTGACGAAAACCAACTGATAACGTGTTTTATTGATTATATGGATCAAAATATCTCAGCAAATACAAATAGGACCGGCAACTTGTAAGCATGGAAATGTTTAGCATTTCATCCCTTTTGCAATGGCGTATTATTCCAGATTGTATCTTATCGTGACTTCATGTTATAGAGGCGAAAAGTGAAAAAATAGTGTCGAAAACCAACTGATAAGGAGTTTTCTTGAAGATAAGGATTAAAATATTCCAGAAAATAAAATTCAGATCTGCATACTGTAAGCAAGGGAAATATTCAGAATTTTATCTTCCGTCTAATGGCGTATTACTCAAAATTGTATCATAACGCGATGCCGTGTTAGAGAGCTACTACCTAACAGGAGTAATATTACCCTGTAAGGTTGACAATTTTCTTAAATATTACGGCTGTTTGTCCCTGACTTCTAATTGAAACAAGCATGGAAGAATCAAAATATATTTAATTTTTTTTTGGACAGTAAACATTTTTACTTTCACTTACCTATATATATATATATATTTTATTTTTTTGGAGGGGAGCCTTTCTCGCCATTAAGGCTATACGGGGTTCTCTCGAGCCAGAGGATGTGGGCAGGGATTTATAAGACTCCCCTGGCACCGGTATGCGAACTCGTGATTATTTTTTTTATTATTTGTCTCACATATCAGGTTGCCGGGCAACGGCGGTACTGTGCTCAATTGTGAGCCCGTTCGGCCACCCCGTCCACACACTTACCTAAATATATAATATATAGTAAGGGAAAGTATTGCGATTGTGAGAATTTTCGAATCTGAGTTTTCAACGGAAATACACGTTTTGAGGTCCCCTGAGTCTAAAAAAGTCCGGCTTAGTGGTCTGTGTGTATGTACGTGGTAAGTCTAGCTCAAAAATGAAAAGTCGTACGAAACTGATATTATGTATTTAATATAGGTATATGCCTTGGAAGTGACAGCAACTTTTTCATTGAAACCGACTTACGGGAAGTGGCACTTTATATTAACGGTTATTCACATTTTTACAATTTTCTCAAAAATGGCTCCAAAGATTTTGATTAAACGCGGTACACACAGCTTTTTTTTTCCAGCTCAGCCACACAAGAAGTCGAGTCACTGAAACAGGTAAAATGTCAATATGATCCAACAAAAAACTTCATACTTCTTGAGGATATTTGTTAGCCTTACCTCTTTATATTTTATGTTACCTTACTCGTGACATATGTTAGTACAGTCCAAGTTCAATTTGTGAATGCATACAATATTGTCCTATAATTGTCTTTCATAATGATTATATATATAATATCATCGTGCTGGACGAGCGTGTTAAAACGTAAACTAGCATTTTCGAGTCTAGCGATACCGCTAGAACAAGAGTAAGTCAATACAAATAAATTAAAGGAATTAATTGGTCTTCTTTGTTCAAAATTGTGTCAACCTAATTAGAAAATGGAAATTTAATCTCGCGAATGTTTTGGTATATCATTAAAAGATAAAGTTCACAAGAAATTTCAAATCCTAAACAAAAATTGAATATTATTAAAAATAATAAACCAAAAAAATATGTATATATAATTAACTTAGTTAATAAATCAAGGTACAAAAACTAAACATATAAAAACATATATATATATATTTAGTTTTTGTGTCTTAATTAATAACTAAATTAATTGTATGTATTTAATTTTTTTGTTTAGTTCAAAATTATTTTTACTTTGCTGAAAAGAGATCATTTTTAATTTAGCCAATGTTTTTTTATACAATTAAAAGTTTAATTCACAATATATCTTACTCATAAAACTAAAAAAAAAATTAGGAAAATAACAAAAAATGTTTGCTAAAAAGTATATATTTATTGGATCCATAACTATTAATTATTTATTAATATGAGTAATAAATTACTAAATCAGTAATAAATAAATCTGTAAAATTGATTGCAATAGAAAATCTCTAAATATGTCGAAATCACTGCCATCACCATCAACTCTGTTCTCTTCTCATATAATTTTTCCCGGGCATTTTTTGAAAAGGTCCTAAAGTTTGAATTTATTTCGAACATATTCAGAGAAGATAATACGTCATTTCTGGACCACTCAATTAATTACTTTTTGTTTCATTAACAAAAATACAGAGGTCACTATTTTAGTCATATTTTATCCAATTAGAATGAAAAATATTTTGTAACTGATTTCTATGGAATATTATGGAATTCAATTAGGCATATATGTAAAATACATGCACTATATATATATATATATATATATATATATATATATATATATATATATATATATATATATATATATATATATATACACTATATATATATATATATATTATGGTGTTCCCAGATGTTCCGGTAAAGTTACAGCTTTTTAAAATTTGCACCGAAACTTTTTATGAATTCATTTCGAACTTTTAAAGATTTATTTCTATGCAAACCTTTGAAGAAAAAACCTTAATTAACAAATGTAAAGTTTATTTATTGTTCACTCTGGCAGTCAAACCAGTATCCTTTATTATAAAAAATGGCTCTCAATTTTCGATGTTTGCCGTCAATTTTACTTACATTGTTTGTATTTTTTAAAATAAATCTTCTTATTCTAATCATAATGATGTATAAACACACATTTAGCCTATTTCCTATTAAAATATTCACTATTTTAACTTTTGTCCCATTAGCTTGATTAAGACATATATGAACAATGTTGTACACTAACAAATACTGAAAAACATTCTCAACTCAAAACCGGTAAAATGTACACGTGTCGTTTCTAAAAATAACTGATAATAAATATGTGTTGTATCAATTTACATGACTTTTCTTAAAGCTATTAAACATTTTGGGAGCCCTCAAAATTCACACACACATACAGACTTGCTTGTTACCGCAAGTAGTGTTGCCCAAAATCGTTCTTGGTCTTGCAAAGTGCACCACCTAAGACCAACATCACCTATCTGTTGCAAGACCAAGAGCAAGATTGGTAAAAAAAATCGATTTTTATAATAAATATTGAGGCAAAATAGTTACTAATACTTGACAATTTTAGTTACTATACGTAAAGAATTGGTGTTACCAACATAGTTTTGTATTTAACTCTTCTAATTTTTCATTCAGACTTAGTTAGGTTACTCATATCTAAAAAATTACAGTAATATCTCTCTAGTAATAAGTGTGTAATAGGTAACTGCAAGACTGTTAAAAGAGTCTTGCGCAAGACCAAGACCTGGACCAAGACTCGTCTCGATCTCGCATTTGGGCAACACTAGCCGCAAGGTATTTATCTATTGGACATAGAAAATTCTGTTGAGAAATAATTTATAATGCGAAATTTTAAAATTTATTAAGAATTAACTTATTTAAGAACATATTAGGCTCTATTTTTCAAATAACCCTCCGAGGTATTTGAAAAGAAGATGGCCTCGGGATCTTCTAATATAGAACTTTAATTTGAGTTCTACCAATGGGTAGTTTCTCTTCATGTTGTACATGTCAAGTTACCAATTTCACATTTACTTATTGTATTTTCTATGTAATACAGTTCTCAATTCCATTAAAATAATAATAAAAAAAAAAATTCAAATAACACGGAAACAAATATTTTCATATCTCAACAAATCACCTAAAATATAATCAATAATATATAACAATTAGCAAAATTAATTTGGTAGAAGTTTTTTTAATTATACTTTATTGAAAATCTTGCAAACCAGTATTTTCATTCGTGCATAAACTTTTGGAATACGTCAGTGAACAATGTCGAACATTAAGAACATAGGAAATAAGAATCATCATAACATCTTGAAAATAGTATTTTTTGTCGCTCACAGACCACTGTGCCCACGGTCCATTCATGCCGGAAACTTTATGACATGAATTAATAAAATCTATCAAATGATTCATCAAATTTCAGAGAAAGGTAAAGTTCATACTATCGATTATGCAATTTGGATGTCACTAATAAAGTTCTGAACGCTTACCTATCCCCCCCCCCCCATTGTTATATTACTAATGATCATTTTACTGTTTCTTATAAAATAAAAAAAACAAATGAGAGGATATTGCAAAGGATTGGGGGTCAAGGTTGCTAGGCCATTGACCTCAGCCCCACCTCAATGGATCAATGATGCGTGGACACCATTTCAATTCATAAAATCAAAAACCATTTACGAGGTTCATACAATAAATCATTTTTTTTATGGCGCTTTGTAATGTAACATCAGTACAGTTATTATTCTGAACAAAAAAAAAAGTCTACCAATTAGGGTCAGTATAGCTTCCTCACAGTTTATTTCGGTTACGTGATTATAATCTGTGGTGCAGACCCCTTTTTATCAAATTATTAACATCCGCCTTCGTAAATTCGTAAATAGTTTCATCTCATTGTAACCTCCGTCTGTTTTTTTTACGAACATTCTCGGAATTGGGGCGTTTTCAATGTGAAGGTCGGCAAACTTTATCTATTTAATTAGGTACGAAAAACTCGTAAATACCCATTTGCTTTCCACTTGGATCATAAGATAATTTGAGCACAAAGTTTCAAAAATATTGAGCAGTTTGGCGTGACCTACAGCCCCAAAATGTCAAAAATAACGAGGTTATATAGCCCAATATTTTTGTAAGTCACCTTTTTTTTTTTTTTTGTGATCATATTATGTTACGATCCATGTGGAAAGCAAATGGGTATTTAGGTACATTTTAATTAAATAGACAAAGTTTGCCGATCTCCAGATTGAAACGCCACAATTCCGAGAATTTTCGTAAATAAAATAACTGTCTGTAGATTGCGATGTGATGAAGCTATTTACGAATTTTTAGGCGGATGTTAATAATTTGATAAAAAGAGGTCTGTACCACGGACTATTACCTACATTTCGAGGTCTATGATTTGTCGTTTTGGAAGAAAATCTACGTATAGTATGGTCAAAGAAAAACGTGCGTCAATGATTATGAAGCGGAATTTGATAAAATGTGTATTGAACCATATAAGGTATTCACACACAATACCTAAAATTTTTATCAAATCAGTAGCGGATCTAGAATTTAATTTGGGAGGATGGCTTTGTTTTTTAATAATTTTATTACTTTGAAAAAAAAGAAAGAAATTATATAAAATAATGGTTCAGTGGTCTTTGAAGGCTAGGAAAAAACAAAATAACTCCGTTGACAAAAAAAATAATGTTTTTTAGTGAGATTTTTTTTTGACACGTTTGCATTACAATTTAGAGAGATTAAATGTTTTCATCGTTCAATTATTTATCTTAGATCAGTCATATAAACAAATATGGGCTCCAGCCCGAAAGCTCCCACCCTCCTCACCATGTTGAGGATCCGCTAGGGGTGAACGGTATGCCTGTTGGATGGTTTTGGAAACAGTATATAACTTTAATCAAATTTTCGAATACAGACTAAAATGACTACCACATTTCATAGCCATTATATTTTAAATACGAGTTACCTTTATTTTAATTATTAAATAGAATTATATGAAGTTGATACTAAACCATTTGTAGACTCTGAATTTCCTCCAACTTTGGGTCACATCGAATGAGTCATTTTCGAAATAAAGATGTATCAAAAACGATACATTTACACATCCAAAAGTGGCACATTTTTACTTTCCTACTTATACTAGGTAAGGAAAGTATTGCGATCTGGTCAAATTTCCGATGTGTGGTTTTTGATGGATCTATACGTTCCAGAGCCTCCTGAGTCCGAAAAACACATTTTCAGCCATCGATCTGTCTGTCTGTGCCAAGATTATCTCAGGAACCACTCGACTGATTTTGTTGCTCCTTGTTTTATTTTGTAGGATTTTGATTACTGATGCCTGTGACAATAATTGGATGCTCCCTGCGCAATTATTGAAATTATTTCTATAGACTGTAGTAGAAATACGGCTCTAACGATTTTGATGAAACTTTCCTATACTTTTCTGATTTGATTTGATTAACAACTTTAAGGAAAATCGAAAGAGCCGTTTATAAATTTTAGTTTACTTGCCGTAGCCGATGGAAAAATTCTAAGATATAAAATTTATTATTTTAACTTCTGAAAAAAATCGAAGTGGATTAATGGACTCCTGGAATTAGTGGACGGTAAGACCTATTTTTAAAGATTTATCTCGATTAAACGGTAATACGTTACTGGAAACGGATAACAACAGCAACATTGATTTTTCTGAATTGTTCTTAAAGGATTTTAAATTTTCGAACGTTACGTTCTTCAGAAAAAGAAGGAAAAAAAATCATAAAATGTATTTTTTATTGAATATCTGCTCACTTTTGTTTTTGTGTTTGTTCATTTAATATATAATTTAGTAGCCTAGAAAACTAAAGATATGAAAAATCTTAATCGGACCAATATTAATAAACATACAGCAAACCACAATTTTCTTAATAGACTTGTACCAAGAGCGCACAGTGGGACGAATGACCAATGTAGGTGAATCAAATTAATGGTGATTTTTTTTACATCCGACGTAATGAGATAAAAGAGGGATGTTTAATTAGGAGATAATCATAAATTGTTTCGATTTTAACGATTCCAAACGATACATACAACCCTCTAAACAACTACCGATTTGATAGTTCATGTTTCGTTCAATTACTGTCTTATCTTTAATTTGAGCTTAGTACCACCAGTCAATTTTTTTTTTACAATCATAATTTTTATTTGATAGGTGTAGGTGCCTAATATTTATGTGTCATTCATCAAATTCATAATTTGAACAATTAACTTATCTATTTCTACAGTAAAGTAATTTTATAACTTCAAAAGTAATTTACTAAAATATACCCAAAAATACCCCTGTGAAATTTTTCTTAGATGTTGCTTAGTAGGTATATTAAAGAAAAATAAAAGAGTTTTTGTCTACCTTTTGAGACATTATTTTATTTTGTTTTTAAAAATATTCTTGTCCTTTACTACAGATAGTAATATTTCTCAATAAACAAGCTCTAAAAAAAAAAAAAAAAATTCTCCTCTTTATTCTTCTCTTAAATAAAGGAGTTATTCTGCATTTGGAAAAATCCTACTGATATATAATTAATGTTATTTAGCAACGATTCGAGTCGGAAAACATCTCTCATTTACTGGGTTAAGAAATCATTTCAAGTCTATATTGGGAAAAATTAAAATGGTGAGAATGTGTTAAATTAGTTTTTTAAGGTAGTTTTTGGTTGTACAATACAATAAAATTTGAGTACTAATGATGAAGGAACTTAGCTAAATACTTCTTCTTTGAATATTGGTCGAACCTGAGCAGTATTTTAAATGAAATATTTTAAAATACATTTTTCGAATTTAGCGTTTTAAATTAATTATACATTAATATTATTAGTATTAATACATTTTTTGGTCCTGTATTTTTTGAAATTATGAAACACAAAAAAGTGTTTTTTTTTTATTTGAAACGCACAAAATAAATCACAGAATTGGGAAGATCCTACTTATAAGTATATATATATATATATATACTTTGTTCTTATCCTCCATTTAATTTTTCATTTATTACAACCATATTTGTTTCCCTTATATTGGTATATGCAATAAATTAGTAGAATATTATGTGCCTGCACGGCAACTAGAACCACAGCTGGAATAAAAATAAAATAAGCGTCAGAGTTTTCCACCTAGATCGGTCATTCGTCCCACCGTGGAGCGACAAGGAAATCGGTAACAAGGCACACATCTGATTTTTTTTTTGTTATATAATTATTTGGGAAGGAAGAGGACGATTGAAGATATAATTTGAGAGAAAAAAAGTGTAAAGCATTATTGTTACTGAAATTGCCGCTGCAAAGTTACAAAAAAAAAATAATAATAAATAAAATTTAGCTCCCTAAAATTAAACTCCTGTTCCGGTACTGTTAGAAGTAAACAAACCTCACAATATTTAAAAGCCGTTTCCCACATTTAATGAAATAAGAAGATGTTTGATTAACTACAGGTATTAGATAGCAAATAAATTATGATGAAATTATTGGCAAATTTTGAATGAAAAGGGTCTAATTTTAATTCTGAGTGAGAGGAATAAGTAAAATTTAGAAGCTTGGAGAACCTTGGTAGGAGGACGTGAGCTGGGTTGTGGACCACAGAATATGATATCATTGCCCACCTTTGACATTTCCAACTTGAGTATACAAGGACACTTGGCTTTTGTGTAGACAGGACCTCTTTTTATTTTACATCTTACATCATTTTGAGGGATTTACATATTTTTTTAATATAATATCCATTACCACATATGCATATACGCATGTATATATATTGTTGATATTTTAATGTTATTGTCCGTTACGTTAAGTTGATTTGTAATTAATGACTTCTAAGAATATTTTAGAAGTTCGTGTAGAATCATTGTTTTTCTGTTGGCATTGCAGACCTTGCTGATCTTTTGCTGCCTTAACCAGCCTTCTAATGGAACAGATATATTATATATTATTACATTATAAAAAGAAGAAGGATAGGATTACTGGGTCAAGTGCAAGAAATGGACCATAGCAGGCTTCTTAAAATGTTGATGGGAAGACACCCGAGTGGAAGAAGAAACAGAGGCAAGTGTAGACTTCGTTGACTGCACGATGTTGAGAACGATCTTCGGGTTTTGTGGGTTCTGTCGAGGACAGGTCGATTTGGAGGAGGGTAATAGTGGAGGCCAAGGACCATAGCGCCATCGGATTTAATGATTACAACCGTTTGATGTTATTTCTGACTTCTTGATTTACCATACGGTCAACCATACCCACGCGTCAAATAAAAATGTTTTTATTTACTTCATATTTTTACTACATTATGTAATCAATTAATTAATACAATTAATTATATAAATATTTTCCTAAGATTTATTGTCTTTAATGGGGCACCATCTCAGAATATTGTAACAGTACAACTTTTTAAAAACGTAATATTGCAATTATAATTTTTTTTCTCATACAAACAGGTTCATTAAATGTAATATACTAATCTAAAATGTAGTAGATAATTTTTAGTATTCATATTAATGATTTTCTTATAAAAAAAATTTTAAATTACTCGGTTTTTAAATTTTTTTTTTCGAATTCAGTACAGTAAATTTGGGGGTGAAGCAGATGTTCTATGCAGAAAAACTTTAGAGGTATGTTTTTAATTTATATAATTTTCAAAACCTCGTCCTGTGCATGAAGGTACAATGTTTCATTTGGACATAAAGATTTCGGGTTTGATCTGATATTGAGAAATAATTTGCCGATAGGAGCGAAAGAAGCTTTAAAAACACCTACGACTTTGAATGCTTCAAATATTTTATTTCATGAAGTCTCACAAAAACTTCTAAACTTATATGATTCAGCCAAACACCAGAGCCAACAAAGTTTCAGTTACAATTAGATCTGTTTTAATTTACACAATCTGTGATTGAGATCCTTGCAAAAAATAGGATCGAAATTCATATTGCGTATTTTAAGGCTCGAGGGGTCCTCGAATGGAAAAGAGGCTTTCTCATAATTATTACAATTAAAAAAAATTAATTTAATATGAACAACAGTTAAAATATGACGGATTATTTAATAACAACCTGTCCATTATTTTCAACTATTGCCTACACTTACCTTGGCCATGCATACATTTTTTTTCATTAAAGACCCTATTCTGTTTAAAATAATTTTTAAATATTAAAGATTCCATTAAATTTAGATGATTTAAATTAATCTGAAGAAAATGGTTGTAGATAAAGTTTAATGGATTGTACGTTGAATATCAGAGATGAGGTTTTATGTATTTCCGAGTAATAAAGTTGGAGTAGTGTAGCTCTATTATTATAATTAAAATAAAATTTATCATTGGGAAAATGGATTTATGTGGATGTAGAGGGTCTTGAAGTTTATAGAAGCATAAAATATTAACTACAGCGTCATGAAGCAGAGCGTGAAGATAGAGGAGGTTGTTATGAGGTTATAATTAATTCAGTACCTACTCCTAAATCTCGTAATATCCTATTAGGTAATAAATAGTTATCTGCAAGCTACCTACTTATATTTAACTGGGCTGCTCTTTAGCTTTAGTTATTGTTCTTAAGATATTTAATTGTTCAATATATTACTTACCCGCCGCTTCAAAAGCAAACATTTCAGTACATACGTACTTAGATTTGTCTTCCAAACTTTCAGCCAGCAAATTACTGCGGCTGCAATTGCCTTCCACGCACCAGTTTTTCTCACCCGTATACACACATTGAGTATAAACAGAAGTTCAACAAAATTACCTTTAATTTTTTTTTGTAAAAGTTCTCCTTTCTTCTTAATTATATTTTTTAAAGGTTGAAATACCAGCAATCTATCTAACCAACTGATTTTCAATTTATCAGAAATGTGATATTTATTTTTATTGCTTTCGATTGGCTTGACAGTGATCATCCGTACGCTCATAGTTCATACTCTTCCCGGGGGCCAATGGGGTAAGGCGTGTTTAAGTTTAAATACGTGTTTCGCAGCAACCTGATTAATCGAAGATTACGAGTTCAGATCTTGGAGACTCTCAGCTGTGGCATAATTTCCCTATTCTCTCCCCTGACCCCGGAAAACACCTGTATAGCCTTAAACGCGAGGAAGGCGAGAAAAAGTTTCTTTTCCTCTGATTTATCTACGTCTGAGATTCTCAAAATCTCGAATAGATTAAATGAAACTCGGAATCACCTATTTCTCTTTTCAGCTTTAGGATCTAGGGTATGCCTATCATGTTGAAGGCGCGACACTCGTTATACTATTCGTTCAAAGATCGATTACTCATATTGGGCAGCCGTTGGTATTATTTGTAGCCGCAGTTTTGGACGAAACAAAATTCTGGCGTTTAGTTATAGTGGCAGCACAAGGATTATTTTCTTCCGTTGCTCGTGGCCAAATTGAGTTCTTTTCTGAGTTTTTGAGACCAAATTTATTATTCAGAACTCCATAAACTGTATAAGATCTCATTTGACCGAAAGACCGAAAATAGCTATCTCATTAATATTATAGTCTCTACGTATGATTTCGGAAAGACGACGTCAGAAAACTTATAAAATATCAAGATTTGTGCCAGGTAGAGAGGGGCAAATGCTACTTTGAGTATCGAGTACCAAGTATTTTACTCAAATTGAATCACCATTGGGAATTCAATCACTACTTCAGTTAATCGTTTGATATCGACTTAAGTAGTAATTAAATTCTTTGGTACTCAAAAAAATTTGGGTGAAATACTTGGTACTCAGTACTCAGAGTAGCCCCCCATTTACCCATCTGTGGAGCCAGCGGCTTAGTTAACTTTATAGACTGAATCATATACAGTTATATCCGATAGTAATCTGCAGCAATAGCTTCTTCCTAAAAAACAATATCCGCTCTATTGATAATTTGAAATTGCCAGAAAAACTATTGGAAGAAGAGTAGAAAACAGTTCTTCTCAGCACAGGGAATGTCGTCAGGAAGTTTTTAAACATAATCTAATATTTGAATCTAACTTTTGATCTTGGTTTGGCTAGGTAAATATTTCTGGCAAAAGCGAAGAGTCTCATTCCTTGAAATGCTTGTGTGTAGCTGTTCTTTTGTAAATCGGCATCAAACAGATGATAAGTGGTGACATAATTTGAGACAGTATTGAAGTTGTTTTGTTCCCCACACTTCTTCATATGATTTATATTTGAATGTTATTTGTATATGATGAAGAGAGGTTGAATCAATTTCCTGATGACCTTAATAAAATAATCCTGGTTCTTCACCAAAGAGGTATAAATAATAATTGCCATTAATGCAGTCCGCCAGACCTTCCTGTATTATCATTATCTTTACAGCTAAAATCGTTTTCTAGCCCTTTGAAGTAATGATGAACATTCCAATTTAATCATTCCACGAGTAAGAACGAAACTCGTGAATTACTCATACAAACTTCTGGATCTTCTCTGAAACTGCCCGAGAAGGGGTTTACCATTGACTATTAAATATTGGAAGGAATACACATAGAAGAGCAAAATTAATTTCATTTTTATCCCTTATGACTGACTAAATTTGGAACTAGACTTCTATTGAATAAAGTAATAAATTGGAGCATGCTACTCAGGGTGATAGTTTCATCTAGAGTAAGCGTGTCAAATGATGATATCCTCAAGGAAGATATCTATGGTCTCTGGACATAACTAGTTAAGGCAAAAAATGGTCTTCACGGATTCTGTTAATTGAGATCATCTTCCCAGCCTTCTAAACACCGTGAAGACGTTGGTAACTCACAGTACTAAAATTGTTAGTGTTATAGGACGAGAACTGTGTATTTCCTAACTTCTTCAGTGTGATTAGAAGAGTTGGATGATGATCTCAATTTACAGAAGTCGTGAGGACTATTTTTCGAATTAGCTAGTCATGACCTGTGACCGTAGATATAACAGTGGGAATAGATTGAATGCTGAAGATAGTAAAAAAATGAGGTGTATTTTATTTTTAGATTTAAGTTCGGAAAGAAATAATAGCTTACCATGGTCAAAGAAGGTACTTGAGGAAAACTTTATCAATAGTTTCTGAAAGTGCCATGGTAAAATAAATAATAACATCCTGTCTCTCCCGCTTTCACATTTACAGTTTATACATAAATAAAAAATATTTATATTACTTACTTTCTATTTTTTTTTTAACGAAGATGTTTATTAAATTAAATAACAACTTATCTTTGCTAAACATTGAAAGCATCAATTTTGTTTCTGTCGTATCCAGAATTAAAATTTTTTCCAATGCATATTTCTTATTTAGAGCTCTATTTAGATTTCTAATACTCTATAGGTAAGCTAGAGATCAGAGACCTAATTGAGCCATGTTGGTTGTTTTGTAAATTTAGTACAGGTTGTTGAATTAAAATGTAACCTGTTATTTCAGTTGGTGTTGAAATGCATCGAAGTGATGCGCTATGTCCAGTTTATTTATTGATCTCTCCCTTCCTTGTCTTTCGACAATACGGCATTCCATTTTATCGTATACAACAATAAAAAATTATGTCTTTTCCTCTTCGATTTCTATCCTGGAGTTACCCCGGATTGAGATTGTTGAATTCATTTCCTTACACCCATATTGAAATGGGCTGCGCCTATAACTTCCTTCCACCGATACATGAATACTTCTTAGTATGGGTTGTTATCTGCAGCTGTTAATTAGACATGTTAAGTATTTGGTCTGTATTAAAGTGATCCTTTCGTGATTTGCAAAACTTCAGTTGGTTGATTATTTAATGCTATTAGAAAGGCTTAAGCCTTTGGTTTTAGAATGTCCCGAAAATATCTTAAGTTATAATTATGATATTTACTAAGGGAAATACTTATGTCAAAGAAATGTCTTTATAGTGCTATACACTATCTAGATATCTGCTGTAGATTTTATTCCCAAACTGCAAATATATATTTTTTTTTTTGATCTATTTATTGAATAATAATACAATCAGCCACTGCTGGAGGGCTATAAGTATTAGGGCTAAGAGTTCTCATTCAAACAATATATACAAATAATAGAGAAATAAATATAAATATAAAAAGTAAATAAATAATACTGATGAAGAAAGTAAATAAAAGAAAAAAAAAAGTAAACAATAACATAAAATAGAAACTTCTAAACACAATCATACCTATATACAATATATACATTCACCCAGGAATCTCCGAGCCAGGCTTTTTCCCCCACATGTGGAAGGTAAAGCAAGACTCCAGGAGATCCCAGTGCCACTTTTCCAGCCGCATCACTAGTATTAGAAGCCAGTGGAGACTGAAAGAGGGCACTAGAGCCACAGACGCTCAGGACATGAGTGGAGAAGCTGGCCATTGCCAGGACTCCAGAAGCATATTTACAAGAGACCTTCGTGGAGGATTGTAGGGATGAAGGGAGCTAGATAGGGATTGAGCTAGAGGATTTGGATGATGGATAAGGTTCTGGTGAAAGTTTGAGAATCTGGATGGGATGATGTCGAGGACAAATGGGATGTTAAGGTCATGGTGTAGGGTCTTGTTTGTGCAAATAATTATAATTGACCTTGAAATATAGGTAATTTCACAACCAATAGAAATAATGAGGAAGCTTCACTCACAATACTTGACAGACTTTTTTTATAACTTAATCGTCAGAAACCTTTCTTTTTTTCCTAAATCAATCCACAGCTGATGAAAAGTTACTTGATCAGCCGAATTCAAACCCCGGACCTTGAACTTAGCAGCCCAGGGACTAACTCACTGAGCTACTCCGCTCCATACTATTACTATTAAATTATGAAAAATAATAATAAAAAATCTTTACCACTACAGCTCATGAAAGGTCTTGGGTTCAGAATTATTAAGAAAAATTACTGTTTCAAGGACAACAGTTGTGCAGGGAGGAGATCAGGCCAGATTACGCAAAAAAGGGTCATGAATGATTTTTTTTGAGCTGGTTTTCGATTTATTTTGAAACCAAGATTTTTATTACCAAGACAACTAGGTAGAAATAACTAAAAAAAAGTTATACATTTTTTTTTTTTATTTGACAAGAATAACTTTATAATCAAATACAATATTTACATTATAGAGAAATAAGTACTTGCCTATTAGTCTTACTAATAATTATCACAAATAAGCCTTAATTTACAACTATTCATATAAACATTTACATATCCCTTATAACATATCACAAACGGATATAATAAGAGTGATGTTGCACATATTAGGAAAGCTGACTATACTAATATTTTCCGACCATTATAAAGAAAAAAATTAATTGACGTTTCGTAATTGATGAAATGGATAAATTTATTGGAATGTACAATATTTTAATGGTAAAACACAATATAATGGTATAAAAATTCCTAAGGCTATTAGTCCATACTTTTTTTTTTAAATTTAATCCAAACAATGTTTCCAGTAAAGCTACTTACAATTAGTTCAAAAATAAGTGATTATTTGCTCTTAAGAAAATGTTTATACAATATTTGAGTAATAATATTATGTGATATTATTTATATAATTGATTAAATATTGAAATAATAGCTATAAAACATTAAATATTAAAACATTAAACAGTAATAAAAATATGTAATAAGGTGCTCCATTCACAAAAAGGAAATCTATGTGAACTTGAGAAAATCTGTAGAAATCACCTTGTATCGTAGCCATCAATATCAGTTATAGAAAAAGGAATATATCTTTAACAATTTTTTAAAAAAAGAATGATATGTACAATTTAAGTTTTAAAAATATTGGAAGGAAGTGCAATTAGGGTAGGTACTAGTTGAATATTAATACTATTTAATTAATAGTGTAGTGTTAAAAAAATATATAAAATTCATCTCATTATACTATTCAGGACAATTATATTTGAGAAAATTTAGTTAAATTTGTTATATTGAATTTTTGTTTTAACTTTAGATATTTTCGTTATATTCTGTAAGTGTTCAATGGAAATTCACACCAACATCTCCCTCTCCCCCCTCCCCCACCGCTTTGCCATTACATTTCAATAAAAACAAGATACCAAAAAATTTGTCTTCGATGTTACCAATGACAATCAATTAAACCTAACGTGGAGGTTCTACATGAATGTGTCGAAATGCTGAATAAAAAAGATATTTTTGTAAACATGATTATAATAATGATACTATTTCATGCAATAAAATTTAGATCAATAGCATCTTATGAGACTTAAAATTGAAATTTTACTTCTTGGCTATAAATTCCCTCTCTCCATAATTTAATCTAAATCAATGCGTTATACGGACAATTGTTAATATCACTTGACATTGTTAACGCAATCTTGATTACGTTGGTAACATTTCTTTTTACTCAAATATTTGTTGTAATTTTTAAACGGACATAATACTTCGAAAGTAGTAAATTAACGATTAAAGGAAGCCTTATTTCATACAAGTCGCGTGGGCAGCTTATGTGGGCAAGCATTGCGCGAGTCTGGCGCCATTTCCAAGTGGGAGCTTGTAACTTAAAAAGGTCTTCCATTCAAGACGAAAGTTACAACGATGTTATAACGCAAATTCCCAATGGAAGATATTATAATACAAATAAGTACTTGCAGTTGGTATCAAACAGTTCATTTATTTATGGCATTAAAACGGACACGTTACAATTAAGGATTGATAAAGCCATGAGTAAAAATCAACCTATTAATCTAAATCAAACAAAACAAACTTTAGCCTTATCATTAAATGCTTCCAGTTATTGTAACTATACGAGTTTTCAAAATATTTATATATTTTGGTTACATTAATAGATGTTCGTAATTTGTATTAAAGCAGAAAATAAATACCTTAGATAATTACGTTAAGAATGATTAACAATGTAGATACAGGTATAGAGTCGGGGATGGAAATGTGAGTACGGGATCCGGTTGTAGCAGAATGCAAGGATCCTTAATGCGCTAAGGACTTTGTTACGCTATTAATAATATCCTTATATGTCATTTTTATTAATTCAATGTACTATCTCCTAGACAAGGATCTGTATCCCAAAGGGGTTACGTTCTGCAGGACACATCTTCTAAGAACAGGAGCGGCTGAGTTCGTTGTCCTGTGTTTACTGGTTCTCCGCCTTGGACGCCAAATATGGGAGAGCAGCTAGCTCTATTGCGAGCTCATTATTGGCGTCTGCAACGGTACGCTCCGTGTTCCAGGCCAAATGCAAGTCCGCGGAAATTCACTATTAAGGGACAGATCAAAGATCGCCCCGAGCAGAGGGTCAGAGATGACAATTATTTGATGGTACCTAAAAAATTCAAAAGTTTCGTTTTGAATATAATACAAGCGGAATAAACACAAGAACACGGAAGTTACTTAGATATATCACAGGCATGACAATAACCAAGTGCATACAATGCGTATCAGAAATTTATGATCCCTTACAAGCCAATCAACAATCAATACACAGTTTTGTATTTATCTTGGATATATCATTTTATTCTTATTACAGATTACAATAATTGTGGTTTAAGCCGAATGGAATTTATTCATTATTGTTGAAACAAGAAACCATAGGAAAATCGGAAAAACAAGAAAAGAAATTAACAATTCCAGTAGTTATGACTGAAGAAAAAAATAGTTATCCTTTTTAAATATTTTAAAGGAAAAACAATAAAATCGGCAATTTCGTAAACATGGCGGGATTTCTCTCTTACGATGTTGCCTTTTGTATTTTGTTTTAAATTTTCTATAGGATAGTTTTTTTTATTTAATCTATTTCGATTTACTGAATGATGGAATAAATCCTTGTAAAGAAAATCTAATAAATGTTTTTATTCAGTGGTCGTAAACTTTTTATAGGCATTCAACGAACACCCTCGTAAAAATGAACAGAAAAGCTTAAATATCATAAAGTGGATGATCTGTTTTCAGTTGAATTCCTTGTCATAGTGTAATGTAACAATAAAATATTTATATCACACAGTTGAATGTTTTAGGTCCTAAGTTTTATATGGGACATAGTTTTAGTAACATATGACATATTTTTCTTTAGATTCATAAGGTCTAAATAATCCAGCTCATCGTAAATTTGAAGTGTTCGACAAATAAAAATTAGTCATAAGATATATTTTATAAGAGAAACGGAGTAAAGTATATCAGATTTATATACATATATATATATATATATATATATATATATATATATATAGCAAAAGCTATTCGAAAAGTCTAAAACCTCCTAGACATTCCATGATGATTATAAAATTAGGCTGCATAAGCAGCAGTTCAAATAATATTTAAAAAAATTTCTATTGGAATAAAAAAAGAATCCCATTATAATTGTATTTCTTTTTATGACAATATTGAATGTCAGTATCAGATTTAACAAACCGACCGCAGTCAATATTGATCATTAAGGCTAAAATATTAATCTCCATTTCAACAAATGATCAGCGTCGTTAAGAATGATAATCATAAATATTATATAATGAACCAATAGAATCTATTCCGCTTTATAATACATACTTTAATATAAAAATACGATTGATTAGAAAACCTTATCAATTTACCCAGATCTTTGATTGTTAATGAGAAGTATAAAACTTCTAAAATACACTTTCTTATTAAAATATTCCAATAGGTAATTAATAAGAAAAAAAATAAGTATTCCTTAATGAATAGTAATTAAAATAATCCTTAGGAATAACTATTCTACCAACTACAAACTAAAATATTAAGGAATATTTTGCCATTATTTACATATATTTGGCTTCATACATAATTAAGTCTTTAGAATATCTAACTAGTGTAATGAGAGTCTGTTCGACCTTCCTTAAGATCGGTGTAATGGAAGCCAAATTATCAGCCAGGAACATAAAAACCTATTCTTAAATACCAATTCCTCGATGTAACACTATTGCTATGTTTTATGCTCTGCACCCTCGACGATTTGGTTTCTAACGATAAAGAGATGGCTGAGCTGGGGACCAATCAGCGCTTATTCCTCCTGATGGTGAATCTCCTCCAGAAGCCCTGCTTCTTCTCTTCGTCCTTGCTGTCGTTGACTTCTTCCTTCTCCTCCTTGCCGCCCCTGCGGAGGACGTCGAGGAACCCCTCGCGCCCGGTGGTATCCACCACGATCTCCACGTCTTTCTCTCCGCTCTCGGCGACGAAGGCCTGCTGCAAGTCCCTCATTATTTTCTTGCGGATGGTCTTCTTCATGCTGAGATGCCTGTCGAGGTGCTTGAGATCGGGTTCGCTCCTCGGGCCTACGACCGGTCGCTTCCGATCCACCTGGGTCCCGTTAGACCGCTCCGAGTCGAATATATCTCGGATGTGTGGGATACTCCTCTCCGTCATCTCTGAAAAAAAAGAAGAGGAAATTAATAAAAGTTACTCCCTTCCTTAAAATACAGACAAAAAAAAAACACACCAAAAAATGAATAAATAAATAATGCCGTTCAATGGGATTTGTACGAAAGCTAGTAGATGTGGTATGTGAATACAATTTTATGTTCATACATCGCTCATCCTATGAAGCAATGACGTCAATACTAATCTTATATTTTTATAAAAGAGGAAAAGTATGAGAATTATTATTATATAAGTAGTTTATTTCCATTGCGAAACCTAATCACCATTGACAATTTTTCAATAAACATGAAAAACTATATTTTCTATTCCAATTTTAATATCCAAATTATATATTTTTTAAATTTATTTATTGAGTTATATAATATTCTGTGACTTTGAGATTAATTATAGGGAGGTAAAATCACAGTCCGTGTTTTTTAACAAATAAATTGTGATTATTAATAGTATGAATGACTGAACACATCTTATCTTATAACATATTGGAATAGTAGCTTATAAATTAATTAAGACGTTTATTAAAAAAAAAAGAAATAAAAATAACTATTTATATTGTACAACTAGTATGAATAAATGTATGTGTATTAAATTAATTAATGAATATAAAAGTAGTATTAACTTGACGGAATTAGGAACGGTTTTATTGGTGAGCTGAATCACCAGGACGATGCGCAATAAAATATTTTTTTAAAACAAATACAAAAAAAAACAGGTTATTCAAACAGATGAACTGCGGGTATTATTGAAAAAAAAATACGGAAGAAAAAAATTGAGAAGAATTATTTGTGTAAAAGAAGACAAAAAATGTTTACTGAACGAGAAATGGATGAAAGAAGACGAGATTTAGTAAACATTATCCAAGTCATCCCGAAGCAGATTCTCTCATCGCCTGATCTAACAATTTCGCAATGACTGCGTCAAAGCATTGCTGACAATATGCAAATGCGTGAATGTGATAACACAATGATCATTGATGGAATAAGATATTACAGAATATTTTTTTTGGCGATTGGATAATTTTTTGGACGATTTTTTACTTACGTCACCGATATGGATTGTAAAGAAAAACAATGTATTGGATATTAACTACTTGACAGAAATAAAGGAAAAGAAAAAGGAACCAAAAAAAGTATAGTGTTTATTATCATACATACAGTAATATTTATGAACATTAAAGCTGAATAATAATAATATTTGAAGATAATATCTCACTTCTTATCTCTTACTCCGGTACCTTGTTAGAAAAAACAAGTTTATAAAAATAATAAATAAAATTACAGTACCATTAGTATATGTAATTTCACAAAGGCATTCTTTTGCCGATACACCATATCTCTCTTAATATTTCTTAAAAACCAATGATAAAGCCATCATCTAGTTGGTTCATAGTAACTTCATTACCAATAACATAAAATATGTGCACCTTCCAGAACAGGAAAGAAAGTCATGAAGAAATAAAAATTTTATTCGGCCATAAAACTGAAAGGATGTAATTCACTTTATAGACACCAATCAAGCTTTATATTTTTATATAGCCAATATATATATATATATATATATATATATATATATATATATATATATATATATATATATATATATATAATTAAATCCGCACAAAACGGCAAAAATTCATCGAAACCGTTAAAAGTACAGAAGTTATAGTTTATTATTTTCAATAATGAAGAATTTTAATCAACTGAAAACAAAAATTAAATCCACGCCATTTAAATTTATCGAATTTATTTAGTGCCATATTTTAGTACCATGTAATAACTGAATAATACAACAAGAGGATTATTCGTGAGGGGCAAATAGTTTCACTTTATAACTAAATAAATAAATAATAAATTTTTATTGAGTAGATTTTTTTATTTCAGAAATAACAAATTTCGAATGTCTTCAACAGATTTCGAATGTCTTCCTTCCTTTCATTCCTTTTCTTTGTTTTTTAACTCTTTATTATATTATACATTGTCCGTACATCTTGATAGACTTTACAATATCTCAATTTTCTATCTAACTACTCCATTCTCAATGTTTTAATTTTAATATTTATTTTCATTTCTTATATAACTTTATATTTCTTTTTTATGTTTTACATTTTATTCTAAGATTCCCATTGTAACACTTTTGTCACCCCTTTTTGATTATGCCTACTTCATCATTCCACAATATGTAACAGTTTTTATTATTTATCTCTTAGTTCTTAGTCATTATTCTAACAATTTCATTTTACTTTATATTTGTCTATTTTATTTTTCTAATAATTTTTTTTATTTTATTTTTTTATTTTTTATTATCTTTTTAACCATCATTACTTATGTTTCTCATACCTTGTTATCTGGTTATTTTCTTAGCACTGATGAAGGCCTGAACTTCAGGTCGAAACGTCGGCATATGTAAAAATAAATATTATAATTTATTTTTGCCTTCCTTTTTGACTGAACACCCCAACTATTCTCCTCTTCATTATCCACGACAGTCAACCAATTACCAATTATGAGTCTTCAACAATAGTAGACTTAACTTTGAAGTCAGTTAGAGTAATATCTGCAACGTTGCAATAATTCGATATATAAAAAAGCCTATTGAATACGTTTAATTACTCAATATATATTTAGACATCACAACTTTTTTTTTTTTAAATCCCAGACATTAAGGTTCGTTGTCCACATTAGCAGCTTGAAGGCGTTGGCCCCAGACGGCTACTTAGTAAACAAAAAACCAGTTCTATTTTTGCTCTGTCATTGTTGCGCCTTGTCTTTACATCTTTGACTTGTACTTCAGTGCAAAAGTTTTATCAAGCTTACAAAATATCTTTAGTCCTTCTCGACTAATGTTTATATACCCGAGCATTTAAAGAGAATCTATATTACATTATTTGTCCTTCATAGCCTGTACAGTATTCAGATTGGGCTGTGGATACCAACCAAGTTAATAAATCCAGTAGGATCTTCATGGCTGAATCATTCAATAAAGTTAGAATCGACAAATATATATTCGAGAAGTCTGATGATCGTTCGAATTTAAAACAAGGTTGTTCTTTTTCACCTGTCCCGTTTAACCGCACTAGAACATGCTATTTATACGTACGGAGTAAGTATTAAATCTGGGTGTAATAATATCCTAGCTCCTCGATGAATATTTTGAAAGTAACTCAACAATTTTGGAAAAAGGGTATCAGAGGCATCCTGAGAGATGGAAGAAGGTTATAGATTAGCACGGTTCATACAGAACAGTAAAACAGCTTTAAACAACAAAGGAAGAAACTTAAGGGACACGAAATTGGAGAGGAAATTAATCCTAGGAAGCAGCCGGTAAAAAAAATTCTTGTTTGTTTATTGATATTCGACATTTGTAAAAAAATAATTAATAATAAATTAAAATTAATAACTTCAGGCATTACTCGATTGTTTAGACCCATACGGCGCGGGTTTGAATCTCGGATAGGGACGGTAACCTCTCCACTCAGAGATTCACAAAGAGGTGAGCGACCCCTGTATCTTGCACCATAGCTCCTGGTTCTCAAGGTTCTGGTAGGGCTGATAATGCCCTATCCCATAAAAAAATGAGTGGAAATAGTTGCAAAAGATTGCCAACTGCCCTTCGGGAAAGTGCCTGATGAAGAGGGAGTGAATTGTGATTGCGTCCGGTTAGTAAACCACGTGCTCCCTGGATGTCTTGAAGAAGAGGACCAAACGATCACTGCTGCCGCCTATAACAAGAACTTCAAGAAGAAAGCAAGAGGCGTAAGAAAAATAAAATAAAATAAATTTTATTGAAAAACTATTTAAGGAAGGAGATGGTCCGGGGTGGCGGTAATAAATAGAGACAAAACTATTTTATTAAAAGCAAAAGTTGCGACCAGACTTTGCAGGTCTTCTTCAGGAAGGTGTGATGATCTAGGAGTTTCACTTAGAACTCAAAAACTATTTAGTTCGTGCCTGCTACACTGAAATTTAAAGTTAGAGTTTACAACAGTATACTCCTTCCTATGGTTCTTCATGAATGATGAATCCTATGAAAACATGCCCGCGTATATTAAAGGGTGTGCAACGTCTTAAGGTTTTTGTAAAATAAATTGTTGCGTAGAATATTCCGACAAAGAAAGACGAGAAAAGGGAAGAATTTAGACGGTTATATAACGCCAAATTGAATGAACTGTACCTGGTAAATATTATTGGAATGAATACATTCCGGTGAATAAAATAGGTTTGATAATTTATCGGGCTTGGTAACGAAACGACAATATGTAGATATCATCCAACTATCGGGTTCAGTTGGCCTATTATTAAACACTTATGTTTTATTTATTTTTTAATTGAGCTGTTCATTTCAATTTATTCCACCAACTGTAAACTTATTACTATCACATATTTGAAATAAACATTTCTAACGAACAACTTGATTAAGAGAATAGCCAATTTATGAGTAAAAGATTTCGTTTATAAACTGATATAGTTTTTTAATATAGATATAAAAAATGTTGTTGAGCTATATATTTGGTGGTCTAAACTAGAAGTTTTGTAGAGAATAGTTCCGACGAATACAAATTGTTTGAGGATAATATAAAAGTCATGCGTTACATCCCAGATAAACACAGGTCGTTCTCACATATCAGTCTACATAGAATTCCAATGGCAAGGAATTATCTTCCACATGGGAGATATCCTTATTTCGCAATTATTTTCTCTCAATATGTTGAAATACTAATAACCAACCAGTCGCATATTACGTATTTCCTTTTAAATATTATTTAGAAATAAATATATAAACCAATAAATTAATAAACTAAAAATATGAGATAATAAGCATATTTGATCATTTATTAATAAAGGTGTTTTTCCACAAAAAAAAAAAAATTAAAATGGTTAGCTATTTTCCCTTGAAGTCAAAGTAATAGATTTAAAAAAAATATGTATTATTTTGAACTTTATAAAGACAATTTTCTTTTTATCTTCTTCTTTAAATCTTCTTTTTATATTTAAAATTCTTCTAAATTATTTTCATCATTATTTTTCAAGAGCTCCTTTGATCAAAACAAGACGAAATAATAAAGGAAAATAATTAAGAAAAACATTAAGCCAGCGGTTAAAGTCTTAGAAAGAAAAAAGGAGCCTTGTAAAAAGTTCCTTTTCCCTTAGCTGTAGTTTTTACAAACAGCCTTAGTTTTTGTAGGATTATCAGATGAAAGAGAATTGGAAAGGCTTAATGACATCGTTGCTAAAATTGCAGTGACCCCGATACGAAAAACGAAAAAAAAAAGAATCATTTACAAGTTATTTTAATAAAATTTTAAAACGACTCGATATTTTAATTAAACATATTACTTCGTTTTATATTTTATTTTTCAGTCTAAAGTCCCTTCTTCTAAGACTAAAATTAAAATTGAAATTTGATGATTAATTACATCATATTAAATCATTAATTACAACTATAAAGCTTTACTAACTCTATTGTATAACGAGATAACAACGATTTTTTTTGTTTTTTAAACATTATAGCCAAAATGGTTGAAAAGTTGGTATATTTATTCTCACTAAAAAATCTGTTTTTTTTTTTGTTTTTTTTTTTTTTTCTTATCCATTCGTTGGTCATTTGGCCATCCGACATCTTGCTGCCCAGTATAATTTAGATTTTCTGATATGTATATTTGAAAATTTTTTGTCGCTTATGTCCCTCAAGGCAGGACATGTGTCTAGATGGTCTGCATCCATTGTTCCTAGATGACATATATAAATCTATGTATATATATATTAAAATTTAAAATAAATTAAGATTTGACCGCGTCGATTGATTTCATATTTATTAATTGTATTTGGTGATTTGTATAAACATTTGATGTTCACTTAAAAGGTTCGTGATGACTTCGATTAGGCAGTTTTCAACACCTTTTAAATTGTTACAATATACGTAAAATAAACACTAAATTTCTTGATTTACAAGGGAATCACATAATTATCTATAAATCTATTTATTTTATGCTAAACATATATGTTCTCAATGGATAAAATCATGCTGAAATAGTTTAGATGAAAAATATTAAATTTTTTTTTTTTAATATTTAGTGTATAAAAATTACTTTTTCACCCAATTTATTTCTTGGTAGAAAATATAAATAAAAAGTGACAATTTTTGAGAATAAATTGAAAAAATATTTTATTGTATTTTCTCCATCATGGAGTATTTTCTCATCATTATTGTATTTTCTCATCATTTTATTGTATTTTCTCCATCATGGTCATTTTATTTAAACATTGTTTTCTTAATGAATAAAACTGATTGCTTAATTTCTCTCTAAAGTTTTATATAAAATAAGTAGTTTAAAGGAAGTGGGATGAATTTGGTCCAAACATACAGAGAAGTAGGACATCATTTTAATTAGTTTTAAATTTAGTTTTGTTATCTAAACAGAAAAATAGTTAGGATTTTTAAACTAAAATTATTCTGAAATACAAAAATATAAATTGAGGTGTACAATATCGTAGTTTAGTTAGTCACAGTTCTGTTAGATGACTGAAAACATCACTAGTTATCAGGAAGTTGTGGGTTATCATTAATCTTTTCGAGTACATACCTCTTTGGATTATTGTTGTAAGTCGATCAATCGTTATAATTAATAATTATAATTAACAGTTAGCAACAAGAGAGAAGGACCTTTTCATGGGACGAAGTACGAAAGGTCAAAGAAAGTTGATGATTAGGAAATAACAATTTAATATGGTTAACTTAGAAGAAAACAGCTGACTTTCTCTTTACCGTCAGACCAAGGACCTATTAGAAAAAGTGGAAAATTTATAATTCCGCCACGTCCGAGTGTCGAAATTGAATTCCTTCCTCGATAGCACATACGGCGATACATGCCTCGTAGGTATAAGCTCAATTCAATTCAAGATATAGATGTATGCTGTACACTGATACAAAGGTTAAAAGGACCATACATAGCTATACATATGAATAATGCGTCGAGGAAGCCAGTGCATCTAAGTCATTAAATGATTGTATAATCGGAATTTGTAGGCTTTTCCTAGTGCAAGTGATATGAAATGAGATGATTTGGTCCCAAGATATCGGTCGATTCCCGGGGTTTTTCCTTAAACAAGGCTACCAACATTGTGGAGGTTGGGTGTGCTCCAGAAACGTCGTCTGACCCCACGGTCGGTCCACGACTGATGAAACAGAATAAATAATAATCTGCCTCAGCCGAATTCGAACTCGGGCCCAAGAAATAGGGAGATAGACCTACCCCAATTATAATTAAATTTTACGTAACTTCAATATTAGCTAAAAGTTATCACAATTTCAAAATCAATTAATGCAAAAATAAAAAAACAAATGGGAAATATATGCGTCTCGTGGTTGATGAAACGCAAATATTTCAGGTTCATGATGAGAGAAAATCATTGGATTGACAAACGAAATGAGCAAATTTGTTAGAATGTTTTCTCACCAATATCCAAACCTTACCGAATAACTTCGTTCACACCAGTAGCGAGCGATAGGTGAAAAACGACACGGGAGGATCTACGGGGAGGGGCTTCGGGGCTGTAGCTCCCCCCAAAATGGTAAAATATAACCATGTTTTATGGAAAAAAATATTAAAAATTTTCTCATAAAGCATTATTGTTCGTGTGATTATATTTAAAAGGACTTTAGGAATCACTTAAACACCATTTCATATAGGTTGTTAGTTTTTTTTTCCAAAGTAATTATCGTTATTTTTATAAAAAAAAAAAAAAAAAGGCTTTCGGGCTGAATATCCCCCAAAATGAAATCCTGGATCCGCTAGTGACAAACGATATGCCAATAGTGCTATGATTAATTCGGAAGTATTACTTCCTACTTTGTTTTAATCCTTTCAGTTGATATTGAATGTCGAAAATAATGTTGTTTGATATTAGATCATTAAACATTTGACTGCCTCAAATACCAACTTGGCTTCAATTTTGTTGTCCTTTTACCATGATGTCACTCCAATGCCATTTAACAGATCAATATATTTATAGACAACGGATAGATAATAATTTAATATTACAATAATTTACTCTTACATCACATTCCACTGTGTTATTGTTAATAGTTCGTTTACAACGTTTTCTTAGTATCGTGCCCTCTGGTAATAATGATACCTCAAACGACACTGTTGACAAGAAAACGTACATATTCAACCACTATCTCTAGAAAGATAAAACGGTATCGTTGCGAAGTGCCTAATCAGCAATGTTGTTATCTCGCGGTTTGTTCTGACATCGCTAACTAATCAATAGGTGAATTGCAAACAATCCAGCAACTATCTCAAGGGATCGATGAACCTTCTCAAGAGTTTCGATTCCTGTAGTAAGAAATCTACAACATTAAGTACAAATTCATAAAATCAATGGTGGAAATGAGTGGCATATTAAAAAAAAAGAAAAGGATTTTCTGTAGGCATTAATAACATTACTATAATATGACTATGATATATAACATTGCTATAATAACATTGTTATATTGCTATAAGTAATATAACATTAACAAGTTTATAAGTAATGATCCATTGTAGATTTATTTATTTTTTTAATTTTAAAAGTTCATTGCTTTTTCCTTTTTTTTTTTTTTTAATCTTATTATCTGTGTCTATAATTATCATAATTTATTTATTTTATTCTACTACTTCTTTTATTTTATTCTATTAATTCTTTTATTTTTTTTTATTTAGTTGATCGGGCGCTGATGATCTGGATGTTTTGCGCCTAGACATCGAAACAAACAAACAAACATTGCTATAATTATTAAATACTTACTTTAACAGTATTACTTGTTGTGCTTAACGTGTTTTGGTATATTGGATTTACATATGAATAAAGTTAAATTGATTTAGAACATTGGTCTCACCAACCAATTCAACTTGCCCAATTTCACTTTTGTGCAAAGCTTAAAATTATTAACTTTTCTAAGGTAGAAACCACGAAGGTGAAAAGTGAGCCTGGGTAGTTTATTTGTGCCACTAAAATAAATGCGAATGTGATTTTTTTTTTATATTGGAATTTTTTAAGAAACATAAAATATCATTTCCTCAAAGATAGGAATTGGAACTCGACAATGTTCTTAAAATATTGGTCCATATATACCAATAAGCAAAGGCCCTTTTTATTATTATTGTAATTTTTTTTTTTGCAGCAATATGATGTTTTTGAAAATACACAGTGCCGGCCTTTGGGGGCGCCGGTCTTTCTTTAGGGGGGCTCGCCACTTGTAAGAAATAAAAACAAATATAAAACGTATTAAAATAATTAATTTTATAATAACCAATAAAGCAACTATATTAGAGTAATGTTGAATTAAATTAAATTCAAATATTACATAATATCAAACAGCTTAAGAAATAAAATTAATATGTTTAGAGGGAGGGGGGATGACGTCATTGCCCGGGGAGCGTCGAATGTCTAAGGTCGGCACTGAAAATACATAAAGTACGCGATTAAACACGCATAAAAATAATTTCAGCGTACATCCTTGGCATATCTTTTTAATCATACAGAACCCCTCCATTTTTTATTATAAAACTCCAATGGACTATTTTTTATAGCTTGAGTAAAAGATATAAAGGGAAAAATACATTCAATATACAAATTATTTTTTCTAGTCTGTTTTAAAATATTGGATTTCTTAAAAGGAAACTTGATTCAATCATTTCATCAATATGGTAGAATAAGGAAATCTCTTTCATTCGGTATTCACGGTAACAGTCCTATTTAAATATCTACTTTTGTGTTTTTTAGATATTATTTATTTATTTTTTTTTTTATTTCAATGGAATTTACAACTGTATTACATAGAGAATACAATAAGTAAATGAGAAATTTGTAACATGGCATGTACAACATGAAGAGAAACTACCCATTGGTAGAACTCAATAGATATTATTTAATGGAATGATGAATATACCGTGTCAATTATCAGCACAACACAGTTGAGAAGAGACAAATTTTTATTTTAGTTTTCTCTATGAAATTTATTATTTTTGTATTTAGGGTTATTTCAAAAATAAAATATAAAAATAATAACTCGCTATTGTTTTAGTTGATATTGATATAGAAAACTACCATGAAGAGGAACAAAATATTTTTCTACGATATACTTCCGTAATTTTCATGAGATCATAACACGCTATATAAAAACAATGTAAGGATTGTTTATACAGTATTCTATTATATTTTACCCTCGTCTTAAAAACAATGTTTTGAACGACCGAAAGGAAAGGTTTTGAAATGTGAAAGAAAACAAGAAATAATAATATTTAACTCTACTCATCTCCTAATGGACTACGTAACCTAATGTTTTATGCATTGAACGTGAGATATGGTATTCCATTAATAATAAATTATATGGGAGAATTATAAACCAACGAAATAGTAATCCACACAAAGTTGAAAATCAGTTTTCAAAATAAAATAAATGTACTATTACAATATTTTATCAAACAATTAGTGTTTGATTAAATCCTTATCTAGATTCATAGATTTAAAAAAAAATCTTACAATAATTTAAAGATTATAGTTAAACTTTTTAATATAATTCGTAGAAGTTCATCTCGTCATGATAATCATATGTGGGAAAATGGCGTTTATTTCGATATTCGGCGCCTAATATAACGTAAAATTATTAATAAGTCGGTTCCCGCTATTGTTTATGTTTGCTTAGTAGAAAGTTTATAGATAGAATGTCTCAATGTACGCTTGGACATACTCGGCTATTTTCGGGCTTCCATGTTCAGTATGGTCGATGTGACTTGGTACACTTTACCGCTCAAAGATTTATAATATATGTTTTATATATGTAGTCTATATAATTATTTTTTCTTATATATTTATATAGTATAGGTTTTTTTTACATTTGGTTATTTCAATAGAAGAATCTGTGGCTCGGTGTGCGAACAGGGACAATGGAGAACTCGCACTAATAAAGAACTGTATGAAATGTATGCGAGGTCGGATTTGGTCTCAATTGTGAGGGGAAACCAAATCAGATGGTTGGGCCATGTGGCGCGTTTGCCCCGAGACGGGATTTTCAAACGCTTGCTAGAGGATCGGCCCGCTGGAAAACGTGGAAGAGGAGGACCACTCCTGAGATGGCTGGACCAGGCAGAGGACAGCCTGAAAAGGATGGGGATTCGAAGATGGAGAATGCTCGCTCGGGATAGAGGGGAGTGGCGAAAAATAATAAGAGAGGTCCAGATTCTTACAGAATCGTAACGCCAAGAATAAATAAATAAATAAATATTTCAATAGATAAATTGTATTATAGCATATCAATACCTGGCAAATGTAGGTACACTTATTTAGCCTAATTTGTTAATTGGTATTCATTGGAAATCTAAACTGGGTCAAATCCACAATCTTGATCTTGGGTTACATTTATTGTTTTATTTATCCATACCAACATTATTTACGTTTAGCTATTTCAATAGTTGAAGTGTTGTATAACATTGCATCTATAACTACAGGCAAAGTCGGATGCTATTTAGCTAATCAGATGAACTTGGTGAATTAAACTGCCAATTCAAAATGTTCGACGCTGCCTGCTACCAAAAACCATATCTTCACCCTGAAGAAGACCTCGGTCGTGTCCATGATGAAGACTGAACAACTAGGACAAGAACGCTGATTGCAAAGACTGATATAAGGCATAAAGAATATACGCATCCTGGTCCTTTGAGATGTCACTGATAAGACAGTTTTCTTGCTACTTCTTGCAAAATGAATGCTGATGTAATAAAAAACGGTAAATGTCAGATAATTTGATTTTATCGTCTTCTCATTGATTAATTGGCAGATTTGTTGTTAATCATTATATATAGAGGTAGTATGGCTAATGAGACTCCATGAACATAATATATATCGAACACCTCAAATTAGATATACTAGGTCAACCTTACGATATAGGTTTAGAGTTTTTTTTTTAGTGTTGAAATTTGTATTTCAATTCACTAATGTTATCATTACATCATATTTTAATTAATGATGGGATTTTCAACATTTGGGCTTGAATATAACTGAACTTTCAAAATTTCATAAAAAAAAACGGAACTTTTTTTAATACTTTGTTTGAGTATTAAAAAATGCAGATTGTAAAGACTATTTGTAAATATTAACTAGTCACTACTCAGTTTATTAATGAAACTAGTGTGAAAAATTGTAACATAAATCTGGGATAAAATAGGAAAAACTTTTCAAATTACAAAATATTCACAATGAAAAGTTAAAAGTAGAGAATAAAATAATTTTTTAGTTTTAAAAGAATTGGTTATATTCATAAATTTTCTTAAACGAAACGACGATGGAATATTAACGATTTTAAAATTTTATTAATTCTGATGTATACTTTTAATTATTTTTACGTCTATAAATGGAATTAAAAAGAAAGAAATCACTATTACTTACTGTCAAAGAGTTTCAGAAATTAATATAGAACTGTTTTATGCAGTTAATACAAAACTGTTCATACGGTTAATACAGAACTGTATTAGATATTAATATTTTCAGAGAATATAAATTTAAAATTAAAAAAGCAAAAGATAATAGCTGATCTAAACCAAAAAGGAGACGAAATTCATACATGCATGAAATAATCAATTGAGAAATTATAATAATTTAAAAGCTTTTTTTTTAATGAACAGTATTATTTTTAATTAAAAAGTTTATTTTAATTAAACGAATTTTGTATTCTAAACCGTAAAAAAATCTCGAAAACGTGATTAGTTTGGAAGTTTGCGATATAAAATATCTACCGATTATGAAAAAAGTCCGATACAAAAGTGTCTCCATTGGGATCCCTTAAAAAATTTTTAGTCTAACGTCCTTTTTAGGGTTCCTGAGTTGAGACTTATATAAAAAAGTAGATATTAAAAAAATATATATTCAAATAATAAAATAATTGCGTAAAGTTGACCGCTATATAACTCTAGGCTTGCCCTCAAACCAGGAAAAGTAATCATTAGGTTTCCCTTAGAGGTCGTGTGTTAGCGTCAGACCATGAATTTCTCTCACACGTTCTTTTCTCGATCTCTCGTGTATTCTTTGGATCATGAAGAATTTTTCAGAAATTTCGCCCAAAAAAAAAAAATCCTTCCGAAATACGTGAGAGATAAAAACTGCTCGCTGATTATAAGAGATCGGTGGGTTGGATTTACTCGCAAGATCAAAGACTGTAACTCCTGGCCAATTACCTAAGATACCTTTCTCCTGAGTTATATCTCCAAGCGACAACGGGCCCAACTATATAGCCCCTCTCAAACGGCAAACGCAAACTTATTAGCCGCTCCGACCGAGAGAAATTCTCATGCGGGAAAGTGTCTCATTGAATACCAAACCCTAATGAGTTTGGAATTTCATGAGCGCATATTTAAACGTTTGTGTACAAAGAATAAAGAGAAACGGAATCATTTATATTATTCAAAAAAAAAAATTAAATATATATATATATATATATATATATATATATATATATATATATATATATATAATATTTTTTCATATGCGTTTTTGGGGGGAAAAACTAAGATTGAAATACATATTTCATTTTTAGTAATAAATTCGGCTTATAAGAACCTAATAGAGGGAATTTTATATTTTATTACGATTACTGAATTTGAGAAAATTTGAAGGAGAAAATTGTTTACTACTATTTGAAAGATTCATTGCTTTGGCTTCGTTTTGGAATCTTTGAATAATAATCTAACAATAGTATTTTTTTTTTAGCTTTAATTCAATTCTCATTGATATATTTTATTATCATTATCATTGCAATTTATAGTGCAGTTCTAAGTGAAACTCCTAGCTGAGCACACCTCCCTGAAGAAGACCTGCAAAGTCGGGTCGAAACGTTGGCTTCTAATAAAATAGTTTTGCCAATATTTAGCCTATTTATGACCGCCACCCAGGACCATATCCTTACTTTATAATGCAACGATCAACTATTAAATATTCAGTAAATATTATTTCTCAAATTTTCTTTTTATTTACGTAAATTCTTCATCAAATCCAATGACTGCGATCATCATTTTGAAGTTTATTTTTTCCAGAGCAATTGTGATGGTTGACTATAGTAGATAATTGAAGAGAAGTTGGTTGGGGTGTTCAGTCAAAAATAAATAAATTATATATAGTTTTAATTTTTTTTTTTACAGAACATCCCAACCAACTTCTCTTAAGCTGTAATTATAATATGAAAATTAACAAGAATTACCACAGAGTAATATACTACAGAGTTTTTTAATTAACTCTTGTTTTCTAGAATATTTGAAAAATTGCAATAAATGCCAAAATGTTATAATATGGAGGAAATAATATTTGTTGCTCCAAAAGTTTTTTTATTAATGAAATAAGATCTGTGGAATAAATAAGGTATTTTTTTAAAAACGTGAATCTTATATTTGATTAAATATAATAATTATATTGAGATCCCACATAATAAAAAAGATTAACCAAAATACGGTAGTTTATCATAAGTACCTTTTCCTTCAGACGCTAAACAAAAGCAGATCCCTCGAAAAAGTCAAAAAAAAGTTATGAAGTACGAAACTTTATTTTCTTACTATTCAAAAAGTATACAATACGTTAATAATAATATGAAAATATTGAGAATATAAATTATGGAATTTCCTGCAAAACGAAAAATAATTCCGTCAAAATCGGACCATTGTAACCATATATGCAGGCAGTTGTAATTTGTACACATTTTTTGGACTATTATTTTTAATGTGTCATTGTAATCGCCCAAGGAGGAAGGAAATGAATTACTTCTTCATATAATACATTGAATATATTCATTCCTATATTATATTGCCTTTTGTTCAGTGTTTAATATCCTATACTAATTATTCATATTTGAACTTTTATATTAGGCCAACTATTATATTATTTACTATACAAAATAAAATAATAAAAAATGACATTAGTAAAGTTAAGGAAAAATATTAAAACAACACCGGCACATTATAATTAAGTGGATTCAATAATCTAAATGCATTATTAACAAAAAAAAAAAGAAGTAAAATAAATAATAATCTTCATTTAATTATCAACTATGGAAAACATCTACACTTTGAATTGAGGAAGTTATCAACACAATTGATAATGTGAGTAACGAATGTTCAAATTCTCCCATATTGGCAATCCTGAGGGAGGCCTCGACAGCATTGGAGGTAAACAGGAAGGTCCTGATGGGATTTTGATAAGATTTGAACGATTCGTTCTCGAAGGATATTAGGCTGTTTCCTCGGTGCCCCCCGGGGAGGATAGGGAAGAAACATGGCCCTTGTCAGCTTGACATATTGAGACCCACCACTCCTGATTTAAAAGGTGTGAAAAGGCCGTTTGTTATTGAATTACAGCTCACTCCCTTCTTAACAAAAAAAAAAAAATAAATAAATAATAAAAAAGAAAATATATATATATATATATATATATATATATATATATATATATATATATATATATGCAAAATTTTAATCTTATACCAATCAGTTAATTGTTTTATTGCACTAATCGGAATATATAATTGGAGTAAAAGAGAAAATGAACGAGAAAAGCATTAAAATAAAATTTAAAAAAGTCTTTCTGTCATTATATAGAGAAGTATTAAAAAATTACAATATGTTTGATTGGTTTGGGAAATATATAAAAAAAAAAAAATAAATAATTTTTGCATAACTTTTAATAAATAAACCCTCCAACAAAAGTTTAATTTTAATAAACGGATTTATTTGTAATGTTAAGAGGAGATCATTATTCGAAGTTAAAAATATTCCATTTATTTTTGTTAGCTTTTTTAATTAAAAATATTTTTTTTTTTTTTTTTTTTGGCATTTTAAGGATTGGGGATAGCTAAAGGTTAAAATAAATTAAAAATAGACATTATACGAAGTTACTATGCGTGTCAACAATATAATGTTATCAGGATAAGGTAAAAATATCTTTTGTTGAAATTCACTACTGTATTAATAAAAAATACAAGAAATAAATGTGAAATTGGTAACATGACATGTAAATCATGAACAGAAACTACCCATTGGGAGAACTTAAAAACAAAAAAATAGATTTTTTTTCTTATCTAGTGCTTTTTGAACATAGTGTTTTACATTTTTCTAAAAATAGTTAATAATATCATTATCACAGTAAACGTGTATTTGAATGATATTTCTATTAATTTTTCAATACCTTCCTTGGTCATTTGGTTTAACTCAATTTTATTTTGATACTGTAGTATTGTTAATAAGGTTGATCATTTATTATTTTACTGATTTGGTTGTAACCTCGTTCTAAAACGGGCTTAAGACTATAAAAATGAATAATAATTTTAACTACTTTTTTATCTGAAATTAATTAGGGCATTCAACAACATAGACTTGACAACGGCCTGCGAAAGTGACAATCATATTGAGGCCAAGGGACCAACTTAGCCGATTCCCGTTATGGCCGTTTTAATATGGCTTCACCGCGCGGGGAAATCGCTTATCAATTTGCAACTACAGAAAGTAGGCAGGCTAATGGATCATTTCCTAAGACATGTGCATTCTGCGGTTAGTTCTTCGGCGCCGAGGTGATTTCTTCACCATCGATTGTCAACCGAGGATGGGCGATGAGAGGAAACAATTGGGAGTGCGGTTACCTAATCCAAGAGGTGGTCTGTAGTGAAGGTGAGAGGAGGAAAAGTTTTGGAAAAAGAAGAAAACTGATTGCTGACATCATGGTTTGAATTCTGTATCTAATTTGACGGATAGGGAACCCAGTTAACGCTTGTCAGATAATTGATCGAAGATAAATAAGGGGGGACGATAAATTGGTTCACGACGTACTAATTTTAAAAGAACTTATGATATTATTAAATACGATTCTATTTATATTCCCAATAACCTACTCATTAAGCTTCATTATAAACTAAAAACTTTAGTATTGTTTTGGAAATTCAGGAACAACGAAAGAATGAATTTATTTAAGATCACTTCGCTGGACTCAGAAAACTTTAAATTATGTAAATCAAGGTATAAAAAAAAATTACAAAAATTGAATGATGTTACTGAAATTTATTTTATCGTGGTGCTTTTTTGCTGTGGGTATAATTTAGGTGATGGGAAACTACTTAGTTTTATTTTAAATTAATATAATCTACCTTCTTGCGTTTAATTTTCCAATACCACTGATTGTACCACTGAATTTAATAAGGAATCTCAAGATTCTAATATCAGAAAAAAATAAGGTAAACTTGTACATAGTATTGAGTTTATTTATTTTTTATTGAAATTAAAGTAGTTAAACTATAGATGGTTTTACTTATATACTCGATAATATTAAAAAAATATGTTAACCGAAATTTTCTGTTAATAAATATTAGATGGTTACAAAATATTAACATCAACTAACAGTTTCATATTTAAATTTATACATTTCATATTCAGTGACGCAGTTTCATATTTGAAGGTAGCTTTATATTTCTGTACTTTGGCATCATTTGACGTTTCGAAAACATCCAAGATGATTTATCTTAATAGAAATAATAATAATAGTATATTAAAAATTTTAAATTACTAATCACTAAAAGTATGTTTTGAAATATCGAAAATGAACCTTCCATTAATGAAGTATTCAGTTACTATTATTTTATTTCAGGTCTGAATTTCTTAAATGTGTCATAATTGCTGATTCGATGACTCATGAATACAAAAGCATTAATAAAATCTACGGAAGGATACACGTTTGGAACTGCTACCGGTCAAGAACGGTAGATCTTGTAGCTTGTAATAAAGAGATCAAGAGCATTTTACAGTGCCACGCGTAGCCAGGAAGTTGAGAGAATGTAACATGAACTGCCTACTGAAGCGGTGTTACGTTGCCGACTGAGACGACCCAGTAACTGAGACAGTTGGGACTGAGATCTGAAAGGATTGTGAGTGTGGTGAAAGTGGCTGCCCTCCGCATCAGTCCTCATCCTCCGTGAAGTTCCTTGTTTTGAGGTTACGTCAATTAGCAGTTTGCGAGCTGGTGTTTGCAACAAGTATCGGCAAGTTACCTTTCGATCCGAACAAAACTAAATAGTTTGCCTTTTTTATCGTTTTCTATGTAACCGACTTCGAAACCGAAGATATCCGGGCCCACAAGTGATGAGCAAATTTAACCCTATATCATACTACGTAGGTATATCTTGGCTTTGTATTTTAGAAAATATATATAACAAAATATGATGCAAATAATGATTTATTAGATATTAGACCAAGAATATGTACAGCTACTTTAACTGAAGAACCTCAATAATAGCTATATTAATTATATAAAACATCGTCTGTATGATAAATATAAAATGTATATTCATATGTATTGCCTATCCAAGTATATAAAATATGCAAGGAATAAATACACCCATAAAAATAAAAAATATACCGAAGATGCGAAAAATTCAGGGGATGGATGAATTAACCAGTAACGGGGTTTGGAAAGGAAGGGTGGATACCTTGGCGACCAAAGGCGCAAAGCACCTTAAAGCTCCTTCGTTTTTTCCTTGTCATTGCAATAGCATATGTTGCATATGTTACATAAATAGTAAAATAAAAATTCAATAACATTAGAAATGAAAACATGTTCGTATGTCGAGTTCTCAAAGATCAATTATCAAATGCATCTAAAAAAACAACAACAAAAAAACGAAAAATCAAAGGAATAAATATTTCTCTCGAACTTTAAAAAACATATTTTTAAAATGTTTACTAGTAATAATCTAATATTGTTTCAGAAGTCGGCATTTCCTTTCGAATTAAGTCAAGAAAATGAGATAACTTAAAAAACAAAGTAAAATTTTCTTCAAATAATATTAACTTCGATTAAAACATATATATATATATATATATATATATATATAGTCTTGAAATAATAATAACAATAACATAATTAGTGAAGGAAAAAAAATGAGTTGATTAAGCGTGATCTCGGCCAAATCACCTCTTTGAACAACTTTCAATCAAAGAAACAGTAGTTCCTTACACTGTTGTAGAGTTTCTTAAACAAAACTTGATGAATACATGGGGTTTCAATGACATATTAAAATTTCTCATCAGTTAAAACGTATAATTAAAATTCGTTGCGAAAAATCAGCAATCATTGCAGAAAATGTAATAAATAAAAACTATCAACAAAACCTTAATACAAAAACTCTAAACTTGTGTTATTTTTCTTTGGTAACTATTTCAACCAATAAAAATTTTTAAACGAATTGCATTTAAAATCTAACAGCATATTAATTTTATTTTAAAATAAAAATGACAAAGTTGAAATACCTACCTATTAAGAATGTTTTGCAAATGGTTTCCTTAAGCAGACAAATAACAATTATACAATTTACTATAAGTTAATTCAGATAATCAATAATGTCTAGATGAAATATGTTTTGATTTTTTATTTTATTTAATAAATTGGAAAAATACACTTGTTTTTACGTATTGGCTATAAATGAGAATGAGAAGAGAACCCTCATAACTTTGTATAAATCATTCTTTCTTTTTATTTTTTTTGTCTGATGGTTTTGAGTTTAAATTCTTTCTCAGGCTTCTCAATTTAAAGCCCCTTGCCGTTTTATATGCAAATCTCCCGTTCGGAGATCTCTCTTGTGTATTTAAAAAAACAAAAACAAATTCAATTAAAAAAAGCCTATTGAATAATTTAGAATTAGTTCGATTTTCAATAAATTTCAGTAAGTAAATTTGAATAAGAAAATATTAAACTGAAAATAAAGTCAGAAGTAATACTCTAAATTAAAAAAGATATATATATATATATATATATATATATATATATATATATATATATATATATATATATATATATATATATATATATATATGTGTGTGTGTAAATATTGCACATATTTTTGAATGTGTTTAAAAAGATTTATTTTTCTTATGTATTCACTTTTATTTTTTTCATTTATAGTTATTTCTCTATTTTTATATACATTGTATGAATTAAAAATACTTATAACCTTAAAACTTATTGCCGTCCAAGTGGCATATTATATTTTAATCAAATACATAAAACTTTTTGTAAAAAATGACATCAACTTCAAATGACCTCTTAAAATTAATTGTTTAATAAACCGTATACTTTTTTCAATGATTTGGAAAAGCTATTGAGTAATAATTTTGGGTAAGACGGCTTTTTTAAAATGTATCTTATTTTAAAAAAAACATTAATTAATCTGAAAGAAAAAGAGAGAAACTATGTAAAAATGTTCGAGAGTTATTGAAGACTTGTAAAAAAACAAACAAATCGGTAGTTACATAAACAATATTGGTTTTGGGGATTGCTTTTTTTCTTGACACGTGCTTCCATTAAGTGACTCTTTGTAATATGCGTTATAATTTAAAAAGCAAACAAATTGTGATTGTTTAAGTATTGAGCCCAAATCACTCACAGAAAAAATGATGGTCAATTATTAACTATTTATAATATTATTAAATCGTTGTATTTACAGCGCCGGTTTTGACATAGACAGGAGTATACACCCTAGTACGTGCTTCCTCTCAATATATTTTATTGCCTTTAACACTTATAAAAAAAATCCTGAGTTAATGTTATAAGTCTATGTAAGATAATGTTATAGTCTAAGTAGAACATAAATAGGTGTATTAGGTTTACAAGAACAATTCCTTACAAAAACGGTTCCCTGAAATCATACATGAACTCGTAAAAATGTGACTCCAAAAATAATTGGTGCCTGTAATAACATGAGCATTCTTACACACTCCTATAAATATTATAAAATTAGCTGCCATAATCTTCCAAATTAATTAAAAAGTACGGTAATGGTTGGTGATAAAATTAACTATTCATAGATCCTTAATTAACATGGACAAACAAATACATAAACGTATAAATAATATATAGAATTATGCATATAAATAGAATATGCTTTATTAACATGTGCGAATCTAATCCGTGATACTGACACCTTTTTATCAGATTATTAACATCGTAAATAGCTACTTCATATCGTAACCTACAAATATTTTATTTACGAAAATTCTCGGAATTGGAGAGTTTTCAATCTGGAGATCTGCAAACTTTGTCTATTTAATTAGTTACTAAAAACTCGCAAATAACCATTTGCTTCTCACTTGAATCGTATAATTTGATCACAGAATCGATATAAAAAAAAGGTGGCATACAAAAATATTGGACCGTTTGGCCTATATAATCTTGTTATTTTGGCAATTCGGGGGCCTAGGTCATGCCAAACGGCTCAATATTTTTTACCGAGTTTGTGCTCAAGTTATCTTACGATTTCAAGCAAATGGGTATGAAGAGTTTTTAGTAACTAATTAAATAGACAAAGTTCCCCAACCTCCAGATTGAAAACGTCTCCAATTTCGAGAATTTTCGTAAATAAAATATTTGTTGCTTACGATGAGATGAAGCTATTTACGAAAAGTTACGAACCGGGTGTTAATAATTTGATACAAATGAGTCTGTACCACGGACTAACCCTTTTCCTCAGAGCTTATTAGTAAAGTCAAGATAAGTGAGACATATAATTCGGTGAGGACTCATCAACCATTAGGACAGCGAAAATATAGACATTGTAAAACGTTGCGGATGCAGGAGGTATTGGAGAAATGTCGAGAGCCGCAGGTCGTATATCACGTAGGCCTTAATGTTGCTGACACCTCGCCACAGCGAAAACTATGAAACATGGGACTGCATACTAAATAATACAACATGGAAGGGGAGGGGAATGAAGCCAGGCTCTAATTTAAACACGACATTACATGGACGCCAAGCGGAAGATCAGCATCAAGGGGTTTTATAATATTAAAAGAGGTTTTCCTAAGGTCGGGCGACAACGCTAATCTTATTACTTTATATTGAGGTAAGCTCTGGATTATTTAAATACTGCAGCAACAATAAATATTTATTTTGATAAAAATATAAAGAGCGTTCCTAGCATTAATACCAAACACAAACAGTGAACATCCGAAAACTGGCGCATATAAGCCAAACGGACTTCTATTTTTGTAGTCCACTTTTTTTCTCGATTTGTTAATTAAATCATCTTACAACCCAAGTGGAAAGCAAATAGGTTTTCAATACTTAATTAAATAGACAAAGTTTGACGATCTCCAGATGCTATCTTCAAAATAGTTTTTATTTACGAAAACTCATGGAATTGGGACGTTTTCAAATAGTTCAGGGGGCTGGGTGGCCGAACGGGCTAACGTGTGTGCACACCAACGCGTGTTGCCTGGCAACCAGATAATCAAAAGTTGGAGATAATAAAATAACGAGTTCTCGCCCCGGTGCCTTCGAGGTCTTTTAAATTCCTCGCCCTCATCCCCTGGCCCGAGAAACACCCGTATAGCCTAAAGAAGGTGCGGTAGGAGGGAACAAAAAAAAAATTAAATAGTTTTATGTTAGGATGAAATGAAGCTATTCACGAAGTTTCAGGTGGATGTTAATAATTTGATAAAAAGGGGTGTGTACCACGGATTGTTCTTTCAGGACACTCAAATCTTCCTCACATACTTATTTGTTGATTTTTTTAAAAATATATCAAAAGGATATATTTAATAACAAGTATAGCTTCCAATAAAATATCATTCTGGCTTGGGATAGGACTGTTCAGCAATGATCTTAATAGTAATCAAAGTCGGACTCATAAATAATTATTTAATTAATAATCATTAGTTTAAAGATTCTTAGATTTAAAAATACTACGGTAAGAAGCTTAATATATATTAGATTATATGGATGAGATAAGTTGTATCAACGAACGAGAATTTTGAGTAACATTAATGAATAACTATCAATGATGTAATATATTATTTGAAATACTGGAATCGGATCGAATGCGACATATTAAATTGATTCTTGATAAGTAAAGTTTTCATAAATTATTGCAAAGTAGCTTGGTAAGATACATTTGTAAACCAACTAAATAAAATAAAAGAAAAATAAGGCGCAAACGTAATAAATGAAAGAGCTGTAGAGTTAAATGGAATTAGGTAGACAAGAGGTATTTACCGACAACGTAGAATTAGGAAGTGAGGGATCTTCATTGTGCCAAGAGCGTCCCCAAGGTATTTTTGCAGGAATTGAGGATAGGCAATTGATTTAACTCGAAGAAAACAAGATATCTCCTCCGGCGCCCTCTTGTCTAGCCTAGTAAACAACTCTATTTCTACAAGGGGTCTCTCTTTTATATAGGATCCTTAATTCTTTTACTTGCGGGAATTAAAGACGTATTTGAATTATAAACATTGATTACTTTTAGATTTTTATCTGTTGCGTTATTTTGTTTATTTATATTTTATTTAGTTTTAAAATGTTCTCTAGTGTTGTAAAAACGCAACACCAGAACGAGTCTTGGTGTTGCGCACTCAGTCTTAGTCTTGCGCAAGAGTCTCACAACAGTCTTGCAGTTATCTATTAGATACTATATAGATATTACTGTAATTTTTCAGATAGGGGAAATCTATCTAAGCTCGAATGAAAAATTGGAAGAGTTAAATGCAAAAGTACATTGACAGTACCAATTATTTACATATAGTAACTAAAATTGTCAAGCATTAGCAACTATTTTGCCTCAATTTGTATTCACAAATTCGATTTTTTTTTACCAGTCTTGGTCTTGGTCTTGCAACAGTTAGACGGTGTTGGTCTTGGTCTTGCAACAGTTAGACGGTGTTGGTCTTGGTCTTGCAACAGTTAGATGGGCTTGCTAAGTGCAAGAGCAAAACCGATTTTGTCAACACTAATGTTCTCCAATACTTGATCATAATTTGATGTTTCAGGCTGTCTTTGGAGTTGTTGAACTAACGTGTTTGGCTTTTCCATTATAAATTCAAAGTTTGTATTTTACCTAAAAGCGTCATCATGAGTTGATGAAAGTGCACGTACATCGATCCACTATCCCGGTATTCAGCAGACTGCCGAGCACTTTGTCGTTGGTGGCATCATCCATGAGGAACTGAGGACCTAAATTCCCAAGACCTTTCTTTATATGGCCAAATATTCTTCGAAGGATTTTTCTTTTAAAGATAAAGGTTTTGTTCGTCATATTTGGCTAAGGACCATAGGTAAGAACTGGACGGATAAGTGTTTTATAGAGTTGGAGCTTCGTACGTCTTCTAACGTAAATATTGAATATCTCATGTGTTTAAGTTGGCCAAAATTGCATCGGTTGGCAGCTGCTATTCTCAGCTTTATTTCAAGTGGCGTCTCATGTTTCGTCGTAATTTGAGATCCCAGCTAAGAGAACTATTGGCCACGTGCACACGTGTAAAGGCCGAGAGATATTCTTTGGTTATGGGCGTTTTCTCCTCCTGTATACTTTGTTTTAGTCTAAAATGTGGAGCTCCATCTTATGAATGTATACATGAATACATAAACTCTGCAATTCCAGAAAGACAGCAAAGAAAATAAAAAAAGACACATTTTTCTTATAAAAGAATAATGAGAGCATCCCATGGGGACCGATGGATAGATGGAGGACAGAACTAGACTAAGAATAATGTGATTGATTTATGGATTCTTTTATTTACACAGTGTGTTGTTATCTAAGTATGCGTAATAACACATATCATTATAAAAAAACATATGGCCTAAACAGCAGAATATAATGGAAAATAAAATAGAATCAATGACATAGAATACATGGTACTTAGAGAATAGACTATATTTAGGTATGCAGGCTCGTATAACATACGAATTAGATGGTTTGCATAGTCTGGAAATAAAACCGCCATTGCACATTTTAGGTAAGTGGAATAAAGAAAAATCAGATTCGTGGTCAGAATTTACAACTTTAAAAGACAATATAAAAGAAGAAATACCTCAAATACTTGTTTTTTTTATAAGATAATAACGATAAGAAAAATAGTTTAATTTTGTATTTTGTATTAATATTTTAATTAATATTGTATTAAATGATTCACTTTTCCAAAAATGGTTTCACTAATTTCCTATTTACTGGTTACATAAGATGTCGAATTCAAGCAGAAAAATATTTCATAAATTCAGCAAACATATTAGCAAGCAGATAACAATTATTCAAGATAATGTTTATAAATAAACATTACTCAATTTATAATTAAAAGTGGATTGAGTATATATGTATATGAAACAGCTAAAACATTATCCTGCCAACGGTTCTTAAGAGACTTGAGTCGTGGAATGTAACTTACTTTGAGAGAAGTAATGTAAAACGGCTCGAGGATTTCGAGATTAGCGTTGCTTAAAGTATTCAGCCTGGAGTAAATGAAGCTGCTGGAAAATAAATGAGGTATGTTGAGCTGCTTTCAGTCTTTCTAGAAGGTCTAATGTGAAAATAGAGTAAAGTCATTTATTTTAAAGAACCTTTACTTCCGACGTTCTACAATAGCATAGTTAATATGATTGGGTAAAGTCCTAAATTAAGTACTGAGCTGATCGTTGATATTGGAAATCCAAAATACCGTTCATAAATTCATCGATGGAAACCATCAATGGAATTCAGCGTGTTTCTTTATTGTAGCTGTTGGGGGTCGATGGATCACCTGGATGTAACCTCAGTGGTGTTGTTGTTTTGGGTTTAGGGGCAAAAATTTAGGGGCTGACGGTTATCATTGCCCTCAAATTGTACTGATTGATTTATTTTTCGATCTTAAAACTACTTCAAAAATAAATACGTTTTAAAAAGGAATAAATGAAAATATATACATAAATTACTATCGAGAAGAGAAGAAGAAAAAAAAAAGAGAGAGAAAAAGTATAGAGTATATAGAAATTAAGTCAACATATCGCAAATTTGTGAAAAAAAATAATTTAGTTCAGATTAGTTGAATTAGCCCTATGTTCTTAATGAATTCAATGGTACTATCGATACGTTGTTCGTTATCTGTTAGTGCCTCACAGAGCTGACGAGGTACACCACGTCTTTCCATCTCTCTCCTGTAGCGGGGACACTCCTCAAAGATACCTCAGTGTTGTTATTCCTATATTTACTTCTCTCTCTATTAAATTAAAAAGTTTTTACTTACTTTCATATTTTACATTAATTATACGGCTCTTCATTTAATTACATGTGTGCTGAGCTCCTGTAACCTCTTACTATCCTAATATAAAATAGAGATTAACACTCGTGTCTTCATTGCAGTATTGAGCACCTATAACCTCATACTCTCCTATTACAGAATAAAGATTTTAAACCAAAAATATCTACTGAGAATATTCGTCTGGAGGTGGTAGTTTGATTTTACCTAGGTGACAGGAATTATTTTCGATCTATAAATTTTTCCTTTCAATACGATATATTAATTATTATATTAGATATAATATTATTTATATTATATTGTGATATAATTATAATTATTATGAAATAGAAAAGAAAGCACAATGTAAAATGAAAATATTAGAAATAATAAGGCTCAAATTGATGTTGGCCTTATATAAAGCTGAACATATATTATGGATGAAATTTACAAAAATAATAATTATAATTACATAATAATATAAGTTTATTTTATGTTGATGAAACATAATACAATCTGAACTACAGAATACATGTAAATTACAGTTATATAATTTGAGCAACGAGTAACACAATTAAATGAACAATTGTATAATTTGTAAAATGGGGGTTGGTCCGGCGTTAGTCGAGCTGGGGGTACCCCAGGCGAGTCTATATTATATTTAAATTTAGTTTATTTCTGTTTTAAAATTAAATAGTTTAATTGTCAAATGTTTTATATATTTTTTTATTTTACTTTTCATGTGTTTTGTTACATTGCAGGAGTTTCAACGTTCTGTTTGGGGTACATTCGGTCGTTCCTAAGCTTAGCATAAACGATTGTCCATGGCCGCTGGATTCTATTAATGAAATTAATGTTGCGGTTTGGAACTATCCAGATCACAAAATTGTAAGAGTAATCAACTATATGTCTTTTGCAGTAAGAGATTTCGGTATTGAAACCTGTGGTTAAAGTTTGTTTTAATGCAAATGATGCAGTCCTCAATGTAGACTTTTAGTCATTAAATTCATAAAATCTATATTTATTGGTTTAGTTACCAAGCCTTCGTAGTTGCGAAGTATCATTTCTAAGTAGCTCATTTATAATGATTAATTTGATACGAAAAAACTATCTTCTGCTAAACAATATAAAGAGAGTTATTTTTTAATAAGGACGTAAGTCCCACTGTGATTTTCCTCCACGGTCACGTTTGGTCATAACGCGTTCCAAACCGTCCGTCCCTGTTACAAAACGCTAGGGGTAATTGCCTAAATGCTCAGCTTCAAACCTAATAGATCCGAAGAACAGGGATAGTCCTTTGAAAGGATTTAAGCCGATTTTTTTTAAATTATTAGTAAATCATTCAATATCTGAATCATATCATATTTTAACAAGTTATTTTCTACTGATATATGTAATTTGTCAAAATAAATAAAGGGCCATTGATCCACTAACAGAGATAAAACTGTTATCTCATTAACTTGTATATGTTATGAAAATATAATTAAATAGAATTGACATTTCATTTATTAAAACGGCTTCAACATTATATAAGCATTATATATATATGTATTTATATATACAGGATGTATGTGTATAAATGCTCTTGAAAGTCAAGAGAAATATTTAAAGAGGTGATAGTAGATCTCAGCGGCTACAAAAAAGTTAATGTAAACTATGATCTGATTTTGCGCAGAAAAACAAGAAATTTGAGTTCAATAAGAAGCGATAACTAAAAAATTATTTAATTTAAGTAACATTTTTACATTATCTTGAAAATAGCCTTCAAAAAAGCCCCCTTTTAGAAAATCTTTCACGTTGAATAAGTTTTAAGTGTATATAAATTTAATTAAGAGTAAAGAAGTTGATATTTACTTGCCCTTGTGTAAAAGAGAAAAATATTTCATTTGATATTCTGTTACACTTGAGTACCTGTGTTTTCACATTTTACATTTTAATTAAGAAAACACCGTTTCAAAATAGAAATACAAAACTCCTTAAAATGCAGTACGACTGCAGAAAAAGGAGAAAAATATGTACACAAACTATTGTGAATGTGATCTTACCTCTCTATAAACCATTACCCAAGTGACAGAATGTTATATTATTCAATAAATAAATATATATAAAGTAAAAAAATATATACTTATTTATAGTAATGAGTTATTATTTTAAATTGGTATTGATTCCCTCCTATGTGGCATGAGGGTTTTCATTTGCCCGATTTTGACAATTTCTTAAATAAAATATGTTGGATATGTTACTTCCTCAGAAAAAAAATATTAACCAATGTAAGTAGAGTTTCTTTCCTTAAAATTCTAAATGCCTCAATAACCCATCCCAATGCAGCTTCCATTAACAATTTAGAGTAATAATTCATTACTTTAAATGAACGCCAAAAACTTAGATGAACATCTAAATTTAACATGAACATGAACATTTAAAAAATATATATATATTGGAAGACTCATTACCAAGTTGTGTGTGATTATATATCATATTTTGCGTTCAACATCCTAATGTTTTTCCTGGAGAATTCAATCGTGTTATTTTTATAATAAATTAATCAAACTATTTCCGCGGAAAAGAAACAAACCCTTGTATAGCCGAATGTCAATACCAAACTTCAGGATAGACCATTGATTTACCTAACTTCCAATTCGAACTTTATTATAAGTAAAATCGAGTGGCAAAATTATTTCAGGGTAATATTGTTCATAACACGTTTATGAAGGAGATTGTATTGTTTACTTAACCTTCAACAATTTGCTGGAACATTTCAAAGGCGACTGACCTGTAATATCTCTTGGTTATCGAAATACCGAGCAACCAACGACCTTTAAGATTGCTTTCCTTTGTGTTCAAAGTTTGTTTATAACGCCTCGTTTACTCCGATTTGCAATAAATAATACAAGAGAAAATAAAAATACAAAGCCACACCTAAATAAATAATTAGCGTCAGAGGCTATGAAAAAGATAATTGGTAAAATATGATAATAATCCCAGCATAGAAAACACAACTCCAATTTTATGATTTAGTTGATATATATATTTTATTTTATTTGATCATTTGCTCATCAAGGGATAAATAAAAACTGCTCACTTAGACATACGTTTCACGGAACGAGTGAATTATATGAAACATTCAAGATAAAGATGTGATCTATAAAAAAAGGCTGTGTTTTATTTCTTCACCATATTTATTTCAATCTATATCAGCGACGTTTTGGTTGGCAAGCCATTTTATTTAATTATGCTTGTTGCCACGGGCGGATCTACGGGGAGGGCTTTAGGGCTGAAGCCCCTCCCCCAATATGGTAAAATATAACCATGTCTTATGGAAAACAAATTATCTCTTAAAGTATTATTGTTCGTGTGATTACATTTAAAAGGACTTTAGGAATCACTTAAACACCATTTCATATACGTAGTTAGTTTCTTTCTTTTTTTCCAAAGTAATTATCGTTATTTTTATGAAAAAATTAAATCGCCCCAAAAATTAAATTCTGGATCCGCTAGTGCTTGTTGCATTAAGTCCATAATCATTACCATAATCTGATTATGGACCTAATGCAACAAGCATGATTAAATAAAACGGCTTACCAGACGAAATGTAGCTGATGTAGATTGAAATAAATATGGTGAAGAAATAAAACACTGTCTTATTTTATAGTATTATAAAATTTTCACCTAAAACAAACAAGAACATATGGAAGTGATCTTATTATTCTAGACAGAAATATCAGTTGCAAAACTCATATAATGTGGATATTGGATTTGATCCAAAAATAAATCAAATTGAAAATTCTATAACGCTACATAGACATTTACATCACACTAGAAATTATAATCACATTTTAGTTATAAAGAAAACGTGCAGTAGAACATACTGTCAGAAGGGAGAAGAAAATATTAAGAATTATTTTATCGATTCCTATAGGAATCCATTCTGTCTATATTGAATCTGTAGAAACAATATAAATGCTCTCATATCTATCAAAAATATAGGGCTTTCAATTTAATTTAGACATTTATCGACGGAATAGAATAATCTCTATGGGTACGGTACAAACTCATCAGCCAAGATACCGACTGTATATAGAACTAAATCGGAAGCAACAACCGATAAGCGAGATAGTGAACGAACAGTACCGAATATCAATCAAGCAGAGTTCTTTTGTTGAACACGCCTCCCCCTCAGCGTTTGACCGAGACAATCGGGCCTTCATTCATTGAGTAATCTGTTTTCATTCATTGATTAGGCTAATGAAGTCATAACCGGCCATTGTTTGTTTTCGGAATGGCAGCATCATTAATTGACTTTCAAACATTGACTAGTCTTAAGCTGCTTACATTAGACTTGCAGAGAAACAGTTAGTGCTAACGACATAATAGGAATAATTTCGTGAAGCATAATATTAATAAATCTTAGGAGTAAAGAATAATATAATAAAAAATGGAATTTTAAAGATTCGAAATTTTAAGTGGTTACGCATAACTTTTATGGTAGGTAGGGAAAAGGAGAAAACAATTTTATAATGTGATAAGAAGTGGATATAGGCAGTCGCACAACAAAATCCTGCAAAGTGTAACAACTGTGAATATTCATGACAAAATAAACGACATATTTATTATTTTTATGAGATTTTACTCCATTCTAAAGACAAACATTCAATGTTTTGAATAGGAATTTTGATTTTTTATTGGTTAGTATTTCTGAATATGCGCGACGCCAATACTGATCACAAATCATCAGCATGCACTTTCCATTAAAATTTTATTTACAAGAATTTTCAGAGCAGCTGTCGATATATTACATATAAATTTGATATATGTATTATGTAGATATTAGATTACATCAGATTTATTTTTTAAATAATATGTACTTCAATATTAAGAAATTTGTTAGTGCGATCACAATTATAATTGTATGCAACCATAAAGTATATGGTAAAGCCGGTCGCACATAAATTGAGCATCCTCTTACTTCGTCACGGTTAAAAAAAAAGAAGTGATAATGACTCGAATCATTACAAGCAATCATCTTCTCCAAGGACAGGCTAGTCGAAATAATTTCTAACAATCACTGCCAATCTCATAATTGAGGAACACCATGATTTATTGCAAAATTAATACTTTACAACAAGGATGTTCCTCTGGTCAAATAAAATTTTATCATATTTCTGTTGATTTTAAATTTTTGTAACCACTTTGTTTCTCCATAAAAAACCTTTAACTCCAAATTGTATTAATATTAAACTCATTCTGTAGCCATTTATATCTGCTTATTTTGTCTTTAATATATATATATATATATATATATATATATATATATATATATATATATATATATATATATATATATATATATGAAATATGTTGGATATGTTACTTCTTCAGAAAAAAAATATATATATATATTATATATATAATAATATGTATATATATATATATATATATATATATATATATATATATATATATATATAATATATATATATATATATTATATATATATATATATATATATATATATATATATATATATATTATATATATATATATATATATATATATATATATATATATATATATATTATATATATATATATATATTATATATATATATATATATATATATATATATATATATATATATATATATATATATATATATATATATATTATATATTATATATATATAATAATATATATATATATATTTTTTTTAACAGTTCGGTATATTTGTTTTTTATGGAGAAACAAAGTTGGTATTCTTTTTCTCACATCAAAGACCTCTTAAATACGAATATTTATAAAAATAGAAAAATTAAAACGTTTTTAACAACATTTTTCGGGCCCTTCTTATGTTGTTAACGAAATGGTATAAATTCGATTTTCATAAACAAATTAGAACCAAAAAAATACAAAATAAAATTGTTTGAGAAGTTTTTTATCATTCCTAGAGTATAAAGGAATGAAATTAAAATGTCATTGATTTGACTTAAAGCAGCAATAATTTAGCTTTCAAATGGCCATAATTTGCCGGTGTTCCTCAAGGTAGTATTATAGGTCCTTTAGACAGTTTATACAGCTGACATCCCAACCCAATCCAACACTAACATCACCACAGATGCCGATGACACGAGCATCCTATCAGTTAAAAACGATCCATATATTACATCCCAAACTCATCAATCACACATCACAAGTCTTGAAAATAGTGTCAAAACTGGAGGATTAAAAGAAATTTCACTAAATCCCATCAAATTACGTTTACTCTTCCTACTAAACCTATGACTTTCTGTCCTACAGTATCCTTCAACAATAGCCCACTAATCCCTGTTGAACGAATCCGATACCTAGGACTCCACCTGGACAAACGACTCACTTGGAACCCCCATACCAGACTGAAACGACTAGAAACCGCCCGACGTTTTCAACAACTGCAACACTTACTAGACAAACGCTCTAAACTTCCAACTATTTACAAAAGACTCCATATATATTACTATAATAAGGCCTATTTAGACTTACAGGATCGAGCTTTGGGGCTACTAAACCTCATGCTACTAAATCATCAAATTCCTCTCGAATCCAATTCCTACAATCCAAAATCCTCAATGTTCCCTACTTTCTCCCCAAAAAATCATCCATTTAGCTTAGTTTCCGATTTAGCTCAATCCAGATACCTATCCTCCCATAATAAACTTCTGAACCATCCGAACCCTATTCTTTCCAGCCTTCCTCTTCTATTCCTGATAACCCTCCGAGGCGCCTGAAAAGAAGATGGCCTCGGGACCTTCTAATATAGAATTATAATTGGAGTGCTACCAATGGGTAGTTTCTCTTCATGTTACTTGTTTCATATTTCCTTGTTGTATTTGTCATTTAATACAGTTGTAAATTTCAATAATATAAAAAAAATGGTCTTATTAACGAATTTGGAGAAAATCCCGAGTAGTTATGAATGCTTTAGTTAATGGCCGAAAAAGAAATCATTCAAAAATATCGAGCACTAAAATTTGCAATTTTTGATTTCTATAAAAATTCATAACTAAGATTCTAAAGAATATTAAAAACAAACTAACTGGCTCTTTCATAACAAAAATGAACATGAACTACTTCCCTGGTAGCGGCGCCTTTTGGTTTCTATAACTTATGATACATTATAACTAAATTTCGATTTCGTATATGCAGGGAATACGAAATCGCCTGGTTTATGCCTAGAAATCAGGGCAAAGCCAAGTAAAAATAAATTAATATACATTTATTTTGAAATTATACAATTTTTTTTCTCGTTTCGTAAGTCCCATTTGGAATAAACGCCGGAAAATGTGTCTAACATTTTTCGATGTTATTTCACAAGAAAAAAAAAGTTCATATCAGTAATCCACTGACTGTGATCTTCTCCATTAACCATATTGAACCGCTTTTGAAAATGATGATAATTTCATTCAATTGAGGTGTTCACAAAACAAACATTTTTGAATAATCCAATTGGTAGTGCTGGAAGGCGACGTATTGTTTACTTTGTTATTTTTCTCAAGTATATCTCGTAACCTCCGTCGTTTTCCTTATTATTTTTTTTCTTATTGATAGTATCATTAAAAGTCCAATAATTTAATAATAATTCGAACTCAACACATTTTGCATCGGTCAATCATAACATCCTAGTCCTATATTGCGAAACGTTTATTGCCAAGGAATAAAAATAAGAAGGCGAGAGTACTGACTATATAATGAAAATTACCAAATCAATAAATGAGATTCCAACCTTCATTGTGGTCGGTACTTCGCCATCAAGACAGGCCTTGGTACAAACCTTTGAACCGATGCCGGACCACAGGTTGGCCATGGATCAATATACATCACAGCCATCTCCTCAAATAACAATGTTTTGAATAATGCTCATGCCCATCGAAGATTGTTTAGATTGCATTAGTGGACATGCTGTTGTAAGAGATTACCATGCTTGCGGGAAACAAGAGCTACTCATACACCTATTGACCTTACAAACATTACCTAAAACAAAGTTGAAGTGTTTCATATGTTTCGTTCGTGGTTATAGAACGAGGCCTCTTCTTCCCATCCGGTAGGAACTATTATGTCATTACTACCGGTGGCGACCTTAGACATTTTGGCATTTACGTAATGAAGGGAATAAAAATGAGAAACTTTTGAAAATCATTATATATTACCTTATATTTATAAACAGGTTGATATCAAAAAAGATTTTATTATTTACTATCGTAATCCAAAATACATAGGTTAAAGATAATTTAGAGCATAGGGACTACATTATTAGTTGAGAGCATCTATTATTTTAATTTTCATATATGTGTTTAAAAAAAAAATGAATGGTGTTCCTTGAATCACATTTGAATAACTTTGAATTCAGAGGGTCAGAGGCCAAGTTGTTCAATAATGCCGGATCCACAGAATATAATATTTAATTTTGTTTTTGAATATTTAATTTTGATTTTGAATAATTTTATATTAAATATTCCACATTTTTATCCATACAAAAAAAAATGTCACTTAACCAAGAAAGTAGAATAACTATATTTCATAATCTAACCACGAAAAAAATTCAAACCTGTAGAAAAAGTCTAATGATATTACTAATTGTAAATATCATTTCATACAGTTGACGGTAGTTTGAATTACGCTTATGTAACAGTGGCATTCCTTTCTTTGGTGTTAGTAATTAATATAATATGTGCTAACGATTTTTTTTTAACCCTTTATGACAATTTCTTAATCCACTCCTGGTGGTTTTGTTTTTATTTTTCTCGAAAATTTGGTGAAGTAATAAACTTAATAAAGGTTATAATTATAATTTATAATAAATTATAAGGTTATAATTAAATAATTAATTGGCAAATAAAGGTAAGTACAAAGAATAAAATAAGTTAGAAAATTGACAAAAATAATTATACAGTGTTTTTTCAAAATATATTTTTTTAACGCCTCCTGACTCTTTTGACTTCCGCCATTAGTCTTGGTGCTGCTCTAGGTGATAAGCTGTGATTGTATGGTTATCTTCTTATATAGATGATATCCAGGAAGCACGTGGTTTTATAATAACCGGACGCGATCACAATCATTCCCTCTTCATAAGAATGGTTGGCAATCTTTCGCATACGTCTCTATCCTGTTATTTTTTTACGGGATAGGGTTATTAGCCCTGTGCCCAACCCCAATTCTTGAGGACCAAAGGAGCTATGTTAATAGACAAAGGAGTCGCTCTCACCTTCCTGTGAGTCTAAGAGTGGGGACGTTACCCTCCCCGTACGGAAATCATAGTGGTCTAAGCAATCGAGTAGGGACTGTACTTATTTATTTATTATTAATTATTTATATATTTTTTTTTTGTTATTTAATCCTGCGAATAGGATTTAAACTCGTAGGCCCCTTAACTCACTCGACCACCGCGGCCCTTTTTCAAAATTATTACAAGAGTCCTGTGTCAAAATACGAAACCATGAATAAAAATGATTCTTAGAAAGTTCAAAATTTAATTTTAGACTCAAGACAAGACAATATCTTTGCAGCCTTCGAAGAGAAAAAACAAATACAAGCTGGTAATAAGTGTTATTGGTCCATAAGAAAAATCTTTCGAAAACGTGATATAGTCTCAACATAAGAGTATATTAGACGGTTCTGCAACCAGTAGTTATAAATGGAAGCGAGTGCTGGACACTCACACTCAACGAACAGAGGCGATTGAACAGGTGGGAAAGAAAAATCCTTCGTAGCATTTATGGCCCAACCAAAGAAGGAAATCTATGGCGTATGAAAACAAATGACGAGCTGAAGAAACTATATAATGCCCCAGACATTATATCCACCATAAGGAGGGGATGGTTGGGTGATGTGCAAAGAGTGGAGCATGGTAGGCTCCCTAAAATGATGATGGAGGGACATCCACATGGAAGATGGAAAAGAGGCAGGCTTAGACTTCGTTGAATGGAAGACGTCAAAAATGATCAAAGGAGCCTGGGTGTAGGCAGATGGAGAAGGACGGCCGAAGACAGGATGATTTGGAGGAAGATAGTAGAGGAGGCCTAGGTTCTACAAAGACCATCGGATGGTGATGATGATGACAAGACAATAACAAAGTATCAGATAAACAAAATTACAGTCTACAGAAAGTTCTTGCATTTTTAAAGTAAAAATACGTCAAATGAAAATAACTCAATATTAATATTTAAACCACTTGGCTTGTGAGGGCTGGCTTTTCAATTTATTTTGTGCCATTATCTTCACAAAATGAGCGATGAGTTAATTCATGTATGGACATAAAAAGTTGGATCATTGTACTAAATCTGAAATTTTTTACACTAAAGAAGAAAAAAAGGGCATATAAAAAAAATAAAGTTCATTGATAGTATAAAAAAAAATAAATGTAGGACAGTAACGAAAGTGGGAGCTAAAAGATTTATGTTTTGGGATGGCTCGAATAGTTTTTGTTGTTTTCATTTTCACAAATGGCTGTGCCATTTTAATCGCGAAAAGGATCGCCAAAAAAAAAAAAGATGATTTTATCAAGTTCACAACTGTAAATTCAAGTTTTTGTTCTCCTGATACAAAAAATGGAGTGTTAAAATGATGTATTGCTATTTAAACATTTTCTGTAAAACTAAAAAAAAAAGTAGTATCCGGAAAAAAGTTTTTGAGGTCAAATTTATAAATACCTGTGAGTAATATTTTATCAGAGAGGGTTTCACGGTTGGACCGGAAGTTTTGCGGTTGGAACATGACAAACGACTCATCAGAGACGAAAAATGGAATGCCATAGAGGTTTAATTTTTACCTATCTTTCCGGGCCACATAAATAATCTCACAGCGGGAGTTGCGGTCGAGAATACAGCGACAGCCCTCCAGCCGTTTACTGAACGAGTGAAATGAAAGTAAAAACAGAGAAAACCATTTTTAGAGAGAAAATCAGAGAAGAATGGATGAATATATATGTATATATATACATATTCTTACAATCAATATGGAAAAATATAACTTCACTAACTAATGAATGTTAGGCAAAAATCTTACGACCAGGATCCCTCTGTTAACACACACACACACACATATATATATATATATATATATATATATATATAAATAGGCTTGGCTAACCCGTTTGATCCCGATACTAATATTGATCGCTTCTAAACCTCCTTCTACAACCTCCTTTCCAAACCCGAATCTGCAAGGTATGCTTTTACGATCCCTCAATCCTACTTTTTGGTTTACTTGTTTTTGATAATGTTATTAGCGAAATTGACAGTAAGCTAGTTTCCAAGAAAATATACTCTGTTTCAAGTGAACCCTTCCTCTGACAAAAATAAGTGCAAGAATGGCTTTCAGATGGCTTTTAGGCTGTTTTATGTGCAGACATGTTGCACTATTCTTGAATATTAAATATAATAAATATTCAATATTACGTATTTGAAGTAATCCGTTTTGTGAGACTGATCAATTACTAAACCAAATTAACAGTACACGATGCGAAGGTAGATTTGGAATATTAGGCATTGAGTATTTGTAAGAAATATATTTTCATTTTATTTTATGAAATATTAAATAATATATATAATAAATATATATGCTTAAATCTCATTCAATATTTTTTTCGAGGATTTCGACCCGTCAGATTATTTGTTGCATTGACAAATTAAATGAAAGAATCTGTCATTTTGCCAAAAAAATATGAAACTGAGAAAAATTGAATTTAATAATTTTTTAATACTTTCTTTGAGCGGATCAATCAATTTTCAACTCCTTAAAACTACTAAATATTTATATTTAGACAAATTAAACAAAGCTCAATATAGAAACGAGTATTTAAAATAATCCATCCAAGCAAAAATCCCTTCTTTTTTTTGTAATGTCAGAAAACTTTGCTACTTAGTTCTTACATTATGTTCACTACTTTTCACCGAAATCACCGAAAGAATGGAGGTTACTGTGTTTGAAAACAAATAATTATTTATCAACTGAAAATAAAATGTGGCATTATATAAAGTTTATAATCTGTATGTTTTTTTTATTTATTTGGCCATTGCTTCCACTCCCTTGCATTGTGGCCGGATTGTTTTCCCTTATTTTTAGGGTTTTCTTCAGGGGTATGGAAAGATCGAGGAAGCTCGTTTGGTCCGAGTTTTTGCCACTGTTCACACATCAAGTCAATTTTCCCAGAGCAAATGATCTAATAATTATATAAATCAATAAATTTTATTTAAAAACAAAAGATTATTTTAAACTGATTTTAATCGTTATTTAAACATTTTTTTAACGTGCTCCTTCTTTCTCTATCCCTAAGCATGATCTAATGCGCTATTTGGTATACCGTTTTTTATTATTAAATGCTTATAACTGATTTATTTCTTTTAAGTTCGCTAGTTAATTAATTTGATCTAATCTTTTATCTAGCATATCTAATTTAAGTAATTTTGAATTAAATTAATACAGAAACGTTAAATAAATCTTTAAAATAATTTAATCTTATCTTATTCTAGAAAGAAAATTATGTTTATAATAATAGAAAAATAAAAATTAAACATCAAGGGTTATATTTATGGAAAATGTTTAGAAGAAAAATTAACTAATAATTCCATGGTATCTGAAAGTAAAATATGCATCCGAACGTTTCTATTGTCTTTATGAAAGAATGGAAGGTGCGACTTTTTTTTTTATAACTATGATTATCTGATTAATCAGAAAAATAAGAATCCGCGACCTCCTTTTCTGTATTCATGATGGACCGAAAGGCGAACGGAATACCAGATGATATTCAGTCCATGGAGATGGTTTCTATTCCGTATTACATGAAGAGTTTCCTTTCAATTTCCTGAGGAAAACGCATAGAAAAGTCTACTGATTTTATTTTTACAATCAAATTTGTATATTATAAATATATTCTGCTTGATAAGATTGGGCTGGCAAATAAGTCCTTTCGGTTTTTCTGTTCATTTTTATGTCACTATGATACACTTTTTATCTGATGAATTAATCCCTAAGGTGGATTGTTTATCCTGTTTTTAATATGTCACTAACTATATCTGTTAACTCTTGTTGAAACTAGCTTAGTATTGTGTTTGCTATTGCACTGTGAATATGGAAGAAAATATCATTCATTATCGGCATATTTTGTTGTAATATTTTTAAAAAAGTAAGCGTACTCCAAAAACTCATAGAAAAATTTGCAGTGTTTATGGGGATGATGCCTTAACCGAACGCACCTGTCGAAATTGGTTTGCCAAATTTCATTTAGGAAATTTTGAAATCGATGATGCTCAACGGTCTGGTCATCCACATGAAATTGAAACGAGTAATGTTAATGCCATTGTTGATCAAAATCCCACCCAACCAGTGCTATAGATTGCTATAGACATCTGCTGTATGTGTTGCACACAAGCATAGAAAACCAATTGCACAAGCTCGGCCATGTTTCCAGGCCTAATGTTTGAGTCCCTCACAAACAATTTTATAACTTTAATATCACTTTAGCTATCTATAAGAAATTTAGGGCCACATAAAACACACAAAATTACATCAACAGGACCTTCGTAAACAAACTAGAAATAAAGATAAAAAATAAAAACCTATAAGGAGTATTTGTTTATTTATTCCATATGTAGGCATTAAATAAAAAAAAAACATTCATATGGCTTTGAAGAGCAATAATTCAGATTTCTAGCGGATATAGTAACATCAAATTTTTAGAACATCCTGAAGAGTTATGAATGATCGGAAGGATGTTGTGTTCCACCAAGACAACGGAGCCCCCACACACCTCATTGGTCACTCGCAATAAATTATTGAGCCTTGGATTGGACTTTTGTCCCACTTTCCCTATTCACCAGACCTAACTCTAAGTGACTACGACAAATTTTGGTCTCTGCAGAACTCCATGAATGGAAAGAAATTTCAAAAGGAAGAGAACATCAAAAACCACTTGGATCATTTTTCTAACAATAAACTCCAGACATTCTATGAACATGGTATTATGCAGTCATTGGAAAGATGGGGAAATGTCATATTAAATAATGGTCGATATATTGTAGATTAAAATAAATTTTATGTCTATAATACATTGAGTTTTATTTCACCCTGAAAAACCTAAAGGACTTATTTGCCAACCCAATACAATGATCAAAACTGAACCAATGGAAAAAACATATTAATTATATAATGACTAAATGCACTATTATAACAACAAATCATTAATTTGTATCATTCTCCTTTTTTTTGACGATTTTAAAACTATACAACATTAATTTTATATTGAGTGCATGAGACCATATCTGGGGCGTAAATGAAATATATTCACTTAAATACACATTCAATTAAATACACATTCACTTAAAATACATATTTCTTATTTTACATTTTAGGAAGTAAAATATAAAATGCATTGTTTCTAATGATATATATGAAAAATAAATATATATTGATACATAATAATTATACTTTTCATATATTATATTTTATATAATTTTTATCAAAATATTTTTTAATTAAAACACAATATATTTAAAAAACAAAAATTATTAGGTATTTAAATACTGCATTTTGAAATAATAAGTAAAATATATTTTTCTCAGAGGGGTCTCTTCTTTAAATATTTGTACAGAGAAAATAGAATTTAAAGAATTTTTTTTTTGGCCTTACGACATGTCATTATAAGTCTTTTTCGCCAATGTATTACTTAAATTATTCCTGCAAAACTAAAATTGAATCAGAAATTCAAAGTAATATTCTGTACGGAATTTAATAGTTAAATTATACTTGAACATGAATATTTTAATAGTTTAAAGACTAAAGTAAAGTAAAGACTAAAGTAATAGTTTAAAACTAAAGTAATTTATTAGTTTTATAAAACTTAAATGAGGTTGGTTTATACAGAGACATTTATAAGGATTTATTATAAAGAAATATGAATTGTGCCCGAACAGATGGCGACATCTATTGGTCGTTTTAATAACCGATAAATAATAATGAGGGTCATTAGCAAGTATAATGAGGGTCCAATATTAAATTATGGAGGGCACTAAATAATTACCTGGCTATACCACCGAGGTCCTTACAAGGCTTAATCCAAGTAATTAATGAAGTTTTTCAAAAGCTCACCTGAAACAAAAAAAATTAGGTTTAAAAATTTATGAATAAAGTGTTCTTATTCGTTAAAACAAAACGAATTGTTTATAAATAGAACAAAACCAATCTTTTTTTAATTAGTTTTTCTCTCCAGGGGAGTGGTAGGGTACTGCTAGCTAGCTTCCAATGCTAAAGATTACAGGTTCGAACCCCTGCTCATGGTAGAAAACTTATTTATACTGTTTCATTGGCCGTGGGACGATCCTGGGTAGGTAGATCCTCCTGGGGCACACCCAGCCTCTATAAACTGGGTATCCTGAATTAAAAAGTTAATTGAGGGGAAAAACCTGGCGGCTGAGCGTGATCTCGGTCAAATCACCTCCTTGCACAACCATAGACCAAGAAGCAGCGCTTTCCCTAAGTAGTACTCACCCAAGACCCTCCATAGGTTGTAGTTGTACATTTTTTTTCCCTTACAATTCTATGTATAAAAATTATGCAATTATCCTTGATATTATAATTACTGATAATTATAATTTTTTTTTACAAGCTTTCAAGGACCACTCAAACATTATTTTATGTAATTACTTTCTTTTTCTTAAAGAGTAGTTATATTTATTAGAAAATAATAATTAATTACAATTTATTTAAGTTATTATGTAGAAACTACTGTAGGTCACCTCAGTAAAATAAACAATCAAGAAGTATTTCCTCGAAAAAATTTCAATAATCATAGACAAAAATATGTAATATATAATAATGATCAAAAGATTATTACACGTTAAATATTCCCTTTGTAAATCATTTCACATCACTCACTCACTGTTTGGGAAAATATGTGATTAAATGTCTCAGGCAAGTTTGTTATTAGATCATATCTCAACTACGGCTCTACCGAAATCCATCACAAACATTACACAGTTAATCTACTGTTATCGTTCCTTACGACTATTTCTGAAACAAAAGGGTTTCAATGGTAGAATAAGAAGAAAACAATGAGTAATATAAGAAAGAGTTTTTGATTTTTTTTTTTTTGTAATCATAAACTTTATATGATGTGCTAATCATACAACATTGAATAACGTTTTAAAAATGTCCTTATACTAGAACTCGATCCGGATTATGGTGCTACACTGCTTAACAGAACCAGACACAAATCTGTCTTAGTTTTAGAAAGGCAAATGTGAAATCTGAAAGTAGATGCCCTCGGATGGAGTAGAGACAAATATATTACGGACTGTCAGGTCCTATACTAGGTACACTCTAATGACATTTGAGTGAATATAAATCAGTACGAAAAACTGATTTCAAAACTCAAAAAATACTTACTTTGGATATCATTATCTAGGAATATTACAGCATAAGATAATTGGATAATTTCACAAAAGATTAAAAGTTGTGGTCATTGTTGTCGGAAATGGAAAAGCCTATGTTTCCATTTCCGACAACAATAATAATAAAATGAAATGTGGGCAAAGTTTTTAATTGCAATTATTCATCCCTAGAGTTAATGTCCCTATGAAGCTTAATTTAATAGTGCAATTTACATATTTTAATATGACTTCCTTCTATTCCACTTAAAACAAACTAAAATAAAACTTCAACCACTACAACTATCAAAGGGCATTGGTTTTAGTAGTTGGTTGGGAAGAATTACATTCAGGTTATTTTCCTAACAAATTAAAAATTTTGTAACTACTATAAATGTTGTCATAACGCTATTTTAGTGAAAGACACCCACAATTTAAAAATCAGTTTATGCGTTCTTAAGCGTAGGAACATAATGCCTTGGTTACTGAGCTATCTTGCCCCAGAATAGAAGTATGGGAGTAGATTAACATATGGTAAGATTAAACTGACTATATTGTTATATTGAGAGTGATTATTTGTAATATAAACGACTACAATGTTTTTAGGGGATGGAGTAAGTAAAAGTTTTGCCGCTCTACCCTTCCATTCACCAATAAAATTCTACAGTATTTTTGGTAATATATTACGAAACAAATATCTCATAACATTAAATCGTTTTATTGAATAAATTAAGAGCAACACAATTCAAGAACAGGAATAAACATTTTTTATTAAACTTAAACAAATTTTGTTTGAATTTCCCACCTCCTAAACATTTACCTCCCTAACGTCCGTGGAAAGTATCTCCATGCTTCCCTCCCCTTTGGATATAATAATAAATTCAGTATTTACTTATCGAATGCAATTCAAACCCTTGGTACGCTCTCAGGAAACAAAATCCTATGTTTCTGACCTCTATAACTCCTCTATAAAACAAAAACCTTCAAACGTCCCTTTCTTATGCGCTGCGCTGCATTCTGGAATCGCCTAGCATCTAATATACGTTGTGTTTCATCCCCGTCCTCATTCAAATCGCTTCTCATACATGATCATTTTATATAACAAACAGCGTCTCTTCATTCATGAACTTTTAATTTAAAAATAAAATATTGGTGATGAGTGAATGATGGTTATATTATTTAAGTTTTATCTTTAAGAATCGTTTTAGTAATATAGTTTTTACGTTGATATTTTCTATTTATTTAAACATGTTTTTTTATTCCTACTAAAATAATAAAGTCTATTTTCTTATCTATTATTGTACAGTAGAGACTAGTTGTGTTCTAGGATGTTCTCTTGATTCCAGAGCCGATTCCATGCTAATATAAATGTCTAGTAAGATTCGAACCCACACCGAGAATTGGGAAAGTAGAATCCTTAGACATTCAGCGGTCCCACCCCTATTGTATTTAATCAGTGAAATAAAGATTTAAAAAAAAAATTGTTGCTGAATCTTTTGTAATATGCATGGACTATTAGCTCACACGGGCCTCGCCGTTGTACACCTCCATGTCTAATATAATACCTTCGCTAGGTTATTTCCCAGGGGAGGAGAAAGCTCAATGTCATCCTTTATTATTCCTAATTGGAAGTAAGTTCCCGGCCTCACCTTTCATTTCTTCTAATAGCCGAAGACAATGCCGAGGTTCGTTGCTATGCGTCTGCATCCTCTGCGGTTCAATCTGGTGCCGGCTTCATAATCGATAAGTTCGGTGAAGGGGTTTCAATTGCTTTAAAATAAAATTCATATTATTCATTTTGAGGAATGAGCAATCCGTTAGCAATTCAATCGATTAACATCTTTTACAACCGATAACAGTAATTATGTACCAAAGAAATTTTAGGTCTGTAAAAATAGCATTAATAAGTATATAGTGGATAATATTTGCCTGTAGAAGATACTTGGAGAGACATTGGTTGGGGTATTAGTAAATGAAAGAACAAAGTAAATATAAAGTGTAACGGAGTTCAGTTCACAAAACATTATAATTGAAGAGAAATCATTAAAAAAAAACGTCTGCCAAGTAAGGTCAGTATAGCTTCCTCACCGTTTTCATTGGCTAAAATATTAAAATATTACAAGGTATAAAATTTTTCGAATGAGAATAAAATCTCTGGGAGAAGTCGATTAGTAAAAACAGTTACCCTTCAACATTCGCGGGTTTGATATCCACGTATTTCGTTTATCAACAAATATTAAAATGTGAAAGAGTGCCGTATTTGAAGATTCCATATTTGATTATCCTTAATTAAAAAAAAAATGCCTACTAAAGATGCATTTCACTACTGTTAGTGCACAAGGCCGTATGTAAAAATTGATTGTTTTGCAAGATTGCATAAAAACTCATTATTTCTTTATGCTTTACTAGTATGATTTCAGATTTTATTGTCATCTGCTATTTTCCATAGTAGCAGCCTACAAAATTTCACCTTTAGCACAAATACAATAAAAGTTGAAAATTTTTACATACGACCTTTTGCCCTAATAGTAGTGATATATACTTAATAGGTGTGTTTTAACTCATAAAATGAATGGAACTAGAAAACCCATAGGAAAAATTCAACTTGTTGTTTGTTCGAAGTTAACGAGACTAATACTTTCCTTAAGTCAGAACAAAACTCTTTAAGCTAGAAAATGTAAAAATATGGGTGAAGTTCACATAACTTCGATATTTAAGGATGAAATCGAGACCAATACGTGGTTTAACTTCAATGGAAATAAACACAATCTCATATAAGAAGTTTTTTTTTAACAAACTCAGAATATAAATTACTTTAAGTGTATTGAAAATCACACGAAATATAAGTAACGGCAGTAAGTGACAGGTTGAATAAAACCTAAAATTTTATAACCCCATAATAAAATTGTAATAACCTAACTCCCACTACATATGATGCATTCAACATTTCGCAGCCATTATATTGTTAACAATTATTTATATTAATTTTAATTATTAAATGGAATTCAATGAAATTGATACTAAGTGATTTCTGTACTGTTCTCCAAATTTTCTCCAAGTTTGGGTCAAATCGAATGCGCCGTTTCCAAACTATAGGCATATCAAATAACACATTTCCTGACCTGAAAGCGAAAGTATTTCTTGTTTGGAGTAGTAGATAGAATTTGATAAAATTGATGCCTATTTCATTTTACGTTTAGCAATCCCTAAATTCCCTCAAAATTTGAGCCAAATCGAACTTGCGGTTTTAGAGATATAGACGTATCAAGGAAAAAACGTTTGCGCATATATAAGAGAAAGGAACGGACAGAATTCAATAAAATTTACCTTACATTATTTTTTCACAAATACTTACCTTTTATCCAATTTTGAGCCAACTCGAACGATATTAGTTTTGTTCTTCATTACTTAAATGTTTTACTTTTTCATGAGAAAGGATACCTCGGATCTTTGGCCTTTTAGTTCTTGCCATACTTCTCAAAAGTTTCCTTTAGATATTTAATAATGAACATTACATATTTTGCGTTAACTTTGGCAATATCTTCAAGATTGGGAATAACCGTGGCACTTCAGCTTCACATTTACAAAGAATAGGCAATACCTTTTTGATGAGTCGTAAGAAAACTAGTTATTGTTCTCAGCTCTTTCTTCCTTTAGTAAATATTTTGTATTCTATTGTTTGGAAGTTGAAGAAAACTTTTTTTTAGACTGCTACATTTTCCAGATACAGTTATTTCCTTTTCAGTTCTGTATCGGAGTTCTCATAGATCAAATGAAATTTCAACAAAAAACTTCTTAGTTAATTAAATTCAAATTTATGGATTAAACAATTAATTGTTTTAAATTATGTTACATAAAAATGATCAATGCATCAAATCAAAGTATTTCGTAATGATTTTTATTTTAATTAGGACGATCGTCGGATGGTAAATACATATAACAAACGAAGACAAAACCCTCAGAAAAAGCAACGATTCAGTCAAAGTCTTATGGTACTGTTCTAAGCGACGAATTCCCACAAAGTAGCAGGTAAAATTCTAATCAATCAAATCGTGGCTTCATCGCAGGGTTATCGATGATTGGTATAGGTTATTAGCACATTGTTGACCGGTGACCAGTTAACTTCTCTTTTCATGTTCATACGTTATTGACCGACGATGAGTTAACATTATTCCATAGTTTATTACAAAATGAGCCGCTGACATTACATTGTTTCTGTTTAAAATTGCCGGTAAAAAAACCGACAAAACAATTCATTCCAATTAACAGTTACGAGATGATTCCCAACCTTTGTTTCGATCCAAATTCTATCCATAGTGACAATGCTTTACATTTTGGTACAAGTTTTTATATCCATTCCAATCATTGCAATAATAATACTTTAGTTGAATCTGCAGATTGCATCAATCTTATACGGAATACCTTATATTCAAATACGTTAGTCGTGTTCTACTTCTTACGTAAGTCGCCATGTTCAGCGTCCGTAAAGAACAGAAGGAAGCGTAATAGAGTTGTAAATTCTAACTTTCACTAATCTTAACAGTCAACGCCTGCAAAGTAATTTTGCGACAGGAAAGTAAAAAACATTTCATTTAAATTTTCCCAGAAAAGTGTTAGATCTTAAATATTCTATACCAACGATAAACTTAAGCATTAAAATGTATCACCTGATATTGTATATCTATACCATAGAAATCAGTGCGACAAACTCGATTCTATTCTGTTTATTCATATATATTAAGAGACTTGATTTATTATTACTTTGAGGTTCTCGCCCGTTAACACAATTAGAGAGCCTCAGTGAACTACAAAGTAGTTCGAAATGTAGGCACACAACAAATACAATATGATTGACCGTACTCTTGATCAACTTCACAAATTATATCAAAGGTTAACGGTTAGCGCGTGGGATCCTTTTTACTAAGTAAACTCAATTTGTTCAAATTCGTTAGTTAGAACCTTTACAAACCAAGGCCACGAATTTTCAAAGAAATCTTTTTTTTTTTTTTTTTTTTTTTTCTTATGCCATTCGTTGGTCATTTGGCCATCCGACATCTTGCTGCCCAGTATAATTTAGATTTTCTGATATGTATATTTGAAAATTTTTTGTCGCTTATGTCCCTCAAGGCAGGACATGCGTCTAGATGGTCTGCATCCATTGTTCCTAGATGACACAAGTTACAACTAGGATCCTCAGCGACGCCTATCTTGTAGAGATGACTCTGCAGACAGTCGTGACCAGTGGCCAGGCGGAAGCAGGCAACTGCATCTCTTCTCGGCAGCTCAGCTGGGATCGGGTTATCCTTCAACCACTCGTAACGCTTCCCTTCCACTTTGCCGAAATGTACTTTTCTTATTTCTTCCTTCACTACCATCTTCACCATTCGCCGTATAGAGTCGTAAAGTTTTGGATGTATCGCCTGAGGCAAATCTGTTCCTCGCTTGGCAAGAATATCAGCCTCAACGTTACCCGGAATCCCACAATGGCTGGGGATCCACTGTAGGACCCCATTGGTGCCTCGGTGTGTCAGGTTAGAGAGGAGGGATTTATATTCCAATATAGCACTCGATAAACATTCATTCGTGCTTGTGACAGCAAGGATGGCTGCTTGGGAGTCGATGAAGAGAACAGCGCTCTGATCCCGTCTTCTAGACAATGTTCTTAAGGCTATGAGGATCGCCGCTATCTCACCGTCGAAATTTGTTCCATCTTTTCCCACCGCAGCGCTGATTTGGAATTCCCTTGAGTAAACCCCTGCTCCAGCATTTTTAACGGCTGATTCAGCTGATCCGTCGGTATTGATATGGAACCAATCTTGAGGAGGGTACTTTTGAGCTATGGTTTCTAATGCTAATGCTTTTAGCTCGTATTCAGGTGTTTTTTTCTTATCCACCTTATGAAGGAGTTGCAGTTCTGCATTGCATGCGTGATTGTGAATTGGTAACTGTGGATATATAAATGGTTCCCTTTCTTCGCAGTTAAGCCCTCTTTCTTCAAGTAGTGCCATCGCCTTCAGCATGAAGGATTTTTGTGTCTTGAGCCGTTGAGAGGGGATTTTGTATTTTTTCCAAAACTCTTGGTCTATTCTTTTCATTCGCTCGTGAAGGCACATTGCAGCTCGCTCACGCCGTTTCGATAGAGGTTCTACTGTGGTCTGCAGTTCCATAGCCACAAATGGGGTTGAGCGCGGTGCACCCAAAATCAAACGCAGAGCTTTGTTCTGCTGGTCGTCTAATCTTTTCAGGGATGCATCAGCTGCAGTACAGATGACTTCAGAACCGTATTCCAGTACTGGGCGTACATAGGTTTTGGAATCTATGTAGGATGCAAATAAATTAGCATTTCGTTGAATCCGATCTATGGGTGAGTGGAAGGCATAATTTGTTGAATGGATTTTTCTGGAAAAAAGGTGAAGATGACGAAAACTAACTTTACTAGAGAGGGTAGAAGAATTGATAGTTCCAATATGAAGATGAAAATAACATCTTTTTTTCCTACGCCTATGTGCGCATAGAATAAATATTTAAACTGGCATTCATATTTCAAAAATGTTTATAATATTGATGAAAATATCGACTATCGATAAAAATATGGATATAGGGCCTTCCCCATACGGGGCCCCGATATACCATCTCTAGTATAAGCAATATCAGCGAAACATGTTTATTTGTATACACTAGCGGATCCAGGCAGGATTTAGTTAGGGGGCTTTAGTTCGAAAGATTTGTTTTTAAATATATAACGATAATTATTTAGAAATAAAAATAAAGGAATTAACTATCCATATGAAATAGGCTTTAAGTGATTCTTTAAGTACTATTAAATGTTATTACACGAACAATAATACTTTTAGAGGTAATGATTAAATATTTTTTTCATAAGACATGGTTATATTTTACCATTTTGGAGGAGGTTGGTGTTGTAGCCCCCACGCCCTCTCTCCTCCGTAGATCCACCCGTGTTTGTATGTACAATATAATATTATCTAGAAAGTCTAACATACAAATAGTGAAGCTTTACAATTTACCATGACTTTTAAAGTGAAATTTTACTTAATGAGATACTAGATTGCGGCAAAGGAAAATATCCTTTCAGTTTAATAGTTAAACAATAAGACACAGCTTTCTCTGAACTTCAATTAATCTATTATTGTACTTGATCAAGATCTATTTCTTTGGTTCAAAAGATGATTTTTAGTCTTTTTACTTAGTAAGAACATAAAAGTGAATTACTGAGAGTATAGAAATCGTACCTGATTAACTTTTTTCTTTATTAAAAATATCCAAAAGTTTCTTTTTATATTACTTGAAACATAATATTCTTCTCTATATTCTTCTCTCCTCCCTCTCCCCTAATATACGCGTCGAAATCTATAAAACACAAAGCGTCCCATCTCGATTCATCGACTTTTGAAGCCGTCTGACTATTGAAATCTTCCACTTTTGTGGATCAATTTATTGTATTAGTAAGATTTTAAGTCTTCATGAAATTCCCTTCCGTTTGACACCTATTTCATCAAAATCCATCGCTTTTAAGATTCGGAAAAACTATCTATAATAGGGGTGGTATATCGAAGGTCCAATATGGATAAATTAACATCAGCCAACATGTAGTGTTGCCCAAATGCGAGACCGAGACGATTCTTGGTCTTGCAAACTCCAATTTGTTCTTGCATAAGACTCTCGCAACAGTCTTGCAGTTACTTATTAGCTTATTACTAGAGAGATATTACTATAATTTTTTACATAGAAGAAACCTAACTAAGTCTGAATGAAAAATTAGAAGATTTAAATGCAAAAGTATATTGGTTACACCAATTCTTTACGTATAGTAACTAAAATTGTCATGTATTAGTAACTATTTTACCTCAATTTTTATTTAAAAAATAGATTTTTTTTACCAGTCTTGGTCTTGGTCTTGCAAAGTGCAAGACCAAGACCGATTTTGGGCAACACTGCCTGTAACAATCGATAATACCAAAATATCGGGCTTGAAAATCAATAGTTTTTCATAATTTTTTAATAATTTTCATCTTCCTATTTTTTTTTTTCCAACTCCACAAAACGTTTATTATGATATTTTCATCTATATTATAATTTGAAATATGAATATCAGTATAAATATTTATTCTATGAGCACGTGCATTTTAAGGGAGGATAGTATTTAAATGTGGGCATAACAATAATAGATTAATTAAAGTTCAGAGAAAGCTGCGTCTTATTGTTTAACTATTAAACTGAAAGGATATTTTCCCCTGCCACAATGCAGTATCTTATTAAGTAAAATTTCACTTCAAAAGTCATGATAAATTGTGAAGCTTAACTATTTGTGTGTTAGACTTTCTTCATAATATTATATTGCTAGAATTGGGTCGCTATTCAACTACACTCATGGATATCCATCGATAGCCAACGTGATCGAAAAATCGATATTTTCCTCTACTATGCACTACATTACATATATAACAGGCAAGATATATATTTTTTTTAATGATAAGACTCGCGTTTAATTTCTACCTCTTTCCAAAAACGATAGTTTTAACTTTTATTTAAAAAAAAAAGACGTTTCTGACTACTTCAGCACTGACTAGACAAACGCTCTAACCTTTCAATTAATTACAAAAGACTCATATACATGACCATAATGAGGCATCTTTGGACTTACGGAGTTGAGCTTTGGGACTCCACTAAACCATCGAATTCCTCTCGTATCCAATCTTTACAATCCAAAATCCTTCGTAGATTCAAATTGAACATTCATAATCATCTGAGTGAATACGCCGTCATTCATAACCATCAGAAACAGTCTTAGTTCGACTTTAGAACTAAATCCAGAAATCTAATCCATCACAAAAACGTTCAGAACCATGCCTACATACTCGAGATTCATATAACTTGCTCATTCCTCCTCGATCTACTGATAAACTCCTACCTAAAATTCGATAATGAATAAAAAAATTAAAAAAATGCTTGCCGACGTTCGGTAGTGAGGAAGCAAAGGAAACGGCCTTTTCTGAAAAGAAAGCATTAAAGGTTTAAAACTCAACGAACCGTCCGATTTCGATGATTTTTTTTTATTTTGTCAGCAATTCAGAAATCTTTCAAATAAATTTCAAAGTATTATCAGTCAAAAATTGTGTACTTTTTTAGTTATCGTCAAATAAAATATTGAATTCATCGTAACAGCTTGTTTTCGGGAAAGTATGTTATACACATAAATTGAAAGGGTTTCAAGGGGAAGACTTTAGCCAAATTTCGTTAAAATCGGTAAAGCCGTTTTGGCGCTACAATTTATAGCGACACATTTTTTACGGCTTTGAACAGAAAAAACATTTACATTTTTATTTTTTTTACATATATAAAATTATCGTAAGACAGAAGTACTATGCCAGAAACACTCCCACTAGTGTACGGAACAACTTCCCAAAGTTTCATGGCGATCGGTTGAATGGTTTATTAATGTACTAAGGACAAACAGACGGACAGACAGACATACATTTATATATATATATATTTTTATATACATAGATGTTAGAGTGCTACCAATGGCTAGGTTCTCTACAAGCCTTGTCATGTCATATATTTCTTTGTTTCACATTTGCTGAATGTATATTAATTTGTAGAGTTGTAATTTTCATAAATAAGAATAAAACTTTTTTTTTTTTTTTTAAATAATAAAATTACTAAAAGAAGATATCGATAGTCGATAATATAGACATACCGTTGGTAAAATATGGAATACCGGAAGGAAAATATCGATATTTCAATAATATCGACTATAGATGGCCATCCATAATCTATACTACTGTATATTATACAAGTTAGATAATGAACATTATTCTGATTCATTCAAACAGTTCCAAGTATGCTGTACATTGTTCTTGCTCGTTTCAACTTGATACCAAAAACGAGAAAAAAAATTGCTCCTTGATTAGTATAGGTAATGAAAGGTCATAGACATGGAAGCCGCAGGAACTAATTAACACTTGTAGCGGGGCCTGCTGCCCCCATCCAGTCAACTAACGGGAGCCTCTCTGTGTATCGATGTGCTGGCTTGCACCTCGGCTGTCGGCGTCGGGGTGGGCAACCGCAGTCTGGCTGGTCAAAGGTCTGGGCAGCTCAGCACAATGCCTTATGTATATTTACATAGGGACGATGACGTTTAATTAAATGTGTTAATTATTTAAAAAAAGTTAAAGTAAATAGCGATTTTTATAAATTTATCGGTTGACGTAACGTAAGCATATTACAAACAATGTAGAAAGAAAATAAAATGAATAGTAATTCGCACCAGACATAATAGAGCGATTTAAAAATTATTTATTCAGCTCGTATGGCACACTTTAGAAACGAGCCTTGTATAAATTTAAAAAAAAAAAATCTTTTTATTGAGAAATAATACATTTTGCCACATTTAAGGGCACTGAGTACTAAAGCTGAGTGAGGCCCATTCATACTATATATACAATGCAAAAAATAAAATAAAATAAAAATAAAAATAAATAAATAAAAAATAAAAATATATATCTACATAACAAAGGTAAAAACTATAAAACTAAAGAAATGTAACTTGAATTCAAATTAAAAAAATAATAATAAAAAAAAATACAGAAATTGGTAGCAAATTAAATGTCATAAGTAAAACAAATAGATATATAAAAAAGAAAAACAAGTATAAAATTAGAAACAAGAATTTGTTGATATGCGGTCAAACAGCACAATACATAAAGGAAGTAAAAAAAAAAAACCAATAAAAATCACTAAAATTTCAGGAACTGAAAAACTAGTTTGAGAAAAAAAAATGATAAACACTACATGAAAGCAACTATAAAATATATTTCTAAGCAAGATAAAAAAATCTGGTGCGTCCACTCTTCCTACCTATTTCAGAAAAGTTTTTATATCTTTACATATGCTTAGCTAAAAAAGCTAGGACCAGTGTCCTATTTCTTCAGTGTAAAAAAAATTCACCTGTGACAACAATAACATATTTCCAGTGACTGTAAATTTCCAACACTATACTAGTCAGTAATACAAAAAATCTACCACAATTTGAAAATGAACCAGTTAGATTAAGTAATACAAAACTTTCTTATGCTAGATCCTGCAGAGCTTTATCAAGATAACTGGAAATAAATTGCCCAAGGTAGAGGCAGAGATGGAGAAGGCTGTTAATAAAAAACGTTGCAAATTATTTCACAATGGTTTATTATTTCCAAACAATTATACATCTAAATTAACATTACCTTCCGAGTTACAAAGAAATATAAACAAAAGGTGATTCCAATTATAAGACTAAACTTTTTTTTTTAATCATTAGTAGTATGCTAAAAAAAAAAACCGAACCCCATATCTTTGCTCCTAATGATCCGATTTTAACGATTTTTTTCTTTGTTTTTTAGGAAATATCGTAAACTTTTCAAAAACTATATCAACAAAAAAGTATAAACGTTTCGAGTTATTCGGAATTTAATTTTACCATCCCTCGTAACTTTCTTTCCAGCTTCTTTTCGTTGAAGTATGTTATATAGATCAATTCAAAGGGCGTCGAGAAAATGACTTCAACGAAGTTTCATTGAAACCTGTAGATTCGTTTAGGAGCTACAGTCTATAGCAACGCAGATTTTTCGGCCGCCATTTTGAAAGTAAAAGGCGGATAATAATGTCGATGAAGGAGGATCATCCTCGGGTGACCTCTGATTTTAAACCCTAATTTGAAAAAAAAATCGGTCCAGTAGTTTCGGAGAAAATGCGCGGACGGCGGACGGCGTACGATGGACGGACAAAAAAGTTTTTATTCGTTTTTCGAATTCTACGCATCCTGCAACGTGAAACCTCAAATTTTGAGAGGGGATTAAGTTTTTGGTCGATCACAATGGTTGATTATCGAAAATAATAAACCAAAATTAAATTAGTACGAGTTATTTGATAAACTAAAGCAATGTAAACCGGCTTAAGGTAGATCAATGTAAAAATTTCAATACTCTCTAATATTACTGATCAAAAACTTTTTTCCATAGCTTAATTTTGACAAACAATGATTTACGTTAAAAGTAGAGGAAATAGTGAAGCTTGTGTGATGCGGGCAACAGATTTTTTTCTCTCATTCACTCCTTTCTGACACAAGGAACCCGTAATTACATTGAAAATTGAATAGCTGTAACTTCGTTAATAGTTGTCCAAAATGAACGATTTTTATATAGTTTTGTAGGGAATTTCATTATCTTTCATTATCTCTGTAAACGTATAGATCTGTCGAAAAATAATTTAAATACGTATTCTTCAATAAATTTTTTTTCGCAATGAACAAAACAATGTTGAACTTACAAATTTATTGACGACTCTTGAGTATATTCAATGTTAAAAAAATATTATCTAAAATTAAAAGCGGAATGAATCAGGTGCTTGGAATACATTTTTTATATTAATTTGTTTAATTTTTTGGTTGGCAAGAACACGAATTTGTCAATGAAATAATTTCTATTTATTATTAGTTTCTTTATCATATTTATATTTGAATCGATCGACAACTACATCATTATTAATATGAATATCAATATATCCAATATAGATGAATGTATTGAAACTATATTGGCTAATTTAAATTATTTTAACAATACAATAAACATTATGACAGATCGAAGTCATATAGCATTGGCCATATTTTATTATTACCTATAATCATTTTTCAATGAATAGAAAGTGTCACCTTTGAACAACATCTCTCTCGTTTCAACTGTTTGGAAGAGAGAAAACATTTTTTGGAAATTATCTTTGATCTGTCCATCGTGGGACAGAAAAGGTTGGGTGTTGGATAAAACGATAAAACGGACCACGGAACCTCGTCACGATATTTCAATATTGGTAAATTTTTTATCAATCCTGACTTTAAAAGATTTTTCTCTTCAAAACATTACCTTGTGGGATAGAAACAGGAAGATATTTGAAGGGTTTCTTTAGAAATTTTAGGATTGACCATTGACAGAGAAATACTTTATTGAAAGTAATGCTGCCATACCACATAGGGTTGCTTTACATACAGCATACTAATCAATCCATTTGGAAATAATTTATACATTACATTATTCTACTAGTACATCTATATATCCCCTTGGACCTTGAGCTATGGAAGTCACTTTTCTTCATATAATAATAAAAAATTAATAGAATAAAACAATAATACAACTTAATACCATAGCAATAAATTAATTGTGATCCATCTGAATTTCGTTAAAACTCGTTAATTAATATGCAATATATTAATTTTATTTTATAAAGATTTTATATCAATTTTACCACTTAGAAACTTTCTTTCAAAGATAACTTTAAAAAAACATCTTAAAATCAACGCATAAGTTGGCAGGAATCCATGTGAGTTTTGAAAAGGCGAATGAGTTCGCGTTATAATTTTAATGTACAGAACTAGTTCTCAGGCTGTGGGCAACCGACTTTAACTTTGCTTGTCATCGCTAGGAAGGAAGCTCGGCACTGGAACCATCTTCCAAAAAACTTTCATAATGGAATGCTCCATTTCCTCAGGTACTATTGGTGGTAATATATATACATATATATTTAAACTTAACTATTTAATTGGGAATAAGGTCATTTAATTATTATTTAATAAACTATTGAATGTTCATTTCTTCTGCTTATTGACGTTTCGATCCCGGTATTTTCTTTTTATTAGTCAACCATGGGATCCTCTTCAAAGCTAGAATTTTAAAAAATAGAGCTTCGATCAGGCCAGGGACACACCGACAGTATCAGCAACGTCCACTAGCACATATATTAAGCTACTCCATACCAGTACAATGACAATGACAACAATGACCTTATTCCCAATTAGTTATAGTTCCCAATAGTTAAGTTTAAATTTAATACTCAAAGGTCGATTAAGGAAAAGTTGTAATGATATACATATGTGTATATATATATATATATATATATATATATATATATATATATATATATATATATATATATATATATTATCAGAGAGTGAAATAATTTATTGAAGTAGTGCTGTCATACTATATAGGATCGCTTTTTAGACAGCATAATGATCAATCCATGTGGACATAGTATAACAATAGCTCATAGACATTAAAATAGCTCCTGCATCATATTATTCCAATATTCCATAAACATATTATTATTTTTTTTATCGATTTTCAGAACACTAGTCATATACCATATCACTAATATACATTAAAAAGAAAAGTAATCGAATGATAGAAATACAAGACTAAATCGCACACATACATCAACGCAATTCCTTGAATATAGATAAAAAAATAAAAGAAAGCTAAAAATTTAAATTAAATAAATTTATAAATAGGTTTCAAGGCAACTTATTTTTGTACAATACATGTAATTCAATTATTAATATTATTTCTTTTTTTTTTGACAAAGTTTTATATTCATGCTTTTATATTCGGAGAAAACAACTGATTTAGCAAGGTTTTAACTGAAACATTCTTTCTATATCCTAGCATAATTCCTTATTTCCATAGATCCACTTATTAACGAGAGATCCATTATTGAAAAGGTAATGAAAAAATTTTTTAGTAAAAAATATTGCTAAAATCAAAGTTTATATTATTATTATAAAATCAGGATTGGAAAAAGCAGAACAAACGGATTTAATTAAAAATCACTGTTCAATTGCAGGCAGATCATATTCATAAAACACAAACAAAATGTGATAAGATTAGAAAACAGTTCCAAAATTAGTTTTTTAGTTAAATACCCATAAATATCATTCCATTCGTTTAAATAACATAATGTTATACCCAAACCCGAATGTTATAATAAAAATTAAATCTTAACAATGCTTGTTCTAGTATATCGTCTTATAAATTAAACACCGCCTTAATCAATCCTCTTCTGTTTCTTTACAAGAGGTCAGTAACGGAGCCAGGAATAAATTTTGGGAGCTAACAATAACTTTTAATTATTTTAATATTTTTTTAAAGGATATAACAGAAACAATAATGCTTTTAGGGATAAAAATTTTATATTTTTATGTATCTAAATTTAGTATCATTTAGTAGCATATTTTGTTCAGATCACTCATTTAACCAAAACATAGAACCTTTTGTACAATAGTTTTTGCTAACGCCTGACGGCTATCTAGAGGTTGTTCCCCCACACTAATCGGATTGTCAATGAAGTGATTCATATCTCGAGACCACTAGTATTAGTTCATAATATGAACTAATACTAGTGGTCTCGAGATGAACTTCATATACAGACCCCCTTTTTATCAAATTATTAACATCCGGCTGAAACTTCGTGAATAGGTTCATCTCATCGTAACCTACAACTATTTTATTTACGAAAATTCTCGGGATTGGGGGGTTTTCAATTTGGAGATCGGCAAACTTTGTCTATTTAATTAGGTACTAAAAACTCGTAAATATCCATTTGCTTTCCGCTCGAATCGTAATATTTGGGCAAAAAGCAAAAAGGTGGCCTTCAAAAATATTGTGGCGTTTTGCATGACCTACACTTCCAAAATGCCAAAATAACGAGATTGTATAGGCCAAACGGCCAAATATTTTTGTAGGTCACCTTTTTTCTCTATTTTGTGATCAAATTATCTTACGACCCAAGTGGAAAGCAGATTGGTATATACGAGTTTTTTAGTACCTCATTAAATAGACAAAGTTTGCCGATCTCCAGATTGAAAACGCCGCAATTCTAAGAGTTTTCGTAAATAGTTGTAGGTTACGATGAGATGAAGCTATTTATGAAGTTCCAGGTGGATGTTAATAATTTGATAAAAAGTGGTCTGTACCACAGACTATACCGCGAAGAACTGACCGATCCTGGCGGTAATCGAACTCGTTTCGACAGGCATTCTAACACCCTCTCAACCCAGGGTGCTAGCTAGACCTATCACAGCATAACATGATTACCTAAATGTATCCACATACTTTAATACTTCAGTGTGGAATAGTGATTGGCATGTTATATAAGTTCTTAATTGTTGATGTCGGCCAAAACGCGCTTGGCACATCTTAGGACGTGGTTTTACAGGCGATATTTCTTCTTCACGAACTAATTGAGACCGGGCTTTTATAATAGAGTTGAATAGGCATGACTGGCATCGCCAATGCAGAATAACGGGCGATATTGCGACATTGTTGCAGAACACACAAGAAACCGGCAGAAAGGTTTTCCATCAGGACCATGTAAAGTCTGTTGCAGAAAGGTCCACTGTGTAATGAATGGTCTAGCGATTTCGCTTGGATGTTTGCTCATAGTATCGTCTACGAGAATCTCAAAGCACTTATTCACAAAATATCAACCAACTACAGAAAGAACAATTAAAATAATAATAAAAAATGTTATTACCGTAAATGAATTACTCTTATGATAAAATATACTTCTGAGGGAAATTACCACTATTTCATTCCATTATTGAATAACTCTTTTATTCCTAATCAGATATCATGTTTTAAGTGGCATTTGCGATCATCACAAATTTATATATTAAATTAAGAGGAAAAAGACAAAAGATTAGAAATTATTTATTGGAAAACATCCCTTATATTTTTTCTGGATATCTTTAAAACTCCAACAGTATGAAATAATTTTAATTTTGTATTAAATTAAAAAAAAAGCAAGGTGGAGATGAAAACACCGCCTATTTCTACTCTTCCCGAACATTTGTTTAGCAACGCCTTTAATGATTTAATTAGTACTTATTTTCAAAGGTTTATAGGTAACATTAACATATGCATTTTCCACTTAATATGATAATGTTACCAACAAGAGAGGGGTGTTTGAACGATGACAGTAAAAACAACAAGACGTAAATGAATTATTATTTATGCATATGCGGGATTCATTTTACTGCATATTATACAACATAAAAATCCTGTTATTAGTGTAATGCAATAGGAGTATACTGTTTAAGATGCTGATTGTGCTGTATAATGGGACCAAGGTTTGAGCACCTCAACTCGAAGGACATCACACCCGCGCAATCGGTAATTTTTTTTTTTGGTTTTAGCGGCAGTTTGGCGCAGAGCGGATCACTAATTGGCCCCCTTGCCGCCGCCACCAATACACAGCTAATGGCCGGTCCCCAAGTGACTGACCCGCCGGGGGAGGAGGTTTGCGCAAATCCCCGACACGGTCCCTGGATTAGCGTCAATAGCGGCGCAAGATCTGAATAATTCATCGTTCCGCCTCAACTCCCTTCCTTTCCCCTTTTCTCAACTGACATCCGCCACGTTATGCGTTGCTCTATCGGTTCCTTAGACCAAGGTCGGATCTACCATCTCCAAGTTTCCTAGAAAGAGTATAGAGTTTGTTCCGGGAGTAGGAGGAAGAGCAATACTTCCACTGCTCAACAAATTAATAGTCAGGTTCGAACATAACAGCTTGGCAACCATTTGAAACAAGTTATATAACGTGACCTGATTTCAATATATATATATATATATATATATATATATATATATATATATATATATATATATATATATATATGTGTGTGTGTGTTTATTCAATCATTAATCCATTTATGCCATTCTCTTGATGACTCAAGGATACCCACCAGATGGGGTGACCTCTTATACGGTTTAGCCTTACTGTAGATAACAGATGAAGATTCCATGAACGTACTTCCTTCAGTTAACAAGTTTCTAAATCTCAATCATAACTAGACCTACTTAGTGAAGTAAACAACTAAGTATTCAAAGGTAAACTGCTCTATTTTTTTGTAGGACAGTTTATAAACCGGTTGGACCTTCGTTTCACTTCGGATAAGAGACTTTTACACGGTAATTTTAAAATCTCAGCTGTTGACGGTTGAGACCTAGATAATTAATAGTCATTTTTTGTCATTAAATAATAAAAAATGTGGAATATTGTTTTTCTTCTAATAATCAAATCGATTTTAATAACGGTCATCAAAAGTTCTTTGGTCACTAAAACGCTCATGGACTTCTAAATCCATTATAGAAGGACTAAAAAAAAAAAAAAGAAAATATATTATTTTAAGTTCTATTTTGGCAAACTTCTACTTCTACTCAATAAACCAAAAGTAAAAACAAAACTAGAAAAAAGATACCATACTACTCACGAGGTAATTTATACTTCTCATATACGAGGTTATTGTACTTCTCACGATTGTACTTATATCTGTGTAGGCATGTCTCTTACATTTGTATGTTCAAAAATGTCAAGAATGTCTTCGAGTAATGTCGAAAAAATATCTGAATTCATAAGACTGAAACAGAAAACAGATTATTAAATTAACTGAAACAATATAAATGAGCTATTTTATTTTTTATTTTTTTTTCCGAGGAGTCAACTTTTTTTTTGACTAATATTATATGAGGTCAGAATGGGTTCATCATAAATAATAATAATAATAATAAAATATGTTTCACTAAACAAGAAAAAAAAGGAAATGCAATGTTTTAGTTTGGACATATTCAAAAAAAAAAAAAAAAAAAAAAACGTTCCCTGTTTAACATCTTTACAATCACTGCCGTTTAACATAAATTATTTTTTCCCTTATTTGCCTGCAACTAATCAAACATAACTTCCCAAATACACTTTATATTAATACAAAGAAATGTTAAAAATAACGATTTTTTATATATTCGTTGATCCGTATTTATAAGTGTATTAGTAAGTGGCAAGCGTAATGTTTCCGATCCTAAAATTTACGTATTCATGAAAATAATTAAAGCGATCAACAATTTTATTCATTTTAGACGAAAATTTTAGGAATAGAAACATTAAAATTTTTTGGTTGGAAGTCAAAGTTAATAATTGGTACAGACCAATTCATATCATAGAAATCTAAGTGAAAACAATTTGAAAAATCAATATTTTTAATTATTTTTTGTTAAAATTCGTTACTTTAACATTTGTTCACCAATGTTGTTGATTTTTTCACCAATCTCTAACCCTCCTCCAAATTCCAGACAAATCGAAACAGCCATTTTTTAAATAAAGACGTATCTAGGAAAATAAGTTTGTGCTAAAGTAGTTAATGAAATTATTTTAATCCTTAATTTTCCTCTTTTCTTTCCATTTTAGAACTTGTGAAATTATATATGGATATGAATAAAGAATATCTATAAAGTACATTTCCGCATTCCTATAATGCTAAAAAAATAGAATATGATTAGATTAAATTGATACGGGATTATTCAGATAAGATTAGATAGGTATATTAAATATTAGATAGGTAAGAGTAAAAGCAGTAGGCGTAATGCCCCTCATTTAGATTTCTCTACAGACAAAAATGAAAAATTACATGAAAGTAATTATTCCTTTTGGTAAATAAATAAAATGTATTGTAATAGCACGATGATGAATTCTTGGAATTTTCACCGACCAGGAATTCCTTAGGACCCTAAGTCACACCATTACGTCTACCTCTCACTAGGAACAGATTAGAGCCGATCACGAACTCAGGATATCTTAACTTTCAATGAGGATTTTTATGGCTAACTTAGAAAGTCAGTAGTCTGACAAAGAGAAAGAAAAGGAAATAATCTTTTTAATTTCCTGTTAACGACGTTACAGAAGGGAAGGTATGTTTTTCCAGATCTCACTTGATTTACAAGACTACAGTTCAAAAATATAATTTTCTTAAAGACCCAAAACCAAACCGTCTTGTTATTCAAAATGATTAACCAATTTCAAAAAACCAAAACTAACTTAATAATATGAAATATAAATTATAAATAATAGCTCATTATAAAGAGGAGAAAATGATGAACATTTCCCTCGCTTACAGTATGAAGGTTCGTCTTTTAGTTTCTGAGATATTTTATTCCACTTTAGTTAATCGACTCCAGCCGACTTTACCCGAGCGTTACACATCGGAAATCTGACGGTACAATCTAATTCACTCTCCGCAAAAAAAAGTGTATATAAAGAAGTTTTCACATAAAAAAATCATACATTTTTGCATTGTTAACAAATTTCAATAACCTTTAATAATAATTAATAATACATCGCAAGATTATGTAACAAAGTAATTTTAGACTAAAGAAAGATGATAATTAACACAGGTGTCTGTTAACAAAAGATTCTTCCGAGGAGGCCCTCATTTTCTCTTTGCATTTAATTTCAGGTTGATATTTACTCTTCTATGTTAGTGCCCCTCGGGCGTGAAGACAAGGGATGTAATGAACGAGGCACCATCGTGTACCACCATCCCGTCCTTTATATACCTTCTTTGAATATATAGTTCTTGTTTTACCAACTTTATTAAGTCTTCGGAATTTCATACCCTCATTACAACTATATGCGGTTAGAAATAAATGTTTATTATTCCAATACATCTCAATTCAATTTGATAATTATTTATTTTATAGAACTTTTATTATATTAGGTTTAGCTTATTTTACAACATTTTTAAGCGATCGGTTGAGTCTTTTAACAACTGTAAACAATTCACATGATTAACAAACGTTGGCATATATATAGTCCGTGGTACAGACCCATTTTGAATTTCCGTGGTCTCCAGATTGAAAACGCCCCAATTCCAAGAGTTTTCGTAAGTAAAATATTTGTTGGTTACGTTGAGAAGAAGCTATTTACGAAGTTTCAGGCGGATGTTAATAATTTGATAAAAATGGGACTGTACCACGGACTAATAATATTTGAGATTGAGTACAATATACAAATAAAACTTGTACCACTCCAACCCATGAAGGGTCTTGGGTTCAGTACTATTTACGGAAAATACCGTTTCAAGGACAGCGGCCATGCATAGAGGAGATCGGGTCAGGATCTTTAATTAAGGGTACCCATTTTATAGAGGCTGGTTGTGCCCCAGAAGGGTCCTCCTATTCCACGGTCACCAATGGAACAGAATAAATAATTTTTCTGCGAGCCGGGATTCGAACCTGGGACCCTGAGCATTGGAAGCGTAGTGCCCTACCACTGAGCTACTGCGCTCCTACAATACACAGATAGGACCGTAAATATTTCATAGATAATGATATTTTTATACTACTTCGATTATTTACTAGCTCCGTTTGGGACGATTGGTATAGTCGTTGTACTATTTATTTATAATGTTTTTGTATATCCAGGTATGTATAAACTTGGATATACAAAGTAATTTTGTATACATAGCAGTATTTTTTTCATCAGCTTACTAACTGAATGGAATGGAAATATCATCCAAATATAATGGTTATTTGTTTTCACTACTGGCACAACAATTGATAAATACCAATTAAAAAACCGAACACTAAAAATCTTATTACATTTTTTGTGTTTTTTTCTCTCAATTTGCCGATAGTATGTAGAATTCTCTCCGTTTATTATAGGGTCGTCACCTAAACAATTTTACTTTACATATCTGTCTAAACTTATTAGTCAACCCTTCTTTCTTCAGACCACACATATATATATATATATATAATTAAAACGTGATATGAAATAACCCGTTATTATTACTATTTCTTGTCACATTCTACAAGTTGAGAGGCCTCATACCAATTTTATCAAGTCATTCATGAAAAAGATAACTCGTTTTGTGCCTTCTATTCCAGATCTAATGGTTGACTTATGGTGGTTATAACAAACCAATTATTCTTCCATATGATGCAGATATCTAATACAGCAAAGATGGTTGGATCGTCTTATTTGTTTATATAAATGATTGTATTTCTTTAAACTTATTAATTGACAAATATTACAAACCGTCACAATTAAGAACATTTATAATAGTGTTCAGAGAGCACATTCACACACTATTTGCAACAAATATAGAAATAAATAATACAAAAAAATAATAATACTTAAAGTAAATGTATATAAACAAAATAACTAAACTAATCAAAATAACAACTTAAACCCGAACATACTTGTATACAATATTTACAGAATCCATTCACTCAGGATAACTCCGAGCTAAGCCTATCTCCCCACTAGTGGAAGGAAAGGCAGGATTCTAGGAGATCCCAGCGACTCTCACTCAGTCGCATTACTGGTATCAAGAACTACTAAAGGCTGGGCAGAAGTGCTACATAAAGAATAATTAAGACCAAGATTAAAAATTGTTATGCTATGATAAATGTTTCTTTGGGGTTTCAATTTTTTTTCCGTAATCCCGCCATTTCGATTAATTTGATTTAATATGGAAAGGAATTGCTAAGTGTTAAAAAAAAAAAAAAAACATGAGAAAAAAGTCTATCCGTTTAATTGATTTTAAAATTATATTCAGTTTGTTCAAGTAAGCCCTAATGGAGCATTTTCAATTAAAGCATGTAAACATTATTGTCATTAACATATTTATACACAAATGTACAGCTTTTCTGATGATGCCTGAATTGGAGAAAATTTGGACTAATTTAAGCATTAATTGAATTTATGACAGAGACTTCTGAAGCCTAATTCATTAGTTTTACCAAATTTATAAAAGAATTGAATCAGTTTACAATTTTTTTTCAAAGGAAAATAAAACTTCAGTAACAGCGAGCTGCTCAAGATTTTTTTTTCTTTGCCATATTTTGGGATTTTAAAAATATTTTCAGATTATTTACAAAGTTATTTAAAATATCTCGAAAGAGATTTCCTTTAAAGAAAAGAGTTTTAATCATACATATTACGGTAAGAATACTGTTATCAACCAAACATTCAGTACTTAAAATATTTACGTTACCTGAGGGAACTTGTAATCCAGAACTTGCTAAGCGCCCAAAGCCAACTGAAACCCTTTGGTGGAGGGACACACAGAGGAGCTGAGAGAGCACCCGACTGTTTGGAAAGGACCGCGGAGGCACGTGTTACAGCTGGCCTAGTCCTCAATGAGATCGAGGAGGCCTTTGTGGTCGCCCCAACAATAGCCTCGGCCCTAAGCCTCGTCGCTAATAGCAGATACTGAAATTCGCAGGGTTTGTGGAGTGTGGCCACTACACGGCCCCTGGGAGGGTCCTTCAGGTAGAACCAGCCCCGGTCTGCTCTGCTACTGGGTTCGTGCCACAGTAACCTTACCATTCCGTTGTGACGGATTAACAACCACAATTCATTAACCATCTCACAAACGGTTATAATTAAACTAATATAACCATTAACTTATAATATTAAAATACTTTGAGAATTCTCGAATGCCATTGTCACCCAACCTGCTTACATACTTATCACCAAACCTTTTTGAAACAAAAATTGACAAGATTAAACTTGACACAGATATTCCAAATAGGCCGCAGTATATGGAATATGTAAACCATTAAACCTCTATTAACCTCTCAGATGTTTACACTTCAGTTTATAATGGAATATTTTTGAATTGAAAATTGTTTAGGCGCCTTTTACACTTTTTTTGTGGAGCGTAAATTACATTGATCCGTCAGATCTCCGATGTGTAACGCTTGAGTAAAGTCAGCTGGAGTCGACTAATTTAAATGCTTTTGCATAAGGATTAAAATATGTGAAAAACTAAAAATCGGACCTACATATTGTTAGCACGGGAAATGTTTACCATTTGATCCTCTTTGTAATAGCGTGTTCCTAGATGTTTAGTACCTTTTTTAAAATTCACTGTTGTACAACTTCTTTTTGTGATGTGATGAATGGCCTGCAGTAGTTTTCTGTTATTTGTTTGTTTAATGCCTAATATTTGAGTGTTATTAAAGTTGAAGTTGTGCTGAATTTTTGTGCTATGCTTTCCCAGGCAAGTAGTGTTGATATTAGTGTTGTCCTTATTAGAAATTAATTTTAATAGCTGCAACGCTATTATTTCAATTATATTCACTCGGAGTAGGACATGCGATTTTGCGTTTTATAAAATTGAGCTTACATTCATTTATTATGACTAATTGTATATGGATTTTAAATAAGGAGAAAGATATAAAATAATGTGGAATAATTATCCAGGAATGAAATCCTGATAATTAAGGAGATCTCCAAAACGTCGGTTTGAGAATTTTTTAATTAGTAAAAAGACATAATGGAATTTTTTAAAAAAATATTTGAGCATATTTAAATATACTTCCGAATACTTGGGAAATATACAATATGAACAAGATTAATTTGGGTTTTTTACGATCTAATTGCAGTATTCAGGATATATATACTATGCTAGTTCTGACATTGACTGGTATTCAGACCAGCGATATAATCTTCAATCGCCTGACACAGCTTCTTGGTTTTGCTGACGATATGGACATAATGGGAAGGTCTAAACGGGATCTCAGAGAAGCGTTTATAGCCCTTGAAGGAGCTGCAAGACGACCTGGTCTAGAAGTCAATGAGAGGAAAACTAAATATGAAACCCTTTGGTGGAGGGACACACAGAGGAGCTGGTGGTGAGGTGGATTTGAACTCTCCATTTGAGGTAGGCTCTTTTAAGTTTGAGAGAGTAAAAAGTTTTATATACCTTGGGTCTGAAATAAATAGCAAAAATGACATGGCTCAAGAAATACAGAGAAGGATCACGGCTGCCAATAGATGTTTCTTTGGACTTGGTCGACACTTAAGAAGTAGGTATCCCTCAAAGAAGACCAAACTGATCATATACAAGACCCTTGTAAGGCTTGTTTTGACATATGGCTCAGAGGCTTGGACGATGACGAAAAGTGATGAGATGAAGCTGAGTGTGTTCGAGCGAGGAGTCCTCAGAAGGATTTCTGGTTCAGTAAAGGAGGGTGATGTCTAGAGAAAAAGAAAAAATAGGGAGCTCAGTTCCCTTTACACAGACATCGACGTAGTCACATATATTAAACTTGCCAGATTAAGGTGGGCAGGGCATGTGGCCAGAATGAGCACCGTTGAAATACCTAAGAAAATAATGATGAAAGAGCTGCACCTCGCAAGACGGGTAGGAAGTCCGAGGGCGAGGTGGTTGGACAACGTGGCCTATGACGCGAGAACCCTGCTTGGTGTACGGAACTGGAGAGCTGCAGCAGAAGACAGAGCCAACTGGCGGAGGCTCTTGGAGTAGGCCCAGTCTCGGGAACGGGATGTCGTGCAACATATGTACGTATGTAGTTCTGATATTTAATGATTATGGGCTTTTAAAAAAAATATTGTTTATGTCCAAATTTAGCATGCTTGTCAATTCCAATGTTACTCTGCGAGTTTCCGAGCTGCAGTTGCATGGCTTTGGAAAGGACATTGATTCCCTATGCCCCAGTTGGGGAGATTCGGAGACTGCTGAACATATTATTGTGGACTGCACCGTCTTTGAGTCACTTAGGGCTAAACTTTTGAGGGAAACTGGGCTCTACGTCCTCGCGAATAACGATTTCCCTCAGTTGGTGATCGAAGAGAACTGCCCGTTCTTTAAGTGATCTATTTACGGGTAGAGGACCGCAGTTGGCTCTGCTAATTTAGCTGGACGATCGCCGGACAGAGGAGGACACCTGAGACAAGCTCACGATGTTAATTGACAACATTTGCATAACCCACGAAGATACCGACACCCGTTTTGCCAAAAAAGACAAGGAAGGGCGAACAAATAAATAAAAATCCCGATGTGATTCAAAAGTTTGATTGTTTAACAGGATTTAATTTAATAGTTGGTCAACTAAATTCATTAAGTACTATAATATTGATGCAAGAAAATCTATAGCATGTTTTCGCTGTGTTGGATTATTCAAATTCAGTTCTTCAAGAAATATTGATGGATCGATTAATCGTAGTAATTAATTTTAGTATAATCGATTATGTTAGGCTAAGAAGGCACAATGAAGCAGCAGTAGTGAATAAAAGGACAGGGCGCTGAGATAAGCGCTTTCATGAGGGTGATTGATGTTGCCAGAGGAGCTGCCTGCTTAAATATCTTGCCTCAATAATAAAGGCAAGTGCTTTTGTACTCAGGACCGTCAAAGAGATTTTTTCATCTGGATTCCATCACGACCAACCCGCTAACACCTGACTTAGATACAAGTGACGTCTTCATTGCGTTCATATTTCAGAACATCTTATCAGCTGAATCTTCAACGCAACTTAGACGATGAGTAATCATTTCGTTCTATTAAAAAAAAGAAAAAAAAAAAAGAAAGGAAATACATAATGACATATTAAGAAAGAAACAAATTTACTGAATCTGCTGACTGGTACACGTAAGTAAACAAAATCTTTAGTTGTGATTTCTGGAACTATACCGGGTGTTTCGTAATTGCACGGCACTATTTTCGGTATGTGTTCACTAACACAAAATAAACAAAACATTTTAACATATATCTCAAACACATTTATTAAACAGATATCAAAGGTTAAAAGATTTATTATTTATTATTACTATTTATTTATTATTATTACAAAATTTAGAGTAACTGTTCAAAGAGGCCTCCGTTTTGTTGAATGCAACATTCAGCAAGACGAATCTATGCTCTGGCTCTTCGTATAGGGATGGTGCTTGATGGTTCCTGCGGCTTCTACGATCCGATCGAAAATTAAGAATCCCGTTTCTTGTAAAGCAAGATTCATCAGTAACCAAAATAAGTTCAGGAAGTTAGGATCTCGAGTGAAATGTCGAATTAACCACTGTGAGAAATTTCTGCGCTTGTTATAATCTTACGGTAGCAAATCTTGCCTACTTGATATGTGAAATGGCAACAATAGTATCCATTTCACGTATGGGTTTTAGCGTGCTATTATCCCTAAGGCATCTTTCAATGGCTTCAAACGTTTTATGATTTGGTATTCTTCTGTTAGGAAATTTTTCACGATATCTTCGAACATCAGCAGCACCGTTTTTATGTACCTCACTATAAGTTAAAAGCATGTCTGTTTGTTCTGCAAAAGTGAATAAATTTATGTTGTTTCCCATGACAATCATAAATTGAACTGGGTCACAGTACTCATTCACACTCAAACAAACAGAACTAGTCAAACAGATGCGCTTTTATTTTATGATTTTTTTCACTTAGAGAAGTCATTTTCAAGCTGCAGTCATTTATAGTACTGTTGTATATATTGTCGTTTGACATTGATTTTTGACATGTTAACCATTGCGATTTCGTCATTACGTTGTGGTACTAATTTTACCCAGAATTTAACGTTCTATTTTTTTAAACCGTTTTTTGCGTACCGTTCAGGAATCATAGAAGTAAAAATAAAATCCGAAGTTCTTTTTGGCATTTTACATGTTTACATTCACAAATACAAGTTAAAAAGTACAAACTTCTACCACATTTTTCGAAATATAACCTACTTTTCGATCCTTTGCCAACCTAATATGTTTGAAATTAGCGGTTTTTTCCTATTTCAGATTTTCAGTCCTATTTCAGCCATGGTTCCAAGGGTAGAAGTCTGAGAGATGAGGCAGTTCACAAACAAAATTGGAAAAGATAATATAACTGAAAATGGATAATTATTAACTTTATACATATTTGTTTATTTAGAAATATTACATTCTGTCATATCAAGGACATTTATAATAGTGTTCTGAGAGCACACTCACACTCTATTTACAATAAGTAAAATTTAACTTTAAATAAATTACTAATGGTACAATTTTTTTTATTATTTAAATTTTTTAAAGTATATTTCTAAAATTATAATGTCTGTAATTGCAAAATATTTGAATTTAAATATATTAGAGTGCTACCAATGGGTGATTTCTCAACAAGCGTGTTTCATGTGATTATATTCCTATGTACACATTTACTTGATGTATTCATACTAATACAGTTGTAAATATCACAATAAAAGTTAAAAAAAAATATATTAGATGTTTACAGCCAGTTAATTTATTCATATAAATTATTAATAATTAATCCATTCAAAGATGAATCCCTAGACAATAATGGAGCGTAAAATTCGATTATCCTGAGTTGAATAGCTGAGTGCACTGAAGATTAACCTGATTCTGTCTCAATAGGCAGAGAGGTTGGTGATGGGATTACTGATTGAGTGAATATGTCTCATTTACATATTATAAACATTTTTTATTTATATTAGTAAACAAAAAAACAACTTAACAACTGAGCAAGAAATTTAAAATATTAAAAATAATATTATTTTGTATTTTGTAGGAATATATAACATGAAGGTACTTGTGAAGAAGCTACTAATTGGTGACACTTCAAAGATAAATTAATTTAGGAGGTCCTTTGGCCATCTTCTTTTCAGAAGCCTCGGAGAGTTATCAAGAATTGTATTGGATGAAAGGTTACGAACTAGAGGATTGGAGTGACCAAAGAGGTTGGAATGAAAAGAGGTATTGGCTAGTTCGGGCCAAGTCATGCACAAGAGGAATGTTGAGGTGTTTATGGACTTTATTTGTTACATAATATGGAGCATTTAGGATTTCACGGAGGATTAAAAATAATATTAAATAAATGAAAATGGAAAAAACAGGCTTTTCTTTGCTAAATACTTATAAATTATCATTAGTGTATACATCAACGGTACGATAACTATCGAATCTGGAAATCACCTCTTTTCAGGAAACGGAAATACACTAATATCATCATCAGTGTAATCCAAACAACGTTGGTTTCCACTCTAAGATGTGCTTTAAAGAATGTTTGAAGATTTTTAAGACTGCTTAAACATATTTTATTACAATTGCAATCGCTAAAGTGAAGAATTGAAAATCGCAATTTGTCATTTTCGATAGTTTGGTATTTATATCGACCATATTGTCTAGTAAGTGAAATAACTACTTTCAACTTGATTAATTACGGGTATACCATAAACAAAGAAATATTAGTAAAAAATCTTAAATAAAAAACTTAAAATAAATTAATTAATCGATTTTTTTTATCAATTTGATCAGTGATTAATCTGTTCCAAGAGTAGATAGTAGTTTTTTCATTACCGCTCTAACATATTTTTTAGGCGGAATCCCTTGTCTATTTTCATACACATAGTTATAATGAGGAATTCGAGTCAAGGGTTCAAAATTTTGTAAATACTGCTTCTTGGTCAAAGATCTTGTATATGAGGGGTTGATTTGACTAAGAATATACTCAACAGCCAAGTTTTTTATGCCTAGTTCATTTTTGTACTAAAAACTTCTTTAGGTGCGTTTCACACTTTTTTGTGGAGAGTGAATTAGATTTATTCGACAGATTTTAATGCTCGAGCAAAGTCGACTGTAGTCGACTACTTGATATGTTTTTAGATGTGGTTTAGAATATTTCAGAAACTATAAATCGGGCCTGCGTACTAAATGAGAGGAAATTGTTAAGCATTTTATCCTCTCTGGAATAAGCTATAGTTCAAAATTGGATTTTAACGCGAGGCCGTGTTAGGGAGGCGAAAAGGAAAAAATAGTGTCGAAAACCAAATAATAACAAGGTTAGTTGAATGTATGGGTTAAAATATTTCAGATACTAAAAATCGGACCTGTATACTGTAAGGGAGGGAAAACTACAGCATAAGTAGAGACATAAGCTATTATTTGAAATTGTATCTTAACCCAACACCGGGTTAGGGAGAAGGAGTTTTCTAATACAAATTAATGAAAATGATAAAATGCACTGAATGCTACTTGTAATGTTAAAATGAACCTGAAACAGAATTTACGGGTATTTTTATAAATTTATATTTCTACATTCAATGAAGACCGAAGTTAGTTTATAAAAGAGGATATGGATAAAAAGAGAAATTGTCAACCAAGTTTTTAATAAAACAATTAAAATAAATGAATAAATGCAACAATAACGATATGAATCAGTAAAATACAAATTAAAAAAAGATAATATTTAGGAGAGATAATGAGAGGGCTATTAAAAAAAAAAATCGCATTTCCTCAAATATATGCCAATCTTAACCGTTATTAGCTTTGATCCCATTTTTTAAAATATTGACTTCATATCCAAGTATAACAACATTGAATCCAGCTCAAAATGTGCAATACGTATCAATTCAGAATCAGTTGAAAATTTATCATAATTAAAATTAATTTTATTACAATGTTCATTTTAAATTTTAATATCCCTGTTTTGTTCAGAAGGAATTTTTATTAAATTGATTCCCATTTATTAAAAAAAAAATAATTAGAATGAATAAAATGACCAGATCTTCATCCTAAAACAAGTACTCGAAAGACGATGGGAAGTAGCTCAGGAGGTCCACGATTTGTCGATTTCAAAGCAGCCTATGATTTTGTGGACAGGAGCTGTCTTTGGAAAATCATTACCAAACTTGGAATTCCCGGTAAGTTGGTGAGATTGACAAAGACGTGTACAAATGACACCCAATGTAGAGTCCTAATACAAGGAGAAGCATCTGAAGCCTTCAAAGTTCGAACGGGCTAACGTCAGAGTGATGGACTATCACCGATGTTCTTAAACTTAACTGTGGAGAAGGTAATCAGAGTAACATTACAGGAAAATAGAGGGATCCACGTCGGATAATCTTTGGATAAGCAGATGACATAGCTGTCCTTGGAAGTAATCAAGAAGACATTGAGAAATCCGCAACAATACTGATAGGAGAGGCAGAGCAGATCGGCTTACAAGTAACTGAGTACAAAACAAAATACATGGCAATAAGCCGAAAATTTCACCCCAATAACAGAATCTGCGTAGAAGGAAAATCATTTCCGAGAGTAGAAAAATTCAAATAACTCGGCTTCACAATAACCTCAATGATTGATCAACGGGCAGAAATAGACAAGCCTATAACTAGTGCAAACAGAGCTTTCTTCTCCCACTCAAAGGTATTTAAATCCCGATAAATCTCAAACTAAGGTTGTACCATGCTATGATAAAGCCAGTTCTAATATATGGCTGTGAGACCTGGTCACTAATCAGCATCCTAGAAAAAAGTGCTGAAAGATTTGAGAGGAAAATTATCCGCATGATCACCGGAGCGATCTGGGATCAGATTAGTAACACATGGAGAAGAAATACCAATAAAGAACTGCTTACAGAAACTGGTACAGAGGTGAAGATGGGCAGGGCATGTAGCTCGCAGCAATCCATCTGGAATCCTCTACGATAACAATGAATGCCTCAAAAGAAGACAAAAGACCACGAAGGCCAAAAAGCAGATGGATAGATAAAATCAACAAAGATGCAACAGAGCTGCGTGCAGATAAATGGAAAGAAATAGCCCAAGACAGGCAGAGATGGAGCCGGCTTGTTAAGGCAGGAAGAGATCTACATGGTCTGTAACGCCAACAAAAAAAATAAATAAATGTTTCGAAAAATGGAACAATTCATGTTTTATCTTAATTTTTTATATTTAATTTGTTCCCTTTATATTTAATGTCGTTAAAAGCGTAATACCAATTTAGGAGAACAAGATGTCATTAGAAATAACAAACTACGATAGAACGAACTTTCAAAATAATATATACTTTTTTGATAATATTACTTAGTTGGAAAAGTCAATACACTTGACAATTACGAATTACAATTAAACAAAAACATTACTACACAACAACGCATAGCAGAACTATATAAATAAATGAAAAAAAAAAAGTTAAATGTATATTACTCCTTTCACTGCCTGCTATATTAGGTTAACACCCGTAAACCACAAAACTGTCTAAAAAAAGAAACGGTAACAGAAATAAAGGCTGACATTATTGACTGGATATAGGTGATTAGCTTCAGTGAAGGGAGCCTACGATGGTTGTGGCAGGGAGAGAGAGCAACTAATACTTACTTTTAAAATACCAACTTAACTTTGAGAAAGGGAGATCTACTTACTTAAAAACTCATAGTCCTGCTGTTATAAGCATGTATATAGAATCTAGCGAAAGTCAATAGATCACTAGCCAAAATGGTATACAAAACCGACAAGTCCTGCTTTGTCTTAGGTATAGTGCATTAAGGCTAATTTCAGTACCGTTCATATTAACGTTTGTTATTAAGACCAACTGAGCCAAGAAACTGAACAAAATTATCTTTGAAGGGTGCTATAATATGCATGGAAACTTCTTTTAACGAAATCTTTTCTATATTGGACATGAAATCTAAAATATTTTTATTGATAGGCAAGACTAAAATAAAGAGCAAGGACCCAGTGAAATTATATTTTGAGAACAACAGTTCTATTTCTTATTATAGCATTGGAATTTGGTTTAGTGGTAGGGACTACAGTTTTAGTCTTAAATTGTTAGCATTCTTATGGTATTGATTAGCAATGGGTCTATTCGCGATCATTTAGGCTAAGTGAACGTGAAAAACTTAATATTCGTGAATTATCCATTCGATTCCAAATTCGAAAACGTAGGTCTGAGTCATAAAGAAAATAACTTTAACTTTAACTCTTTCTGAAACTTCAGGCCTTACCACAGAGATAAAAAAACACGCCTCTATGAGACTCTGTTTAAAGAAAACTAAAAGATGTGGCAGTACTAAAGGGATGTTAATATTAAGTATATCTTGTGCTTGACTTATATCATCAAATTTAGTTTCAAAATTTAGAGATCACTCATAGATACCACTGCTGGTTCACAGAGGGGGAGGTTTTAACACGCTTGTAATGAAGAGAAATATTATCATTCAAAATTTAGTTTAAACTACTTTTATTTCAAAATTAAACAAAAAAAAAAAAAAAAAAAAAAAGCTGAGGAAAAACCCAAATATCTGATGAAATATGCAACAACATTATTGCGATTCTTTCCTCAAGCTCTGTTTGACAAGCTTCATAATTCTTATGCGTTTATTAATACAAATTTGTAAGATTTCAAGTAGTTTTACGAACGTACGTGACTATTCAAGATATTGGTGAGGACGATTGGGAACATTTTAAAAATTGAAGGAGATGCCTCCTCACTGTCCCACAGCGATCGAAGTCTGTAGATCGGATAACTGTATTATCAGCAAATATTGAAGAAAGGACTGAGCAAACCTTGGATAAAATTAACCACGATGGGCTGAGAGGTGAGAACATTTCACCACGGCATTTCACAATCGATTGAATGCTAATTACGACTGACAATGGAGCAGCGCAACCTGTAGGTAGCGTGAGATAGTACTCCAACTTCCACCTCGCGGCCACCTTCATTTGAGCAACTAAACTTATCGGTTATCGCCATTTTTATAATTAAGAACTAGCTAACTAGTCCTTGAGGTCTGCATTCGGCCCATGCCATTGCTCCTCGCACAGCAATGTTTGTTCCGGAACTTACTGGCAGACATGTAAGTGCACCCATAGAGTATAGAATGAACGATCTATTCTATTCTCTGTGAGTGCAGCTTGGGGAACATGAGTTATTTAAAATTAATTCATAAATATATTACATAGGTTTAAATATTCCAAATAAGAGAATGATTTTTAATTACCTCATGATTTTAAATTAATAAAGAATTAATTCTGTATTAAATAGTGTTTTACTGAAAGAGTTTATTGAGAACAGGAAGTGTTTTTCAGATTGGGAAATCGGACTGTGGAAATTTCAACTAAAATTTAGTCGGATTTTTCCTTAAAAAAAAACTCCCTGCTACATATATAGATATACATATATATATATATATATATATATATATATATATATATATATATATATATATATATATATATATACTTTTTTATTTTTTTTCTCTGCTGTAGTAACCCTACAGAAGAGGTGTATATTTCTTAGAAATGTGCATACACCACGCAAAAACATATGTATTACATTGTTATTCAAATATTATATATACATTTATATATATATATATATATATATATATATATATATATATAATATCTTATTACAATATGTGTTGGCTTAAGATATTTAAAATGGTACTTAATATATATTACAAAGAGAAAAATTAGAAAATAGATCATTAAATAAAATAAATAGCAAGAGGCGATTAAATAAAGTAAATAACAGTATCAGATGAATGAATCAACAGTACCAAAAAGTACTAAAAAAGAGAAAATATAATAAATAAATATGTGAGTAAAAAATATATGATTAGGCAAAGACAAATACAGAAATTATGTAGAGAACAAACAAATTTTATAAATCTACAATTAAGTATCAAAATTTAGTTCAATATATATATATATATATATATATATATATATATATATATATATTAAAAAATACAAGGATGATTTAAAGATATTGATATTAAAGGAGCGTGAAGAGGTATAGAACAACCCCAAAATATTTAAATAAATTTAAGAAAAAAAAAGTACTAGTATACTCACGCATCAGTTATACTTCATGTTGCAACATACCTGTAAAAGAAAAACAAAAGAATAAGAATTAATATAAATAATCAGTAAAATGCCAGATTTATAATATGAGTAATAAAACTTAAATAGTCTGATAAATAATAACAATTCCAGAGGCATATAATAAAATGAAATGAAACTTTGATATGTGGTAACCGCAAATACAATCTTGCCATCTATATAAAGAAAAGATTAAATACGGCAATGAGTTGTGACTAGAAACTTCAACTAATTAATTCTTTCCCATGACGTCAAAAAATAAAAGTGGTTACGTAACATTATTTGTTGACTCAAAAGCGGTTACAAAAAACATAAATTACGAATCATTTCAAAGTCTTTAGTAAGAAATATTATTTTTCTTTGCCAATTGTTCTTGTTATAAGCATCTAATGCATTATATTTAATTTTCTTCTTCCTATTTTACTAATTTATTTAATAATAAATCATTGTTTACATTATTTAATATTTTAAGTAAGGTAATGCGTTTTTTAGATGATACACATAGAAATATAAGCCCAAGGTTAATACAATGTGAAAAATAGAATGAATAAAATTAAAAAAGAAAACAAATTTAATCCAGCATTCTATTTTAGAGAAATACCATTAAAAAGATTTTAGTAATAATTATAAAATTTAAATAGTAATATATTTAATAATGTACTATTTTATCAGTTTACAATATTTATATAAGTAAACAAAATATTATATAAGTATATTTTGCTGTATATATTCGTAAGTATATGTTCGTGCTGTGATACATCACGAATTTCCATTTCAATCATGTTAGAAACGTTTATCGACATTGAATTTCGTCATGAAAATTATTTGAGGTGAGATCTCAGAGAAATAAGTTATGCCAGTTCTTTAAATCATTGTTATATAATAAACAAATAAAAAAGTTGCAAAATACCTAATTCAGTTAACGTAAGTTATCATCTTCAGGAAACGGAATAGCTCAGTGAGTAAAGCATTGATTCTATTCACAAGGGTCCAAGTTCAAGTACGTCTGGCAATTATTTATATATCCTGTTTCATCAGCCATGTTCTGTTTAATCAGACCCTGGGATTTGGAGACCCTCCTGGGGCACATCCAGTGATCACCTTTAATAAATTAAAGGGGAAAATCTGATGATTGAGCGTGATATCGGTCTAATCACCTCTCTGCACAACCGTTGCCTTAAAACAGTACATCTTTAAAACTCACAGAATCTAAGATCCTGCATGGGTTGTAGTAGTACTTTTTTTTTCAAGTTATCATCAAGTTTCAAATAGATTGAACGCAGCAGTTATGGACAGGGGCCCAGTGATGGACAGGTTGAACTTTAAATGTAAATAATAATAAACTTCCTTGTTGATTTAAAGGTTGCAGTTTTTTCTAGATTGAAGAACAATGCTCTCTAGTGACAACTTTATGAACAAAGTCCACAAAAGCGAATTTTAAAATGCCTATGATTTTGTTTCTACAGTGCTCTTAAGATCAGTGTGTTTCATATCTTCATAATAACACTTTTGCTAAGAGTAAGTTGAACATTTATGTTGTATTATCTTTATAGTTAAATAAAGATTTTAGAATTTTTCTGAGGTATATCTATTACTGGTACCGACTCTCTGTCCATTACAAGAACAATTGAATTTCGGGGTGTCCATCTCTGGTGCAAAAAGGTGTTTTTTTTTTGTATGAAGATTATATCCATCACTGATGCGCTCATCCTACCTAATCGCTTGTCCAACTATAAATCCATTGTAGAAGATGATCTTATAACAATACTATATTGATTAGTAATTTCAAATAACTTCTACACAGGTATGCCTCAAGTTTCATCAAAAGCGTTTAGTAATTTTGCAATACACGAATACATCATAACGGCATTGTTAAATATTTTTTAGACTCAGGTGATCTAAAAAAGAAATAATAATAATAATTGTCCCTAAGAGTGGAGGAAGAAAAGGGAAACATTCTACAAAAGCTAGTTTATTTTGACAGTTGTTTTGAGAAATCTGTTCTAGGGGATGTTGCAGAAGGTTGCGGGTGGTCAATAAAAGTTTGGCAGCGGGCCAGGAGAGCAAAAACTCGGCAGCGGCCATCTGACGTCAATGGTCACCATCAGCGCATCAATGTCTTAGAATGGACAAATCAACCAATAGCTTAAAGTAGGAGTCATCAAAATTTTCAAATTAATTAGATTGATGTCGCATAAATATATATATTTTTTATTTATGATATTTACAGCTGTATTAAGAATGCAAATACATTCAGGAAATGTGATAACATGACAAAGCTTGTTAAAAAACTAACCACTGGTAGCAGTCCAAAAATGTATTTATAATAGGAGGGCTCGAGACCATCTTCTTTTCAGACACCTCGGAGAGTTATCAGGGATCGCAAAAAGGGAAGATTCTGAAGTTTATTATGGAAGGATAGGTATCTGGATTGGTCCGAATCGGAAACATAAAGAACATTAAAAAGCCGTCATGGATGATTTTATTAGTGGCAAAGGAGCATTAAGGTTTTGGATGGTGAGGATTGGATAAGTGAGGGATTCGAATGCTTTGTGGAGCCCCAAAATTCAACTCCGTAAGAAATTCAAATAAGTCTTGTTATAGTCGTGTATATGACTATTTTGTAATTAACTGATAGCTTAGAGCGAATGTCTACTAAGTGCTGGAGTAGTCGGAAACGTCGAGCGGTGTCTTGTCGTTTCATTTTAGTATGAGGATTCCAAGTTAGACGTTTCTCCGATTGGAGTCCAAGGTATCGGATTTGTTCAACAGGGATAAGTGGGATATTATTAAAGGGAATTGTAGGACAGGAAGCCGTAGGTTTAAAACGAAGGGTAAAGGTGATTTGATGGGATTTATTCGAGTTTAAAATTATATTGTTTTTAAGAATCTCGTCAAGAAAAATCAAGACCTAGCAAAACCACAAAAATAAATAATTACGAGCTTAGAGCACAAGCTTCACTGCCCGGAAAAGGATAGATGTTGAAATCAGAGAAATAATAAAACTGACCAGCAAATGCTTCCATTCACTAAAAACAGGCTTCTTAGCAAAGAGAGAAGTGTCAAAAAATGTCAAGAAGACGGTGTATAGAAATACATTTATCCCCATAATGACTTACGGCAGTGAATCCTGGACTATAACCTCAAAACATAAAAGCAATATCCAAGCAACGGAAATGCGATTTCTGAGGAGAATAGAGGGGAAAACTAGGAGTGACAAAATAAGGAACACAACGATAAGAAGCAAATTGGGAATAAACCAGCAGAAAACACAATTGAGGAAAACAGGCTACGCTGGTTTGTCAAAAGAATGCAGGAGGGAAGAATGGCCAAAACCATACATCAAGTAAAAGTGGAAGGAAGAATGCCGAGAGGAAGGCCCAGAAAGACCTGGGAAGCTTCAGTCAGGGAGGATTTCGATAAGAGAGGAATGAATTGGAATAGACGCAGTCAGCTGGTGCGGGAACGAGATAAATGGATCAAGCTCTATAAACAGGATCCTCTACACTGATCTAGCGGTAGAAGAGGAATTGATTAATAAGAAGAAGAAGAAGAAGAAGAAGAATCTCGTGGTAGACATTGAAGATAGGGGAGACTGGGTACTGTTGTGATAATTTTCATTTAATCGTCCTTAATTCCAATTGTTGCTTTATCAATTAGATAGAAGAAAGGTATTCTTTTATAGTAAAGTGTACACTTGACTGCGTATTAATACTAAAATTTTTTCCGTAAGTAAAAAAGTTATCTCATAAGAGCAAATTAGAAGAAAAAAAAGGATTCTTGTAGCAGTGCTTGGAATCGTACTCCACACTTTATTACATTTAGTTCCAATTAATATTCGTAAACCAATATATAAGTCACATACTCCTATTCTTAACTGTCACTTATATTATATATATATATATATATATATATATATATATATATATATATATAATCTTAATTATATCTTCATGTCACATTATTGATCTTATATTTTTTACTATATTAGTTTTATCTTATTCTCATTGTTGTTTATCTAATTCTTATCTTATTTTTATTTTTTAACCCACAACACTTTAAATTTTAAAAATATTAAAAAAATAATATAAGGCTTTGTAAATCTTGCATATATTCTTATTGGCACCGACTAATGGGTATTGCTATATAATCGGTTCAAGTTGCTACTATTACTAAATTAACAAAACTAACTTCCGATAAATGGCATTGTTTTGTGTGTGTTTACTTGTAGTAAATTTTTATTTCAATAACAATTGTGTTTTTAAGAGTGTGTTTTTCGAGTTTAGTGGGAGAGCAGGAGAATGTTTTTAAGTTTATTAGCCCATCCGCCATGTTCTTCGAGTTGGGATCCTCCAAGGAACTCTTTACCGGAGAACAGTGTGCCTCATTACGTTAATTTACTCCTTGCTTAGAAAGTAAAATGTATGCGAACTGAGGACCCGGGGGGAAGCGAAAGTGTGCCGCCTATAACAGGGGCTTCTTATTAGTACCAGGCCAGGTTTAATAACTTGCAGTTTCTTTATTCTCACCATTTGCTTTCCAAACTGCAGCTCTGGGAGTCTAGCCATTAATGGGGCACGAAATTTCATGTATTTCGAACTTCATGTATACTTTAAGATACACGCTTAAAAATCGCTTAAAGACATAACTGTATGTGGCTAAAACGCTCTCGCTCAATCTCCACTGCCTTTAGCATCAGTGACGCGGTTGAGAGAGTAGCGCAGGGATCTCTTTCCCCACTCTAGTTGGATCTCTAGTTGGAGGGACAAGCCTAGCTTGGTGTTCCCTACCTGATTGTATATATTGTATATAGGTATGACTGAGTTTTTATGTTTTCAATTTACTTATATTTAGGTTATTTTATTTTTTATTGTACATAGCTGTTTGATTATTATTTAGTTGTTATTTTACTATTGTTAATTTTATATTTTCTGTATATATGGTGTGAATGTGTTCATATATCACTAAAATTATTGTCCACGTGACAGATTACTATATTTCTAAATAAACAAATAAAGCAAATATCAATTTAAACGAACCATTCAACCGAAAGCATACTAATAGGAATAAACGCAATAGCAGATGCTTTGAAAACACAAAAAAAACAAATAATAATTTTGGAATTTCTTCAGCTATATTTTGGATTGTTAAGTCACCTATAACCAAATTTATTTTTAAACATTTTTTCTGTTCCCAACATAAATCTTCCAATTGCATTTAGCACCCTTCAGAATCATCTATTTGATATTAAGCGTGGTTCTAAAATGGAAAATTAACAAAGATAATACTAAATGAAACCATGGCAGATTTTCCTAAAGGAAAGCTCCATATCCACTTACCATCATATACCAATAAAAAACATACCAGTGTCTTAAAAAAAAGGGATATAAACATAAACTTGGGATATATCCTCTTAGGAGTGCAGATCCACACTTCACTTAGGAAAAAAAACAATCAATATATTACAAAGACACCAATTTAGACTTTAGGGTTCAAACAAGTACACACAAACAAAATACAAACAACATAATCCAATATTCTTCGTAAAATATTACTCCACATATAACAAAATAAACATTACAACAGTAAAGTCAATAAACCTCATTTCACATTAACTCTCACTCCAATCCACTAGTCCTATCACTTTTCAATTCCCTTTTACCTGGTCGAAGCAGGTTAAAAAGAAAGTGGCCAAGAGATCTACTTCATCAATAATTAAACAAAAAAATCTATCCTTCATCAAATAAGCCGCATAAACATAACACGGATAAAAAATTTGCTAGATGTGCTACATCGCTGCTGCAAATATTATAACAAAAAATAATAATTTAAAAAATGTCCAAATTACTTAACTTACAGAATATCTTGCTGGGTAAACATTATATGAACGAAAGAAATGAAGAATGAAACTATATATAAACTAGAAGAATTATATAAAATTATTCATAAAATTGAATCAGCTGAGCTCCCTCCAAAAAAAAAAAATCAAATTAAAAAAAGATCCCTATTTCTAAAGACCTGATGAGGTACAAAGTATATTTGTACATGAACATTTAAAGTTATAAAAAATATTTATCTTCAAATTTAATACTCTGTTGATATTAGTAACAAATACCTTACCTTTCTTTTACTCCCTCATAAACAAAATTTAAAAATAAGTTTTTTTCTTTTTTCAAGCCCCCATATCGAAGTCAGGTCCGAAACGTCGGCTAAAATAAAAATTTAAATACTTATTTATTTTTATAATTTGTTTTTTTTTTTACTGATCATCCCAACCATTCTTCACTTCAATAAATATTTTTGTTTCATAATTCACACCCATTCATCATTCATATTCGAGTCGACCGACTACTTAATAAACTGATATGTCCAAGTTAGATTGGATATTTTCGGACCTAATAACGATTATCAAACGTCAAGATCTACGCAGATACACTCAAAATGAAAATCAGGATAGATATTTTGAAATATAACAAACAGTGGGTGACACGTATGAGTCAGCCGCTCAGGTGGGTGACTACATGCTGACTCAGAGACCTTTCTAACCTTATGGTTACGACACCCGGTTATAAATACTTGATCATTTATTTTATCTCCAACCTTTAAAACTTTTTTTTTTTTAATTTTTTTTATTTAATATTTTATTTATCATTAGAATTTTCAAAAGAGAGAATATAACCCTTCAGCACAAGCAGAGCTTTGTCGGTTAGTATTCTTGCCAACAGTTGGTTGAGATTAAGCGGCAGTTTGATTTATTCCTTAATTAAGTTGGGGTGGAAATTGAAAGCCCTCGATTGAGCCTTGATGAATAGGTCAGATACGTCAAACCTAACCTTCAATTTAAGTTAAATTGATATAAAACTGTCCCTTTAGTATAACCAATTAAATTAGTGATATAATACTTCACTTGATAAGTTGAATTAATTAATTTTTAGATTTAAAAAAAATCTGTACCACTACAACCCATGAAGGGTTTTGGGTTCAGTACTATTATAGGGAAAGTACTGTTTCAAGGCAAACAGTTGTGCAAGGAGGGGATTGAGCAAGGATCACGCTCAACTGCCACGTTTCCCCCTTAATTAATTATTTAATTAAGGGTACCCACTTTGTAGAGGGCGGGTGTGCCCCGGGAAGGTCTCTCTCTACCCCAGGGTCGCCCAACGGCCAATGAAACAGAATAAATAAATTTCTCCTGCCATGAGCCGGGATTCGAACCTGGGACCTTCAGTATTGGAAGCTTAGTGCCCTACCACTGAGCTATCCCGCTCTCCATCAAAGTGTCACAGTATCTTTAAATATAACTTAGAATATTCTCGAAGTTCCTCGAACCATGATTTGAGTGATGATAAAAGCTCTAGAAAATATCTAGTTTATCTACCTTATACGAAGATATTAGAGCACCATCAGTGAGGGCATTTTACAAAATCATTTTTCACAGCTTGATCGTTAACACCATCGAAATTTTTCTAGAACACGAGCCGAATAGTCCTAAATTCGTAACTATCCACACATATTCACATCTCGTTAAATAAAATTAAACCTCTTAGTAACTTACATGATATTGAATATCCCATTAACTAGTTCAATGGGACTAGTTAAATACTCAATAATCACCAATCTGAATTTTCCTTAAATTCACACCAGTGATCAACAAATACCTACACTTTAGTAACTTTATACTTTATATTTTGTCTAAGAGTAGGATAAAAATAGTTAAAAGATTATCCTTTTTTTTCTCTTTTTCTCGGGCATGGAGAGATGGTGGAGAAATAATGCCAGAGTTAAAAACCACCGGGACCGGAGGTCGAACTCATTATGTTCCGTCTATCAGATTGCCGAACAACGCACGTTTAAACCCGCTCGGCCACTCCGCCCTCTGAAGACTCTTTGGCAGTTAAGCGTTGTTCATAAGCAAAAAGATGTTTCCAATTCTGTTTTTAAAAGCACCTTAAAGCAAGGTTTTAATATTATCCATCTTCTCTGATCGGTACTCACTCACAATTACTTCTGATAATCTACTTTCCAAACCCCCTTCCATTGCACGCGGTGTTCCACAAAGTCCTCTCCCATATTACTTTTACCAATTATATGCACGTGAGACAAATTTCCTTTTCTTCTTTTTTTTTCCAACCATTTGCACCGAGATAATAAAAGTCAAGTAGATTTGTATGAGATTGGTACATGGAGGAGAAATAAATATGTTATCCCTTGAGGTAAATTAAAAGTACATAATTACATGTTTTCTCAGTCACCTTCTTAAATTCGTTTCCAACTTTTTTACATATATCTTATTAAATATATATTTTTATATAAATAATAGACCAAACCAATATCCCACTGATACTCATTTTTTTCACCTCATTATTCTGTAAATATGTCCTTTCCGAATATCCTTATGTACGATTTCAATCTAAAAAAAATTGAATTACTTTTAAGAACTGCCAACCAGTTCGAACATAAAAGCCCCTTACCTTCGACTACATCTATTAGCAGAATGGCGAAGTACCTGTTAAGCTCGATGGTTGACTCAAAAGGCCGGTGGACTTGTCTCTCAATTTTATTTCAACACTTACTGACCCTTCTATACCCACTATTTTTTTTCTCGTGAAATGATGAAGCTTCCTAGAATTGTTTTTCCTAAAAAAAAAATGTTACGGTTCCTTTACTACAAAATCAGTTTTAATTTTTTTGTCATCCTCCTAATATATATATATATGTCTGTCATGAGGAATATGAATCTCGGTGCTATGTCAACATGTTCACATTTACCCCTTGTGTTCACAAGAGTTTTTCTCCTCACATACAACTCTTCGAATGCATTTTATGTATATCTTAGGCCTACCTCGGGTCTTTTTGCCCCCTACCATAATTTACACTATCTTCCTTGGTGTTTAATCTCTTATTCTGCATGGATGCCGAAATAGATGAGATTTATTGATGAGAGGTTCATTTTTATGAGACTTCTTTTTAACCTATCACTTCAGTTGTAATTTTGTAATATTTTGAAATTTGTGAAGAATATGGTTGAAAGACCGTGCATTATACTAGATATTTGATGATGAAAAGAATTTATCTCTACTGACAAGAACCTCTGCTTGATAAGGCTCGCCCTTAACTTAAAAGCAACCGTTGGGAAAGTCCTACATTCCCGATCAAATTAAAACAGTAATGAGATGGTCCGGTGTGGCGGTCATAAATAGGCTGAATAGAGGCAAAACTATTCTATTAAATCCAACGTTTCGACCCAACTTTGAAGGTCTTCTTCAGGGAGGTGTGTTCAGCTAGGAGTTTCACTTAGAACTCACTCAAACTCAACTAAGTGAACCTCAGTTCTAAGTGAAACTCCTAGCTGAACACACCTCCCTGAAGAAGACCTGCAAAGTCGGGTCGAAACGTTGGCTTTTAATAAAATAGTTTTGCCACTATTTAGCCTATTTATGACCGCCACCCCGGACCATCTCCTTCTTTTATAATGCAACGGTCAACCATTAAATATTCAATAAAGCAGTAATGATTTCCATGAATAATAACAATCCCAACTAACGCGTAAAACGTAGAAATTATTCCATCATATTCATTGGGCTAAAATCACGCACAACCGCCAGGTTTTCCTCTTTAATTAATTATTAATTATTTAAAAATCGGGTCAACTGTTGGATAGAAATTTTTTTGCATACCTTTTATAAGATAAACACAAATTTTACTAATACTAATATAAATTTTAATTTAATAAAGAATTTTGTAAGACTAAGTAAACCGGAAAATCAATCCATCCTAATAGAATATACTTTCATATTTACTTAAATACTTCGGTAGATCGATAGAAAGATCGACATCGTAGTATTTGGGTGTCTTCCGCCCTCCAAAGGAAACTCAGGCCTTTCGGATGTTAAGATGCACCGATACATGGGGGAGGGGAGTCTGCTTGCCAGGAGCTGGAATGTGTAGTCAATTTTCCTTCCAATCTACCAAGGTATTTAAATAAAAAAGACATTCTCTTACGATGGACATGATTTCATGATTACTGTATTAAATTACTTTTATTTTATTTTGACTTTTTTATTTTTCAAGTATTGACAATTTATATCCAACACAAGATCTTACCAATGAAATTTTAGAATACTTAAAGTATAAAAAAAGTATTTTGAAATATTTTTTTTTTTATTTTGTATTAAGAACATTCACAAGATCTCACTGAATCATTTGAACCATTTAACTTAAAATTTAAACGAGTCGATCGTTCAATAAATCATTACATACCTTTTAACGGACAGATCAAGTACATTTTATATAATGTTCTGTCGTTGTTTTCAACTCCAATTCTTTCAAAACGCTTACTGGATCACATTGAATAAATTATCAAACATAAAAATCGAACCAGCCGTTTGTTTAAAAAATCGTTACATATACTCTATCAAATAAACTGAAAACATTGTACTCAACCAAAGGTCAGTGTCTTAGCTCAAATTGTTTCGAAACAATCACTGGATCTCACCGAATAATTTAAAATATCAAACATAAAAATAGATCCAGCCATTTGTTCAAAAGATCGTTACATATACTCTAGAAAATAAATCAAAAACATTGCATTCAACCAAGGATCAGTGTTTAACTCAAATTGTTTATTTAATTAACAAAACACTCATTGGATATTAGCGAATAATTTCAGTTATAAAACTTAGTTAAAAAAATTTGGCAGCCGTTCAACCAAAAAATCGTTACATACCTTTTGGCGGATAACATCATACAGCGGGGTGGCCGAGCGTGTTAACGCGTGTGCACAGCAACGTGATAAGTGAAGTTATAGATAATAAAATAAGTAGGAGTTCGCGTCATATTAAATATGGCAAACCCCATATAGCCTAAGAGGCAAGGACGGTAATAACAAAAAAAAATCCCTAATATTGGTAGACATGATATTTTTGCAAATAAGTACTATGCAAAATATACTACTCATGAAATTACCCCTAACGTAAACCCACCTGTAACTATTTAACTTTAAAAGAAAAGATCATCTTGATTGGAGTGAAACTCTGTAGGCTGTACTGATCATATGGTTGCTTAGGCGGATAAGGATGAACCCATCCTAAGGCCAGCGGCGTAGCAACCAATCTTGGGACAAGGCTGATTGGAGAGCAGTGGTCTTTAATTCGGTTAGTCGGTCCTCTCGTGATTGGCCGAACCGAATTAAGTTGGCGCTACCCTCCCCTTCCATCCCTACCCCAAAAACTGACATCAAAGGCCCCAGAGGCTAATTACATGGACTGGAGCGGCCAAGTTTGTTTTATGTTTACTTTAGCGGCTTGCGGCCTAACCTCAACTAATTCACTTAATTATACACTTCCACTTAAGGGACGCCAAATTGCGATGGCAGTAAGAGGATAACGGCCTGAATTTTACATTAACAGCTTCAGCAGTATACTAACAGCAGTTGTAATGAAGGAACCAAAGGGATACGAGAGCGGTCGAGCTCATCCGAGCTGGTCCGAAGATTACAACAGGCTTCCATAGTAACATGAGCCTGAACTCCGACAATATTGTATACATATACATATGCGGTTTTCCTACATGTTTTCGTTGGTATTATTTAATATATAGATTACAGCGATATAAATATTAAAATTTGTATATAGAAGGGCACTTAAACAAATAAAAATACCCAAAATGAAATATAAATCAATGTAGCGTTTATAATTTTGACTTTCACTTCCCCTTTGTCTGGAAATACTTATTTCTGCTAAGAAGAGGGTGGTAAGTTGTGTGATACGTGCACCGCACAAGATTTTTTTAAACCTTACGTTTAATTAAATAGTGTGACAAAATGATTGGAAAAAAATGAGTTGCGTCATTGAAAGATTGAATTTTTCGGCGATTTAGAAGTTAAAACAATAATGGAGTTTTTTTTTTTTTAATTTTATACCCTCCGTATTAACCGACTCTATTGGCGATGTCTTAGTCCCGACAAGGACGAATAAGTGGTAGTCAACTGTAGTAGTTACGGTGCCGGTCCCGGTGCCGGTGGAGCTTTAAACACTGGTATTAATCCACCGCCCTCTCTCCTAGCCCGAGAAAACCCCTTATGGAACGGCAAAAAAAAAAGGGTATGTTCAATCACAAAATAAAAATAAAACGTTTTCATAGTCTGAAGAGTTATGCAAAACTGTCTATAAAAAACATTTTCAATAAAATATTTGTATACTTAAACTTGAAATGGAGAGGTGTACATGAGAAGTCAATGAATTATAAAATCCTAGGATAAGTTGCTATATTATTATACCTGTAGTATTTAAAATAAATGATGAGTCACTAATACCTAAAAATATTATATACATTAATGTATAGGAGGCTGGGGTAGCCGTACGGGCTAAGCGCTTGCAATAGGTAATCAAAGTTAAGCAACGTCGAGCGTGGTTAGTACTTGGATGGGTGACCGCCCGATTTGGGCGATTGTCCACCAGGGAAAGCCATGCTGCCCGAGTCTCTCTCCCCCGGGTATGTGAGGCCCGTCAGCCTACTGGAGGCAACTCACACCGACCGGGCGTAGGACTGATGACCCTACCCCGTGCACTTAAATCGGGAATCGGGATGTGGTTTACCAGAATGTTAATAGCCCCCTGAGGTTCGGTCCATGGACGGTCTGTTTCGGGGAAAGAAATATAGGTCCTCGTGCGCCTGCTGACTCCGAGCAGCCATAATCCATGGATCTAGACCGAATTGTCACTGTCCTTGAACCCGAGAAAGTCGGTGGAAGGACATTGCCAGATTGGCCCCAAAGGGATCGGCTATGGAGCTATGGGTGGCCTGCCGCTGTACCATGGAAACCATGGAACTCCAGGCTATCTGAGCTCCCGCAAGTACCACACGTCGGTAAGGAGACCACATCTTGCGGCCAAAGATCTTCATGGTCTGTAGTGCCAAACGAAAAAAAAAAAAAAAAAAAAATATATATATATATATGAAAATGTCAGTTATTTTTTGGCAGCAGTATACAGAACACAATATAGTATTTACTAACTAATAGCCAAACTGTATAACAAAAACACATGGTATGATTTAATGGTTTCATATTTCTCTGAAGAAATTCAAGTGAAATAACACGTACAGCACATAATTACGTTGCTTAATCATTCCTCCGCAACAGTTCAACAACCTGGAAGAATTCACTAACTGATAATAGTTAATGTCCGAGATGCTATAAACTGCCATTATTAATTCGTATTTTAAGTCGGCTACAAGATAATAAAAACATTATGATGCGCTTTTTATTGTTTTTTTAATTACTTGTTTGTTAATTTAATGTTTTATTTCAAATCCTTTTCGCAGTCGAGTTTCGTGACTCTTCCATCACAACTCTTCCACGGCCCACCTTTTTAAGTAAGTCTTTATTCTTCCCACAGCGTTCCTCTCCCATAAATCTCCCAAACACCATTATTCTACCTTAGCTATAGAACTCTCTTGTGTTCTACATGAAAGTATACATTCCTTCGTTGAAAGGCAAGGACAAAAGCTTATTCACCATAATAATTGGGAACAAATTTTAATTTTCCCTATCCAAAGTATTGGACGTTCCAAAAGACTAAAATTGTGCTCATTTCGTAAGAGGAAAATCTTTGATCAAAATCAAAATAACAATATACAAGAGCACAAAAATGTAACTTAAGTACACAGCATACTAGTTAATCGCTATATAAATATAAATTTTGTTAGAGAAGTTTAAATATTATAAACTGAAAACATATCGAAAATCGATATTCCTCTCCATGTTTCTTATTTTAACTGTTTATCTTTTAGTAGATTATACACGTTTCAGTAAATCCATCGACACTTTGTAAATTACTTTATGCATTTCAGGAGCGTTTTACTTGGTTGTGCATAGCAGTACGTGAAAATAGTTCAGTGTTTAATGAGATGTCAAAACGTGATTTTCGCATAATTTTGTTTAACGAGTTTGAATTAAGTAGTAACGGTGCCTAAACGCTGAACTAATGAATTTCTGGTTGAAGGCAGTGTGAGTGAGTGCAGCGTTCAACGATAGCTTAAAAAATTTAGAGAGAAAAACTTCAGTCACAACAAGGATGGTCCTGGAAGGACTTCTTTCTTTACCGACGATGTTCTGCAGGTTTTGATAGAAAAAAAAATCTGAGAGTTACTGTTCGAGAATTAGCAGAGGAACCTTAGTTAGCGAAATCGACGGCGGCTGAACACCCCAACGCAATTGGAACGGTAAAAAAAATTGAAACTTGGGATTCTCAAATCAACCTTTAGCCTTGTAAACACTCTTCAAACCTCTCGACTGCTAACTACTATCTTTTTACACATTTGGACCACTTTTAGAAAAGTAAAAAAAATATTAACCAAAATTCGTAAGAAAATGAATTTTCAAAATTTGATAATAAAAGCAAGTCAACATTGTACTCAGAAGGAATGGAAATAATATCACGTTGGCAGAAATGGATGAAGAATAAAGAAGTGTATTTTGATAAACAAAAATAGTTTCGTATAATTTATTTTATTTTAAAACTATAAATCTGCATTAATTCTGAACAACCAAAAGTTGATTGTATATGGGGTTGGGAGTTGAATGAATATTGAAATAGGTGCAAACAAGTTTTTATTTTGTTTTGTGCTAACGTTACGGCTTGAGTTTCAGTCCTGATTTTAATTTTCTTATTTTGGTATATCTTTGTGACTGCAACTCCCAACGCAAAAAAAAAAATATATATCTATGTACTTGTACATTGAGGAGTCCAGAATGTGAACAATAAACAAAAACATCATAAACCGAAAATTAAATACAATATTAGGAAAGGAACATAGAAGACATAAGACTGGGCCAAGCGAATGTAAGGCGGCTGAGAGAGCAGACTACAAAGGCTGTTGGCAACAAGTTGCCCGCGGTCCTCTACAGCCGCCTCATTTGCATCCAGTTGTTAATCCAGTCCCGCTGGCTCCCGACCAGCCTATTTATCCCGTCCCTGCAGCTTCAGATCGGACCGTTACCTTCGTCTCGATACACCATCCGACCGACCAAAATAGATTTAGCCAAACGGTTCACGAACCTAAAGTTAAACATGGAAATAGCTTATCCACTGTCAACCAACAAAAAGAGAAGTATGTGGAATGAAAGGATTGGAAAATCAATTATCCCATATGCCTCGGCAGAAAGCGAAGTTCGGTAGATATTTCTTCGAACAATTAATCGAATATTTGGAATAGAAAATATTGCTGAATGGCACTGGCGGATCAAGGAAGGCAAAACGTTCGGGTTGAAGTCCTCCAAAATGAAAAAAAAAAAATATGTTTTTTCATTAGTCCACAGTTGTTTCTGTATGTATTTTAGATACTAAAGGAAAGTGCATTTAAAAAAATAAAAAAGTTTTATTGTTCCTGCAAAAACTTTTGTTTCTTCTTTGATCGGAAAGTTCCAAGTTATTAATTATGAGATTGACCAAGAAAACTTCCTTTGTTACAAATAATTGGTATATTTTTGACATATTATTACAATTCAATTTCTATTTCGTTTTTGTGCTCCTATCTCAGTAACATATTTTTCATTATTTAACTTGAATATTATCTGTAGCAACACATTCCTTGTCCAATAATTGGCCTTCTTTAAGAAGTACTTACATTTTTAAAGGCCTTCAGGGATCACTTAAGCATTATTTTATAAAACTTCTTTATTTTTCTACGATGGTGATGACCGCTATAAAAAAAAAAATCTGCTATTTAAAAGTTAGATGTTAAATCTGTTACTGCTGGATTGGAGCATAATTAGGAAAGGTCGCTGAGTGAGGTAGGTTAGACATTGTAATGTGAGATGCATCGCTAAGAGGAGTAGGTAATATCCACTGTGAAAAAAAAAACTCAGTCATAAAAATTTAGGTAAATGAAATTGTACGTTATATTCTCGATATTTTCAAATATGAAGCAGGTTTGACTGGAAAGTGGTTTAATTTCTTTTTTTTAATTTGAGGGCGCACATTTTTACAAAGTTTTGAATTTTGAGGGTGGCACATTTCGATGATGGGTTATGAAATTTCGAAATGAAAAGTTTACAAACCACTGAAGGTGTAGTTGTATATGAACAATTATTTTTAACATATTACTTTACCTTGCACTGTTTAAGAAGAGGAGAGCTATGTAATTTCTTAGAATGAGAAGGGGAGGTTTATGCGTCGTCGATCTTTATTTATATTTTCTCCTTACTTACGATTTCTTTGAAAGTTTTTAAAACCTGGATTTTTCAGTTTTTGACTGTTAAAGCCTCATATATTTCAAATAAGTATTTTTTTTATTAACCCTGTTGAGCTCGATGTTAACGGAGAGAGGTGATATTTTGAACATCGTTTTATGTTAAAAATAAAATAACTGTTTCGGTCGTTAAAACCGAACTTCCCACACCCCTTCCTCTCCACATCGCATGCAGATAAAGCCTGGCCTCACTAAATCATTAAAACTCGCCGATAGCCGAAGAGATAGGAGCAGTCGATGCGGATGATGCCCTGAGAGCCCGGCAATAAACGTTGCGAGCCTCAGATTTACGGATTCAGAGCACTCTCGGAATACCCAACCTTACTCGGCTCTTTCACGAGTGCACTCGAGTCGAGTGGGGCGATTATTCGGAACACCTCTCACTCGGGGAAGAGATCCCGCCAATCTCACTCACTTCTATACGCTTACTGAAGCTCTTCACGAAAAAAAAAAAAAAAAAAAAAAAAAGCGCTGCAAATTATTTCACAATGGTTTATTATTTCCAAACAACTATACATCTAAAGTAACATTACCTTCCTAGTTACAAAGAAAAATAAATAAAAGGTCATTCCATTATTGGAGTAAACCTTTTTTTTTAATCATTAGTAATATGCTAAAAAAAATAGCTTTTAAAATTTAAAAAACAAACAAAGGCTATAATATTTGGAGTAGAACATATTAAAAGAAACTAAAGACCATATCTTTGCTCCTAATTGTAAGATTTTAACGATTTTTTTTTTTACGAAATTTCGTAAACATTTAAAAAAAAAATATACAATATCGACAAAAATGTGTATAATTTTTGAGTTATTTGGAATTAAATTTTACCATCCCTCGTAACTTTTTTCAAGCTTCTTTTCTTTGAAGTATGTTATACAGATAAATTTAAAGGGCGTCAAGAAAATGACTTTAGCGAAGTTTCATTGAAATCGGTACATTCGTTTAGGAGCTACAGTCAATATGTCCATATAGGTTTCAGTATTGTCTTGTAGATAAGTAATTTGTTTTCAATAGAAAGTTTAGATTTTCTGTTTAATGGTCTGTATAGCTGGCCGTATCGTCAGTTGAGTTCTTGTCTTTTGTGTCTAATATGTGGATTCCACGTTAGTCTTCGGTCTAAATGAAAGCCAAGATACCGGACTGTGTCTAAGTAAGGAAGCTGGATGGAATTAAAGTGTACTGGCGGACAGGAATTGCGTCGGAGTGTAAAGATAATATAATAATGTAAAGTTAATATGTGTAAAGGTAATTATTTAGATTCATTAACTTTAATGCGCCAGTTATTACACCAGTGCTCAATCAAGGTGGGGTGGCTTTGAAGATTTAAGGATGCTATTTCGGGATCAGAGTTGGATGATAAGATTGCGGTGTCGTCAGCGAATGTTGCAAAGAAAGTATCGGGATGAACAGGGATGTCAGCAGTAAAGAGCATGTAAAGCACGGGACCCAAGACGCTGCTTTGGGGAACACCGGCTTTAACGGAGTAGATATTAGAAAATTTTGTTCCACAGCGAACTTGAAAGGAGCGGTCAAAGAGGTAGGATCGGAGTACTAGGTACAAGGACTGAGGTAAATGGATTTTAAGCTTGAAGAGCAGTCCGGAGTGCCATACCCGGTCAAATGCCTGTGCAATGTCCAGAAATGCAACCGAACAGTATTCCTTGTTTTCTAGGGACGTGGAATCAGAAATTAATATTTATAATTTGTTTTCGTCCTCCATTACCTTCTATGACTGTGCATACTAGATATTGTTTGTTTTTTTTTCTAAACTCATCAGCTTTCCAACGATATATTATGCGTATACCTTATGACTATTATTTCCGGAAATTCGTTTTCGAGCTAAATAAACATTTCTAATATCTTCACATTTAGTCAATTGTCAAATTCTATCGTGGGAATGGAAGATAGTTAATTATTCAAAACGAACTAAATTAAAGGGACTTCAGAGAAATCAATTTTGAACATTTGGCATATAAGCCCTGTGTAACCTGATATTAAAGAACAACTAACTATACATTAATACACAGAGTTTAATCAAAATCGTTACAGCAGTTTTAAAGAAAAATGTAAAAAAGTGAAAATCGATGATATAAAGTGGCACTTCCAGTTAGCAGATTTTCAGAAAACAGTTGCTGTAACATCCCAAGCATATACTTATCCTAAATACTTAATATCAATTCCGTATTACTTTCTATTTTTGAGCTAGGCGAGACAAACACATATAAACATTTTGCGGAACTTAGTTATTTTGACTCAGGGACTCTAAAAACGTGCATTTCCGTTTTAAAATTAGATTTGAAAAATTTCACGTATCGTTATACTCTCCATTACAATATACTACATACATAGGTAAAAGAGAATAATAATTACTAACTTTAATTGTATTATTTAATTATCTCTAAATGTGTTTAGTGAATTACTAATTCCGTTAATTATGCAGTAGCTGAAGTGGTGAGGGACAATGTAGCTGTGATTCGATGAGATCCAGGTACTTACTATGATTAGAATTAATCTCCTCTCCCCATTCTCATATCATATTATGCTAATTAATTATTCCAATCCTAGATCTATGCAATTCGTAAGTGTTTGATGAATACGAAATTTACACTATTCTATTGAAATAACTAATCAAAGCCGAGATATTTATGTAATTATATTTTTCTATTAATTATTCTAAACCTAAAACTACGACTGCTACATTTACTCATTTCAAGACGTTAGAAATAGAAACTTAGTAAAGAATTGTATACATACTTACTTAAGCCCATTTTGACCTACCCTTCAAAGATATACGGGACAGCCAAATAGAATCACAAAGGTAAACTACAGACTTTTCAAACAAACATTTTCAGGACTGTAACCAAAGCTCCCTGGTACGTTAGTAACATTATTTTCCATAAACACTTACAGATGCCAAAAATTAACAGTTAACGACCACATTCAAACTCACTAAAGATTTCACAGTAACTTACACGAATATACCAACTCACTGATTTAAGGCATGGACACAAGCAACATAGCACCCATAGAAGGCTCAAAAGAAGCTGGATGAGGGAACTCCTTCACTAACTATAAATATTAAATCAAGATAGGAAGGGACAGCGCTTGGCACTCTTCTTCTTTCGCCTACCAATGCCTTACTCCATACTCTTCTTCCCGACGGCACACTCGATGGCTGTTGGTATTCCATAAAAAGTTTGAGTTCGAAAAAAAAGTTTAAAAATCTGGTGTGCACAACACACAACTTTCACTTACCGTTCTACTTTGAATAAAAATTATTTTTTGGCAATGTTGGACTATTATAAAACTTTTTAAGTGCAGTTTTAACGAACCTACAGCTTAAAGTTTATTGCTAACAAATCATTACCCATAACGAAAATCCAATTAATTATATTAACGGTAGACAATAAAAACCTCGATACTCCATCTGTTTTTGTAAACCATATAACTCTAGTCTCTGAATCCTGTTAGGTGACATCAATGGGGATAAGACCTAAATGATATGAAAGTTTACTTAAGTATACATTGATACACCGAGTTAAACCAAAATCGTCAGAGCCGTTTTCGGTAAAATCTTAAAAATGTGTTACGTACATCAATGATATAAAGTGCCACTTCCGTTTAGCCGATTTTGACAAAGGTTTCTGTAACATCTGAGGTATATACAAACCTTAAATATATAATTTCACTTTCGTACGACTTTTCGTTTTTGAGCTAGACTGATAAAATACATATTGCCATTTGCGATACTTGGTTATTTGGACTCAGAGAACCTCAAAACTTGTTGTTCCATTGAAAACTCAGATTCGAAAATTTTCAAGATCGCAATACTTTCCCTTACTGTACATTGCATATATAGGTAAGTGAAAGTAAAAAAAAATCTAATTTTATAATAAAGATTTATGTATACAACAAAATGAAGACAATATACCTAATTTTGTTTAATGTTTTACCTTATAGCAAGAAATTCGGCTGTTAGGATTTATATTACTGATTATTTTACTAATATGTTAACATGTAAAAGAAACACTTAATTCAAGAGGAAATTACATTATGTTTAGGAGTACATTATTTCTCATATCTGTGCAACTAAATCCCTCAGATCGTGCATACTACCCAAGAACCTTTGAGAACAGTATGAAATGGTCAAGATCAATAGATTTTTGTTCATCAGGAGAAACAGTTCGTCGAGTAAATATCACACCGAAGGCTTCATGGACTAAGTTTTCAGGTTACTTTTAAGTTACATATTCTCAATTGATTATATCCGATTAAGACACTAGGCTTAAGTTTACTCCCGGTTACTCTCTACTCCCGGTCGGTTTAAGGAGTCAAGTCCAGCAAGATGATGTGTCTTGTGCTTGGATCAGGATATTGAATGGAGCTATAGTCACTTGTTCTCCCTTAGATGACGGATACATATACCAATTACAACACAATTCCATGTTCCTAACTGTAAACATCTATTGCAAAGCTACCCAAGGTATGTGGGTGCTATATGTTTAAAGGAAACTCTATACTATACATCACCCCGAACAGCCTCTCAGTAGGACTAATTAAATGTATACACCTGGAACCTAAAGCTAGGAACTGCTTTTTCCACAAGTCAACCATAAAAAGTATATTAATAATAATAAAGTTAAGACCGGGGAACACAATTTACATATTAAGACAATCACTAAGTAACTTTCCCGAAACTGAAAATGAAAACAATTTACAAAGTTAAACAAAATTTCTGTTGAAAGCAACGATTCATACGATTTTCAAAACGAACTTATTCCAAAGGTTGTCTTTGGATTATCTCAGGGGTGTCCATCCCCCCTCCTCCCGATGACACAAGAATCTTCTCCCTTTCCAAGATATTTTATTTCCCTCCTCTTCCTCATAACAGTGCAAACAACCGTAAAATTGAAAAGATCGTAGATCGTATACAATTACACTTGGTCTGTTCCTTGTTTTTCTGTTATTCTTAGTTTGAAACATACCATTCCGAAAATTCACTCAGCTAAAATGGGCCCTTTCAAAAATTTAACACCCTTTCAAAATGTGCCCCCTTCAAAAACTTTGATGGTGAAACTTGTGCCATGGAACCCCCTTCTGGGCACCTCTAGATTATCCAACCAGTACTTGCAAAATGCTAGTTTAATGTATCAAACGTATATCATACTATTTAATTTAATGAGTCATTTACTGTTAGCTATTTTAATATTTTGGATATTATTATTATTATTATTATTATTAGGATATTATTTTATATATGTGGAACCCACATACTAGACTCAAAAGACAAGAACTCAACCGACGATACGGCCAGCTATACAGACTACTAAACAGAAAATCCAAACTTTCTATTGAAAACAAATTACTTATCTACAAGACAATACTGAAACCTATATGGACATACGGACTTGAACTGTGGGGGACAGCAAAAGCTTCTAACATCAAACGTATTCAATCCTTTCAATCTAAAGTCCTTCGAACAATAGTTGATGCTCCGTTCTATGTAAATAACAAAATACTACACCATGACCTTAATATCCCATTTGTCCTAGACCTTATTCCAGAAAAATTCTCCAAATTTCACCAAAACCTTACCTATCATCCAAATCCCCTTGCACAATCTCTATCCAGCACCACCCATCCTTACAATCCTCCTCGAAGGTTGAAGCGGCAGTGGCCCAGAGACCTTTTGTAAATAAGCATCTATTGGAGTTTTGGCAATGACCAGATCCTCCACTCAAGCCCGAGTGTGTATGATTAGGTTAGTTCTTTTGTTTATATACATTTATTTTATTTTATTGTATTTATTTTTATTTTATTTTATTGTATTTATTATTATTAAGTTTCTGTATTATTATTTTTTTTTTATTGTAAATAGAGTGTGAGTGTGCTTTCTCTGAACACTATTATAAATGACCTTGATGTGACAGAATGTAATATTTCTAAATAAACAAATATAAAAAAATATTTTCAACACATTTTTTATTTTACTGAGTTGATGTTTCTGATTTTCATTTTCTTCTTTGAACAACATAAAACATTTAAAAAAAATCACTATTTTTCCAAAGTTTCTGCATAATGTTTCTATAACATTTTAACAGTAATTCACTAAATTTAAAGTTTTTAAATAAAAATATTAATGTTAAATAATTCTCACTACTGTTAATTAGAATAAAACTTTGATTTCTACTGGTTCTTTAAGAGTAGGCAGTAAAGAAATGGGATTTTAAATTTAAAAAAGTAATTTATTAGTATAATTATATATTCTAATGTTCAAGTTATGGCTGATCTATACATGTTTGTGGTATTGTATGGTAAAGCCCCTTAAAATATAATAATAATCAAGATACTAAAATCAGCAGTATTTTACAAGAATATGATAAGAAACTGTGACATGTTTCATTCAGCTTTACTTTGAATGTGAATGGATGTTAAAATTTATCCTACTGTCTGCTTTATCAGCGGGTCCTATTGTCTTCAAATCAGGCAAGTAGTGCTGACATTATCACTCTGCTGAGAGCAAACTATGTTTAAAATATTTACTAAATTTTGCCGAATTCACACAAATACGGTCTTTCACACTAATTGAATAATACATTTATTTTTATTAAATAGTTAATAAAATGGTAAACAGCCGTACCAGCTACCTCTTTTTTTATATACAACCAGAAAACATTTTGATAGTTTCTAACTCTTTCATTAAGAAAAAAAAAATTCTAAAGTTAATTCGATAGTCAGAGATTACTTGAAAAGCCTTGCATTAATCATTCTTAAATCGTATATTCTGCACATTTGCAACAAGATATTATTTCAATATATTAAGGTACTATTCGTATTTAAGTATATAAGGCATCTTTATCCTAGTAATATAACATCAAGTCAATCGATATCGATTACAAGATAGTCATATATTATTAAAAAGTTTTCTTTCTTATTATCTATATTAATTTTAAAATAGTGATAGATATGCGCATTGCAAAATCACAACTCACTGGGAATATAAGGAGTAAACAATTAACTATTAAAGATTTATAAAACTTTATTAGTGATTTCATCACCTTCGCTATGAATTTATTTTATCGATTTGAGCGATGAGTTTTAATCTTCTCCTTTGTTAAAAGAAATATCACCTTCAAACCAAATTTGTTTATTAATCCGTTGGTATGTACGGGTAAATTAGAATACATTTTTTGGTAAATAGTTGTTATTTGGGCAATCGAATAATAATCATTAAAAAAATAATGATAACAAATACGACAATTTATAGATATAAAAAAATGTGATATCATAAAAGCTGTCTATTATAGTTATAATTATATACAATTGGTACAGTGGTTAAATTAATTTTTTACAGATTAGACGGTAATGAAACTTCAAGATTCATTTTGATTAGTGTCAATTTTAATTTTTATGATTTCGTTAGATTACCCCAAAGGGTAATTAGCGTCAAGAAATAGCCTGAAGTGTTTCTTTGTTAAGTGCTGAAGAACTCTTGTAACATCTTGTTTGATGTTATATCTCATTTTAGTAAGGCGTGTGGATCCTTCTAAATTTAATTTTTAATTGAGACGACTCAACATAAGTTCCTCTTATTTTTTTTTTTACCTTTTGTTGCATATAGTACACTTTTTTCTAGTTTTATTTTACCTAGTTTGGTTTTCTTTTTTTCAATTCATTAGAGTAAATAAAAATATTGACATAGTAATTTTTTTTTTAAATCATTGTATTTTAAACCTTCGGTAGAAAATAATTACCTTAATATTATTAAATGTTACAAATAATTCAAAAACTTTCAGGGAACCCCAAAATTAAACCGTAAATGGACTTTTTTATTATTTAATTCCTACAACGTTTAAATTCGGGAGAACCACGTTTTCTTTTTTCATAATTCGTGAGAAAATTAATACAATTATTCTATCGATAACTAGCTTCTCTGCAAATATAAAACATAATAATAAATGCAGAATCCTGTAATATTCGCCTCCCGAATTACCATTCTCATTAAAGGAGAGTGAAACAGAGCATAAGTAAAAGATGGGATCTGAGACGTGACAACAAAGTTAAGTTGAGAGCATTGGTAATTCCATTTGTCCTCGGGCAAAAAGATGGCCCGACCGTTATTAGGGCACATTTACTCAAGGAAAACTATTTTCTCTTGGGTGATTACTATGCCGCTGCTGTAAAATGGTCAGAATTTAAATTTGTAATACGAATTCATGCAAATTATTCATTTTTTTTATTTACTTTTTATTTTATGGAAGTGCATTAGTTATTCAAACTGAGGTTAGCTCAATGCCAGCGCTGAAACACGTCAGCAAGTTGAAATTGAAACAATAACTTGCTCTTCAACAATAATTAACCATCCGAGTTTGTGGCACGAGGTAAAATAACAATCACTGGCAATGGCAGACATTTCTCCTCCACGTTTATGTCATCAGTCCTTCAAAACTCTAAATATTTTCACTCTATGGCTGTAGGACGTTGTGTTCTCGATTGTTTTTACAAAAATAAACAATATTAGTACTAATCGGGTTTATCATCACGGAGGCTCTATACCTACAAAATTCACAAAAGAGCTCTACTGGTACTGGTACCTACTGGTATCTAAATCCCGAATTTAAATCTTATATACGTGAACTTATTAGATATAATTAAACGAAAATTATTTTATATTACTGAAAAGAAGGATGGTTGGGGTGATCAGTTAAATTGAAATAATAAAAAATAAATAATTTTATTTATTTTTGCATTCGCCGACGTTTCGGCCCGAAATTCAGGCCTTCATCATGTTTTATTATTATTTTATGTTTTATATAGAATTATATTTTATATTATTTTTAATGCAGCATTTTTAAAATCGTATACATTAACATTATTAATGTTCTATCCTATTTTTAAACCATGGAATAACATTAGAATATTATTTAAAAAAAATTAGTGAATTACATAATCGGACTTACTTTATTACTAAACTTGATGAAGACTAAAAATGGTCATAATGATTCCACTAGATCAATAATACTAACTTAATAGGAAAACTGATTAAACATTTTTAATTTCAACGAGGGGTATCCCATACCACCTCCGTTTCTGATAGTTCTTGGATATAGTAGGAAAATTCAAGTTTTCCGGATCAATTGGATATAGTGAAAATTGCAGACAAATAAAAATTTTGGAATATATAAAAGTGTTAAGTGATGCATTTTTTACTTTCGCTTACTTAAATATGTAATATATAGTAGAGGAAAAGTATTGTGATCGTGAAAATTTTCGAATCTGATTTTGCAACGGAAATACACGTTTTGAACCAAGTCCAGCAAAACGGTGTGTGTGTGTACACCGTGTGTATGTATGTAGTAAGTCTATCTCAAATACGAAAAGTCGTACGAACCTTTTATTCAAAGTAAAAAGATAAGTCAAAGTTGTGTGTTGAGCGCTCCAGATTTTTATATTTTCTTTTTACCACTACAAATTTAATATTTACCCCGGAACCGAGTTGATAAAGGTGCTCTACCATGAACCTAATAATGATTTTTTCAAAAATTGTAACTTTGTAAAAATTTATCGTCCATTGTATCCTTCAATCGATGAACAAATATAATTGGAAACTGATTTATTTCCATTGAGATTAGTGTAGCCCAAAATCGGTCTTGGTCTTGCACTTTGCAAGACCAAGACCAAGAGGGCCTTACTGTTGCAAGACCAAGACCAACACTAGTAAAAAAATCTATTTTTTAAATTAAAATAAAGGAAAAATAGTTACTAATACTTGACAATTTTAGTTACTATGTGTAAAGACTTGGTATAACCAACATACTTTTGCATTTAGCTCTTCTAATTTTTTATTCCAGCCAAGTTAGGTTTTTCCAATCCAAAAAATAACAGTAACGTCTCTATAGATACAATCCAATAGGTAACTGCAAGACTCTTGCGCAAGACCAAGAACAAGAACAAGACCCGTCTTGGTCTCGCATTTGGGCAACACTAATTGGGATCATGATGGCTGAGTGTACTGAAGAATCATTGATGGTGTGTTGAAGCCTGAAGAAGGTTCTCGTCTGATTCCGGTATGAGAAGGCTGACTAATTCCCGAAGGCCTTACGGGATAAATGTGGCACGATAGATATCTTCGGGGATAATTTGCTCTTCCTCCTTTGGATGGAGTATACAAGGATGTTACATCTGTTAACGAATAGAAAATACCATACACATTTTCCGGGATTTTTCTTTGTTGTGTTTTTCCACGCCACCATACTCCTTTCGTTTACATTGTCTATTTTATTATTTTTTACTGAAGTAAATATACTTTATAAATAAGATAAAATTAGACTGAAAGATTGCTTCTGAATAGTACGATTCCTTTAATCAGGATCCCTTCAATTGCTTTTTCACTCATAAATAGAGTTACTTGATAATTGCATGAGGACATTACATTACATCATGATATATTCGCTAAACTAAGCACGCAAAGGAAACAGTCAAGGTATGCCGATAAGTCGGCACGAAACAGGCCTCGCAAGGAGCGAAAACAGATAGCAAAATCAGGCTATAACAATTTTAATTACAGAACAGGATTCTTATTTCAAGAAACAGAGCGTAGGAGAGGATCTAACCTTACACACATAATGGACTAGAAAATATTCAATTATGAATAAATACGTCCTAAATCTAAGCCTTTTTAGTCATAAATCTAGTTTTCTAAACTTTCTGATCCATATTTGGAATTGAAAAAAATAAAAAGAATGACCCTTATAATTCACATATAGGTACAATCTTACCTGAGATCTCATCGCATGATTAAATTTACTGAATATTAGTATAATAGGTTATTATGTCTTTCACTAGTTATAAAAATACTTGGGCGGAGATTTAAAAACTCCGGGCACCGGGACGCGAACTCGTGACTATTTTTATATCTTTGATTGATATATCAGGTTGCCGGGCAACGGCGGTGCAGTGCACACGCGTTAGCCCATTCGGCCACCCCGCACACAGTTATAAAAATACTTGTGGACAGTATATGTGTTGACATAAATTATTGATTTCGTCTATACATGATATATTTATAATTTAACTTACCTAGAACATCCTGTCCCACCGTATCCTTTAACAACATTCTACAGATCCCTGTCGAACAGATCCGTTACCTAGGACTCCTTCTTGACAAACGCCTTACCTGGCATCCTCATATTAGACTTAAAAGACAAGAAACTGCCAACAGATTTCGACTACTACATCACTTACTTGGCAAACTCTCTAAACTTCCAATATACTACAAAAACCTCATTTACACTACTATCATCAGGCTCATTTGGACAAACGGTATTGAACTTTAGGGCTTACAAAAACATCAAATTCGTCCCGTATCCAATCCTAACAATCCAAAATCCTCCGTAAAATTCCAAGTGCTCCTTATTATGTAACAAATAGTTATCCATGAAGACCACAACATTCCCCTTGTGGAAGACTTGGCCCGAACTAGATATAACTCTTTTCATTCCAAACTCTTTGGTCACCCCAATCCTCTAGTTTGTAACCTTTCATCCAACACAATTCTTGACAACCCTCCGAGGCGTCTGAAAAGAAGATGGGCAAGGGACCTCCTAAATTAATTTATCTTTGAAGTGTTATCAATGGGTAGCTTCTTCACAAGTACCTTCATGTTATATATTCCTATAGCAAATTTACTGGTTGTATATATGTTTACAGTTGTAAATTTCAGTAAAATAATAATAAAAAAATATTTCAACTTATTTATTGCTTTATTAAATATGTCCTTAACAATTTCTTGCCAAATAAAAATAAATAGATAATAAATACAATAAGGAACAGGAGCTGATTAAGGGCAATTCCCAGAGCGGACCTCTACTTTACATATTGATTATATCCCATCCTCATATTTTATGCAAACCCTCTCCGAGCTTGGGCCAGTCTTACTCAGGCTCTGCAAGGCTTTTAGAATTTGCCAGGATAACAAGTTCTCTCTTAGTTCACTTTGTATTTGTCTTTGGAAAACATCTTTGCGTCCTTTTCATGTGATGTGTCACAACTAAGCTTAGATATCCCTTAGAAATATAATTCTAAATATTACTTAAATTTTTATTTCAACTCTTCGGATTTAAACTATTAATGGGTAGTGGAACACAAATAAAGTAGTCCCCTGATAAATCATTCCTCGTTCTGAGTATTCACGAATTTATAATATGTTCGCTGCAACATGTGACTATGTTGAAAATGTATGAAGACTCGGCGCGTGTATTGAAGGAACCCAATCATCCGCTTTGTTTATCTCTTGTCTCCAGTTGAAAATTAATGAAATAATAACAAATTTACACACTAATTTAAAATTTTAAAAATATTGTTCATTCTATGGACAGAACCTCTACAGCATCTAAGAGGGGCTAATGCGTGTGCACAGTATCGCCGCACAGTGGGCAGTGAAATGGAAAACATCCGACACCAGCTAAGAAATTTTTTTTTTTTAAACTCTAAAAACTAGATTAACTGTTTAATTGATACCTTATGCAGCTTGTGAGAATATTTTTAATTGGCAGAATGAACATTTTTTGTTTTTAGTAAATAGTTCAATTGAAAACCTTGTTAATTTGTGAAATTTCGGGAGATTTGTAAAATTGCTTAGTCGAGCTGATTGTTGATAGTTTTTTCTTGAAACATTCACACTTATTATATTGTGTTATTATTATACACTTTTTACTATCATTCTGCTTAATTATAAAAAAAAATGTATAATCATTTCTAAAACTTGTTTTACTTCGAATCTTTTTTCTTTTTTGTTAACAAAAATATGGGTTGTTAAATCAAATTTTACAAATACTGCGATTTATAAAAACCTCCAATATCCGATATGTTTTTAAAATAAAATAAAAAATATTAAAATACCGGTTAAATGTAGTAATATAGACAGTAGTTATAAATAGGTATCTAAAATTTTGCTTTTAATGAGGTCTCTATCATTTTCGAAGTTAATTTGTTGTCAAATTTAAAAATTTCTGGGTTTAAACAAAGAAACCATTTTTTTTTTTTTCGTGCTAATGTTTACATTTTGACGTCATTTACAAGTTCTATGCCCATGTCCACGAAACCCCGCCTTTCATCCCACTGTGCGCCGTTGCCCGGCAACCCTGATATATAAGACGACTAGACAAAAATAGTCACGAGTTCGCGTCCCGGTGCCGGGGGTCTTTTAACTCTGTCATCAATCCCTCCCTCACTCTACTAAAAATAACCTCTTGTTACATTTTAGATTATAAAATATTTAAAAAAAAGTTATTACATGGTTTCTGATCTCTCAATCACTAAAATAACGCAGTCATGATGAGAGATACCTTCGTCAAATGTATGGATCAATCGTAAATACTGGTCTTTAATCGTCATTTATTTATTTTTTGCTGTATAAATAACGTTACTTTTTATGAACTGCCGATAATGTAAGGATATTAAGTGCTATGTCTGTTAAATATTTTAAGGAGTCATAAAACTGTATCATTCTTCTCTAAATAAATTCATCTAGTTTGGGTAAATGAAGTATGCCATGAAGTTTTTATACCCTTTCTTTTTAAAAATCTTTATTCAAAATAATTTTTTTTTTTGTAGTCTCTCCACATGAAACGAAGTTACCATAAATTCAACTTCATAAAAATATTGTGATTTTCTTTTCTTTCCTTCTTTTAATTATTGAGAGCTAATCTTCAGTACTGATGTCGAATATTTTAGTCGGGTGTCAAGTATAATTATATAACAGCATTCCACTATTACATATCCGTTCGTTCTATATTTATCGGCTTATACAATGCTCACCTTTTCGTAAGAAAATGTACTAAGACCTAATTAGCCCATAAATGGTATGGTGACGGTTATGGATACGTTTTGTAGTCAACAATATTTAGTAAACGTTTACCCCTTTGCACAACCAAATGATTTCATCCATCACCAACCCTTAAATTCCTTGTTTGGACTTGTTATAGACATAGATTTTCCTACCAACAACAAATATTTGATCCAATATTTGTTCCAAACACGTCTGTCACATTGCCAATATCGACCAGATGACTCAACCACTAAAGGTGCAAACATTGTACAACTAAGACCCTTCCGGCAGCTTGGCATATAGCACACAGCTACATAAGTTTAATATGAAATGTTAAGTTGAAAATAAAAAATATCATCAGATCATAAAGCGCAGTATAATTGGTGGTTCGTAAATAATAAAAGAAATAACAATTGCACGAGAAATGTTAGTTCAAACAATAACACTGTTTGGCTTCATAAATTAAAATACATTTTAATTTCAATGAGGCAATCAATGACACGTTATCATATTCTTCATCAAGTGATCAATATTCTGTGAGCCACAATTGCACACGAGAATACATCTCATGGACACCTATTACTTTTAGAACCTCAAATTGCATTTTTATAACACTTTTGTAAATTTTCATAAAATGATATAATATATGACGTAATTATTATTAACTTATTTTATTTCCAAGTTCTTTTGAGAATCTGTGAACGTTAAGAGACTTAAATAGTTATTTTAGAAGTTTGAACATAGAAAAACTACGAATTACTTTCCTATCTTGAAGACTCCTATTATCTAACTTACTTGAAAATTCCATTATAGAAACAGCGTTAGAGTCCAACTTCTTTTAAAAGTTTGTAAATGGGTTAATTCGCAATAATGATAACATACCACAACTGTGTCTAGAAATAATTATTTCGATGAAACATTAACTTTAATTATGATTTTAAATAGTAATTAATTGACATTACAGCTCAATATAAGGAACATATAATTTAATGGAAATATAACGTAACCTATTTTTGTCAAAATGAAAGAACCTGATATAAATACCAGGTTTAACTATAAATACATTAAAGATTTCTTAAAATTTAACAAAAATTATTGACTTCTATCAAGGTAGGATCATTAACTTCCAATTACTTATTGTTGAATCTGATAGATTTCTTGTAATAATTTGTTTATATTAAATGTTTACATTTAACATTTAATTTTTTTTTAACCTCCATACCGGACTGAAATGACTAGAAACCGCCCGACGTTTTCAACTACTGCAGCACTTACTAGACAAACGCTCTAAACTTCCAACTATTCTAACAAAAGACTCCTATATATTACAATAGTAAGGCCAATTTGGACTTACGGGATCGAGCTTTGGGGTTCTACTAAACCATCAAATTTCACTCGCATCCATCCCTACAATCCAAAATCCTTCGTAAAATCCCCAAAACTCCCTACTTTGTCACAAATAAAATCACCCATAACGACCTTAATGTACCATATGTTTCCGATTAAGCTCAATCCAGATACCTATCCTTCCACAATATACTTCTGAACCATCCCCTCTTGTTTTCAACCTTGCTTCCTCTTCCATTCCTGATAACCCTCCGAGGAATCTGAAAAGAAGATCGCCTCGGGACGTTCTAATATAGAAATATACTTGGAGTGCTACCAATGGATAGTTTCTCTTCATGTTACTTGTTTCATATTTATTTGTTGTATTTATCATTTAATACAGGTGTAAATTTCAATAAAAAAAAAAAATTATCTTCAGTTTTAAGAATACATCTGTATGACAGCATTACTTTAGATGAAGTGTTTTTCTCTCTAATGTTTAAGTTTAATTGTGAAAAATAACTATCATATTTAGTTTAAATTGAAGTGCTATATCAGAAATTGATTTATAATATCACATATGTCCATCCTTCATATGAAACCACTCAGATTCATAGACGTTTATGGAAGTCAATCACAGTAGCTAAAATGAAAGAAATTTATTATTATTATTGGGTTGATTATACCTTATATCAGTTATTAAATTAATATTCAGTCACATCTTCAACAGGCTTGAGATATAGCCTATGGCTATGTAGGGAGAAATAATTTGGACTAATTCTTCATGCCCACTAAAAGGTTCTTCCTAAAGTTGTTTACTTATATTTATTTATTTTTTTAATTTCTGTACTATGGAAGAGTATCCGAGAGGATGAAATGTAATGAATGTCAAACAGCCAATAAAACAAAGAAATTTAGTGAATCATAATTACTATTTATTTAGAAAAAATTGCATGTTCGATCATATCCAAACAAATAAATGCCACAAGTGCTAGGATAAAATCTGGTAGTCAGCCATCACATCCTTCCCATCGCACACGCAATAAACCGTGAAGGCTTATAAGCATATCTTGGACCGAAAAGGGTTACGAAATGGAAATGAAGTTGATTTAACAATAGCCATAATGGTTACGAGGCCTCCATGGATGACAGCGCTGCAGCTTTGTGAACCGCAGGTCTTGTAGCACTTAATTATAATCCTTCTTGTTTTATTAGCAGGAGCATTATTTACGATTTGAAAACATCAAGTACGACATATTTTTTAATAAGTAATAAATACCTTAAACCAAATAATATTTGGAAAATATTAAAATTATCATCATATTAAAATATATTTTATTATATTCATTTTATAATATCAATTTTATCAGATTTTTTTTTTTGTATTTACACTTGTCAAAAATACTGACAAACAGTGAACTTCTGGCGAGGCATTGAGTTGCAAGTTTTCATGTAAAGTTACTACGAATATTTCATTAAAAATTTCTATTGAAGCCATTTATTTGGCCAAAAAGGGAATGATAACTGAGCAATACATCATTAAGTAAGTAAAAAATTACTTTGTCAGAATCAGATATTCCATTTAAGACAAATGATATCCTAATATAAGCTCAATAACTGTTTTTTCTCACTAAAAGTAACTCCTTTTTTTTTAACTTAAATAAATGACATAAATAAATAACTTTTTTCCCCTAAAAAGATTCACAAAAACTGTTAAAATAGAGCTTTTTTAAAAGTTGCAATTTATCTTCAAAATCAATTTTATCTTTACAGCGCGGCTAATTAAATGGGCTTGTAAAATTGTTGGGCTTAGGAACGAGAGATTTCCTAAAAAAGTTAATATTTGCTGTACTGAATGGTAAACGTTCGAGGGGTAGACCGAAGCGAAGGTGGGAAGATTGCTGCATTAAAGAGGATCTGAAGGGACTGAAATTGGCTGAGGGAGGTGAGGTGTGTAGACAGCGATTGATGGTGTCGGCATCGGACCTTCGGGTTCGCTAAGCCTTTTATTATATATAATTGTATATTATAATTTTATCTTCACCTACGGATAACATGGCCAGATATTTTCTGCCCTGAAGCTGGATACCCATGAGGTAGGCAAGACGGGATATAAAAACACCATTTCAGGGATTTTATGACGTATAATAAAAAAAAAAAATTACATCTTATGGTAAATCATACCAAAAATAATTAAATTTTGGTTTGGCCAATAGCGAAGATATGACAATAACAAACTTCATTAACAGAAACAGAAATGTAAAAACGAAACAAGACAACTCTGTGAATAATAATAGGCTAAAAAAATGTAAATTCTCTCTGTGGACAAAATAACAATGGCCTTCAACCGCAGGTAATAGGATTATATATTAATACCGTACATAAATATTATAACAAATAAATTAAATTGAATCCCCTTTATGAAGGTTTCAGAATTATTTATTTCACAAACCAGTTATTATTATGTTCCATACCAGTTGTATATTATTCTAATGTAATAATGTAGATCCCTTTAAATTAGTGAAACCAGCTCGGAGAACATTTTCAGTAAAACCTTTGTTTCTTTCAACCTCACGGAGAACAGCATATTATATTAATCGTGAAAACTAAAAGGCTCCCTTATTCAAACTCAGAACATAAAAGTTTTTATATAGTTTTTATATTGTAGTGGATTGTCCATTTTTCCACAGTCATTATTTAATTGTTTTCATTTATTGATAGAATTTTCAGTTTGGCAAGCTATCCCATAAATTAAAATATACTTAACTAGTTAATAATGTCAATATTATTTTCGAATAAATATATTCTATTGTATAGAAAATTTAGCCGTAAAAAGTGGTTATAATAATAATAAGGATTTTCTTATTCTTCTCTCAATCCTTTTTGTTCATTCTTAATACAGAAAGGACACCTTAAAAACTACAATCATAAATATTAAGATTTAGGCTAATACAAAAACTCTATGTACCGACATACTTTAACCAACAGCTTCCATCTTATCCGAATATGATATTTAATTGATGTAAGCTAACATTCAATCTAAGAAGGCAACAAAAGAAAAGATAAGTAAGAGATCTCTTTCCGCGACCCAAGGAAACCTGGAATGAGTTTCTGCTGGATACACTCCTTCCGATTGGAGGCCGACGATTTATTGATAGTCATAAAAATATACTTTTTGAAAAAAAAATAAAAATATTTGAAATTTTTTATTATTAGTTATAGAAACTTTTTTCCTTGTTATAAATAGTCATACTTCGGCTAATATAATGATAAATAAATTTCGAACTTTGTTTACCATTACAACTCTTGCAGTGTATTGGGTTGGATAATTTTCATGGAAGTACTCTTTATGAATATGGAAGTATCACCTTCAGTCACTAGATTTTTTCCTTAATCAATAATCTTAGTCGACACCCCGTCGCTTAGTGGGCGGTCGCTCTGTCGCTCTGCTCAATCAAGGAGGCAACGAAACGGCGACAAAATATAAAGAATATATGATATTTGTGAAACAGTGCTGTTTCAAACCAAAATTCAATTTCTGATTCATTTCTTTGTTTAGACTTTCATAAATGACTGCAATCATTTATACTACCTTAGTTACTATTTTTAATAATTATACTGATTCGAAATTATCGACTATCATTGAAATTGCAAAGGTTATCTAGATATAACAAGTATGATTCTCAAACATAGAGAAAATAAGATACTGGCCAATTTGGGAGGATCTAAAATGCGCCTAGTAAAATTTCATAAAACTTTTTTGTCTTTATTCAATTATTTAGTTAACAGTCACACTTTCTAAAGCATACTTAGTATGCCCCAGAATTGCCTTCCGACCACATGGTAGATCAACGGATATAATAAAGTAAATAATTAATAATCTGCCTTTCTATTCTATTAATATCCAAACCCATACCAAGGAGCAAAGGAACGCAGTGCATTACTCACTAGCTCACTATAATTATTTGAAAAATAATTAAAAATTGGAAGATGGTTGACTTGCTAATTCTGACTTCTACTTTCAAAGAAATATGGCGAAAATTCATTTTAAAATGAAGTTAGAGTACCTAATTGAGGAAGTGTTGCATAAATGGCTTCTAGCTACATGGTATCAACAGCGCATTGTCGCCCTTTCAACTCAAGGACATGTTCAACGATTAAAATAGACAATGTACCATCTTTTTTTTAAATCTTTAGCAAGACTTTTCCTTCCTGTCAGGATAACTGGCATTGACATACTATCTCGAGCAGAGCTGGAATGGAAAGATCTGTTCAGGAGTGAGTGGCGTATCGACTAATCCTCGAAAGCAGTTTAGGATATTCGACTCCATTAGCCGCCGTTATTCACTACGATGGAGGAATCATGTCACGCGTTATTAGGGGAACATTTCTCAGGAACAGATAATTAAAATGCAATTCAATAATTATTTATTATCCTAAGACAAAGTTCCTTAAAAATAAAATTTAAAAAACACTAACCTCCGAGGCGTGTGAAAAGGAGATGGCCTCTTGATCTCCTTATTTAACTTATTATTAGTGCTACCTGGTAGTTCCTCATCAAGCGTTTTTATATTATTATATTACTGTTTACACATTTACTTGATGTATTTATATTGTAATACAGTTGTAAATATCATGAATAAAAAAAAATAGAAAAAATAAAAATAACAGTGCATAGGGGCTGACTGTGTTCATTAATATAATATATATATATATATATATATATATAGCGTAAAGGAAAAAAATATATACATTAACTGAAACATAAGTAATATTAAAATAATAATTAAATGAAAACAATAATATAAATTATAGAGTTATTTTAGCACAAAATTAAAGCCTGAAAATTAAATTATATTTTAAATATAAAAGAAAGTGGTTTTATATAAAATAATATCAACCGGGCTGGGCGAGAAAACGTTGTTGTAATGGAGAGATTTGAACGAGGAAACTGTTGAAGCAGGGTAGATGATAGGCGGGATAGGATTCCAGAGGGAGGGAGAAGGGTGGTCGGGATTGAATGGAAGATTTAAATTGCAGGCTCTGTAATATGTAGGATGCCCCTCTCCCAAATTAAAATAGAAAGGTAATGGCTATGAATCCGTCCTGAAATCTGCTGATGGCGGGTATGACATTTTCACAATACGAATTGTGTTTCGGTACAATTAGTAACTTTTAACCAAGTATCTACCACAAGAAGGTCCACAGGTAAAATGTTATATTAAAATCTGTCTTATAGGGTAAGTGCGAATGAGGTTCGTTTTCAAAGAATTATTTTACCGATAAAAGCATATGAACAAATAAAAAAAACCAATGAAAACTTGTCTGAGATTCATATTTTATAACTTACAGTAAGTCATGGAAGTGAAATGTAGAACATAATTGTCATTGTGAATCTATAACTAAGCAAGATTTTAAAATTGGACAATGTCTGGTATTTAGTAGAATATCTGATATATGGATAATAAAATCAAATTAATTTGGTTCTTAAATATAACAAAACACCATTAGTCTAAGATTATTGAGGTGGCAGTGGAAGCCTAACATAATTTAATGATAAAATGAATAGCTTAAGATTAGAACAAAGTTACAAAGCTAGTTGGCATGGCGGGCATGTGTATCACATGAAAGATGCCTTTACTTGTTGCAGAACACAATACAGACAGCCCCCTGGCTCTATAGAACCAGCCACAGTGGGACAAAGGAACTGCCGATAACATTTGTCACGCCTTCCTCGTCGTCCCACGGCTCTCTCGCCAATGAAATGTGTCTTGGAGATTGGAGAAGAGGAGGAACAAAGAATTATTAAAAAGATTCCTAATTGAAAATAAAAATGGAACTATAACATGAAACTAATGCAACCTTAAGTATAGGAAATTATTTAAATTCATTATAAATTCTCTCGTCATCGCAGAGAATATTGCTAATAATATAATGTAGATCATAATTTTATATTACCAATAAATGAACAATCCTAATCAAATTCGGAAGTGTCCTTTCTGTTATTCCGGCTAATTCTTTAAATTCCTTCGTATTGGTTAGCTAGCAGTCTATGTCAATCTTTCTGAGCGGATCGCTTGTAATAACCTGGTTTCGTATCAAAATTGAGCGAAGGGTAATTGATTTCTAGTTGAACCTTCCTCAACATTGTACTTGTCCCCAGCCAGTTTCCATAAAACAATGACAGCCCCTATGAAGACGCAGCAAACGGTTCATGAATACTCTTCGCCAGTCATGTTGGCTGCATCTTCTTTGGTGGTGAAAGCCTAACAACCGTGAAATGGAGCAAGGCTCCAGAACGGCTCTGACTAAACAGTTCTTCAGTCTAAGCGTTCCTCCAGCTGCTTCATCAACTGTGACTGTGCCTGGAGCCAGCCAAGTAACATTGGCTATACAGCGAAAATTATCAAAGTACTACAGCGAAATTTTATATGGGGGAGGACGAAGAGTTACTAACAGTATTTTAAAAAACATTACTTCCAAACAATTATTCACACATTTCAGTTAGGTAGTTCAAGTTAACTCCATTTTTATTTCCCTTTAGTTTTTTTTTTTAGTAGGTATTTACAGGATTAGTTTGGAATTATTCCAGTATAGAATGAAACAAAAACCAACATAAACCACCATATTACGTTAACTAGACGTTGATAAGTATAAGTCCAGTTTTGTTCATGTGAACAAGTTATTAGATTATGTCATAAATCAATGAAGAGTATATTCACAGAGGTTTAAGTAAGTTCATGTATTTAAATAGTGCTGACTCAGTGTCCGTTTCGATGATTTGGGAAAATATAATAAAGTTGTTTCAGTCGTTGAAGGTCTTCCGAATCATTTTACAAGCCCTACGTCATCCTCATATGGAAGGTCATTCCAATAAATGGTTCTGTGTCCGACTGAGGAACATGGTTATTGCCCAAGTTGAAATGTTGTCAAATCCCATTTTCTAAAGTGAATAACAATTGTTAAGTGATTATAATTATTAAAGCAGTAAAGCAAGTTTAGGTGAGTAGTGGTATTGTTGTGTAAGGAACATAGTTTACCGTCAATGTTTCGGAGTTGGTAGGCATGTCTTGTTTATATACAATCTATATTGAAGGAACCAATATTGATCCTTGCGGTCCTCTCTTTATGTCGAGGTTAAGTCCTTGATATTGCAATGCGTCCATCTAAAGAATATGGTTCTCACAGATAAGGAAGGTATTTATTCAACAGAGGGTATATGTTTCGAATTATTCAATGATCTAAATTCTGTACGTGATATTTGAAGGTCAATTAAACCTGAACAGTAAATAATTTGTAAAAATCATATAATACTATTTTTAATTGTAGATTGATGGTTGGCTGTAGTGAATAATTGAAGAGAAGATTGGTTAGTGTGATCAGTAAAAAAAAAAATGAAAAAATAAATAAATTATATTTATTTTTATTTTTTGCCGGTTTCATATAATGACAGAATAAATGTCGTGATGTAGTGGCTAAAATTTGTCTTAGAATGCTAAAAGGAACTGATATTGGCATAGAATAATATGTAAAACAGAGAAAAAGATTATAAAGTTACATAAGGAAAATAATAGATAAAAATAGAAAAATAATGATACTGTAAAATTTAACAAAATATACTCTCTATATTAAAAATTAAAATTATTTAAATAGTGATCATTATATGAAACCGGCAAAAAATAAAGATTATTTATAATATATATATATATATTTACTGAACACCCCACCCAATGTTCTCTTCAATCCTATTTTAATTTGTTTGATATTAATATCGTAATATCCAAGAAACTATTTATTTTTGAAACATAAATATGAATCGGAATCGATTGTCATTCATATAAAAATTATTTATATGATTATACGACCAGTGTTCTTAGAATATCTTGATTTTTAATTATTCAAATATTTGATCGAAATTTCGTATTCCCTGTGAACAAATGCCAACTTCAGTTGACCATAATCTTTTACCGATCATCAATATTTTACTTGAATGAAAATGTTTCAATTAAAATGTTGTGGTATGCATGATTTGTTTCATCGAATAAAAATCGAAGTATCAAAAATAGTGATTTAACATTTACCAATATTTATTGGATACTAAGGGGGCTCTGAAACGTATAGATCCGTCGAAAACCGCATATCGGAAATTTGACCCGATCGCAATACTTTGCTTACCTAGTATAGGTAGGAAAGTAATAAGTTAAAACATGTGTAGGAAATAGAATAAGCTGTATCATCGCTAATACTGGTTCGATTCAGATGATTTTTTTTTTTTTTTTGGTAATTTAATTACCTTTCAAAAGTTGTATTATAAATTTTACCGTATAATATATACTTAGCTAGTTTGGCCCCATAAAATTTTTCTTTTCTTTACAACTTTTTTTCCTGAATTTTCTCAGGAATTTAGTCCATATACGAAAATTGAAAGGACAATTATTAAAACATTATAGGAAAGTTTTATCAAAATCTTTGGAGCCATTTTCGCGCTACAGTCTATATAAAAACGTGTTTTTCATTTATTGCGCACAGAATATTGAGCATGGAGAATCGAATTTCTGTCACAGGCATCAGTAGTGAAAACCCTACAAAATGAAAGAAGAAACAACAAAATCGGTTCAGTAACTTCCGAGAAAATCTTGGTACAGACACACCAATGGCTAAAAATGTATTTTTCGGACCCAGGGGGGCTCTGAAACGTACAGATCCGTCGAAAATGGCATATTGGAAATTTGACCAATCGCAATACTTTCCTTACCTGGTATAGGTAGGAAAGTAAAGATGTCGCATACAAAAATATTGGGCTGTTTGATGAAATGTTTTTTTTTTTCCAAAAAAATTATTTGAAACAATGTAAGAAGCCAAGCAACAATTTTTTTGTAATTCCTGTTTTATTTGTATCGTTAATAAGATAGGAGTCGAATAAATCTTGGAAGGGAGGGGGCATGAGCCTCGAAGGAGATGGTCACCTCTGCGGGGAAAAAAAATAATAATATTGAATAATCATCAGTGTTGAGTACAAAATCTAATCATTAATTACTTTTCGGATGAGCGTATTTGTTTTCGACAATACTACATTTGAGGATCGATAATGGGATGTTAAAATATGAAAGTTACAGTTGTTTCGATTTTACAAATCGGCAGCTATAGGTTTCTTAATAAGTGTCTTGAATCGAAACAGCTGAAAACACGGAAAGGGCGGTGTGGCTAAGCCTGCAAATCTGGCAACCTGGAGATTGCGAGTTGGAGTCCAGGTGCTGGGACATTTAATTCTGGCATTCATTTTCCCGCTTATAATAAAACAAAAACAAAAAAGGGGAAACCCGAAAATACTCGATTTGTTGGTTTTTTTCTATTTTAAAGAACACTGACGAAATATATATTCCTCTGAATAGATATTTTAAGTACTAAGAAATACATTCGAGAGAATATTTGGTATTAGAGAGGAAAAAAGAAGATAAAAATAAAAATAATAATAATATTAAAAATAAGAATGAGAAGATTCTCAGAAATTGTATTTTGAATTGAGAAATCAAAAAATTAAATTTTCCCTTTTTTAAGGAACACTGGCGAAATATATTCCTCTGAATAAATATTTTAAATACTAAGAAAAATATCAGAGAGATGGGGAAAAAATATACAAAGAAAACAACTAAAAAATATTAATGGTAAAAATAAGAACGAGAAGATTCGCAGAAATTCTCGATTTCCAATCACCGTCAGAAGGGGATTGGAAAATTGTTTGAATATTCATGAAATCAGGTTACACACCTCTCTCCTCAATTATTCCGTCGTTTTCTAGATAGGCTTAGGATAAAGGTTGTTTAAAAATTGAGTTAAAATAAGGGAATCTTTAAACTTTTTAGTTAGGTTAGGACAACACAAAGGGCTCTGAAGCTAGCAAATATGAAAACAGTGTTTTTGTTTTTTTCTATTGACTTACGTTTATCTTTTAAATTGAAATGTCCTTTTATTTCGAACAAATGATACTAAGACATTGATGCAAAACCTATTAAATATAACTAAAAGTTTGGTATATGTAATAGGATAATTTAAAAAAAAAAAAAAAATTCTTTTCAGTTCTTCTTTCACATTACTGTCAGATACATTATTTATCAACTCAGATAAGAAAGGAAGTCTTCAAATTCAATCAGACAAAAAACATTATTGAAAGAATAATAAATTAAAAATTTGTCTGTAACCGATCAGCGTCCAATCTTAAACTAGTATTCGTAAAGTACCTAATTCCAGTGATAATTATTTATTTTTCAGTTTTATCAGAGAGGTGGTAAAATTTTGATAAACCATGATGTTACTCTTTCAATTATGAGAAGGGCCATTTTTCCAGAATCTATCTTGGATCTGCCAATATTTTCCGAGGGCGTCTTAGGCAATATTTGATGTTGGTAAACAAATTCTGGAAAATTTACAATTTTCTTTTATAGCTTGGTTTTTCTCTACGAGTCTGCCATCAGTATTTTCATTTTCCCATCTTTAATTAAATCTCCTCTTTTATTTTAAGCAGCGTTAAGGAAGATCGTTCGTATACAATAACATCCTCTCCTTCTCAATGATCATTCCGATTTAATTTCGAGAATAAACAATAAAAGTCCTCTCAACAGAAATCTCTCTCTCTCTCTCTCTTTCTCTCTCTCTCTCTCTCTCTCTCTCTCTCTCTCTCTCTCTCTCTCTCTCTCTCTCTCTCTCTTTCTCTCTCTCTCTCTCTCTCTCTCTCTCTCTCTCTCTCTCTCTCTCTCTCTCTCTCTCTCTCTCTCTCTCTCTCTCTCTCTCTCTCTCTCTCTCTCTCTCTCTCTCTCTCTCTCTCTCTCCCTCTCCCTCTCCCTCTCCCTCTCCCTCTCCCTCTCCCTCTCCCTCTCCCTCTCCCTCTCCCTCTCCCTCTCCCTCTCCCTCTCCCTCTCCCTCTCCCTCTCGCTCTCCCACTCCCTCTCCCTCTCCCTCTCCCTCTCCCTCTCCCTCTCCCTCTCCCTCTCCCTCTCCCTCTCCCTCTCCCTCTCCCTCTCCCTCTCCCTCTCCCTCTCCCTCTCTCTCTCTCTCTCTCTCTCTCTCTCTCTCTCTCTCTTTCAATGAGATTATTCCCTATAAGGAAAAAAGTGGTTTCATTTCTCTATGGTGGTATTATTTCTCTGAAATAATGAAAAGCAAATCTATAGTTTATTAATACTTGAGAACGCCAAAGCCCACAATTCCAATTTATAGAAAAATATTAGGTTGCTGCGACATATCATCGGTTATTCCTACAGTTATCATTCATTGATAAATGCAAAATTTTTATAGAATGTAATATTCCTTAACTACTTTTTGACTTGAAAAATGTTTTTCTAGAAGTGATGTTTCAATGATTTGATTAGCGATCACACTATTTCTTCTTGATTTGTTGTGATATTTTTTTCTATTATTATTGAAATTCACAACTGTATTAAATGATAAATACAGCAAGTAAATATGAAACGAGTAACATGACATGTACAACATGAAGAGAAACTATCCATTGGTAGCACTCCAAGTTGTGAAATTTAAATAATACAAGAGTATAATTGATATTAAGCTGTTTGTAGTTAAGAGTAAATTTTATTTTGAATTTATATTTTTACAAATAACAATTATTAAGCTTCAGAGAATCTAGTACTAATCATGGTAATACATTTTATTTCTCTGGCCTTGGATTCCAGATTCTTGCTGAAGAATTATAATTTGGCATAGAAATAAAGGAAACGCATTTTGAACATTCCGAAACGCAACATGTTAAGTTCCAGTAAAAACTAGTAAGAGTCTGATCAAATTAAGTCTACAATCTGTAATTAACAGAAAATAATATCGAGAATTTATCCATCAATCGACATGAATATGTTCTTCCAGTTCTTCGGGTTCATAGCATATACATATTCATAGCATATATGTACTGTAGATATATATATACCTTAACAGTATATATATATCTACAGTACATATATATCTTTAAATATTTTGTCTCTTATGGGTCACTCAGTATATATAATATGAACTGTAAATCTTTGGCAGCCTATGAGAAAATATTCTCCACCTCTGCCTATCTTGTGCAATTGCTTGGTTGCCAGTTGGCTGCATGTAGCTCTCCAGCATTTTCTTGATTCTATCTATCCATCTGGTTTTTGGACCTAATTTTATCTTTTACTAAGTATTACGGCATGAATTATAGCGTATAAGCTTCCTGATTGTTTCGAGATACAATTTCGATTTCTTCTTTTTAAGTTTTTCTTCTATATGTAACAAGAATCTGATCCCTTATCACTCTGGTTAAGGTATAAAGGAATTTTTTTTTAAATCCTTCGACTCTAGTTTATAGGTTTTCGGTCAGATACCAGGTACCACGGGTGTATAAGCAAATTTATAAATACACGGGTGATCCATATATATTCGTCACAAAATCCACGAGCTCATCAAAAAGCCAATTGAATCATAAGTTACATATATGAAAACATGTATTTATGCATTAAATGTATTAAAACCACATATTCCGGAACATTTAGAACAATATTAAACCCTGTAACTGCGAGGCAGGCTTAGTAGATGAATAGTAAGCGTCATGTGGGCCAACATGTATCGTTCGTCCTTGTGGTCCATAATGGATGTGAAGCGTGAACTGCCCAGAGCATTTTTTTTTATTTTTTTTATTGTCTCTTTTCACTAACTCGAAGGACAGTAAAATTGATTGAAAGTATGGCTTCTTTTTTCGCACCATCAGAGAGGTTTATTGAAAATAATTTTTAAAAAGTGTAACACGCACATAAACTTTCCTTTGCCCTCATTTTCAGCCTCGGTTATTCCAACAAAAAATATAGGTGACGATGTATACGCAATCTTAATTATTTAAACAAAGTAAACTTTCATTTTCAAATTTGTTTTTTTGTTACGATTATTCGATGCATTCATAAATTTATTCAATAGCCAAAATCACAAAAAGAACATGAAGCTAGAAAAGAGATTTAAGATAATTATGTAAGAAATGGAGAACATCCACACATAAAGAAGAATAGTTAATTTGACAGTGTTTCAGGAATTCAAGCATTATAACGGCAGAAAAACCAAGATCACTTATATGCAGAAAGAAAAAAGAATAAAGGAACAGAAAGAAACAAAAATTATTGTTGCTGTAGTTATTTCACGAAGACGTCCAAATACATACTGAAGGAAAAAGAAGGTTCTATTAACACAACTAAAGAAGGTTATATTGAACAGCTGATTAGCAGGAATACAATGGAGAAAAGAAATTTCTTCTTTCTGCATCTAAGTGATCGTTTTTCTGCCCTGGTGATGCCTGAATTGGCGAAAAGTTAACTATTCACCTGTATATTTGGAAACTCATGGCTTTGTTGTTTGGATTTTTTCTATTTATAACATAGTAAATATTTTAAACTTTATTAGTTATCAACAATTCAAATTAAAAATGGTTGAAATATTGAACTATGGAAGCTGTATTTAGGTCATCCCTAATAGATAGATAGATAGATAGATAGATAGATAACAAAAAAAAACTTTTTTCTGGGACTAAGTCCCTTCAGAATAATAATAATGTACAAAATAATAGAATATTACTGGTCTGTACGTTTGAAACAATAAATAAAATTGATAAAATAAAATAAAAAGTAAAGAAAACCTTCGGTGCACAAGTTATATACAATACAGATAAAACTATGTACAGATCATTTAAAATTATGAACAAAACAATTAAAACTATGAGCGAATCACTTGAACTATGAACAAAATTATATATAAGGGTTGAACAACATAAACATACACCTTGAGAAATGAAGAACGAAAAAGAGATACAGTGAGTTCATTTTATAAAATAAAATAAAAAAGCTTTACTTGAATATATATATAAAAATAAACAGTTAATTATAATTGAATAAAAAAAAAAAAAATGTATGTATTGAAATTCATACGTCGATAGTAGGAAATGCATGTACTATCTCTAGTATCAAGTATTGTGATAATATGATTGCTACACAATACATATATAATATTAATAGTTAGCTGGTATCTGACTGTTTTTGGAACAGGAATTGGAATAGGGGGTTTTTGAATGTGTATAGGGAAGGGGCATGTCGAATTTTGATCGGGAGGGAATTCCAAAAGTTGACAGAGCGGGCTATAAAGGAATTTTGGAATGAGGCAGATCTATGAGAAGGGACGTATAGGTCAGAGGATCGAGATCTTGTAGTGAGGGAATGGATTGAGGACTTAAATTGGAGAAGGTTGTAGGCATAAGAAAGACGATGATCGGTAATGATTTGATAAAGGAAAGTGCCTACGAAATATTGTCTTCTTAAGGAGGGGAAGAGCCACCCTAACTCAGTGTAGTGGTGGGAGACACGGGAGCGTCTCGGGGTCCCAATTACAAATCTTACGAAGCTATTCAAATTTTTAATTTCACTATTTATGAAATAATATATATATTGAGGGAAAGTACTATGATCGTCAAAAAACCGGACCCTACTCTTCGACGAAAATACATGTTTCAAGATCCCATGATTCCAATTAACCGAGTCTTACAAAATGGTCTGAGTTTATGTGAAGTTAGGTGTAAGCCTGGAATGTTCCAATAACTTTTTTGTTAAAATCGAAGTTTATATCATCGATCCAATTATATTTAAATGCCGAATTTTAAAATTTTCTTCCTCTAAAGAACTTTTAATTTTGTTTATGAGAAATAATTGAAGGTCTCTGATAGTAATGTAAAATTGATAAATATGGATTTTGAATGAATTTCCAACTCACATAAAGGAAAAAATGACAGAAATATTTTCGCAACTTGAAAAGAATTTTCGGAAACAAGAGTAATAATATATATGTGTAATATATCGTTGAAAACATAAAGATTTAAAAAAATTAAGATAAAGATTTAAATTAATTAATTAAAAACTAATGGGGAGTGACAAAACACTAATAATTTTTAACTATAAACAACGGCAGTTAAAAGCAAACAGGTAGATGTTGAAAAATTAATTTAAAAATAATTTATGACAAAGTTGTTAAAATAGAAAGAGAATAACCGAAAAGAAGGAATTGATAAATTATTTTAATGGCGATTAAGGTACTGACAAAAAGTCGTGATATAGAAACGTTGAAATTAATAGATTAACAATAATAAATTGGTAAAAAGTATAATTGTTATAATAAATTAGTCATTTATCTACTCTTATTGAAATGAGCAAAGCAATATTCGGGATAAATTATCTACAAAATACTTCATTGATTTTTCCAATTAATGTTATGTTTATAATCATACATTCAATGAAACCGATAAAATTATGTTCTACTCGGTGGTTTCCTTCTCAGTCATTTTAATCACAATTAGGCAAAAGTTCATGTAACTAAAAAATATTTGTATGTAAAAAAAAGTATGCTAAATCGGCTAGTTGAGCCAGGTATAGTATTATTTCGATTATAATATGAGCTGAATTTTATACCATTGTATAATAGAATATTAAATCACCAACACAAGAAATTATTAGTAATAAAGGCTCCAACACACAGAACGTGATATCCTCTGTCGGTATCGCTGCAGATTATCGCGCTCCGTTTGAATGACAGTAATACAACTATATCGCCATATCGCCGCCGCCAGAAATATCGTATCATAAAAAAGATAAGAAACTATGTTTTTCCTTCAGATCTCTGTCATATTAATTGTTCTGTATTTATTAGTGACAAACCTAACGTCTCTTACCAAAATTTACATTTAAACTAAAAAAAACCTACTGATGACTTCAATTATGTTCATGAAATTATTAGGGTAGAAACATT